>CM057094.1:33068532-33776032 GCA_029959045.1 Taenioides sp. WSHXM2023 | reverse complement strand
TGACATTCCAATGTCTGTGCTGTAGATCCTGGTGGTGTGGATCAGTGAGTCGATGTCTCGCTCGCTCTTAGCATACAGCTTGATGTCATCCATAGCCAGTGCGGTCAATGATTTGGCTGAGGGGGTTCAGACCTATGCAGAACAGCAGTGGGGACAGACTCCTTGGTATATGCCACATTTGATGGACACTGTATATATATATATATATATATATATATATATATATATATATATATATATATATATATATATATATATATATATATACTGAGTGTTAAATAAGATAAGATAAGATAAGATAATCTTTTATTTGTCCCACAATGGGGAAATTGCAGTGTCACAACGCAAGTTTCAGAAACAGTAGGAAAATAAGAGCATGCATCAAAATCAAGATAAATAATAATAAGTATTTACAATCAACTAAAAAACACAACACTGTAAAGCTAAAAGGCACAGGAACGTTGCACAATAAGCGTCTTTGATTCTGAGCAGTGAACAAACAGCAGTTAAAATGACTCCAGTATAGTAATATATAATATTACTACAATAAAGTGACTCAGATGATTGTGTACAGTGCAGTGATGGACAGTGGTGGTTAAATAAATAAGTAGCAGGTAAGTGACTTTAAATAATATTGCACATTGTTGTTATTACTATGGAGATGACACATGGTTGCTATGGAGATGACACATGACTAGCATTGATCATTGTACAGTCTGACAGCAGCAGGAAGGAAAGACCTGCGAAATCTCTCTTTAACACAGCGAGGGTGAATCAGTCTGTCAATGATGCTGCTCTCCAGAGCAGACAGGGCATCCTGCAGGGGGTGACACTCATGGTCCAGCATAGACATGAGTTTAGCCAGGACCCTCTTGTCCCCCACCTGCTGCACCGAGTCCAGAGGACAGCCCAGGACTGAGCTGGACTTCTTGATGACCTTGTCCAGTTTCTTCTTCTCCCTCTCTGTGACACTGCTGCTCCAGCAGACCACACCGTACAGGATGGCTGATGTCACCACAGAGTCATAGAAGGTCCTCAGGAGTGGCCCTCTCACTCCAAAGGACCGCAGTCTCCTCAGGAGATAGAGCCGACTCTGGCCCTTCCTGTACAGTGCATCTGTGTTATGAGTCCAGTCCAGTTTATTGTTCAGATAAACACCCAGGTACTTGTATGAGTCCACTCTCTCAATGTCCTTTCCCTGGATGTTCACTGGTGGGGGGGCAGTAGAGTGGCGTCTGCAGAAGTCCTCCACCATCTCCTTGGTCTTCCCCGCGTTGATGAGAAGGTGGTTCCGGTGACACCAGTCCACAAAGTCCTGTGTTAGTCCTCTGTACTCCGTGTCGTCATCGTCCGTGATGAGACCGATGATGGCGGAGTCATCGGAGAACTTCTGCAGGACACAGCTGTCCGTGTTATGTCTGAAGTCTGCAGTGTAGAGGGTGAAGAGGAAGGGCGCGAGGACAGTGCCCTGGGGCGCCCCCACACTGCAGGTCATGAGGTCAGACACACAGTCCTGGGCTCTCACAAACTGGGGCCGGTTTGTGAGGTAGTCCAGGATCCACTCAGCCAGGTCACAGTCCGCTCCTGCACGCTCCAGCTTGTCCCTCAGGAGCAGCGGCTGGATGGTGTTGAAAGCACTGGAGAAGTCGAAGAACAAGATTCTCACAGTGCTGCCGGGCCTCTCCAGGTGGGACAGCGAGCAGTGCATCAGAGAGATGATGGCATCCTCTACTCCGATGCCAGGCCGATACGCGAACTGCAGCGGGTCCATCGCTGAGCTCACCGTGGAGCGGAGGTGACCCAGGACGAGCCTCTCCAGAGTCGTCATCAGATGAGACGTGAGAGCTACTGGCCTGAAGCTGTTGAGGTCTTTGGCATGCGGTGTCTTGGGCACAGGTACCACACAGGAGGTCTTCCAGAGCTGTGGCACCACCTTCAGCTTCAGGCTCAGGTTGAAGACATGCTCCATAACTCCACACAGCTCATCTGCACAGGACTTAAGGAGCCTGGGGCTGATCCCATCTGGTCCAGCAGCTTTCCTACTCCCTATCCAGCTCAGTTCTCTCCTAACCTGAGCTGTTGTGAGAGACAAAGAGCGTAGGCGTGTGCTGGAGGTCTGGCTGAGTTCTTGATGTGGATTGGGGGGCTGAGGCAGAGGTGTGAAGAGATGACAATGTGGGCCTTTATGTAGGAGACAAGGTGAGCCCATGCAGCGGTGCGGGGGGAGGGGTGGGTGATTGATCAAACCTCAGGAAGTGTGAATTCAGATCATTCACCCACTGTTGGTCTCCCTCTGTCTGGACGGGCGGAGGATTGAAGCCAGAGACACTCTTCAGACTTCTCCACACTTCTCTGACATTCCGCTTCTGCAGCTGCTGTTCCATCTTCCTCCTGAAGTTGGCCCTAGCATGTCTGATTTTCCTCCTCAGCTTCTTCTGTACAGTCATCAGCTCCTCTTTGTTCCCGGACCTGAAAGCTCTCTTCTTCTCCGTCAGCAGAGCTTTAATGTCTAAGTTAATCCATGGCTTGTTGTTTGGAAAACACCGCACCGTCTGAAAGGGTACAGTGTTTTCAAAACAGAAGTTGATGTAGTCCGTAATACAGTCCGTGATAGCATTGATGTCCTCCCCATGAGGCTGGCAGAGCTCTGTCCACACAGTGGTGCTAAAGGAGTCCCTCAGAGCCTCCTCGCTCTCTGCTGTCCACCTCTTCACCACTCGGGGCTCCACAGGCTGCCTGCGCACAAGGGGTTCATACACAGGCCTCATATGGATGAGCAAAACTGTTGTCAAGGTTTCCTCTCCGTCTGAAGCTGGGATCATTCAGAACATAACTAATAAAAAGTTGAAAACTGCAGCCAACTTGATTTCAGGTCATAAAGAACTTTAAGTTAAAATCAAAGATTCACCTTACCATTAGTGAAGAATGTGAGTGCCTCTCAAACTCAAACAACAAATTTATGCTTTGGAAAACTACACCACAGGATCTCCTTGTGGACCTTGAAAACATGTCTAATTTTTTGCTGTCCATTTTCCAATCAATCAGTAGCAAAAGTCTACCAGCTGCTTGCACTGCACTTTGTATATAGCACTACGAGGAAGGGCGCCTCGGATGTCAGCCTTTGCTTATTATCTAAATAGTATACTGCAGCATGGAGGCACTAAAAAGGCTGCCTTTAAGAGATTAAGCAAAATGGCCATCAAAACATCAGACCAGTATGCAGTCGGCAAATAAAAGGAGTTAATGGCCACATGTGGAGAGAGACTACAGGAGCTCAAAGTCTCCACTGAACTTTACCTGACCTCTGGAGCAGGAGGGGAGGAGGACATGGCAAGTGTGAATGATAACATGGAGGACTCACACTGTCAGGTGAGATACTATTTCACTAAAATATGACAAAAAACTAAATAAACAAATACTACTTTATTGTTTGCATGTGAATGAATTTGTAATTTGCTTCGTCATACTTTTTTCTACAGATGACAATCCTGAAAGCAGAGACTCCTTCATCTTCAGCCCATTTGCTGTGTCAGAAGCTGCAGATGTGAATGTTCCACATGCTACCACACAGCTTGAGGCATCATCCACATACTCCATGATATTTGATAATCTGGACTTCTTCATGAAGGCACACCAGCAGTCCTCACTGATAAACAATAAATTCCTTCACTGAATTCATCATATCACCGTAGAAGATCATAACGAAACAAACCACCTCAGTAATGTAAGGCCACATGTTGACAGTGGTATATATGATCTTGAGGTTTTCAAGTCTCTTTCCAAGGTTGCGGTACATTACATTCCACATGAGTATTCTGAGGAAATGTTGCTCTGCTCCACAGACATATGTATACATTTACCACACTGTTTTTACAGCAGAAACATGTAACATGTAATTTTTTACAAAATGACTTGAACTTAAAGGAGCTGGTCTCCTTTGAATCTTTTAAACAGATTTTAAAAAATAGAGATCTGGAGTCCTCAGGGTGTAATTGTTTTAACTATCTTTGAATTGTGTTGATTATTCTGTCATACTGAATGTATTGTATGTTTTTATTTGTTTTGTAACTGTAATTTTGTGGCCTCTTGGCCAGGACGCTCTTGAAAAATGAGACTTTCCTGGTTAAATAAAGGTTAAATAAAAAAAAAAATAATAATAATAAAATAAAATTCATACATTGAATGTGTTGCAGTGACAATAATTATTTACTTTGATTACATTACCCCCTTGGTGTGCTATTTAATAAAAATCTGTAAAAGGCATTTCTCAAAACAATGTTTATTTTTAGTGTCATATAAACAAATAGAATTAGTTCAAAGCCAATCCCAGTACAAGCTGTTTTGCTGGTGTACAAATGTTGTGTGTCCAAAACTAATGTGTTTTGAAATTGCTCCAAGAGGTTCTGTAAGAGCAACTTGCCTTCATATGTCACCTCTCTTCTGACAAGTGTGCAGTAACACCACAGTTCATACACTGGGGTGGTCTCCTGATAACCTTCTGGGTGACATTGGCATACTGTGTGACAGTAGGTGCAACACAGATGACCTGAAGCAGTTAGGGCCATTATAGGGGTTCCTGTGAGACAACACAAACAAAAACATCAAAACAAAACATTATAGGTTCTGAAAGAGTAAATAATTAATTGAATACCAACCTGCTTTGCCCGGAATTTGCCTACTTTGCATTTTTTCTTTTCTCAGCCAGTCCACTGGTAGGAAAAAAAGTAAAAAAAAAACGAAAAACATGAGTACAATAGATCTGCATGGTAAATGAATTGTAGCTAAGCAGCAATACACGCTCATGTGGTCCATGGAAAATGTTTTTTTTTTATGAGTTGACAGCAGTGAGTTTACGTCACACAGTGTATGGAGAATCATTTGTCTTTTATCTTAATCGCTTTAACTAAACACTACTAAATTTAGGGGTTTAATGACAGTTACCCAATGCCCATATCATAAGAGCAACAGATCTGTGCAAGACTTGACACTACTGTATGTACATAATGAAGTGAATTACCGATACAGCTGTTTATATTGAATAGGTCACGTTAAAGTAAACAAATAAGGTTTAGCTTTTGAGGAGGCTAACAACAAAAAGTACCACCACATCTGGGGGTTGCTGTTGTATGTTAAGTACTTTGGTCAACTGTGGGTGTTTTTAAATGTGCTATACAAATACATTTGACACATCTAAATCCCGACCTTCTGAAATAAAAGCAAGCAAATGCAAACGAGCCATAAGCTAACCCAAACTTCTCTCTTGGAAACGCGAGCACCACATGAACGCAGTTAGTTACGCTGTATAACAAAGTAATACCTTACCATTTGTATGTGAGATGAACCTCATCCACCACAATCCCAACAAGCTCCTTGATGTTACACAGCAGGTGCCTCCATTTGTCATTCAACAGCCCAACAGCAACTCTTTTCTACTGAAAATCTCATCGCTATTGACTCCAATCTGCATGGCGATAACTCCGAGCTTGGAGGCCTCTGTTACCTGCCGCTCCACGAGTGCAAGCAGAGGAGACACGACGACAACAACAGGATGTTCGAGCAAGGACATCTTCTTTGCTACAAGTGGAGCCATTTGATAGATTAAGCTTTTCCCAAAGCCGGTAGGAAGCAATGCAAAAATGTCTTTTTTGAAAAGAAAGGCCTCTAGAGCTGTCAGCTGCTGTGGTTTTAATGACTCTATGTGTTTTTGGTAATTTAAGACCATTTAAGATTTGAAAGCTGAATGGATGAAACTTTCAACTCTCCAGTGCGCCATCTTGATTCAATACTGAGGGGAACTTAGGCTGCGTCTCAATTCTCCCCCTTAGCCCTCTGTCTTAGCCCTACCCCTCTGTTGTGCGCGTTCACGAGAGACAGAGGGGTATCCCAATACTCTTTTCTGTAAGTGCGAGGGCTAAGGGGAAGGGCTGTTCTACCCCTTTGAACAGAGCGTTTTCAGATGCACCCTTTGCGCAAAGGGGATAGGCGTGGCTTAACGCAAGTCGGAGCAAAAAGCAACACGGAAATCGGGAAGTGTCGAGCAATCGGGAAGAAATTGGACAAATGTGAGTATTTGCACTCAAGAACCTCATAAAAAGTTGTATAAAACTGTAGTAACTTTTGAAAAGTTGTAGGTATACTCATGGCGCCAGCATTTATGCTTTCTGACATATACGGCTTATCGTAACATGCCCGGTTAGAACTATACGCTTGTTACGGTAGAATGTGTAAAGTATTACGAACATGCATGGCCTAAAAGAATTATATACGCATATATGTTAGACTAGAATGTGCTAAATATATCGCTGTATCTGTATATGTTTTCATTTCGCCTATGTTACGGTTGAATGTGTAAAGTAATACGAACATGCATTGCCTAAAAGAACTATATACGCATATATGTTAGACTAGAATGTGTCAAATATATTGCTGTATTTTGCCTTGTAACTCGTCTCATGCGCTTTTAGAACTATACACATGTTACGGTAGAATGTGTAAAGTATTACGAACATGCATCGCCTAAAATATTATTGTTTCGTTTCGCCTTGTAAATTATCCCCTATTTATATTAAAAACGACATGTTATTAATCACATTTGTATTTTGTTTACAAATTTCTTGTAGGAGGCTGGACTTGTTGGAGTTGTGTCAGCCCAACAAGCTTCAAAAAAGTGGGAGAATTTGAAAATAAAATATAAGGTATATTACATTCTATAATATTTGTAGGTACCAGAACAACTATATATGTTTATGACTATGTATTAATTTTGTTTTCTTTTTTGTGTGTACCAGGCATCCTCTACAACTCCATCCACCTCTGCAGCATTTTAATTTTGTGTTACAGTTGATTAAAATTTGATTTACATATGTTGTACAGAGTATAGTTAAAAAAAAATAATAATAAAAAAACATTTGACTTTTTGCAAAATTCATTTAAAACAAACTCAAAAGGAGCACAATACTTCAAAACTTTAAAAATAATGTCATATTGTTGCGACTGCAAAGGGGTGTCCCATTTCTAAGAGTTTAAAACACACCCCTTTGCCTTACCCCTCTGTTTAAAGACAGAGGGGTAGGGCTAAGGGGTAGGGCTAAGACAAAGACAGAGGGCTAAGGGGGAGAATTGGGATTGGGCCTTAGGCTGCCTAACAGTGACGTTGCTGGCAAAGGATGCGTCACTTCAATGAACGAATCAGATTGCATGACCATGTTTAACCGGGCATTTCTGATAGGGCGGAGGACATGGGGACCAGACGGATATGGATCTGTATAACAAATACAGAGAGATATCCTTCTGGATTTCCAGGCAAGCACAATGCACTTGAAACACATTAAAAAGCCTGGGGCTGTCCCACAATGCCACAGCACAACACAATGCCACAGCATTGTGTTCTAAAAAGCGAGCGCACACCTGAAATCATGTCCTTTTGACAGGAGAAGCCCCCACGTAGTGTAGTTTGCACATTCTTTTAATTCTAAGGCAGGATTGCATAGTTGGTCTAATTGTGGTGTGCGTTTGCATCAATAAAAAATGAAAACACTTATAACTTTGGCATAGAACTAGATAGAACCAAGATTCCAAATGCATTTTGTACAGGTCCACAAGCACTACTTCCACAGCAAGAGAGAGAGTTCAGGTTGGTGATACTCCCTTGCACCACTCCAATGGTACAGCAGCACTGAACACTAGACTTAGACTAAATTTATTGAGCCACAAAAGAAATGATTTGGACACAGGAGCTCACACATAACAATGAGTCCATCCATCCATGCATTTTCTTCCGGGTCACAGGGGCAGCAGTCCAAGCAGGGACTCCCAGGCTTCCTTCACCCCGGACACTTCCTCCAGCTCCTCCAGGGGGACCAAAGGCGTTCCCAGGCCATATAGTCCCTCCAGCGTATCCTGGGTTTTCCCTGGGGCCTCCTCCCCTTGGGACATGCCCAGAACACTTCCCAAGGGAGGCGTCTAGGAGGCATCCGGAACAGATGCCCGAGCTATCTCAGCTGGCTCCTCTCGACATAGAGGAGCAGCGGCTCTACTCCAAGCTCCTCCCGTGTGACTGAGCTCCTCACCCTATCTCTAAGGGAGCGCCCAGCCACCCTGCGAAGGAAACTCAGATCGACTACTTGTGTCCACGATCTTATCCTTTCGGTCATTACCCAAATCTCAGGACCATAGGTGAGGGTAGGAATGTAGATTGACCGGTAAATCGAGAGCTTTGCCTTTCAGCTCAGCTCCTTCTTTACCACAATGGTCCGATACAACCACTGCTGCACCGATCCGGCTTTCAAACTCACGCTCCATCCTCCCCTCACTCGTAAACAAGACCTCGAGATCCTTGAACTCCTCCACTTGAGGCAAGACCTCTCCATCCACCCGGAGAGGGCAAGCCACCTTTTTCAGGTCAAGAACCATGGTCTCGGATTTGGAGGAGCTGATCCTCATCAGCCAAATGTGTCAGCCAAGACAGCCCCATAACATTCAGAGACTTAAGATCCAGAGACGGATCTCATCCACGCCTGGAGCCTTGCCACTGTGGAGCTTGCTAACCACTTCAGTGACTTCAGCCAGGGTGATGGACGAATCCGCCTCTGAGTCCCCAGCCTTTGCTTCCTCCTCAGAAGACGTGACGGTGGGATTGAGGAGATCCTCAAAGTATTCCTCCCACCGTCCGACAACATCCCCAGTCGAGGTCAACAGCCCTCCACCAGCACCTTAAACAGTGTTGGTGAAGCACTGCTTCCCCCTCCTGAGGCGTCGGACGGTTTGCCAGAATTTCTTTGAGGCCATCTGATAGTCCTCCTCCATGGCCTCTCCGAACTCCTTCCAACCCCGAGTTTTTGCCTCTGCGACCACCCGGGCTACAGCATGCTTGGCCCGCCGGTATCTGTCAGCTGCCTCAGGAGTCCCACGAGCCAACAAGGCCTTTCCTTCTTCAGCCTGACAGCATCCCTTACTTCTGGGGCCCACCACCGGGTTTGGGAATTGCCACTGCCATAGGCACCACAGACCTTACGACCACAGCTACGAATGGCAGCATTGACAATAGAGGCCAAGAACAAAGCCCACTCTGACTCCATGTCTCCAGCCTCCCTCGGAATCTGGGAAAAGCTCTCCCGGAAGTGTGAATTGAAGGTTCCCCTGACAGAGGGCTCTGCCAGACGTTCCTAACAGACATTCACTATACGCTTGGGCCTGCCAGGTCTTTCCAGCTTCCTCCTCTGCCAGCGGACCCAACCCACAACCAGGTGGTGATCGGTTGACAGCTCTGCTCCTCTCTTCACCTGAGTGTCCAAGACACGGACGTCAGATGAAACAACAACAAAGTCGATCATTGACCTAACATTAATAGAAAGCTCCAAAAATAGGTTTTTACATAATAAAATCCAATTTTATCACTCCCTCATTCCAATTTATTTTTTAGATGCTTATCGGGCTGTAGATCATTGCACATTTGAAATCTTTTGCCTAAATGTCATACAAAAATGTAGGCTGCACTGTCTAATAATGTGGAACAGATACACACATGCAGCCTTGTTTGCATATGTAAAAAAAAATGTGTTAAGCAATAGTTGTGAGTAAGATAAGTTTAAGGAACTTGTATTTGTCCCACAATGGGAAAATTCCATTGTTGCTCAAGAACAGCAGGAGAAAAGGAAGGATGCAATCAAAATCAAGATAAATAATTAGAAAAATAAGACTTAAATCTAACACAGAATGTACAAGTAAAAATATAAGGCAATAACACTATTATGTATACCAGTGGTAATGCATATTATGTTAGAGTATTTCACATTACTACAGGTGAATGACATTGTATAGATGAGCACACGTATACAGGGATAGCAGTGTTCACTATACAGTCTGAGGATTTACTAAGCATGTGCTAAATTACGAGTGCCAACTGTGTGTTATTTGTGGGTGTGTTGCACCTGATTTTCCATTAGAAACTGAGCCTCTTTTTCCTCCTGAAATTCTAATATGTACATGAGAGTTTAGCATCTGAGCAAATGGACTCCGCTGTTCCTGCTCTGTGTGCACATGCAGCTTATAATTAAGCTCCTCCCTTCAAGCAGATATAAAGCAGTGTCCGCCAGCATCTGACCAGAACTGAGGAAGCAGCTTGGATGAGCTGCGAAACGTATTCGACCAAATACTGTCCAGTTGACAAATTAAATTTCTCCTTTTGCTATGGATTCTACCTGGATGACTGAGGGATTCTACACGCATGCACCCTACGTTACATGATAACTTTGCTCAGTGATATGTCCTTTATATCCGTAGAATTTTCTTTAATTGTTGAAGGGATTAAAAATCATTATGTCTTCTAAGGTGTTGATTAAAATGCTTAATTATGCTTATGCTTATGCTTATGGGTGGTTTAGGACACGCTAATGCATAAGAGATTAAAGTTGCACTCGGTGGTTTAGAAACTGCATGCACACGCTACACACTTCACTTATTTCATGTCTAAGTTTCTGGTAAACAAGTCTATATCTGGTATAATCACATGGCAACAGTGTATGAGGAACCGTTGTGAAACAAGATGTGAAACTAGACAGAATGTTTGGAGTGGAGGTTGCTAATTTCTCTGTGCAGACCGTTGGTGGATGACCGTGGGAGGAGACAGTGGGAGTGGAATCGGATGACAAAATGGCAATGCCAGTCAGCGCCTCTTCTTCCTGTATCTTCCTGTTAGTCTGCTCTCCTGATACAAGACCCACATACTGTAGGCAGTCAGGGACAAGAGCTGACCCCGAGCTCCGTAATTTGCAATTGAACACACTTAGATTTCTTTGTTAGTGTGTATTAGATTTCTTAGGGCAAATAAAGTTTGTAGACTTTAACCTGTTGAATCTTAGTCATTTCTGTCATTGCAACACATAGATTAGATATATCAGGGATATCATCCAACATCGTTTAGCCTAATACAATTAAACTAGCTTCAATGTATTTTTTACACTGTGCTCATTGTAGATATAAACCTACAGGCAGTGACGGAGTTTGCAAAAAAGAAACAAAAAAAACAACAACAACCAGCTACCCTTTTGTGCACAACTTTCATTCTGTAGTCTAATTACTCTAGCTCTATGGGCAAAGGATACAGTAACCCTGGCTTGTCATATATGGCTAGATCATGTTTTTAAACTAGTCTTATTTATTCAATTTTTGATATTTTGTCAGAGAGATCTAAATTCTGATGGCAAAACCATGTTCAATTTGATACAGACAACTTACACTTAATAAAGAATAAAGAGTGTGGACTTTAAACTAGCTCTGAGATTAAAAGAAACACTTGAGCTACATTTGAGGACTCTCCTCTTATATGAAATAAAACTCACTGGCTGTGGTTTTGTCAGTGTTGGGCAAGATCCTTCACAAAAGTAATTAGGTACAATTAGCCTACCCGTTACTTCTCCCCCAAAGTAAAACTGCAGTAAAAACAAATAAAATAAAAAAAATAATAATAATAATAAAAAATAAAATAATAATAATAATAATAATAATAATACATCCCAGCTGCTTCTTCCAAGGAAAAACAAGCTAAACGAGATCTTTTTGCCTATAAATCATCAAATGCACCCAGAGCCAGAGTTATAAACTATTTTCATCCACAAACATCAAAAGCACAACTGTACCGTCACCAAAGTCCCCGGGACTTTCTGTGTGGACTTTGCATGTTCTCCCCATGTCTGGGTAGGTTTCCTCCGGACACTACGGTTTCCCCCATCCATCCATCCATCCATTTTCTCCCGCTTAATCCGGCACGGTTTCCCCCATCAAACCTAAAAGAACATGCACCAGGGACTACAGGTGGAAATTAGCTCACAATGCATCTCTCCTGTTAAAGTTAATGTAGATTGTGCACTGTCCTTGTCTCATAAATAAACTAAATAAATAAAAAAGTAAAACGAGAGGTGAATTGCCAAGCAGATATTAGATGAGCTGCACTTACAATATGTACCGCTGACGTCCATAGACCATAGGTGAGGGTAGGAACGTAGATTAACCGGTAAATCGAGAGCTTGGCCTTTTGGCTCAGCTCCTTCTTCACCACAATGGTCCGATACAGCGACCACATCACTGCCAACGCTGCACCGATAAATACAGTAGGGTTAGGGTTAACCCTAACCCTATGGTCATGAGCTTTGGGTAATGACCGAAAGGACAAGATTGTGTATAAAAGTGGCTGAAATGAGTTTCCTCCGCAGAGTGGCTGGGCGCTCCCTTAGAGATAGGGGTTAGGAGCTCAGTCACAAGGGAGGAGATTGGAGTAGAGCCGCTGCTCAAAACGTACACATCTTGAATCAGATTAAGTGGCTTTAGGTTCAGTCTAGACTAATTTTTTCAGTGGGACTACTTTTCTGTGCGTAGGGTTCAGCAGTTTGGCGCCTCTCTGCCTCCCACCCAGTTATTATGTAGGTATGAACAATTAATAAGCACAAACTACGATATTTCGGAGGCGGGTCATCTACATGTGAATATACACAATTAATATGCAAGTAATTCATACACATTCGATGCATTCACTGCATGTTCGCTCATCTGTGAGGCTCTGTCCTCGAATGAAAACAATCATCTTACCTTTTCCAGAGGACTGAAGCGAGTGTATCCTCTGTCCTGTTGGTTCTGTTTCCAAAAATTTATTATTGTCCAATATGAAGAGATGAAACTGGTCGAACTCCCAGTCCAGTCAGGTTTGCGATGCCAGGTCTGGGAGCCGAATGCACCAGGTGGTCGTGAAGCTAGTCTTAATACTACTTTCCACTTAAAACTGAAAGTTATGGCCAGTCCATATTATGACTAGGGCACCAGATAGACTTAAGCCCTCTGCGTGCTACGCCCAGGTGAAACTTTTCCGCCCAGAAACAAGTGGACAGAGGCTGACAAAACAGCAAACGAGTGCACCGGTCCCAGCAGCGGGTCTATGTCTGTGCGTCCACTGCTCTGGGTCTGATGAGCGGTGTCTCTCCTTGTGCACTCCTGTGTGGAGGTTTAGGTGAAAGTAACTAGCCATCACTCAAAAAGTTGCAGGGTCCCTTCAAATGTCTTTTTCATACAAGTATGTAGTAGATAACCTTCTGTTATTTCAAATATACAATTTATATGTTTGTAATGTATTTCCTTACCCAGATGCTTGTGCATAGCCTATATTAATTTTATATATACTATATTTTCAAAGTTCATATATAAATCTATATTTGTGTTTTATTTTACAATTATTTTAATACTTTTATTTCTGAACTACTGTGCCCACGTCATTTTCTTTGTGGATCAAAAGTCTTGCTTTTTAGAATTTTTTTAGATGGCTTTTGAATGCATGGGTAACATACATAAACATTTTCTTATGCTTTATCTTGAAAATATCACAGTTTTTGTGAATTTTGATACTTATATTCTTTTTTACCACACAGTTGAAGAGGAGCCAGTGATGCTTTGTGGTCAAGAGGAAGAAGATGTCCATGAGCCCATGATCACAGAAGCATTGAACAACAACAGTCAGAAGAATAAACAGCTTAATAGCAACTTTGGAAACTTAAGGGCAGACTATTATGCACTCAAAGAAGAGAGCAACTAACTGGAATACTGTTTTGTGTGTACATACAAATGTAACCAGAACTACAATACCCTTTTTTCCCCAAACTTTGCTGCCCTAACTGTTGTCACTCTACTGTTCTTTTGATTATTATTTGAACAATACAGAAATTTGATAATAAGTTGAAAATGCAAAAGGGTGTTTCCATTTCACTTTTACATTGTGCACTTGACATTTAAAATGAATGTAGGCCTACACATTATTCTACTGTAATTATATAAGGCTTATCAGATCATTGCTTCTCAGTTCTTTCATACCAGTAGCCATATTTCAAAATGTTTACGTTTATTTGACTAATAGAGAGACTTAACTAGAAAGTTTTGTTTGACCATTTCTTAGGGAAGTTATGATACTATTTTCTTGTAGATACTATTTTCTTGTAGTGATACTATAGATATGATTTTCTTGTAGTGTTTTCTTGTTTAAAAGTAAACTACTAATTTAATGTCATACTAAGAGAAAATCAATTAATGGCACTGAAGGCAATTGGTTGGTTTGGGGGCCCTAGGCGGCCGCCTACTCATGCCTAACAGTAGTGCCACCTATGAACAGGAACAAAGTATATGGTAAATGTTTTTTTTTTTTATTACGCTGCATCTGCCTCAAAACAGAGTAATTATTATGTTATTTTAATTTTGTGAATTAACACTTTTACATAACATCACTTTTAATGCACTGTTCTTGTAGAAACTGTAATTGTTTTTCCAAAGCAGTAAATGCCCACAAAGGTTTTGCTCTTGTTGTCTTGATAAATCAAGCAGTGCCTTCCTCTTTGCGTATTTTGGCAATTTGATCTCAAGAGCAAACTGCGCAGTGTCCGTAAAGCGCAGATAAGAGATGCAAATATCACTGCGTCCACTTTTTACCTTGTCCAAAATTAGCACATGTGCATGTGCTTAGTAAATATGCTCCTCTGACAGCAGCATGAAGGAAAAACCTGTGGAACCTCTCCTTCACATAGCAGGTGGATCAGTCTGTCATTGAAGCTGCTCCCCAGAGCAGGCAAGGCGTCAGTCATGCTCCAGCATAAATGTGAGTGTAGCCAGGACCCTTCCTGGCCCCCACCTCCAGATCATTTCTTTTTCCTCGCTTTCTTCTCCTTGATTCCTTCCACACACATAGGAGACACAAGGAGAAGAGGGGAGTAGAGGAGAGAGGAGGAAAGGAGAGGGGCAGGATGATACAAGAGCTGAGAGTGAATGGAAGTCTGTCCTCTGGCACTGGTGCTTACCAATTACACTTCACCACAATGGTGAAGTCTAACCCTAACCCTTACACACTTTTGAAATATTAAATCATATCAATCAGCACTCTGTGCTGATTTTAATGTTGGAATTTAAACTTTCTAATTTGAATCAAAATAAAAATTATTATTTTAAAGCCCAACTGGCCTTCTAGTCTTGAAATCGTATTTCATAATGAATTTGTGTGACCATATGTTCCAGGTTAAAGTAAATGACCAACCATGTTTAGTGGGGTTAAAGGCCCTTCATTGCAGCATTGTTTGATCTGCCACGCAGCGCGGCATGGCAAACCAAAGTGTTCACATTTATGCCTATTTTTAACACGTTAACACTTTATTTGACACTTGTAAAAGCTTATTTGATGCGTTAAATTCTTATTTGATGCATTAAATTGTCATTTTATTCATCAAATTGTTATTTGACATGTCAAATTATTGGCGACAAAAGCGCCGTTGTCTATGTGATAATAATCTCCTCCCACTGGTTTTCACAGTGAAAACAAACAGACCCGAACAGTCCAATACAGACCTCCCTGTGCACTGATCTTCCCTGATGCAATCTTAGTTTTCTCAAACTCACCGTAGGCCTATAGCCTACATGCTCATCATAGCTATCTGTCAACCAAGAATAAAGCCTCGTTCAGTCCAGATGCTGGCTTTAAAATAAAACGAAACCGAATGAAACATTTGCCATGTTCATCCTTTCTGCCTGACAAGCTTTGATTTTGACTAGACTATGTTTGCGTTTTGTCTGTAAATAGGTAGTGGTGCAGTGGTGAAGCTGTCTGCCTAGTATGGCAATGGTCTTCTTCATTGTGAGTTCGAGCCCTGTGTGATTCACACAGACTTTTCTCCAGCAATTCTTTGTCTTTATGTTAATGTTGTGCTCTTGTAATTTGAGCTATGTGTTAAATATCTTTTTTATGTGTTCATCACTGGAGAGACTGCACACTGTG
Source organism: Taenioides sp. WSHXM2023 (assembly GCA_029959045.1). Taxonomy (NCBI): domain Eukaryota; kingdom Metazoa; phylum Chordata; class Actinopteri; order Gobiiformes; family Gobiidae; genus Taenioides; species Taenioides sp. WSHXM2023. The sequence continues at coordinate 33,760,239 of CM057094.1, read as the reverse complement.
TCACATTTCACATTTCTTACTCTTACAATTTGACACGTCAAATAAGAATTGAACGCGTCAAATAAGCTTATAATACGTGTCAAATAAAGTGTTAAAAATAGGCATAAATGTGAACACTTTGGCTTGCCATAGTGCGGAGCAGAGCCGTACCACGTGTCTCGTAAACATCAGCCACTGGCCGATCGCATTCACATTCACTTGAGGACTGATGGATTTTATGTGCAAATGTAACCACGTGTATCAGCACAGCTTCTGAGCACAGAGTCTCTTCTGTCAGGTAAACCTCCCAGTCCAATTTACGTGTGACTGGTCAAAACAGACTGTGTGATTAATCTGAGCTAATTTGCGAATGATATGTTTTTGTTTTATGTGTTAACATTGACTTAGACTTAAGAGTTAGACAAACATTATTGATCCACAAGGGAAACAACTTGGACACAGTAGCTCACACATCAAATATATTATAACAAAAAAGAGAAAAGTCCCAATTATTTTATATTATTATTTCAGGACATTTAAATCAAAGTCAGACCAACATCTTTATTTTAAAATAAATGTGTTTCAACATATAATTTAAAGAGAAGTCAAGGAGAAGAAAGAGAGGAAAGAGAAATGAGATGCACCCCAGGAGAAAGCTGAACTTCTTGCTTGTCCCTCTGCGTGATGCTGCTCCTCCAGATCACATGTACATGAGGCTGATGCCAACACAGTGGTAGAAGGCCATCACAAGTGGAACCCCTAAAACTGGAGCTTTGTGTGACATGTGGTACTTTTATAGAATTGCAGGTATAAATGGTGCATTCAAAGATGTATTTTGAGTATTGATTTTTATATTCTGAACTGTTAAAATTATAATCCAGTCTGTTTTGTTGTTTTTACTGCAGAGCCAACTTTAGACTGTAGTTATTGTTACTGATATGAATCTTATACTATTAGAACATTTACTTTTTTTTTTTAATTCAATTTTGTATTTGTTATCTCATCATCCCAAATTCAAAATTAATTAACTACAAAAAATAATAAAAATATATATTTTTTTAAATTCAATTTCAATCTCAATCGTGCACCCCACTATGTCACTTCCTGTCTTGTAGACTTGCCTCATTGGTTACCATAGACTGTAATCTATGTTTGTGACCCAATGAGGGAAGATGTTTTTCCCTGGATCTATGCTACAAATTGAACATGGAGCAAGTATCTATATGTGCCAATGAGTTATTTTTTTTTTGTGAAATTATAAATAGAAATATCTTAAGACATCCTTTGAAATGTAGATGTAAGAAAAAAAGCAATTCAGTGGTACAACATAGACATTTATTTCCCATACCCAAATCATATAGTTATCCCCCCAGCCCCAGAAGCTGTTTTAGCAACAAAAAATTACCAAGTCATTTGGACAGCCTTCTGTCCACTGTAAGTCTTTATGTCCTGTAATTATCCTTTTCAAGTTCAGTGTGTAATTGTAAATTAAAGCACGGTGATGATGGTGCAAACTGAAAATACAATCTGTAACAAAAGCAGATTATTTGTAGCCGATTTGTCCAAAGGGGCTGTTGTATATTTAGTCTAAAAGCTGAGCTCTGTACACTTCACAGGATGTTTTCAAAATTAATCCTTAAAAAGTGCTTTTTAAGGGCTGGCTGCACTACTTGGCTGGGTTGACAAGTTTTCTAAAAGGCAAGACAACGTGGGGTTCTTGTTCTGCTTGAATGCCACTTGAAAAGGAGCATAAATTGTCCAGTGTGATCGTACAAAATAGGGAACAACATTTCTTATATATATATATATATATATATATATATATATATATATATATATATATATATATATATATATATATATACACACACACACACACACACACATACACATATGTATATGAAATGTTGTTGAAATATATATGTGTGTGTGTGTGTTCGATTCCTTTACAAAGTTTGTGTAAAGGCGATAACTCATTTGTCTTTCTTATGCAGAATGTCTTAATCAAAGTCCATATATTTGTACCAGCCTTTAACCATATATCATCTACAATTTCTTGTCTTTGCATTTCATTGGTTGCTGGGATCCAGGTCTCTCTTTGAATGACTAAGGATTTGGATAGTTGTGTGTGGATCATTCCCCATGTTGCTGGACTCCATGTTTGGCCTAAGGAAGCACATAGTCTCACTAGCTTCCAAAATGGTAGTGGCCTTCCTGTGTTTACAATGAGCCAGTGCCTTTAACTGCTCCTGGGCCTCCTCCAGTAGCAAGGTTACTTGTTGTTGACCAATCGCAGCTGAACAGGACATGCATTTTGCCCTCTCTTTGCCCCCTATTTTGCTGTTAGTTTTAATTGACATTGTTTGCAAACTGGAAACCTCAATGTCATAATGACAATGAAGAGAGGGGATAATGGGAATTGAGGCAGAGGAAAATAGGGGATCCATGTATTGATGCTGAACTGGTTGATGAAAGCTGCAGATGTGTGTGCTGCCCCGAGGAAATAATACAGGTGTTGTCTCCTTGTTGTCCTGAACCGAAGTTTGTATATGGAGGAAAGTGTCCTGACAAATATTGCTGTAATGGAAATCCCTCTTGGTCCGGGGCCTATAAAACAAGAGCAAGAAGATTATTATTGTACTGATGTGATACAGCAATATATACTCTTGAGTAGACCTGCGCGATGTATCGATTAAATCGATTAATTCGAATTTACAGTTCAGAACTATGTGTTTTTATGAAAATAAATTTTTTTATTATTAGTATTATTTTTTACACGCGAGCGTTGAAAGCGGAACTAATGCGCTGCAGCGCTCTACACGGGTAAGTTAGCGGGGTGCGGAGCGGAGGAGGTGTTGTATTTTTCTGCTACGACTGACATGTGGTCCAGGCGAACGATGCAGCCCTACTTGAGTTTAACGGTACATTTTATTAATAGTAGCTGGGTGATGCGAAGTGTTTGTCTGCACACAGTGTATTTTCCCAAGGATCACAAGGAGGGATTAATCACGCAAGGATTGAAAGATGCTTTCACTTCATGGAACCTTGCAGAAGACCGACTCATTTGCATGACAACAGACAGCGGCAGCAATATGATCAAAGCTTTCTAAAAGTGTTTACAATGGCCTGGTCTGCCATTTCACTTACAAGTATGTTTTTTGCTTGTCAGATTGCACTTTAACCCTAAAGTAAAAAAAAAAAAAAGAATAAAGTTAAAACTTGTTTTGAGCCATTTATTTGTCATCTGTTATTTGCTTTTGAGTAGGGCAGAGAAAAACTGATTAAAGTCGGAAATCGGATTTTTTGTAAAAAAAAATTGGAGATTTTATTTTTAGGCCATATTGCCCAGCTCTACTCTTGAGTGAGTTTTGAGCCCTGCTCATCTGATCTTGATGATCTTATTCAGTCTATTAAGGTCCCTCACGTGCAGACCACAGTGTACATGATGGCACTGCAAATGTCAAAGGACCTCAGCCTCTTCAGAATGTAGAGACAACTTTGGTCCATCCCGTAGACAGCATCCCCTTTCCTGCACCAGTCCAGTTTATTGCCCATGTATACCTAGACCTATTGCCTTATTTTCTATAGTTTTGTCCGTAGAATCCTATACATCTTTCATTCAAAAGCAAGATTCAGATTAGAATCACTCAATGGAGAAGAAAAGATTTACTTCTTTGAAAGTTTATGAAATTTGGCACAAAAATATTTGGATTATTACAAGCAGAAAACTCCATTTGTATGTCTATGTGTGTGTTCTCACTATGTAAATATACTGACACACATATGTTCATGAAAATTCTCAACAAAAATACATCAATTAAATTAGGTGTAGTTACTCATAATGCTTACATTAGCTCTGTGCATATCTCTGCCGAACAACCAGCAGGGGGAAAAGCCTTTTGAGGGAGCAGAAAGGGGCCTTGATGCAGGGAGACTGCAATGCTGGTAGCGCTATTTTTTCATTTATTTATTTTTTCCATTGAAGGCGTGTTAACCTCTTATTCTTATTTTACAGTATGCAATATGTCATTATAATTAAGAAAATAATGTGCTTAATCACGATTAAGTGGTGTGTGTGTGTGTGTGTGTGTGTGTGTGTGTGTGTGTGTGTGTGTGTGTGCGTGTGTGTGTGTGTGTGCGCGTGTGTGTTTGCTTTACACTTTTTCTGCATCCTTTTTTGATGAGTCCACCTCCTGGAGATGCTTGTAGACAGAACCTGAACACTTGGATTTTCCAATCTGATCAAGTCTCACTTTTGGTATGGAATGGGGCCTGTCTGATGCTGAGAAGTGGGGGGGTTGAATCTTTTGACTAGGACTGTAGAACAAGATGCTCTTCCTGGAACATAAAAAAGAATTTGTGTGTGTGTGTGTGTGTGTGTATATATATATATATATATATATATATATATATATATATATATACATATATATATATATATATATATATATATATATATATATATATAGTTGTTGTAATAGTTTTTTTTACTTAAAGATTACTCTCTTTGGTAACAAAACATATCCAAGTTGTCAACAGTTTTCAACTAGCCATTAAGTCATTGAAGTTTGCATATGTGACTCATTATGGGTCATTATAAAGCATTATAGAGCTGTGTCGCCAATGTACTATATTATGCTGTTTTTGCTCTTATTGTTGTGATCAATCTAGCAGCAGATTAATTCACTCACAGAAGCAAAATTAAGCTGGGTCTTCTTTAGCATTGGGTTTTTGCTCCATTCTTAGCGTGTTTAGCTGTTTAGTACATGACGCAATTGATAAATGAGGCCCTTCATATTTAGATAGCCTGTTGTACATAAAATATATATAATCACATTTTACGGAATATTTCAACAAATTAAATTGTATCTGAATTCCTGTAATACATTTTAAAACTAATAATCAAATAAATTTGGTGTGTTACAATACTGGTACCCTTACCAGCAGATTTTTTGTTTATGGCTGAATGCATTTCCATGCTTTGGGCATGGCCCTGGGTTCAAGGGCATGCTTTATTAAGGCTAAGTAGGGAGGAGTTGTACAGTTTATCTCTGTTGCTTTGGCACTCTGACTAGAACAGAAAATTTCCTTTCAGTTAGTTCAACCTTCAAATGCTTAAGTTACTTTTGCACATCAAATACTTTGGTGCAATGTTTGAATGATTTTATATAATTGTCTGCTGTTTCTTCATTTGCTTTTGTCAGACTGTTACAAATGCATTATAGTGGCTTTCATATAAGGACAAACCATTCAAAGCATTAAAAGTATTACCTGTTTGGCACCATAGCCATCAAAAATGATTAAACAAATTATCATTACCAGTCAAAGCGTCAGCGAACACACAGGAATCACAATATGAATAGAGTTTATAATACGGTACAGAAACACTCGAGACACAATGTAAAAGACTTCTGTAGTGAAAACCTGTGCAAACCAGGTTTTCCTTCACAGACTTTGAGGTCCAAGCCTGAAACAGTTTAGATATGAATTGCTAAAAAGCACAGATTTGAAATTTGTTACATAAATGCCTATTGTAATATCGTACAGATATTTACAGCATATGCATCACTCTCAAACCATCAGAAACAGTGTGATACTGGTCCTACAGGTCTCTGACTCCATCTCACTACACAGCTAAAAGTGTGGGAGCATTCTCTTGGCATTGTCTGGGTAATGACTACATAAATGTATAAATCTGATGACTGTGTTTATATTTAAACTATAAAGTGTCCTTTTTACAAGATTGTTTTATGTTTTGTTCAATTTAATTATTCAAACATCCTGAATTGTTTGTGTCTTGTATGAAAAAGTGCAAATGCAAAGTGTGCTGAAGACTTGCCAGATTTAATGAAGATGAGATATACATTAGTAAAATTTAACATAAGTGCATAAAACAAATATTTAAATTGATGCAGATAAATATGTGCAGTGGGCTAATCCTACAGAGACATTTCTGGAAAAGTAGTCCAGGACGCTGCATTGTTCTTGACTTGAAAGACCCTTGAAAGAGTTAAATGGTGTCAGTAAATGATATTGTAATCAAGTACAAACCCAGTTTTGTCATTGATATATTTTGTCTGTGCACGATTTGAAAACACAGTGACACATTTTGATGGACATTCCATATACGCTACACATGTTCACTGTTTTGTATACTTGTATACCTCATTTTGTGAAATGAACTAAAGATTTTGAGCATGTTATTTGATTTTGCAAGAGATAAACTGAGAAGAATCCCGCATAGCATCTTACTTGCAAATTGTAATTTTTTTAATTATTTTTTTTTATTTTGCCAGATGACGCCCTAGTCCCGAAATGGTGTTGATGTCGTAATGAAATTTACAATTTGCAAGTAAGACAGTGTGCAGAATTCTTCTCTGTTCATATTTTTGGGCTGCTCTCCTTCCTCCAATGCACCTGTTTAAAGAAACTAATATGCAAACTCTCATTTGTGTATTTTGTAATAGATATAATAGGTTTGACGTTTGTATGAATTGTCTTGGGAATGCATATTAAGCTTTCTATTATTTACTTCACAAGTTTGCAATGTTGAATTGTATGGCTGCATATTACATTCACCTGAATAAGCTTCAGTTTTTTATGAGAAAAGTTTCTGTTTTGAGGAGAAAAGTTAATGATGAAGTTCTGTGTGATTTCAGCTGGTATGCCATCAACTATTTTAGAGTTAAGAATTACAACACGGCAGATTCAAAATTGTTATCTATTTTTCTGCCACCCTGACTCCGAAAGTAATTTGTCCAGCAGGCTGTATGCCTGTTCTGTGCATATATGAACTGATGAATGCAATAGAATGCACTGCTTATAAGTAATCTAATGTTCTATGCTTATGGTTGCCGACTGGCAGGTAGACAGCGATGTATCCAGACATGCAAAAAAAAAATATATATATAAAAAAAAATAAAACTTTGAGTTTGAATGCTTGTCCCATCGTGAAGTAATAGCACTGAATGTGACTCAGTCCTATTTTTCAGTCCTTTAAAAGTCCTATATTACACAAAGCTGACTCTTGTGAGCTTTAAGCCATGTTATAATGCTGTTATCTCTTCAAGAACACCCGGGGTTGTGTTTTGTTTCTCCAAACGCTCTGTTCATCTTGTGATGTCATGTAGTGGTAGTTTTCAAGTTAACTACTACCTTTTACCTTTAGTTCAGTTGGGATTGGCGATTTCAATGTTAAAATGATCCAAGTGAAGGTACAGATTTTAAAAACACAGTGAGGAGAAGATGACGCCCAGATTTCTCCCAAATAAAATCATAAACATCATAAACTACAGATTTTGTTAAAGAATCTCACTTAGGTTGCTTGGCATTCCCACTGCATCTGAAGAATGTGTTGCAGGAAGCTTTGCTGATGTTGCAGTGATTGAAACTGGACTCAGTGACGGAACATTGGAACAGCCTCTTGCAATACTGTCAAAAACATACACAAAAAACACACAAAACAAATGTAAATACCTTTTGCTCATAAAGGGGGTATTTTCTAACTACACTGCGACCCAAATTATTATGCAAGTTAGGTTTTTAATTACTTTGCAGAAACTATTGGGGTTAGCCCACCTTTTAGTTCTACAAATTTATCCATAAAAATTTGACACTGAAATTATATCAGATGGAAAATATAATAACATTTTGAATTTCAGGTGAACCAAATTATTATGCAAATCTTTATTTTAAACGAAAACATCCAGCATATATAAACAAAACATCTTTTTTATTAACAAATATATTTCATATTGTCAGTTAGACTATCCTGAACACAAATTGTCAAATAATAAGCATATCTGGATGTATCTTTACTTGGAGATGTAGCCACCTTTCTTCTGCATCAGCGTAAGGAGCCTGCTGTCCATTGAAGATGTTAAGTTTTCAATTTCAGCGGGTTTAATACTTTTTGCAGCCTTTACAATAGCTTCCCACAGCTTATCCTTTGATGAAAACTGCTTTCCATTTTCAAAAACCCTTCTTTTCAGGATCGACCACAGATTTTCTATGCAGTTTAAGTCGGGTGAGGATGCTGGCCAGTCCATTACCTTGTCCTTTGGGTACCCCTTTGATGCCAGCCATTCTGCAGTAAACTGCGATGCATGGCTTGGAGCATTATCATGCATAAACATCATTTTCTTGCGCTGAGCAGCTGTTTTTTTCTTCAACCACGGAAGGAAATTTTCTCCTAGAAACTTGCAGTAATTTGCAGAATTCATTTTCACTCCTTCTGCAACCCGGAAAGGTCCAATGAGTTCATTTTTTATGATGCCTGCCCATATCATCACACCTCCACCACCTTGCTGACGCCTCAACCTGGGTGGAGCATCGGCACCTTCGGCTATCCAGCCTCTAGCCCACCCGTCTGGACCATCAAGGGTGGCACGCATCTCATCAGTCGAGATAACTTGTCCAAAATCCAATTTCATGTACTTCTTACACCAAGCAAGTCTTTTATCCTTGTGCCTTTGATTAAGTGGAGGCCTTGTTTTAGCTTTTCTGACTTTACCAAGCGTTTTCAGAACACAATTCCGTGATGTCTTTGGGGTGTGACCTAGACCAACAACAGAAAAGATACTTCTACTGGAACTCAAAGGCTTTTGACCATTTCTCTCTTCAACGCTGACAAATCTCGAGCTGTTAGCTTCCTTCTTGGGGCCTCTTCACGTTTTTTTCTTGTTTTTTCACCATTGGAAACAAAGGCCTTGATTGTCCTATGGTCACGGTCCAATAATCTTGCTATTTCGATAGTTGGCCGCCCCTCTCGCAAAAATTTCACGATGGAAGCCTTCTCCTTACTACTGAGGTCCTTCTTCTTTCCCATCTTTAGTGCTTATGGTCACAGAACACAGAATACTCACCTTTATATATGTCTTGCATAATAATTTGGTTCACAGCATTTTAAATTTTAACTAATTATTACTCAACATTTAAATGTTTCAGATATTTTATGCCTTTGGATAATCAACTGCCCTATCAGGCTTGCATTACTACCACTTGGTCATCAGTGGATGATATGATATTTGCATGAAGATATTTTTAAAAAACTGACTTGCATAATAATTTGGGTCGCAGTGTAGTTCCTCAATCTCACAAACCATTTGGAACATTACTAGTACTCACATGCATGCAATTTTGGGCTTTAGAGCTGCTTTTTTTTTCCAGAACTAAAGCAGGGGTTTGACAGCCCTTGCACAGCCAACATGTTCCTACTCCAATAAGTATTTAAAGTTGTTTTCACACTTCCAGTAGTTACATCAACATCATTTTGAAATGTTTGCATAGGTAAGCATTTGTGTGTCTGTGTGCCGATCTAAAAGCTTTTTCTCTGCTGCTACCAACATCGTGCAAAGTCATGGTACATTCAGCCACAGGTGAAAGAAAAGAGAAGGTCAGTTCTGTGTTCCCATGGGTCTTTGTTCCCACATTTGTTCGGTTGTAGGATAAAAGTTAAGGCCAGGCTGAGGGTGGGGGTTGTGGATTTACTTTCAAAAAACATATTTTAAATGCCATGGAGCTATGCAAATATCACTAAGACAAATACAAGCAGGAAACTCCTATCATAAGATACATGTCATGTATGCAGCACCACTTTTCATTCCATGCCAGTTGTTTTGTGTGCAGCGCCCCTCAGCTTCTCACAGGCAAGCCCGCACAGACAGAGAGAAGAAAATGTGAAGCCCACACAACCAGAGAGAAGAACATATGAAGCACTGCACTTTGACACTATGCACCAGCTAATCAAAGCAGGATTGACAGATTGCGTGCATGGGATGTATCTTATGAACGTAGAAATTTTCACTACATGACATTTGTAAGACTCCTTGTGACTAAAAGCTTAGTCACAACTGCCCGTACAACTAGCTATGGCTCGACCCATATGGGGTACGCAAGTGGCCCGCACGAAATAGCAAGCCCGTAGACCGCTCGTTGAGCCCGTATAACGAAAATGTGCATGCACATTTTTTCTAAGGGCATGCTGCGAGCGCTAGATCGTAGCGAACACTTGTACAACACGCAAGAGTTCAGTACGGGTAAAGGAGGTGACCCGAAGGTGTGTCGTATGGGATTTTTCAATTTTTGGGCACACCAAATCTGGCGGACTGTACAAGGGACACGTACGTGCTCTTCAAGTGATGAATGCGGGTCCCTTGCGTGCCCCTTGCATATGCAGTCTGAGTGTTAGAAATAAGAACCTATTTTGTGCAGGCATACTACGGGCACTTATCCCGTACACACCCCTTGCGTGCTAAAGGGAGGACTCTTGTGTATATAAAAGGCTGTGATTTGAACATCCCCCTCACATTCGTGGCAAGAATTCAACACAGAAAAAAACACAATTGTACACAGTCATGCCACCCAAGGGAAAGAGAAAAGGGAAGAAGACTGGCAGGAAGGAGCAGACTGACGAGGCTGTCCCACCGGCACCTACACACCTACACCTTCCAGCCAAGTTAGAGTCCCTCAGAGGAGAAAGCAGAGATAGCAACAGTGGGGAGAGTGTCGCCACCAACACAGGGAAACGCACGGTAGTGGCATACAGTGACCATCGTGTACACACACACACACACACATATATATATATATATATATATATATATATATATATATATATATAGGCCTTGAGCACCCGAGCAATAGAGGCCCAGATCTACCAGACAAGACCCAAGGTGTAGGTTGTGCAAAGAGGCTCCTGAGACAGTCCAGCACATAACTGCAGGGTGTAAGATGCTGGCAGGGAAAGCATACATGGAGCGACACAACCAAGTGGCGGGCATAGTGTACAGAAACATCTGTGCAGAGTACGGGCTGGAGACCCCAAGGTCAAGGTGGGGAACTCCCCCAAAGGTTGTGGAGAATGAGCGTGCCAAGGTCCTGTGGGACTTCCAGATACAGACTGACAGAATGGTGATGGCGAACCAACCAGACTAGACAGACTAGTGGTGGTGGATAAGCGGTAGAACAAAGCCGTGGTGGTGGACATTGCAATACCAAGCGATGGTAATATCAGGAAAAAGGAACACGAGAAACTAGAGAAATACCATGGGCTCAAGGAAGAGCTGGAGAAGGCCTGGAAGGTGAAGGCATCAGTGGTGCCCATGGTGATCGGAGCACTCGGGGCTGTAACCCCCAAACTGGAGGAGTGGCTACAGCAGATACCAGGAAAAACATCAGACATCTCAGTCCAGAAAAGTGCACTACTAGGAACAGCAAAGATACTGTGCAGAACTCTCAAGCTCCCAGGCCTCTGGTAGAGGGCCCGAGCTGGATGAGGGTGAGAGAGACCAACCACCGTGGAAGGTGAGGAACACACATATATATATATATATATATATATATATATATATATATATATATATATATATATATATATATATATATATATATATATAGGGTGTGGGAGGCTAATATTGATGTCTGCGCGTACGGCATTCGCACGGGGTGAGTAAGGGGCCTGTACTCGCATCCTACTAACGCCTTGAGTGTGGCATAAGGGCACCGTATGAAAGTCTCACCCGTACGTCATAAGTGTGTGCAACTTACGTTACCCTTATGAATACCTCACAATACACTTAAGACACGCACGGCAATCGCTAGTTCGATTTTCAGTGACGCCACATAAGGTAGCCCTGTGAGCATCAAGGGAACTGCAAGGGACACACCTACGACCCGATTCTCTCTACGACGTTCTACGGGCCCGCACGACTCCAAAACCCATAGCATGTGACTATAATGTGACTATAGCATAATATTGTAAATTTGTTAAAAATTGTAAACTAAATATTAGATACTTTAAAATAATAAATAAATATATATATATATATATATATATATATATATATATATATATATATATATATATATATATATATATATATATATATATGTATATTTTTTTTTTTTTTTTTTGAAAGTTGGAAATAGATCATCATCATGTGTAGAAAAAAAAACAAACAAACAAACAACTTAATACTGCAGTAAATTTAGCTAACTCTAGTGGACACTGAGGCTGCCACACAGAGCACAGCAAACACCATTAAGAGATGATTAGACTCTATATTGTGTATATTAGCAATTAATCAAATATTTTAAAATTAAATGTAGACAAAGTGATACTTTAACGATCCATCTATATTTTTACAGGAATACCCCAAACCTGCTGTTACTCCTTTTTTACTAGTCCTGCTTTAACATGTCATAGCAATTTCAAACAAAACAACTTTTACACAAATGTAATAATGTTCACTACATTTGAAAGCAGTGATTGAAAATGGGAATGGTTATTTAGTGATGTTATTAAATATTATTTTCACAGCTCAAATTAATCCCCAAACATTTGATTATGAGACTTTGATATCTCAATATACAGGTTAGTGAGTACTAAAGAAATTCTTACCTCATGTGTCTGCACATTACTGCTGGAAATTTGTTTTTCCTCTCCTGGAGCATTATTGGAGTTGTAGTTCTTCAGAGTCCGGTTTTCCTTTAGATGTGCCTGGAACTTCTCTCTGTATCGCCTGCACAGACCCATTATATGGTTACATATATCAGTGATTCTTGATAGTTGGTACAAAACAGGTCCTCTCTAAATCATAGAAAACGCATATCATAATTGACATACTTAACCTGCTCTGTACACTAGAGCTATATATTTGACCATATTTATTCTAAGATAAAGTCGTAAAAATAACCTCATTAAATCAGTAATAGTTTTTAAATCTCAAAATCTCTGAGGGCCCGATTTGTTGCCTTTACTGAATGCAGCACTACCTCTTTTATTTTATTATTATTATTTTTTTTATATTTAATACTAAATAATAGAAAACGCATATCATAATTGACATACTTAACCTGCTCTGTACACTAGAGCTATATATTTGACCATATTTAGTCTAAGATAAAGTCGTAAAAATAACCTCATTAAATCAGTAATAGTATTTAAATCTCAAAATCTCTGAGGGCCCGATTTGTTGCCTTTACTGAATGCAGCACTACCTCTTTTATTTTATTTATTTTTTTTTTATATTTAATACCAACAAAGCATGATCAGTTGTTACTTATTATGAGTCTGCTATATCATGAGCATTTTGACCATGTCAATGCTATTGAAATGTAAAATTGAATTGAAATGTAAATATCAGAATAAAAATTTGTGGAGGGGCAGAAGAGAGGAAAAAGAAGGGGAGAGAAACACTGGAGGAGCACTGGAGAGGCAGAGGGTAGATGCCGACTGAGAGACAGAGGATTGAGGGAGGAGGGAGAGTGGACTTTCCCCTCCTATAGTTAAAAAATATTGTTAAAACATATTAAAACATTTTTCAGCAGTGTTCAAACATTCCGTCGGGTTTTAAACAACATTTTGTCAACTTCAAAGGATTTTACAGAAACTTGACTATTGCAATCTAAACAGCCTGGTTTATGTTAATTATGACATTAAAATATAAAACACATATATTTTGATGTTGAGCTATTTTGAAACTCATGTTCATAAGTAAGTACAAGTATAAAATTAGAATTTAAGTTTTCAGATATACTTTAATTGGAAACAATGGTAAATATCCCTTGTTACAACTAGGGATGGGACAGTATGAAATTTCCATGGTATGATAACCATGACAAAAAAATACCATGGTATGATGGTATACCGTGGAGTTGCATAATTTATAACGTTGAACAAGAACAAGGGACTTTTTAAGTAAAAGTATATTGCTGATATATGATATATTGCTCCTTGGTTATGTCCTTCTATGGTGTGCAGAAATTTGGTGAAACACAGATCAGTTAATATCAGGGCAAAGCTGCAGTTAGGTACTGTAGGATGGGCACACATATGGCTTTAAATATTATTAAATATATTATTAAGTAAAATATTATTGGAAAAATATTGTAAGCTTTTGATATGTAGTTTGACAACATATAATAATTTTGATACGCAGCCATTCAGTTTAATTGTTGCCTCAAAGAACATTTTTTTTTCAGCTTGAAAGACACAACATCTTTAACAGACCCTGTTTATTATTATATATTTAGTACACACATGAAATTAATGCAGTTTATCCAACGTGTGTACACACCTGTGAGTGAACGAGTATAGTCTGTGCGTCCTGTTCTTTACTATAGGTGTCTGATACACAGACTCTATATTGGCTCTGAACTTTTAGGCTTTTATACTTTTAGCGTGAAGGCTTATGGTTTAGCTCTTAACTCCGTGCATGTTTACATTGGTGCTCTGTGGCATACAAGTGTCCAGTACAAGGCGGGGTACAAGCAAGTGCCAAGCAAGACCACATAAGTGCGTGTTAAGGGGCATACAGCACTACTGAGAAGCACTGCTTTTTCCACAGAATTTGTTTGATTGTGTATGTGTTACATTACTCACTTGTTGCGGTAATACAGGGCCATGCAGATTATGCCAAGGAGGCTGATGGTCATGGTGATAGAGGTGATGGATAGCACATGTCTCTTGTAAACTTCTTTACTCTCTGCAAGGAAAATAAATCAATAATAAAATCAAAATAACTGTACTCCATGTTTATTAAACTTGCAGTAAAAAAGCTTGGTTTTTGCTCATTGTTTTTTTTTTCTTGTGTGTCAGTTTATTTTACAAATAATGATATATAATGATATAATATTGCTCACTTAACTGTTTATATTATAGTTTACAAGAAAATTTTGATTTTATTATTGTTATTGAATTATTATTCTACACATGTTTCTTTGCTCAATCTTGTGGCAACTGTATCTTGAGAGAACTTGTGGCATAACACTTAGTGAATAATCCTTTAGAAAGATCATCAGACTACATCACTTTGCACTCTACTGCTCATGTCTCCTGCAGAAAGAGCCACTGTCCTATCTTTGTATCATGCCAGTGTCTTGTAGGATTTCCGCAGGATTTCAGGCTTTCCCGGGGGGCGGGGCTAGCTGTGTCGATCAGGTATGAAGGATGTCTGGCAACTGAAGTTTAGCCAGTTCTTCTCGTCATCTGTGCACTCAACTGCATTTAACGCATACAGGTCATGCCATTCACTAATGTAAATTTAGCATCATAACTTATTTCATCACAGGGTTCCTATGTTCATAAACTGTTTTAGTGCATTGAAAACATCGCTAGCAAGCATTGCAACTTCATGTTAACCACGCAGACAGCGGCAGTTTCTGCACTAAGGTTGCGTGTGCATCCGCTGTGTTGATAAACCGATAATCTGTCTATTAGTCCAAAAAGCTGACAGGCCACTTAGGGAAACAGACATAGCAGCTGTCAGGATGGGCAGTACCTTGCCCTGTAGAACCGGAGGCCAGTGTAGCTTTCTATCTGGCAGCCTCTACTTTAATTGCCACACTGACTGGTTTAAAATGGAAGTTATGGATTTTACATAGGCAAGAATCACCCAACGTCTTTACAGCCACTTTACCAAGTATTGTTCCTGCATATCTCATGTTCATTTTGTGTTGCCACTGGCCATACTGGATAAATTACCAATGAGATAAGGTGACTTACCCATGAACTCGATTCCTAGGTGATCTGCAGTTCAAGCAGCACGGGGAAAGAGAGAAAGAAAGTTTTTAGCATAATGGTACCTAGTGTTAGGAAAGCACTCTTTCCATTCATTCACAAATGTTTTCTTTTGTAAAGCAACTTCCAAATTAAAGGGTCTATATTTTGCTATATTTCCATTTCACAGCACTTTTCCACCTTCAGGCACTCAAAACTCAACCTGTGGGTCAGTGGATCTGACTGCTCAACCAATGATGTTTATGTCAAGAGTCAGATTTGAACTAACTAACCACTGGATCAGTGGACAAATACTCTACCAACTGAGCTACCGCTGCTTCATTAGTAGTCATAAAATTTAGCATTTTCCAATATACAACACTCAATAGTAGCCCTGACTATGCAGTATCTGCTTCCTGTTTACAAACTTCGTGAACATGCACTCATGCACTCAGAGTTGAACTGAGCCAAACACAGTGATTTTAACATTTTATTCACAATGACAATGGGTCCTGTCCTAATGTGTTCTACTTCCATTCTTTTAGCAGGTGGGAGTCAGCTCTATGTTCGAAAAGCTCTATTTTTCCACATTTGTTTAGAGCATTAAAAAAAAAAGGATTCTATGTTCCCACAGTTGTGGTATTATAGGATTAGGGTTATAATTAGGGCCTAGTTTTAAGAGTACTGTTAAGGTTAGGGCCAGGATTTTGGATTTACTTTCTTTTTTCATGTGGGAAAACAGGGTTATGGGAACACAGAGTGGTGGAAATATAGAGCCATGGAACAAAAATACGCTCCCAGGAGGTTGCAGAACTATAAAAAACTCAATTTAAAAAAATGCATTAGTGTGAATTAAAAGCTTTTAAATATTCAAAATAATGCCTAAGGTAAACTCATGAAAACATGTTTTCTTCAAAACTCAGCTTGTCAAAATAGTATTCCAAATCATTTTCAAAAATTAAGGCAATAATATTATCTAAAATCTCAGAGGGTTATATTTGCTACCCTGGATAAAGAGAGCACAGCACTACCACACAATCAACTTTGTCAGTCCCCTATGATAAATTTATCAGTACTGTATTGACTCTTAGGCCCAATCTCAATTCTCCCCCTTCGCCCTCTGTCTTAGCCCTAACCCTCTCTTGTGCGCATTCACGAGAGACAGAGGGGTATCCCAATACTCTTTTCTGTAAGTACGAGGGATAAGGGGAAGGGCTGTTCCACCCCTCTTGGCAGAGCTTTTGCAGATGCACCCTTTGCGCAAAGGGGATAGGTGTGGCTTAACGCAAGACGCAGCAGAAAGCAACATGGCGCCGAAGGGCTCGCAGAAGTGTAAGAATTTTGCACTCAAGAACCTCATAAAAAGTTGCATAAAACTGTAGTAACTTTTGAAAAGTTGTAGGTACAGTATACTCATGGTGCCAGCATTTACGCTTTCTGACATATACGGCTTATCGTAACATGCCCGGTTAGAACTATATGCTTGTTACGGTAGAATGTGGAAAGTATTACGAACATGCATGACCTAAAAGAACTATATACGCATATATGTTAAACTAGAATGTGTAAAATATATCGCTGTATCTGTATATGTTTTCATTTCGCCTCGTAACTCGTCTCATGCGCTTTTAGAACTATACACATGTTACGGCAAAAAAAAAAGGAGAAAATTTAATTTGTCAACTGGACATAGTTTATTTGGTTGAATACGTTTCACAGCTCATCCAAGCTGCTTCCTCAGTTCTGGTCAGATGCTGGCGGACACTGCTTTATATCTGCCTGAAGGGAGGAGCTTAATTACAATGAAAATTACTCTGAGACAACACATATTTAAATACAGTTTCAGTTGATCAGGTGATACAATATGTAGTTGTTAACAGTTTCTGTTAGTCATGTGAGTCTATTCAATATGGAGTGGGAGTGGGGGAGTAGTTAGCATATCCATTCAGGGCCATGATGGGTGTTTTCACACCTCTGGACCTGACCTGGCTAGTCCCATTGTTTTCCCAGTTTGTTTTGATTTAGGTTTGAGGATAGAGTTATAGATGGGAGACAAATGATGTCTGAGACCCCCATTTCTGTTCAAGGAAGGATTCTCTTTCTTGACAAAAATAGCTTCTTTAACTCCCCTCTCAAACCAGTTCTTTTCTCTGGCCAAGATCTGGACCTCGCTGTCCTCAAAGGAGTGGCCTGTGGCTTTTAGGTGGAGATGTACGGCAGATTGCGGCCCACCCTGGTTTTCCCGTCTGTGTTGATACATCCTTTTGTGAAGTGGCTGTTTTGTTTCTCCAATGTAGCGCTCACTGCAGTCTTCACTACACTGAATGGAGTAGACCACATTGCTTTGTTTGTGGCTCGGAGTTTTGTCCTTAGGATGGACCAGTTTTTGTCTTAAAGTGTTTGTGGGTTTGAAATAGACTGGGATTTCATGTTGTCTGAAGATCCTCTGTAGTTTTTCGGAAACGCCAGCCAGGTAAGGAATAGTTACACCCCTTCTCCTGGGCTCTGGTTCTCTGTTGTCCTGTTTCTTTGTTCTCTTCGTTTTATTGAAAGCCCATTTAGGATATCCACAAACGGAGAGGGCTTTCTCCACGTGTTGTTCTTCTTTCTCCTTTCCCTCTGCGCTTGTAGGAACCACTTGGGCCCTGTGATGTAATGTCCGAATGACTCCCAGTTTGTGCTGAAGTGGGTGGTGTGAATCAAAAAGCAGATATTGGTCGGTGTGTGTGGGCTTCCTGAAGACCTCTACCTGGAGTCGCCGGTCTTCTCTTATCGTTACTGCACAATCTAAGAAGGCCAATGTGTTGTCCTTGGCATCTTCACGTGTGAATTTGATGTTCGGATCTACAGAATTGATGTGTGCAGTAAAAGGTTCCAAATCTTGAATTTTGATTTTTGAGAAATTATCATCAACATAACGATACCAGTGTGTGGGTGGAGTGCCTGGATATGAGGCCAGGGCATTCTGTTCAAATTGTTCCATGTATAAGTTTGCAATGATAGGGGAGACCGGTGAGCCCATTGCACAGCCGTGGATTTGCTTGTAAAAGTTTCCTCTGAACTGGAAATAGGTGGTACTTAAACAAATTTCCAGCAGTTGGCAGATTTGGTCGGGTGAAAGTTTGGTTCTCTCTTCTAGCTTGGTATCCTCCAGTAGTCTCCTCCTTGCTGCCTCCACCGCTACCAATGTAGGGATACAAGTGAAAAGAGAGGTCACATCAAAGGAAACCATTGTCTCATCCAGGTCAAACTGGAGATGCTTGATTTTGTTCACAAATTCGGCTGTGTTCTCAATGTGGTGCTCCGTGTTACCCACCAGCGGAGCCAAGATGGTTTTTAGGTGTTTGGCCACATTGTACGTGATGGAGTCTGTGCTGCATACAATGGGTCTGAGTGGTACTCCTTGTTTGTGGATCTTTGGGAGGCCATAGATGCCAGGGATGGCGTCACCAGGGTACAGTCTGTAATATAGCTGTCGATCAATGACTTCTTCCTTCTCCAACTTCTGCAAGCAATCAATGATCTTCTTTTTGTACATATTGGTGGGGTCCCGTTTTAGTAATTCGTAGGTTGTGGTGTCACTGAGTAGGCTGTTAACCTTAGCCTCATAATCAGCTGAGTTCAGGATCACAGTGCATCTCCCTTTGTCAGCTGGGAGGATGTTGATGCTGTGGTCCTTCTCCAGAGCAGCGATGGCCTTCCTTTCCTCCGGTGTTACATTGGAGGGTGGAGGTTTGGCATTGCTCAGTGCAGCTGTTAATTTCAGTCTAAGGTCTCCAGCTTCTGTCTCCGTGAGTTTGTTGTTCCTGATGGCAGTTTCTGCTGCTGTGATGTAATCCACCGTGGGGATGCGGTTAGGAGTCACAGAAAAATTCAGTCCTTTGGAAAGTACTTCTTTCTCTGCCTTAGTGAGCACCCGGTTGGAAAGATTTTTCACCCAGCGTTCTTTGTGCAATGCTTGGCTAGGTTTATCCTCCTTCCTTTTGTTACTCCGATCCTTGGGGTTAGTTTGATGGTGATTTTGGAGTTGTGTAAACTTTCTTATGTGCCGTTCTTTGGTTTTGTTGTGTTGTCTCAACTGTCCCGTGGCTATAAAGTCGTTAATCCTTTGAAACATTTCTTCTGGGACTAGCACCGTTAATCTGTTTAATAAATTGTCTATTTCAAATTTTAAGTTTTCAATGTCATAATTGAGACGGCTGATTCTAAGGCTGAGCATCCCTCTCAGGTAACGCTGGGTTAACCTGGCTGCCCTATGCCCTGGTTCCGGTGACTTTATAGCCACGGGACAGTTGAGACAACAAAGAGTGAAAAGAACGTCATTTCGGTTGTGAATAAGTACTGTATAGGAAAAAGGCACACACATAAATTGTGCCTTTAATTTGCCTTTTTTAGTACTATAGTACTAATAAAGTGTATTACTGTGATTTTGATACATGTCTGTGAGCCCTTTGTGTAGGCCTGCTTAGTGTTTCTCATAGTTTGTGATGCAAATAGGCTTTTTTAGATAATTTTATTTCATACAATAAGTGGAGTATAAATTTTTGCCTTTATAAAATTGTTATGCAGTTGTTTCTAATCAGTAGTCATTTTATAGGTTTATAATGAGTAACAATGTGTGATTTGATACACCAAGGGCCAACCAGAACAATGTTTAAAAGGAGTTAAGATGTTGCAGAATTCTAAACTGTGAGGAACCACCATTGTTTCCTCTAGCAATGGGAAACTTCTACTTATTGTTATGTCCTAATATCATATCATTCTAGAAAAATGTCTAAACATTCTAAAAGCCACAAGGCCATGGATGACAGCGAGTGTGTCTCGGGCTAATTGAACTGTTATGGCAAAAGCTCTGTTCCACAGCAGAGGAAATGGCATAGCAGGTAAAATATAGTCATACGGTTAATAACACTAACCAATAATAAAAAAATACACATCACTTCATTTGCATGAATGGGCATGGGCACTGTGTAAGTCAAAATTCATATTTGTTCTGTAACAACAGGTGCCTACTGCCTCACCCAGGTCAACAAACGGAGAATGCTTGTGACACTCTGCTCTCCTGCATCAGCTCTCTTCAGACTAAGCATCCTCAGGCCCTCTTCCTCACCACCGGGGACTTCAACCATGCATCTCCCTCATCTGTCCTGCCAACATACACCCAGTATGTGACCTGCCCCACAAGAGACAGTCTGCTCTACCACAACATCATCCATATGAGGCCTGTGTATGAACCCCTTGTGCGCAGGCAGCCTGTGGAGCCCCGAGTGGTGAAGAGGTGGACAGCAGAGAGCGAGGAGGCTCTGAGGGACTGCTTTAGCACCACTGTGTGGACAGAGCTCTGCCAGCCTCATGGGGAGGACATCAACGCTATCATGGACTGTATTACAGACTACATTAACTTCTGTTTTGAAAACACTGTACCCTCTTGGACGGTGCGGTGTTTTCCAAACAACAAGCCGTGGATTAACTCGGACATTAAAGCTCTGCTGACGGAAAAGAAGAGAGCTTTCAGGTCCGGGAACAAAGAGGAGCTGATGACTGTACAGAAGAAGCTGAGGAAGAAGATCAGACAGGCTAGGGCCACTTTCAGGGGGAAGATGGAACAGCAGCTGCAGCAGCGGAATGTCAGGGAGGTGTGGAGAAGCCTGAAGAGTGTCTCTGGCTTCGGTCCTCCGCCCGTCCAGACAAAGGGAGACCAACAGTGGGTGAACGATCTGAATTCTCACTTCCTGAGGTTCGATCAATCACCCACCCCTCCCACCACACCGCTGCATGGGCTCACCTTGTCTCCTGCACAAAGGCCCAGACTGCCACCACTTCACACCTCTGCCTCAGCCCCCCAGCCCCCAAATCCACATCAAGAACTCATCCAGACCTCCAGCACACACCCCCGCTCTTTGTCTGTCACAACAGCTCAGGTTAGGAGAGAACTAAGCCGGATAAGGAGTAGGAAAGCTGCTGGACCAGACGGGATCAGCCCCAGGCTCCTTAAGTCCTGTGCAGATGAGCTGTGTGGAGTTATGGAGCATGTTTTCAACCTGAGCCTGAAGCTGAAGGTGGTGCCACAGCTCTGGAAGACCTCCTGTGTGGTACCTGTGCCCAAATCACTGCATGCCAGAGACCTCAACAGCTTCAGGCCAGTGGCTCTCACGTCTCATCTGATGAAGACTCTGGAGAGGCTTGTCCTGGGTCACCTCCGCTCCACGGTGAGCTCAGCGATGGACCTGCTGCAGTTCGCGTATGGGCCCGGCATCGGAGTAGAGGACGCCATCATCTCTCTGATGCACCGCTCACTGTCCCACCTGGAGAGGCCTGGCAGCACTGTGAGAATCTTGTTCTTTGACTTCTCCAGTGCTTTCAACACCATCCAGCTGCTGCTCCTGAGGGACAAGCTGGAGTGGGCAGGAGTGGACTGTGACCTGGCTGAGTGGATCCTGGACTACCTCACAAACCGGCCCCAGTTTGTGAGAGTCCAGGACTGTGTGTCTGACCTCATGACCTACAGTGTGGGGGCGCCCCAGGGGTCCTCGCGCCCTTCCTCTTCACCCTCTACACTGCAGACTTCAGACACAACACGAACAGCTGCGTCCTGCAGAAGTTCTCAGATGACTCTGCCATCATCGGTCTCATCACGGACGATGACGACGCGGAGTACAGAGGAGTAACGCAGGACTTTGTAGACTGGTGTCACCGGAACCACCTTCTCATCAACGCGGGGAAGACCAAGGAGATGCCCCCCCACCAGTGAACATCCAGGGAAGGGACATTGAGAGAGTGGACTCTTACAAGTACCTGGGTGTTCATCTGAACAATAAACTGGACTGGACTCATAACACAGATGCACTGTACAGGAAGGGCCAGAGTCGGCTCTATCTCCTGAATTGACTGCGGTCCTTTGGAGTGAGAGGGCCACTCCTGAGGACCTTCCATGACTCTGTGGTGGCATCAGCCATCCTGTACGGTGTGGTCTGCTGGAGCAGCAGCGTCACAGAGAGGGAGAAGAAGAAACTGGACAAGATCATCAAGAAGTCCAGCTCAGTCCTGGGCTGTCCTCTGGACTCAGTGCAGCAGGTGGGGGACAAGAGGGTCCTGGCTAAACTCATGTCTATGCTGGACCATGAGTGTCACCCCCTGCAGGACGCCCTGTCTGCTCTGGAGAGCAGCATCAGTGACAGACTGATTCACCCTCGCTGTGTTAAGGATAGATTTCGCAGGTCTTTCCTTCCTGCTGCTGTCAGACTGTACAATGATCAATGCTAGTCAGGTGTCATCCCCGTAGCAACCATGTGTCATCTCCATAGTAATAATAACAATGTGCAATATTATTTAAAGTCACTTTACCTGCTACTTATTTATTTAACCACCACTGTCCATCACTGCACTGTACTCAATCATCTCAGAATCAAAAACACTTATTGTGCAACGTTCTTGTGCCTTTTAGCTTACAGTGTTGTGTTTTTAGTTGATTGTAAATACTTATTATTATTTATCTTGATTTTGATGCATGCTCTTATTTTCCTACTGTTTCTGTAACTTGCGCTGTGACACTGCAATTTCCCCATTGTGGGACAAATAAAGGATTATCTTAAACAGTGCAAGACCAATCAACAAGTGGCCAAAGCGCTCCCTTAACGGTAGGAAAATGTTATTGTTACAAGACACACAGAAATAGCCAAGACACAACAGAACAAAACAAACTGACAAGACAAGACAAGCACCTTTATTTTTAAAGTGTTCCAAACATAGGTCCACCTTATTAACAGCTTTGAAAATCAAGATTTTCCCCACTAAAATAATGGTGTTCACTAGTTTTGATGAAAATTTATTTAGCACACCAACAATTATATTTATAGGGCTAATCTCTAGAGTGATTCTGAATTCCTTCAACCATTTTTGAATTGAAAGCCAAAATTGTGACACATACGGACAATGGTAAAATACATGCATTATATCCTCCTCTTCTTCCTCACAGAATCGACACAATGAGTCTTCTTTAATACTGCATAGTTTAAGGTATCTTTTTGTAACTATAATTTTGTAAAATATTTTTAATTGAAAGATTCTTGAATAAGAATCTATTGTGGTATTGTATATATTTCTAAAAAAGTTTTTCCATATAATTCGAGTATTAAATTCATCTTCCCAATGTGTACAGACTCTGTGAAGATAAAAGGCAGTACCAGATCTATACAAATTAAAATTGTATACACTGTTATTTATTTTGCCGGAAGATAACCATTTTAAAAATTTTGACTGTGGTACACATTCTAATAATTTACATAATTTGCTTTTTATAGTCCGTTTCTAGTTGGTAGGAATAGCTGATAATAATTGGTTATAATGAAAAGAGTCAATACATTGTCCATAAATTGCACAGAACTGTGAAAATGACAGGAAATCACCTGTTGTATCAATAAGGTCATTAATAAATACAATGCCATTTTTTACACATGTGTTCCATATAATAGGCTTTCCTTCAATCAAAATATTAGAATTCATCCATAAGAGTTCATTTTGAATCTCATGAACGCCATCTGGAGGGTGGTATTGAAAATTTAACCATGCTCTTAGTGCCTCCTTAAAAAAATGATGACATATTTTCCAATTCATTCATGAATAAATGATTAATATGTTTAGGATTCAATTGAAAAAATGGGAATAATTTATTTTGGAAAAACGGGTAGGTTTCAAACAACATTTGACTTGATATCCATTTAGGATTATGATATATTTTATAAATCCAGGAGGCTTTCAGGGATTCATTCATGATTTCAATATTTTTCAAATTCAACCCCCCATTTCCAAGTGAGTTGTACATGTATTGCCTTTTAATCTTGTCTGGTTTGTTGTTCCAAATAAATTTAAAAATTTTCTGCTCAAAATATTTAAAAAATGATTTTTCTGGAGAAGGGAGACACATCAACAGATAAACAAATTGGGGTATTGCTAGAGAGTTAATTAATGTTATTTTACCATGTAATGTTAAATAAGTACCTCTCCATGGCTGTAATAGACTTTCAACTTTTTTCATTTTTTTTTTCATAATTAACCCGCACTGTATCTTCTATGTTTTCAGTAATATGTATTCCTAAAATTTTCACATTGTTACTGGTCCATCTCACTGGTGTTGGACATTTAATATTAAAATTTGTGTTTGAAATATTTCCTATTCTCATAATTATACATTTTTCAAAATTTGATTTTAATCCTGATATCTTTGAAAATGAATCCAATTCTTTTAATAATTCATGCAATGTTTTTTGCCTTAGGCTGTAAAAAAAAGTAACATTGTCTGCATACATTGTCAACTTTATCTCTTTATTATTTTGGTATAGACCTTTTATATTTGTATTGTTTTTTAATTCTAATGGCCAATATTTCCATACATAAAATAAATATATAGGGAGATAAAGGACATCCCTGACGGACCCCTCTAGACAATGTAAAATTTTCTGATAAATAGCCATTATTCAAAATTTTGCTGGTGGGTTCATTATAAAAGATTTTAACCCACCTTAAGATAGTCTTTCCAAAATTAAAAAAAAAAACATTAATGCACTATTAATAAAACTCCAGTTAATTTTATCGAAAGCCTTTTCAAAATCTGATATAAATAACATTCCGGCTTTCCCCTATTTTTTATAATTTTCAATTATGTCTATAACGTGCCTAATGTTTTCACCAATAAACCTTCCTTTTATAAATCCCACATGCTCATGTTTAATTAAAGTTCATTGGGCTATACATTTCGCAAGTATGCGGGTGTCACAGCAAAGTAATGTTAAAGGTCTCCAGTTTTCCATAACTGTGGGGTCTTTATATTGACCATCAGAATTTTGTTTCAGCAACAGTGAGATGACTCCTAGTTTTTGTGATTGAGAAAGTTTACCATTTGTAAAAGAGTAATTAAAAGATGCTAAAAGATATTTTTTTAAATTTCATCAAAAAAAGTCAAATATACTTCAGCTGGGATTCCATCAAGCCCACTGGCTTTTCCAGGGGGGAAAGACTTGATGGCCTCCATCATTTCTTCTTCTGTTATGTTTCCCTCACAACTCTGTCTTTGCTCTGGTGTTAGTTCATATTCTTTGGGGCAAGGAAAAAATGTACTAGTGTTATATGGTTGTTCATGATCACCTTCATGAGAGAATAAGGACTTAAAATATTTCACCTCCTCAATCAAAATTTCATGTGGATTTGTTAGAATGCCATTTGGAGTAGAAAGACTAATTATATTTTTTTTGGTTGAATTTCTTTGATATAATCTTAAAAAATGTGCTGTGCACTTTTTCCCACGTTCCATCCAAGAAGCCCGCAATCTAGTAATGAGTCCTGCTGTTCGTTCATGGTATAAACATTCTAATTCATTCTGTTTTTGTTTAATTACCATTTCTAGCTCAGGTGGAGGGTTTTGCTCACTATCAAGTTTTTCGAATAAGTCTTTCAATTCCTGTATTAGATTCATTTCTTTGGTTCTTGTTTGTCTCTTTTTCCAAGAGGAGATTTTAATGCAGTGTCCTCTGAAAGCACATGTAAATGCTTCCCAGACTATATGCGGATTGGCTGTGCTTTCATTTATTTAAAAAAATCATTTATACATTTTTTTGTTTTGTTAATGAAGGTTTCATCCTTCAGTAAGGATTGGTTAAATTTCCAGAATGCTCTGCCGTTCTAATATGAAGTACTACCATAGAATGATCCGATTTTAATTTGTCCCCAATATAGCAATTAATTGTTTTAGGAAACAAGGAAAAGGAGATAAGACAATAGTCTATACGACTTGCTTGTTGTCCCCTGCGCCAAGTATATCGCCTAGAATCTGGGTTTTTGATTCTCCATATATCTATTAAATCTAGTGCAGATTTTATCTCTTCTATCTCATTTACAGCCTGTGGATGATTATTTAAAGCATGTGTTCCTGCTCGATCTTTTTTTATATCTAAAACTGTGTTAAAATCTCCTACT
Organism: Taenioides sp. WSHXM2023; assembly: GCA_029959045.1. NCBI lineage: Eukaryota > Metazoa > Chordata > Actinopteri > Gobiiformes > Gobiidae > Taenioides > Taenioides sp. WSHXM2023. The sequence continues at coordinate 33,733,793 of CM057094.1, read as the reverse complement.
AGAATTATTTGAAAATTATCTTTTGGATTTACATGATTTGCTACATTTTCAAAGAAATATGGATTGTCTTCATTTGGAGCATATATATTGATTAATTGTATTTTTAAACAATCTATTGTTATATCCATTATTAATTATCTCCCCTCCATATCTGACTGTAAGTTGTGAACTGTATAAACCACATCCCTTTAAAATAAAATCATAACTCCCCTGCTATTGCTAACCCCGTGACTAAAATAAATATCTCCCTCCCATTCTGATTTCCACTTTAGTTCATTTTCAGGTATTGAATGGGTTTCCTGTATACAAATTATTTTAATATTTTGTTTGTCCTTCAACCATGTGTACAATTATGTGTACAATTATATGTAGGTATTTCTATGGTGCTATCCATAAAAAGTTTGGGTTTTTCATATTGATCACAATCTTATTATTTATTAAATTATTCCTAATGAACTTCAGGTACTTGTCTGACATATAACTGACCAACATACAACATACAACATAAAAACACATAACAGGAAACATAAAATTAATCAGTGTCATGTCTAATTTATTGTAAATTTTCCCCCTCCCAAACCCTTTACCCTTTCGAAAGAAAAAAATAAAATAAATCATGTGCTGTCCCATTTCCCAACATTTCTTTCACCCCACCCTTTTTTATTTTTATTTTTAAAATACTACTAATAATAGGCCACATATAGACAATAAGGTCATTGATTCATTTTATCTAGTCTATGTATATATAGTCCTACAACTATTAAATGCATGCATCTCATTACTCGTAGGTTATTCACCTTAATGAATAATTGTTTATTGTCACTCACGAACTCCCAAGATCTTCTCGGTGTGCTGCAGTAGTTCCTCCATGTCTTCACTCGCGTCCTGCCCCGGACTGTTCCCACTGTCCAGGCCGTTCCCACCGTCCAATTCCACTGTCTGTATCCCGCTGTGTCACTGTTTCATGTTGTATCCCTAAGCGGAGTTTTTCAACAGCGGTCCCCGCGATCAGCCCGCGCTCGCCCAAGCCCGTAATAGCTGCATAGGGTGTACCAAAGATCTGCGCGGTGCCATCCTCATAGAAAACTTTCAACTTTGCCGGAGCCAGAACGTGGGATTTGATGTTTTTTTCCTTAAGATGTTTCCTCACGTGTCTATAGGATGCGCGTTGCCGGTGCACCTTTGGGGTGAAATCATGTTCAAAGAAGATACGAGTGTCGTTATACAAGACTTCCTTCATTTTCCACGCAGCCAAAATGACTCTTTTCTTTGTGTCAAAATCTCTGAAAGCTGCGATTATTGGCCTCCCGTGCGCCTTAACTTCTTTGTAAAGACGGTGCGCCCTGATTACATCAATTTCTCCGGTTAACTTTAGTGTCTCCCGGCAAAGTTTCTTGAGAAATGCGATCATATCGCTGCCTTCGCTTTTCTTGGGCACGTTAAAAATGCGTACATTATTCTGTCTGGATTTATTCTCTAAATAGTCCGTGCGCTCTTCCATCTCCTCAATTTTGTTAGCCAGGTACTTAATTGCTTCATGATGAGTTATTTCTGCGTCCAAAGCCTCCTCCACCCGGCATTCAACCTGCTCCAAGCGATCTTTCGCCTTCTCCAAATCCTCACTGATTTGCCTATTTTGCTGCATTATCAGCTTTATGTCTCTCTCGGTTTCGGTCCTAAATTCTTTAAGCTCCGTTCTAAAATCTTTCAATTCTGAGGAGAGAGACTCTTTTGTGGAGATTATCAGGCGTTTGAGTTCCTCGGCGTCTATCATTGTTAACACATGTGCAGGTTGTAGTTTTGAAGTGCCTTTTCTCAGTTTTTGCGTCTCTTTCTTATCCAGCGTTGCTCCAGAGCGCAAATTCATTGCACAGAAGGCATCGCGTGATAAAGAGCTTTATCCAAAATTAGGAAATAGCACCATATTCATCTTTATGGGTCTTGGGTGGGAAATGAAAAAGTTACCTGCCTCTCACACCACGGCCATCTTGTAAATAAGCCAAACAATGTTATTGTTAGTTGTATGAAAATCCTTAATGGCAATCACCACATTCATGTCATATTTCAGGTTCCAACTGCTGCTCCACTGGAGCACTCCAGAGGTGATGCCACATCTGCCACACCAAGTCTTGGCCAAAATTTGCCCTGTGTTTGGTAAGATAAGATAAGATATGCCTTTATTAGTCCCACAGTGGGGAAATTCCAGTGTTGCAACGCACAGTTCAAGAACAGCAGGAAAATGGAACATGCAATAAAACAAGATAATAGATAATGGCTAAAAAAAAATAAAAAATAATAATTTTGAAATAGACTTAAAGATAGACTCTAATTTTGTTCTGGTGGAGCAAAAATATAAAATACAAAATACAAAATACAAAATATAAAATATAAAATACCAAAAAAAAACTATTATGTACAATAAAAGTAACAGTGCAGCATATGAACAGAGTAAATCTCAGTAAAGTGACTTCAGTATATTATGTTATTTACAGTAATATGACTATGTTTATGTACAGACAGGATAAATATCAGTAAAGTGACATGAGTGAATTGTATCAGAGGTCTTCAGTATTGCACATAGATATAGTTGAATGACACATGTTCAGTGTTAACAGTGTTCATTATACAGTCTACATCTAGTCTCAATAGTTTGTGGATTCAAAGCACCTATACTCTCGTTCCAGCCTGAGTTAGCCTAGCTTGTTAGCCTAACTTGTTAGCATCATGGCTGGGCCTTCTAGCACCGCTACTGTGCTGTCCTGCTCAAGCTGTCATATGTGGAGTGAGAACCCTTGCTCTTTCACTGACGATAGGCTTAGTTGCGTGAAGTGTAGTGTAGTGGTAGCTTTGGAGGCAAGGGTTACTGAGTTAGAAACGCGGATCCGCTCATTGGAGGCCTTTAGACCCAGCTATAGCCAGATTGTAACATCAGGGAGCGCGGACCGCGTCAGAGCTAGGGCTGCTAGCGTTAGCCAGCCTAGCTCCCCAGTGACCTCCCCGCAGCTGGGAGAAGACCAGGATCGATTTGTGACAGTTCGGAAGAAGCATAGCGCTACACGCCACCCGGTAGTGCACCAGGAGCTCCCCGTCACAAATAGGTTTGCCCCTCTCAGCGGCAACACACCCGCTACTTGGACTCGTGAGACTCTAGTGATTGGAAGCTCTATAGTTAGAGACGTGGAGCTGCCAGCGGCATCAGTTAGGTGTTATCCAGGGGCCAGAATGGGTGACATCGATGGAAACCTTAGGCTTCTTAGAAAGAGTAGGCAGAGGTACCGTCGAGTCGTGATTCACGCAGGCGGTAATGACGCCCGGCGGAGACAATCAGAAGTTCTCAAATTGCAGGTACAGGCTGTGTGTGAATTGGCAAAGTCGATGTCGGAGACTGTAATATTTTCTGGCCCTCTACCCTGTCGTGTCAATGCTGAACTGTACAGCCGACAGTCAGCATTTAACTGCTGGCTTTCTAGTTGGTGCCCCCAAAACAATGTAGTTTTTGTCGACAATTGGAGTGCGTTCGAGGGGAAGCCCGGGCTCATACGCAGGGATGGTGTCCATCCGACTTCGGCGGGCACATCTCTTTTAGTCAGAAATTTGACCGATAGTCTTAGTCGCCTAAAGTGACAGGGAAAAAGTGAGTCCCGGGCGCAGAGGAGAGTTAGTAGAAAATCCTGCTCCTCTGTTACTGACGCTAGGCTCTCGCCCGCTCTGTCACAAATCAAGTATTCAGAACCTAGTCAGATAGAGACTGTGTCTGTCCCTCGAAAAAATAAAAATACATTTAAAAGACCAAAAAACTTAATACAAATACCAACTCGTGATACTAGTCAGCCTCTAAATAAGTGTGTAAAGTGTGGACTGCTAAACATAAGGTCGATTTCTTCTAAATCCTTTTTAGTCAATGAATTAATTCAGGACCATAACATTGATATTTTGGCCCTGACTGAAATTTGGCTTCAACCTGGTGATTTTGTGAGATTAAATGAGTCCACACCTCCAAGTCATGTCAATTTTCTGAGTGCCAGGAGCACAGGTCGAGGTGGTGGTGTTGCAGCCATTTCTCATTCTGGCTTGTTGCTTTGTCCTAAAACTAATAAAGCGTTTGGCTCGTTTGAAAGCCTCAGTCTATCAATAACCTGCCATAATTGGAAAAACCAAAAAGGTGTTTTATTTATAATAATTTACCGACCTCCTGGTCCTTATTCAGAGTTTTTAACAGAGTTCTCGGATTTTGTGTCGGGTTTGGTTGTAGACTGGGACAAAATTTAATATTTAATAATAAATAATTAATTATAATTATAATTTAATACTAATAATAAACTTTCAGTTTATTCTTAAAGATTTCTCTGTTCACCAGAATAAAATAATAAATAAAAGAACAATTTCTGAAAAAGCTGTTACTAATTTCATAGAAATAATTGGGCCAATATTTAATGATATGTCATGTGACCCAGCTGGGGATGGTTTAGATCCCATCAAAAGTGACCAATTTGTTGATAAGACCATGGATTCTTTGAAAACTGCCCTTGATGCAGTTGCTCCACTAAAACAGAAAGTTGTCAGGCCAAGGCGATCTGCTCCATGGTATAATGAAAAATTGCGTGCACACAAACAAAAGGTTAGGAGAATTGAGAAAAGTTACCGTAAAGCACACTCAGTGCAGTCTTTAAAAGCATGGAAAACCTGCCTTTTGTCCTATAAGCAGGCGTTGCGTGCGGCCCAAACCAGTTACTATTCCAATCTAATTGAAGTAAACAAAAATAATCCTAGGTTCTTATTCAGCACTGTAGCCAGGCTGACAAACTGCCACAGTGCAGTAGAACCTTCAATCCCAATTACCCTCAGTTCTGAGGATTTCCTGACATTTTTTAATAATAAGATCATTACTATAAGAGATAAAATAAATGAAATTGCCCCTATTTTTAATTCTGAGCAAGTTCAAGCTGTAAGAGTAGGGTCTCAATTAAACTCATGTTCAGTTTTGGTGGGATCTGAATTATCCTCACTTGGTCCAGTTTTTGAGAAATTTGCCATTCTAAATCATGCAGAATTAACTTCTGCCTTTATGTCCTCTAAATCCTCAACTTGTATGTTAGACCCAATCCCAAGTAGACTTTTCAAAGAAATTCTCCCTCTAATTACTGATCCTATTCTTAATATAATAAATACTTCACTGGAAAGTGGTTACGTGCCTCAGTCTTTTAAATATGCGGTAATTAAGCCGCTCCTAAAAAAGCCTAATCTTGATCCTGACCTCTTAGCCAATTACAGACCTATTTCAAATCTTCCGTTTATTTCTAAAATTCTGGAGAGAATTGTAATTAAACAGCTTTGTCGTCATCTGCAGGAAAATAATTTATTTGAAAAATTTCAATCTGGATTCAGAACTCATCATAGCACTGAGACAGCCCTGGTTAAAGTAACAAATGATTTGTTATTGGCTGCTGACAATGGTCAGGTCTCAATGCTGGTTCTGTTGGACCTCAGCGCAGCTTTTGACACAATCGACCACAACATTCTACTGCAGAGGTTGGAATGTGATGTGGGCATCAGAGGAACTGCCCTCAACTGGTTTAAATCCTATTTATCCGATAGGTACCAGTTTGTAAATGTAAACCAGAGCTCCTCACAGTGCTCTAAAGTAGCCTACGGTGTGCCACAGGGTTCAGTTCTGGGTCCAGTTCTGTTTACCCTTTATATGCTACCGTTAGGTAATATCATCCGAAAGCACGGTATCGATTTCCACTGTTATGCAGATGACACCCAGCTGTACCTATCAATGAAACCTGATCAGACTAATCAAATCGAAAGGCTTAGTGACTGTGTGAGGGACATAAAAAACATGGATGACCTTTAATTATTTACTTCTTAACCCTGAAAAAACAAGTCATTCTATTAGGCCCTAAACACCTACGAGACTCTATTGTGGTTTTGTCCCGGCCTGCAGCTGGGCTCGATGTAAAGTTTGACTCTCTAACTGAGCAGATAATCACATTGGACAGTGTCAGTGTAGCCTCCAGCTCCACTGTAAGAAACCTTGGAGTCCTATTTGATCAAGAGCTCTCATTTAAAGCACACATAAGCCATGTCTGTAAAACGGCTTATTTTCATTTACGCAATATAGCCAAAATTAGAAATGTACTGCCAAAAAATGATGCTGAAAAACGTGTCCATGCTTTTGTCACTTCGAGGTTAGACTACTGTAACTCCCTGCTTGCAGCTTGCCCTAAAAGCTCTATAAAAAGCCTTCAATTGGTTCAAAATGCAGCAGCAAGAGTACTGACAGGTACTAAAAAACGAGAGCACATTACTCCAGTATTAAAAAATCTTCATTGGCTTCCGGTTGAGTTTAGAGTAAAATTTAAAATTCTTCTTCTAACCTATAAAGCTGTAAATGACATGGCCCCTTCCTACATTAAAGATGAAATTGTACCTTATCATCCTAACCGTTCACTCCGCTCTCAAAATGCTGCACTATTGGTGGTTCCTAGAGTCACTAAAAGTACTTTAGGAGGTAGAGCTTTTAGGTACCAAGCACCCTTGTTGTGGAATCAGCTCCCTGCTCATGTCAAAGAAGCTGACACAGTCTCTACATTTAAGATTAGGCTCAAAACGTTCCTCTTTGAATTAGCTTATGGTCAGGTCAGTTAGGAACAGAAACTAAACCCATAGGCCTAGTTAAGCTGCTCTAGGAGATATATTACTGGGGAAAGTATGGCAACTTGAGCACTGTCCTCTGGTTTCTCCTACTTTTTCTCCTCCTACTGTTAAGATTATTCAATTACTAGTTCATTCGTAGTCTGTTCTTTGCTATTCACATGTTGTCCCTGTCCCACTCCCTTTTGGGGAGTGTAACTGTTTCAGATGCTGCTGTTCCAGTTTGGACCGCTGCTGTCCCCTAGTGTCGAGGACCTGGACCCCTCCTCTCCTTCCCTATCCTGGATTAACTGTCCTCGTCCTGCTAGATTAGTAGTTTCATCTGCCTGTCTGTCCTTAGGAGTAGGATCTCTCCTTCACTGTGGTTCTCCTCGAGGTTTCTCCGTTTTCCCATTGGGTTTTTTGGAGTTTTTCCTTGCCGAGAAGGAGGGTCTAAGGACAGGAGATGCTGGGACAATCATCCATTTGCCTGCTTGTTGTTGAACATTTTGTATTTTTGTTTTATGAATGTTTCTTCTGCTTTATTAATCAACAATTTTGTGAAGTCCGCCGAGATAACTCTTGTTGTGATTTTGGGCTATACAAAAATAAATTGAATTGAATTGAATTGAATTGAATGTTCACTGAGGTGACAGTAGAGTGCCGTAGTCCACCACCATCTCCTTGGTCTTCCCTGCATTGATGATGAGGTGGTTCTGCTGACACCAGTCCACAAAGTCCTGCGCTAGTCCTCTGTACTCCACATCGTCATCATCCTTAATGAAGCCAATGATGGCAGAGTCATCAGAGAACTTCTGCAGGACGCAGCTGTCCGTGTTGTGTCTGAAGTCTGCAGTGTAAAGGGTGAAAAGAAAGGGCGCGAGGACAGTGCCTTGAGGCGCCCCCACACTGCAGGTCAGTAGGTCAGACACGCAGTTCTTGGCTCTCACAAACTGGGACCGGTTTGTGAGGTAGTCCAGGATCCAGTCTGCCAGGTCACAGTCCACACCGGCAGTCTCCAGTTTGTCCCTCAGGAGCAGTGGCTGGATGGTGTTGAAAGCACTGGAGAAGTCAAAGAAGAGAATCCTCACAGTGCTGCCGGGGTTCTCCAGGTGAGACAGTGAGCGGTGCAGCAGGTAGATGACGGCGTCCTCCACTCCAATGCCAGGCCGGTACGCAAACTGCAGCGGGTCCATCGCTGAGCTCACGGTGGAGCGGAGGTGGCCAAGGACCAGTCTCTCCAGTGTCTTCATCAGGTGCGATGTTAGAGCCACCGGCCTGAAGCTGCTGGGGTCTTTAGCGTGCGGTGTCTTAGGCACTGGTACCACGCAGGAGGTCTTCCAGAGTTGTGGTACCACCCTCAGCTTAAGGCTCATGTTGAAGACATGCTCCATAACTCCGCACAGTTCGTCTGCACAGGACTTAAGGAGCCTGGAGCTGATGCCGTCTGGTCCTGCTGCCTTCCTGGGTCTGATCTTCTTGAGCTCCACAGCTGGGCTGTAGAAAATGACAGTGGCAGGCTGGGGGGATGGGTGAGTCCATGTGTAGTGGTGGGCTGAAGAGCAGAGGCAGAGGTGTGAAGAGGTGCAGGAGTTCCCCATTGTCCAGCTGGGGAGGTGAGAGCTGGCAGCTGGGTGGGGGGAGTGGTGGGTGATTGATCAAATCTCAGGAAGTGAGAATTGAGCTCGTTCACCCACTGCCGGTCCCCCTCCGTCTGGGCAGGAGGCGCTTTGAAGCCTGAGATCGTCTTGAGGCTTCTCCACACCCCCTGGATGTTCTTCTGCTGCAGCTGTTGCTCCATCCTTCTCTTTTGGCTGGCTTGGCTCGTCCTGATTTTCCTCCTCAGCCTCTTCTGTGCAGCCTTCAGCTCCTCCTTGGTCCCTGACCTAAAAGCTCTCTTCTTCTCCTTCAGCAGAGCTTTTATGTCAGGGTTAATCCACGGCTTGTTGTTTGAAAAACACCGCACCGTCTGGGAGGGGACGATGTTTTCAAAACAAAAGTTGATATAGTCCGTGATGCACTCTGTCACTGCATTGATGTCCTCCCCATGTGGGTCACAGAGCTCACTGTGGTGTCAAAACAGTCTCTCAGAGCCTCCTCACTCTCAGCAGTCCACTTCTTCACCACACGGGGCACCACAGGCTGTCTGTGCACAATAGGCTGGTACACAGGCCGCAGATGGACAATGTTGTGGTCAGCTCTACCCAGGGGAGGCAGTGGAGATGAAGAATAAGCCTCCTTGGCGTTGGTAAAAAATAAGTGTTTTATTGTCTCTTGTGGGGGCAGGTGACATACTGGGTGTATGTAGGCAGAACAGGTGCAGGAGATGCATGGTTGAAGTCTCCAGAAATCAGGAAGAGAGCCTGTGGATGCTTTGTTTGGAGTGTGCTCGTACAGGAGTGCAATGTGTTACATGCTGTCTCAGCATTAGCAGAGGGAGGAACATAGACAGCGATCACTATCACATGTGAGAACTCCCGGGGCAGATAATATGGCCTCATGCTAACAGCCAGCAGCTCAATGTCTCTGTTACACAGCTGCTCCTTCACTGTACAGTGTCCAGGTTTGCACCACTTCTCATTCACAAACAGAGCCAGACCTACTCCTTTCTTCTTACCACTCTCTGCCGTCCTGTCTGCGCGCAGCAGGTGAAAGTTGTCCATAACAACTGCTGAATCCGGGATTTGCGGGATCAACCAGGACTCCGTGAAAAGCATGATGCTGCTGTCTCTGTATTCCCGCTGATATCGCGTGAGCGCCGCTAATTCGTCCGGCATGTTCGAAATAGACCGCACGTTTCCCGCGATGACAGAGGGGAGCACAAGTCTGAAGCGCCTTTTCTTTTCCCGGAGTTTGCGTCCTGCACGTCGGCCCCTGCGCGTCTTCCGTAGCAACTCCGCCGGGATGTCATGGCGGTCTCGGGGGAACACTACAGCGCAGCGCAGCGCTAACAGCTGATCCCTTGTGTATACAGTGGGGGGTCGCGGGCCCACGCACATCGCGCCGGTGAAAATTGGCGAAAATCCAACAAAAGAAAAGTTGAAGCGAAGCAGAACCAACGCGTTTCTGAAGTACTTAGCTTTATACACACTATTTACAAAAAGTACAAGCACACACAGAAGGCAAAAAAGTTGGAAAATAGAGGAGCGCGATGCAACCAGCTGCGGCTCTCACCAGCGCCGGAAGTAGTTAGTAAGAAGTAAGTATGCATGAATGTTATATACTTTATAATGGTTGTATTAATGCTTGTCTGTCTTTCAGTTTGAAAGGTCCAGATTCAGGGGAAGACACGTTTCTTGTGAGAAAACCTCAGGTAAAAAAAACAAAAAACAAAAACATTTATGTTCACGTAATAGACAAACAATTACATTTCATTCCTTTAAATACTCATTTACCATTGTATTTATAAACTATATCAAACCCTCCACCAAGTACCATATCCCAGTCACAGCCTGCACATGAGAAGCCCTTTTTTCTTGATTGTCCACTTCCAAAAGAACGGCATATGCCAGTCGAGGATTGTACTTAAGTGAATATGGTAAAAACTTTGGAAATGTTTGGTTTGTCATTTTAATATTTTTTGACTATTCCTTCTCTATATTCACAGAACCTTTTTTCAGCCAGAGCATGCTTCGGTACTCCCACTCCTGTGGCCCAAGACCATCCCACAGGAGGATCACAAATGAGTGTCCTCTGCATTATTTAAAGCAGGTGCCAGTTTTAAGCTGGAGCTCCAGGGCCATCTCTAGTTGTGGTTTACACCCCTTCAACCATCTCTCATATACCACCAGCCACCAACATCAGCCAAGTTCTTTGCACACCCGTTACTGCTGTGGATGCCCTACAGGCTGTGGAAGGTTGCGCTATTTTGCACCAAAAAAGAGTGTAAGCAAACACTGAAAAGTGGAGGCTTCTCAGGAGCTCAGTGAATTCCCACGTGGTACTGTAATAGAATGCCACCTGTGCAACAAGTCCAGTCATGAAATTTCCTCACTCCTAAATATTCCACAGTCAACTGTCAGTGGTTTTATAACAAAGTGGAAGCGACTGGGAATGACAGCAACCCAGCCACAAAGTGGTTAGCTACGTAAATTTATGGGGTGGTGAAGTATATTTGATGTTTTATTATAGAAATAAACGTGATGTTTAATGAAGTTTACATTTGCAGTATTACACATGGTACATGCTGACTTCACAATGACCATATTGCATTCTCTGATGTGCGCCCCTCACCCAAGAATGTGCGCCCCTCACCCAAGAATGTGTCAACTGGAGGCGTGGTTTTGGTGTCTGTTTTGTGTCCAGGAAGTAGAAATGCGGAAGTCACGAAGCCTAGACGACCAGGAGACAGGCATGGAGTGGAAGAAGATAAGATAAGATAAGATATGCCTTTATTAGTCCCACAGTGGGGAAATTCCAGTGTTGCAACGCACAGTTCAAGAACAGCAGGAAAATGGAACATGCAATAAAACAAGATAATAGATAATGGCTAAAAAAAGAATAATTTAGAAATAGACTTAAAGATAGACTCTAATTTTGTTTTGGTGGAGCAAAAATATAAAATACAAAATATAAAATACCAAAAAACACTATTATGTACAATAAAAGTAACAGTGCAGCATATGAACAGAGTAAATCTCAGTAAAGTGACTTCAGTATATTATGTTATTTACAGTAATGACTATGTTTATGTACAGACAGGATAAATATCAGTAAAGTGACATGAGTGAATTGTACCAGAGGTCTTCAGTATTGCACATAGATAGAGTTGAATGACACATGTTCAGTGTTAACAGTGTTCATTGTACAGTCTAACAGCAGCAGGAAGGAAAAACCTGCGAAACCTCTCCTTCACACAGCGAGGGTGAATCAGTCTGTCACTGAAGCTGCTCTCCAGAGCAGACAGGGCGTCCTGCAGGGGGTGACACTCATGGTCCAGCATAGAGATGACCTTAGCCAGGACCCTCTTGTCCCCCACCTGCTGCACTGAGTCCAGAGGACAGCCCAGGACGGAGCTGGACTTCTTGATGACCTTGTCCAGCTTCTTCCTCTCCCTCTCTGTGATGCTGCTGCTCCAGCAGACCACACCGTACAGGATGGCTGATGCCACCACAGAGTCATAGAAGGTCTTCAGGAGTGGCCCCCTCACTCCAAAAGACCTGAGTCTCCTCAGGAGATAGAGCCGACTCTGGCCCTTCCTGTACAGTGCATCTGTGTTGTGAGTCCAGTCCAGTTTGTTGTTCAGATGCACACCCAGGTACTTGTAAGAGTCCACTCTCTCAATGTCCCTTCCCTGGATGTTCACTGAGGTGACAGTAGAGTGGCGTCTGCGGAAGTCCACCACCATCTCCTTGGTCTTCAAGGTGCTACGGCATTATAGAGCTCACCATGAAAGAGAAGAAAATACATCAGGAATGAACACTGGTGGATTAATATTTTATAATCAGCACACTAATTATTATGGAGGCTAATAGTAATCTAAATCAAACACCTTTCCTTTTCACTTCAAGCTTCTAGAAAAGAGGCCCTGAATTGATGCATTGTAAATATTATAATAAAAGATTCCCAACCTTTAAGTATCGTTGAGGACGAGAGGGAGATGCTGCAGACCCTTGAGCCATCATGTGCGATACCAACCAGGAAGGTACTGTATATGTCAGAAATTGCAGAAATTGCACAACAGTTTGAATTATTATCATTGTTTGAAGAAATGTTTTTTTTTTCCTGTTTTATAGGCTCTGAAGGAAATGGTATCTAGAAGATATGAAGCAGAAACCCTGAACATTAAAGAAAAATTACACTCCACCAATGCAGTCAGCCTTACAGTCAGATATGTGGACTTCAATAAACATGGAGGGCTACCTGGCTGTAACTGGGCACTTTGGTGATACTGAAAATAAAATGTGCACCACTGTGCTGGGAGTTAAATACTTTCATGGAAACCTTAAACAGTTATGAATCTTCTAGCCATCTCTCTCTGGCAATCTTGTTGGACCCACGATACAAAGCGCTTGTTTTTTTTGTTTTTTTTAATAGGAACAAGATAAATGAAGCAGTGAAAATCTGAATGTGCTGCAGAGATGAGAATTTCTGGGCCACCTTCAGCACCACAGGAAGATCAGCCTGGCCCCTCATCTCATTTGCCAGCATCTTCTAGTTCAGGTATGCATTTATTTATTAAAAATGTATTTGCTGATATTTACATTTTATGCAAATCATGTCATGTTTTGTAGACAACCTGTGGCAACAACTAGACATGGAGGTGTCTCAGAGCAGAAGAAACACAAGTTTTATGGCTGATGCTATAATAGAAGTTCAAAGATACCTGTCAGCAGCAAACATTCCCAGAACTGAAGACTCACTGGAATATTGGAATTCTCAAAAAAAGACCTACCCACAAACTGTCCCAAAAATATTTGTGTACTCCTGCCTCATCAGTTCCTTGTGAACAAATTTTCTCTAAAGCTGGATAAATTGTATCCAAGAGGAGAAATCATTTGAGCCCAAACATGCTTAAAAAACTTATATTTCTGAATGAAAATGTTTGAATTCCCCCCCCCCCTCTAAAAAAATAGACAAGCACCCAAATGTTACAAGCACAATGTGTAAAACGTTCACAAGCACTCATATGACACACGCAAAATGTGTTTAATAATAATAATACATTTTATTTATATAGCGCTTTTCAAGACACTCAAAGACGCTTCACACTTCATAAAAGAATAAAATATCACAAAATTTACAACGTAAAATCAATCATTAAAAGCAATTTTGAACAGGTGAGTTTTGAGTTCTTTTTTGAAGGTGGGGAGGTCAGAGCAGTCACGGAGGGGTTTGGGCAGTGAGTTCTAGAGGGTGGGGGCAGCGATGGAGAAGGCTCTGTCCCCCCAGGTTCTGAGCTTGGTCCTACAGGGCAGGGACAGGAGGTTGGAGCTGGAGGAGCGGAGGGAGCGAGATGGAGTGTGGTGGTGGTGGAGCAGGTCTGTGAGGTAAGGAGGGGCCAGGTTGTGGAGTGCTTTGAATGTGATGAGAAGGATTCATTAATCATCACAAGAATATTCACATGTTCACATGTGGAAAAAGTAATATCTTGCACTTAGTTATGCAAACTTATTATGATGTGTTTATTTTGTAGTATAGCTGCAGTACATTTTTTTAAACCACCAGATGGAACCCATATATATACCAAACACAGCGTGATACAGTGTCGGCACAATAAGGGGAAAGTGTGATACACACTGAGGTATCATCTGCCCATCACTACTCTAGAGCAGTGGCGATGCGTTCTCTGGAGAGACAAATCGTGCTTCTCCACCTGGCAATCTGATGGAGAAATCTGGGTTTGGTTGCCAGGAGAACAGTACTTGTCTGACTGCGTTGTCCCAAATGTAAAGTTTAGTGGAGAGGGGATTATGGTGTGGGGTTGTTTTTCAGGAGCTGGGCTTGTCTCCTTAGTTCCAGTGAAAGTAACTGTGAATGCTTCAGCATACCAAGAGATTTTGGACAATTCCATGCTCCCAACTTTATGGGAACAGTTTGGAGATGGCTCCTTCCTCTTCCAACATGACTGTGCACCAGTGCACAAAGCAAGGTCCATAAAGACATGAGAGAGATGAGAGAGTTTGGTGTGAATGAACTTCTCTGGCCTGCACACAGTCCTGACCTCAACCCGATAGAACAGCTTTGGGATGAATTAGAGCGGAGACTGAGAGCCAGGCCTTCTCGGCCAACATCAGTGTGTGACCTCAGAAATGCGCTTCTGGAAGAGTGATCAAAAATTCCCATAAACATACTATTAAACTTAGTGGACAACCTTTTCAGAAGAGTTGAAGCTGTTATATCTGCAAAGGATGGGCCAATGTCATATTAAACCATATGGATTAAGAATGGGTCACTTAAGTTCATATGCCAGTCAAGGCAGGTGAGTGAATACTTTTGGCAATATACTGTACATTTTGTGGCTTATGGAGCTAGAATTGTCTCAAAAATATACACACACACACACGCACGCACGCACGCACGCACGCACACACACACACACACACACACACACACACACACACACACACACACACACACACACACATTTATAAATATCCAAATACAAAATACAAATATAAAAATGTGACATATAAATAAATAAACTACTAACTTTGTATAAATAAACCTGTATTTGTAAATATATTTTTGAGATTTGAAAATAAATATGCTTGACTTTGTATGTGGAGTCCACATTTGTGGATCCCTGCTTTGCTTTTCTCTTGATGACGTAATTTTGAGACATTCCTACCGCACAACTCAATCCACAAATACATACCACAGAATTTGAATACAAATACACCCTCCACTGAACAACCAGCAGATGGAAGTGTTATGCACACAGCTTTCCTGACATCGTTTCCTGACAGCGCACAAATGTGTATTTTTTAGTTGTTTTTTTTTTTTTAACAGCCAATCAAGGATTAGTAGACTACATTGTTTGCACAAAGAGCCGCTGCTGTGTCTTGTTGTGCTGTTGGATGCACAAACCATTTTGATAAAAACAACAAAACACGCAAGTTTTACAGAATTCCAAACAAACAAGAGAAGTCTTTGGTTACAAGCATCAGAAGAAGCAACTGGAACAAAGATTAAATGCAACCATCTCCAGCGATCACTTCATATCAGGTAAGCCTGTTAGCTGGTCAGCATCGCCGCTTTTATAAACACATTTATAAAATAAAATGTATTATACATACATATGCATTTTATTATATTTAAAGCTCATTGGGGCATGGTATGCAGACATCTCAGATGGGAGAATTGGGATGTCTTCATGTCATTTGTGCTTCTTGAGTTGAGGATGTAAGAAATCTATGGTTAAATAAGTAAAGTAACTGGATTTTTTTGTACTAAATGATTGTTCTCTTTTGGTTTCAGCTATAAGAGAAGAAGATGAAGGAATGAAACCCCAGCAGATGTTCATACAGTAGATGTCAGTCCACATCCACTTCCCTCTCTCCAAATGATTGTGGAATGGAGCCTGGTGCTGATCTTTGTATTGGTAAAAACCTTTAACACTAACCTGACCAAGACTGTGTATGTGGACCGATTTGGATTTTTTGAAAGGTCAGAGTTTGGAAAAATCATAACCTGTACAAAGTGTAATAAGCATTTCTATTATGAATGTACAAAAGTAAAAAGAATGGCATTATTGTGAGCAGTGTAAATATATATATATATATATATATATATATATATATATATATATATATATATATATATATATATATATATATATATATATATATGCTAAAAACATTGCACTGTGAAACACATTTATTGTAACAGTTTCTGTTTAACAGTAAAAGTTTGTACTTAAGATCTTCAAATCACAATCATCTTATATAAAGAAAATTATTATTTTATTTATGTGTATATTATTGTGTTCATGATTAATAATAATATAATTATTTTAATGTTTCCTTAACTTTTGAAGTAATAATAATAATAATAATAATAATAATAATAATAATAATAATAATAATAATAATAGTAATAATAATAATAATAATAATAATAATAAGAAGAAGAATACATTTTATTTATTAAGCGCCTTTCTAGACACTCAAGGTCGCCTTACAACAAGTCCATTATACATTATAGGCAGTTAAAAGAAACAGTTAAAATACATACAAAAACAAACAGTAAAACTTTTAAACAGTAAAACAGACAGTGCAGTTATGGTTGAAAGACCAGTCTGAACAGATGAGTTTTGAGTTTGGATTTGAAGTGTGGGAGTGTGTCAGTGTTGCAGAGGTCAGGAGGGAGAGAGTTCCAGAGCTGGGGAGCAGAGCAGCCATAGTGACAAGACGGGCAGAGGGGACAGAGAGCTGGAGAGAGGAGGAGGAGCGGAGAGAGCGAGCAGGTGTGGAGGAGGTCAGAGAGATATGGAGGTGCAAGGTTGTGGATGACTTTGAATGTGTGGAGCAGGATTTTGTATTGAATGCGGTTCATGATGGGGAGCCAGTGGAGCTGTTGTAGGATGGGTGTGATGTGGTTGATGGAGGGTGTGTGTGTGTGATAATGCGAGCAGCTGAATTCTGAACCAGTTGAAGTTTATGGAGAGTTTTTTTGCGGGAGACCAAACAAAAGAGAGTTGCAGTAATCCAGGCGGGAAGTGACAAGGCTGTGCACAAGTACGGCAGTGGACTGATGAGTAAGGGAGGGCCGGAGACGATGTATGTTTCGGAGGTGGAAGTAGGCAGAGCGGGTGACGTTGTTTATGTGAGAGGTGAAGGAGAGGGTGCTATCGAGGATGACACCCAGACTCTTAACCTGAGGGGAGGGAGAGATGGAGGAGCCGTCGATGTGAATGGAGAAATGATTGATCTTGCTTAGGGTGGATTTGGTGCCTACAAGAAGTTCAGTTTTATTGCTATTGAGTTTGAGAAAGTTGGAGGTGAACCAGGATTTGTCTTCATTGATACAGGTGACAAGGGCTGATAGTGGAAGTGTGGATTTAGGTTTATTGGAGAGGTAGAGCTGGGTGTCATCCGCGTAGCAGTGGAAGTGGATGTGGTGTTTCCGGAAAATGTGGCCGAAGGGGAGAAGACAGATGATGAAAAGGAGAGGACCGAGGACAGAACCCTGGGGAAAACCTGTATTGAAAGTTTATTTTCTAGGGGCATATACATATGCAAATGTTTGTTAATGCTGCACACACAATTATCATGTCATCCAACAAGTCTACTTGTGACAGTGGAATAACAGTAGTAAGAATTTTGAACATTTTCCATCTCCCTATTACTCTTTCAGTGTGTATTCTAATGCCTTGATGTTTCGACTTCTTGAGCAGACAGCTGCTTTTTTCCTTTGGTAAAGTGAGGGATCCTTAGGGTAAAACAACAACCGGCTACTTCTACTTGTAGAAGGTCATAAAATCCTGAAACAGCTGTAATTTTTTTTTAAATTTTTTTTTTTTTTTTTTCCCAGAAACACGCCCATCCCAACCTTTAGACAGAAATGTGATAGCTCCTGCAGGTGACATGCCAACCAAATAACTGACTGTGTTATGACTCTTAAAAATCAAATATATTTGGGCTCTGGCTGTTAAATTTGTGGGTCTGTTAATAAACATTTCTATGCAGTCAATAATGCACCTGCAATGCTGGTATTTAGGTTTGAAACATTTTGGCATATTCCTTAGTATGGCATGCTTACTGGGCCACTTGATTAAGGGTTCTAAAGTCTAAGACAGTGGTTCTCAACCTGGGGTCTGCAGGTTGAGAACCACATTAAAATTATAGAATCCCAACAACACACCCAATAGGATAATCAAAATTCAAATCAAAACATATTTTTGGTCAACATTTAAATTCATCAAGGCATTTATTACCTCTGACCTGAACTTGCGCAGGCAACGCTCAGGTCAGCTAGCAGGCTAGGTATTCATCCCTGAATGTTTTCCTGCTGTCAGCATCATTTTATGAATAAAACACAATGTCTGAGAAACGTAAAAGTACTAATGAGTTATTTCTATCAAAGAAGAAAACAAGGCAATATCTAGAGATTTACCTTGATTTTGGTTTTATCGAAGGACAGGACAGTTCTCGGCCAGAGTGCGTTATTTGTGGTGAGAAGCTAGCTAATGATAATATGAAGCCTAACAAACTGAAACGACAACAGGAGGCCAAGCACAACAAAACTATTGGAGAAAGTCGGGAATATTTTGAGAGGAAGAAGCAACTGGCACTCTCAAGAAGATCCACGGACATCAGAAAAGCTTTTGAAAGAGCAGGTAGTGATTTACACAGGGCCACGGAGGCATCATTTGACTGGACACTATTAATTGCAAAGACTAAAAAGCCACACAATATTATATATACATAATATTGGAGAGCAGCTAATCAAGCCCACCTGCCTGAAAATTGTGGAGAGGTTGTGTGGACCGCATGTTGTTGATAAAGTGAAAACAACATGATAGCACTGTGAAAAACAGAACTGATAAAATGGCTGCGAATTGCCAAAACCAGCTGCATGAGAAGCTGAGCAATGTTATGTGGCGGAGCTGTACTAAAAACTCAGACAAGATCGAATTTCCAAGTGCAGGTGGATTTATTGTGCCAGTGTCCAAAGTGCAAAACAGTGCAAAAATATTTACAGTGAGCAAAATGTTCAGTTATTTACAGCAAAAGAAAAGAAAATGGGTCGAGTTCAACATTAACTCGGGTCCCTTTAATTTCCAACCTCATGCAGCACACCGACGTTACCTGCTCTGTAACCGGTGGCAGACTGATTGACAGCCAGAAACGGCTCCCCTTTATACCCCACTTGCTCCTCCCATTGAGCAACATATACAAATAAATGTAGGAATAAACAATTTCATAATACATCTACATTGTATCATGTTCATTTGCCCAGCGGTAATACACAGTGCTCTAAAGTAGCCTACGGTGTGCCACAGGGTTCAGTTCTAGGTCCAGTTCTGTTTACCCTTTATATGCTACCGTTAGGTAATATCATCCGAAAGCACGGTATCGATTTCCACTGTTATGCAGATGACACCCAGCTGTACCTATCAATGAAACCTGATCAGACTACTCAAATTGAAAGGCTTAGTGACTGTGTGAGGGACATAAAAACATGGATGACCTTTAATTATTTACTTCTTAACCCTGAAAAAACTGAAGTCATTCTATTAGGCCCTAAACACCTACGAGACTCTATTGTGGTTTTGTCCCGGCCTGCAGCTGGGCTCGATGTAAAGTTTGACTCTCTAACTGAGCAGATAATCACATTGGACAGTGTCAGTGTAGCCTCCAGCTCCACTGTAAGAAATCTTGGAGTCTTATTTGATCAAGAGCTCTCATTTAAAGCACACATAAGCCATGTCTGTAAAACGGCTTATTTTCATTTACGCAATATAGCCAAAATTAGAAATGTACTGCCAAAAAATGATGCTGAAAAACTTGTCCATGCTTTTGTCACTTCGAGGTTAGACTACTGTAACTCCCTGCTTGCAGCTTGCCCTAAAAGCTCTATAAAAAGCCTTCAATTGGTTCAAAATGCAGCAGCAAGAGTACTGACAGGTACTAAAAAACGAGAGCACATTACTCCAGTATTAAAAAATCTTCATTGGCTTCCGGTTGAGTTTAGAGTAAAATTTAAAATTCTTCTTCTAACCTATAAAGCTGTAAATGACATGGCCCCTTCCTACATTAAAGATGAAATTGTACCTTATCATCCTAACCGTTCACTCCGCTCTCAAAATGCTGCACTATTGGTGGTTCCTAGAGTCACTAAAAGTACTTTAGGAGGTAGAGCTTTTAGGTACCAAGCACCCTTGTTGTGGAATCAGCTCCCTGCTCATGTCAAAGAAGCTGACACAGTCTCTACATTTAAGATTAGGCTCAAAATGTTCCTCTTTGAATTAGCTTATGGTCAGGTCAGTTAGGAACAGAAACTAAACCCATAGGCCTAGTTAAGCTGCTCTAGGAGATATATTACTGGGGAAAGTATGGCAACTTGAGCACTGTCCTCTGGTTTCTCCTACTTTTTCTCCTCCTACTGTTAAGATTATTCAATTACTAGTTCATTCGTAGTCTGTTCTTTGCTATTCACATGTTGTCCCTGTCCCACTCCCTTTTGGGGAGTGTAACTGTTTCAGATGCTGCTGTTCCAGTTTGGACCGCTGCTGTCCCCTAGTGTCGAGGACCTGGACCCCTCCTCTCCTTCCCTATCCCGGATTAACTGTCCTCGTCCTGCTAGATTAGTAGTTTCATCTGCCTGTCCGTCCTTAGGAGTAGGATCTCTCCTTCACTGTGGTTCTCCTCGAGGTTTCTCCGTTTTCCCATTGGGTTTTTTGGAGTTTTTCCTTGCCGAGAAGGAGGGTCTAAGGACAGGAGATGCTGGGACAATCATCCATTTGGCTGCTTGTTGTTGAACATTCTGTATTTTTGTTTTATGAATGTTTCTTCTGCTTTATTAATCAACAATTTTGTGAAGTCCGCCGAGATAACTCTTGTTGTGATTTTGGGCTATACAAAAATAAATTGAATTGAATTGAATTGAATAATAATGTGCATTAAATTATAAAAATAAGGGCTTAATTATAGGTAAAAATCAGGTTATGTAACATGCATCATGTGATTAGCACCACGGCGCGAACAGCGCCTATTTTAACTACCAGGAAATACTGGCTCGGTTTGGCAGAGTCGCGCAGCGTCGGAGGAGAGAGACGGCATTAGCGAACAGATAAGAGCTGGCATGTACGAAGTAAAATATTCTAACGCGCTCAAGTGTGCACCCTTGGCGAATTAGTAATGGAGGAGAGGGGGGAAAAAGGGGAAGTGAACTAGTGTGTGCGGGAAAAATCAGCGTATGTGCGCGTGGGCGCAGCCAGGACAGGCCGCGGTTACATTTAGACGCGCCTAGCCTTATAGATGGACTGGCTCCGTCACATGTTAATTTTGCTATTCAGCTGGATGAGACAACAGTGGCAGGCGAGTCCTTCCTCATTGTTTATGTGCAGTATGTTGATGGTGAGGACTTGAAACAAGACATTCTTATGTCTACAAATCTAGAAACAACAACAGCCGGCCAGGATATATTTATGGCTGTGGACTCATAACTCTTATCCAACAATCTGCCCTATGAAAATCTGGTGGCATGTTGCACTGACGGGGCCGCAGCAATGATGAGCAAAAACAATGGATTTACCAGTCGCCTGAAGGAAAAAGCCCCAGGGTGCTTGATTTTCCATTGCATGCTACATCAGCAAGCACTGGCAAGTAAAAAACTTTCGGAAGACCTTAGTAACACCCTGTCAGCTGTTGTTAAAGTTGTAAACAATCGTCCACTGTGTGAACTGACTGAAGTGTTATGAATCAAAATGGCATACCTGGAACAGGCGGATGCAGGGACCTGAATCAAACATCATGCATTGCAAAGACGCCCGGCCGCTTTTCTGCGCAAACTAGATTACAGAGTTGGCAAATGGGGAATTACAGCTTTTTCCACTGCTGTTGAAGTAATCTGCTGGCACTGTGCATAGGTCTTTACGCAGTTTACCAGACACCTCAACCTGCTCCGTTAGGAAATTAAGAGCCGCTTCGCAGACGTCAGTGAGGACTTAAAGGAATCATGGGTGCTGGACCCTTACAATTCCAGCCTCGAGGATGTGAAATACCTCGGCTGTGAAGATGAGCTTTGTGACCTGATTCTGTGTCAAAAAAATATTTACAGGAGAAGGGTTACAAAAAGTTTTGGATTGCCAAAGGACAAGCTGTTGCTCCCAGACTGGCCAAACATGCAATAACATGGGTTATTCTCCCATTTAGCACTACATACTTGTCTGAGACAGCATTCAGTGCCCTTGTGACAATAAAAACAAAAGCCAGAAATAGACTTGATGTCCACCAAGACTTTAGACTGGCTGTGGCAAACATCACACCTGACATGGCAAGCCCAAGGTGGTCATTAGTTTATGACTGAAAAAAACTGGCACAGAGTAAAAACTTAAGGAATAACTTGTTTATTGTTGTCAATGTTTGTTATTATTATAATTAATAATAACAAATTAAACAGGTGTCCCAACCTGTGTTGAAATGATGTGCATGTGAGTATCAGCAGACCCTGTTTAAGTTAACTGTCTGAAGGAGATGTGTGACAGAGCTGTATGTATAGGCCTAGGTGCTAATACTGTACATCTCTGAAAGTCTATCTTTATTCCTTATGTAAGGTGTGTGTGTGTCCACTCTGTTCATCTGTTCATCATGTTAAAGTTTAATGTTTAGCTCTCGTGAAAAGAGACACTGGGCCTAGTTAAATGTCCTTGCAGTTATTATTTTTGAACATTTTATACACCTGGTGACACACTGAAGAAAAGAAAGCCATATAGATACTGATCTTAACAATGAGTCATTATTTTTCTGTTGTAATGGGGCATACCTATTCTGTTTGGCTGTCAAAAATTAAACTGTGTGTGTGTGTGTGTGTGTGTGTGTGCGTGTGTGTGTGTGCGTGCGTGTGTGTGTGTGTGTGTGTTAGATACACCTGATAACATTTAAGAAGATTTTTTGCAAATAAAAGTTGAATTACTTAACATTACATGGTAAAATAACATTAACTCTCTAGCAATACCCCAATTTGTTTATCTGTTGATGTGTCTCCCTTCTCCAGAAAAAAATATTTTGAGCAGAAATTTTTTTAATTTATTTGGAACAACAAACCAGACAAGATTAAAAGGCAATACATGTACAACTCACTTGGAAATGGGGGGTTGAATTTGAAAAATATTGAAATCATGAATGAATCTCTGAAAGCCTCCTGGATTTATAAAATATATCATAATCCTAAATGGATATCAAGTCAAATGTTGTTTGAAACCTATCCATTTTTCCAAAATAAATTATTCCCATTTTTTTCAATTGAATCTTAAACATATTAATCATTTATTCATGAATCAATTGGAAAATATGTAATCATTTTTTAAGGATGCACTAAGAGCATGGTTAAATTTTCAATATCACCCTCCAGATGGCGTTCATGAGATTCAAAATGAACTCTTATGGATGAATTCTAATGTTTTGATTGAAGGAAAGCCTATTCTATGGAACACATGTTCCAAAAATGGCATTGTATTTATTGATGACCTTATTGATACAACAGGTGATTTCCTGTCATTTTCACAGTTCTGTGCATTTTATGGACAATGTATCGACTCTTTTCATTACAACCAATTATTATCAGCTATTCCCACCAACTGGAAATGGACTATAAAAAGCAAATCATGTAAATTATTAGTATGTGTACCACAGTCAAAGTGTTTAAGATGGTTATCTTCCAGCA
Organism: Taenioides sp. WSHXM2023; assembly: GCA_029959045.1. NCBI lineage: Eukaryota > Metazoa > Chordata > Actinopteri > Gobiiformes > Gobiidae > Taenioides > Taenioides sp. WSHXM2023. The sequence goes on along the minus strand of CM057094.1, from coordinate 33,710,327 downwards.
AAATAAACAACAGTGTATATAATTTGAACTATTATAGGTCTGGTACTGCCTTTCATCCTCAGAGTCTGTACATATTGGGAAGATGAATTTAATACTCCAATTATATGGAAAAACTTTATATATATATATATATATATATATATATATATATATATATATATATATATATATATATATATACAACACCACAATAGATTCTTATTCAAGAATATTTCAATTAAAAATATTTTACAAAATTAAAGCTACAAAAAGAAACCTTAAAGATAAGATAAGATAATCCTTTATTTGTCCCACAATGGGGAAATTGCAGTGTCACAGCGCAAGTTTCAGAAACAGTAGAAAAATAAGAGCATGCATCAAAATCAAGATAAATAATAATAAGTATTTACAATCAACTAAAAAACACAACACTGTAAAGCTCAAAGGCACAGGAACGTTGCACAATAAGTGTCTTTGATTCTGAGCAGTGAACAAACAGCAGTTAAAGTGACTCCAGTATAGTAATATATAATACTACTACAATAAAGTGACTCAGATGATTATGTACAGTGCAGTGATGGACAGTGGTGGTTAAATAAATAAGTAACAGTTAAAGTGACTTTAAATAATAATTGCACATTGTTATTATTACTATGGAGATGACACATGGTTGCTATGGAGATAACACACGACTAGCATTGATCATTGTACAGTCTGACAGCAGCAGGAAGGAAAGACCTGCGAAATCTCTCTTTAACACAGCGAGGGTGAATCAGTCTGTCACTGATGCTGCTCTCCAGAGCAGACAGGACGTCCTGCAGGGGGTGACACTCATGGTCCAGCATAGACATGAGATTAGCCAGGACCCTCTTGTCCCCCACCTGCTGCACCAAGTCCAGAGGACAGCCCAGGACTGAGCTGGACTTCTTGATGACCTTGTCCAGTTTCTTCTTCTCCCTCTCTGTAACGCTGCTGCTCCAGCAGACCACACCGTACAGGATGGCTGATGCCACCACAGAGTCCTCAGGAGTGGCCCTCTCACTCCAAAGGACCGCAGTCTCCTCAGGAGATAGAGCCGACTCTGGCCCTTCCTGTACAGTGCATCTGTGTTGTGAGTCCAGTCCAGTTTATTGTTCAGATGCACACCCAGGTACTTGTAAGAGTCCACTCTCTCAATGTCTCTTCCCTGGATGTTCACTGGTGGGGGGGCAGTAGAGTGGCATCTGCAGAAGTCCACCACCATCTCCTTGGTCTTCCCCACGTTGATGAGAAGGTGGTTCCGGTGACACCAGTCCACAAAGTCCTGCGTTAGTGCTCTGTACTCCGCGTCGTCATCGTCCGTGATGAGACCGATGATGGCGGCGTCATCAGAGAACTTCTGCAGGACGCAGCTGTCCGTGTTATGTCTGAAGTCTGCAGTGTAGAGGGTGAAAAGAAAGGGCGCGAGGACAGTGCCCTGGGGCGCCCCCACACTGCAGGTCATGAGGTCAGACACACAGTCTAGGTAGTCTAGGATCCACTCAGCCAGGTCACAGTCCACTCCTGCCCACTCCAGCTTGTCCCTCAGGAGCAGCGGCTGGATGGTGTTGAAAGCACTGGAGAAGTCGAAGAACAAGATTCTCACAGTGCTGCCGGGCCTCTCCAGGTGGGAGAGCGAGCGGTGCATCAGAGAGATGATGGCATCCTCTACTCCGATGCCAGGCCGATACACGAACTGCAGCGGGTCCATCGCTGAGCTCACCGTGGAGCGGAGGTGACCCAGGACGAGCCTCTCCAGAGTCTTCATCAGATGAGACGTAAGAGCTACTGGCCTGAAGCTGTTGAGGTCTTTGGCATGCGGTGTCTTGGGCACAGGTACCACACGAGGTCTTCCAGAGCTGTGGCACCACCTTCAGCTTCAGGCTCAGGTTGAAGACATGCGCCATAACTCCACACAGCTCATCTGCACAGGACTTAAGGAGCCTGGGGCTGATCCCGTCTGGTCCAGCAGCTTTCCTACTCCTTATCTGGCTCAGTTCTCTCCTAACCTGAGCTGTTGTGACAGACAAAGAGCGGGGGGGTGTGCTGGAGGTCTGGCTGAGTTCTTGATGTGGATGACATGTAGGCCTCCTTGATCTTGGCAAAGAATAAGTCCAAAGTTTTATTGTCTCTTGTGGGGCAGGTCACATACTGGGTGTATGTTGGCAGGACAGATGAGGGAGATGCATGGTTGAAGTCCCCGGTGGTGAGGAAGAGGGCCTGTGGATGCTGAGTCTGAAGAGAGCTGATGCAGGAGAGCAGAGTGTCACAAGCATTTCCGCGTTAGCACTGGGAGGAATATACACAGCCAGTGTGATGACATGTGAAAACTCCCAGGGCAGGTAGAATGGCCTCATGCTAACAGCAAACAGTTCAATGTCTTTGTTACACATCTGCTCCTTCACTGTACAGTGTCCAGGTTTGCACCATTTCTCGTTCACAAACAGCGCTAGTCCTCCTCCCTTCTTCTTCCCGCTCTCCACCATCCTGTCCGTGCGCAGCAGGTGAAAGTTGTCCACGGTGACGGCAGAGTCCGGGATTTGCGGTGTTAGCCACGTCTCCGTAAAATCAATGATGCTAGCATCCCTGTACTCCCGCTGGAATCTAACAAGCGCCGCGAGCTCGTCCGTCTTGTTGGCGAGGGAGCGCACATTCCCTGTGACGACAGAGGGGAGGACCGGTCTGCAGCGTCTCTTCTTTTCCCAGAGTTTACGTCCCGCGCGGCGTCCATAGCGTGTCGGCCGTAGGATCTCAAACTATACAGTATTACAGAAGACTCAATGTGTGGATTCTGTGAGGAGGAAGAGGAGGATATAATGCATGTATTTTACCACTGTCCGTATGTGTCACAGTTTTGGCTTTCAATTCAAAAATGGTTGAAGGAATTCAGAATCACTCTAGAGATTAGTCCCATAAATAACTGTTGGTGTGCTGAATAATCTTTCATCAAAATTAGTGAACACCATTATTTTAGTGGGGGAAATCTTGATTTTCAAAGCTGTTAATAAGGTGGACCTATGTTTGACACTTTAAAAATAAATTAAATCTACAATTCATAACTGAAAAAATTATAGCTACAAATAATAATAGGTTGTTCTTACACTCCAAAAAATGGGAGCTATTAAAATGGGACTGAAAATGTGGTTCTAGAAACATTATAACTTCTTGTATATTTAGACACATGTTTGTCCACGTCAGGAAGTTGTGAGGCTGTGGCTTTGAGCTTCAGGTGTGGGACCTGTGGTTGGGACGGGGGCTTCAGGTGCTTGTCTTGTCAGTTTGTTTTGTTCTGTTGTGTCCTGTCTATTTCTGTGTGTCTTGTCTGTTACATATGTCCTGTCCGTTTTGTCTATCCTGTCTGTGTCTTGTCTGCTTTGTTCTGTTTCAGTCTGCTTTGTCTGTTCCATCTGTGTGTGTTTTTTGTCTATTTTGTCTTTTTATGGAGTTCTTGTTTGTCCTGTTTTTTTGTTATTTTTTTGCTTTATTTTTGTTAATATGGTTTAATCTTTGGTTCTATTTATTTATTTATTTTAATATTGTTATTGTTTTTTATTTGTGTTTACTGTTATGTTGATGTTCTGTATGGTTGACTAAGTATCACAGAAAAAAAAATAAATAAATAAATAAAAGTTTGTAGTTAATCACTTTTTTCTTTAAGTGCGTATATGGAGGTAGGATTTGGAGTGGGGGGTGGGGGGGCTGACTGGACACAGGCAAGGGGGGCTTCAAGAAAAAAAGGTTGAGAACTACTGATCTAAGACATAACAGGTAACCACCTCCTCAAATTTTTGGAGATGTCGCATTCATTAACATTAAACCTGCAAGCTACTGTATATCCTTGTTGGTGAGCCCTAACCACAGTTTCATGAGGATGATCAATAGATGGTCCTCCAGGGTTAGAGAGCCATGCACAGCTTCTCCACTGTCTTTAACTACCTCAAGGACCCAATAAAAGAGGGCACTAGTCAGACATGTTAAGAACAGGACATGTGCTGCTTTACACTTTCAGTTTGTTGATGTCCTGTTGAGCCGCATTTTGTAATAACAGTGCATTTTGTAATAAACGTCCAAAATGTAATAACTTTTTCATTTCATTTTGTAATAAAGCCGCATTTTGTAATAAACTGCCGCATTTTGTAATAAACTGCCCCAACACATTTTGTAATAAATTTTGCCGCATTATGTAATAAGTTATTACATATTGAGAAGATTATTACAAAATGCACTTGCAACTTTTTTATTCTCTAGGAAATGTAATAACATGGTGCATTATGTAATAACAATTCTAAAGCATAGTTTATTTGTTTGTTAATTGTATTTTATTTTACTTTAAAGTATTTGTAAAAGCTAGGCCTATTATTAGTATCACTGTATTAGCCTAGTAGCAGTACTTAGCAATTACTATCAGTACACTATTCAAAGGTTGCATTAACAGAGAATATTCTGTAAATTCCAGATTTTCTTTATTGGAAACCAAAACCACATCAAGAATAGTTATAAACATCCAACAAACCTTATTATGCTTCATTAACATATGCACATACAAAATACAATGAGCCCCAGCAGGGTGCAGGTCAGGGTTATAATTAGCAGACTTACAAGGGTGACAAAAGAGGGAAAATGTTTAACTCCCAAAACTAAACTGCATTTTGTGCCTTTTTTTGCACTTTTATTTTATTTGTGGAATTTCATTTCAAGTACTAAAATATTTTATCTTGAATTAATATTTAAGAAGGTATTTTAATTATTACAATTTTGATAACCCACCACCACCTGCGGCACCACAGTACCATAATTCAAATTGCTTTATAAATGTTGATTTTATGTTATAGCCCTAGATTTGTCTCAATAAAGGATGCTATCATTAAAGATGACGCTGCTTTTGTAGGAATACTGAAAAACAAGGTTTTCACAAATTTATTGTTTTCACACCTGTTATAACATTTTTAGCCTTTTAATAGCTATTTCGATGCTTACTATTTATGACTTCACACAGGGAAGGTCTTGCTCTCTTATCCAACATTCTCCATATGGCTAAACTAGGAAGAAGTGAATTAGTAAGTTAAACTACGTAATTAGACTTACAGTGAAGGGTGAAGCACAACTATCAAAGCTGTTGTTCACAATGAAGATCTACCCACGGAATAACACATGAGAGGGGTGAACAGAGAGGCAAGCTTTGAAACAGCTTGGAACTGTAAAGTTTTAGAGCAAAACAGCAAGTTATTTGTTATCCAAATTAATTAAGATCTGCAAAGTACAGTTTATGTTCTTACAATGACAAAAAAAGTTCAACCCCAAAGTTTTATTGGCATTTAAAATATCGATGGTTCATAACTTTTCATTCCTCCTGTTAAAAAAACCCTATAATGTACACTAGTCTACTCAAAATAATAAAAAAAATGAAGGGTTCCACCCAGTGTAAGACCATATGCTGGTGCAGTGGGCCCTTCCTTCTGATGCACATAGTATTTTGTTTCCAACTCATTCCACCATGTAAATAATATACATTATTAACCAGAATGCCTCATTCATTGTGATCTGGGATGTGTTGTTTAAATGTTCACTTTATTTTTTGAGCAGTGTACTATTGTGTGTGTGTGTAGTTTTTTTGCACATGCACAGTTTTCCTTCAAATGTGTCCTATTTAAGTTATTAACTTTTAATATGTACTTAGAGGCATAGATTTCAGTTTTACTTTACAAACTGTTTTTAATGCAGTGAGCATAACTTGGACAATGCAGGTTTAAATTCAGTCATATAATTTCTTATCAAGGGCAAAACATCTACATAACTTTAGATCAACTGCAAAATGTCTTTATACTTCCATATATTCAATTACACAGATAATATTTGGCACAGTTTTTTCATACCTGGCATCATGTTGAACTCTGTTGGCTGTCTCAATTAAGCATGCAAGCAGCGCATGATCTTTGTAGAACTGATGCAGCAGCCAATCAGATTACAGCCCGCCCTCCCCTCCCTGGCTGAGTGACAGACCATGTAGAGCTTTGAATTTGGCCACAAGTTATTGGCCTATATAATTCCAAACTTCAAATAGGCAACTAAAGTTATATTTGGAGTATTCTGTAGATTTATTAGGCTACATAGCTCTAAGGGAAATTGCATAAAAAACAACAAAAGTCACTCTTGTATAAATTCATTGTTTAACAAACAACAATAATAGGTATTATTACATAATGCACCATGTATGTAAAATCCCTCAGTCGTCCAGGTAGAATCCATGGCAAAAAAGGAGAAAATTAAATTTGTCAACTGGACATAGTTTATTTGGTTGAATACGTTTCGCAGCTCATCCAAGCTGCTTCCTCAGTTCTGGTCAGATGCTGGCGGACACTGCTTTATATCTGCCTGAAGGGAGGAGCTTGATTACAATGAAAATTACTCTGAGACAACACATATTTAAATACAGTTTCAGTTGGTCAGGTGGTTCAATATGGAGTTGTTAACAGTTTCTGTTAGTCATGTGAGTCTATTCAATATGGAGTGGGAGTGGGGGAGTAGTTAGCATATCCATTCAGGGCCATGATGGGTGTTTTCACACCTCTGGACCTGACCTGGCTAGTCCCATTGTTTTCCCAGTTTGTTTTGATTTAGGTTTGAGGATAGAGTTATAGATGGGAGACAAATGATGTCTGAGACCCCCATTTCTGTTCAAGGAAGGATTCTCTTTCTTGACAAAAATAGCTTCTTTAACTCTCCTCTCAAACCAGTTCTTTTCTCTGGCCAAGATCTGGACCTCGCTGTCCTCAAAGGAGTGGCCTGTGGCTTTTAGGTGGAGATGTACGGCAGATTGCGGCCCACCCTGGTTTTCCCGTCTGTGTTGATACATCCTTTTGTGAAGTGGCTGTTTTGTTTCTCCAATGTAGCGCTCACTGCAGTCTTCACTACACTGAATGGAGTAGACCACATTGCTTTGTTTGTGGCTCGGAGTTTTGTCCTTAGGATGGACCAGTTTTTGTCTTAAAGTGTTTGTGGGTTTGAAATAGACTGGGATTTCATGTTGTCTGAAGATCCTCTGTAGTTTTTCGGAAACGCCAGCCAGGTAAGGAATAGTTACACCCCTTCTCCTGGGCTCTGGTTCTCTGTTGTCCTGTTTCTTTGTTCTCTTCGTTTTATTGAAAGCCCATTTAGGATATCCACAAACGGAGAGGGCTGTATTTAAATATGTGTTGTCTCAGAGTAATTTTCATTGTAATCAAGCTCCTCCCTTCAGGCAGATATAAAGCAGTGTCCGCCAGCATCTGACCAGAACTGAGGAAGCAGCTTGGATGAGCTGCGAAACGTATTCAACCAAATAAACTATGTCCAGTTGACAAATAAAATTTTCTCCTTTTTTGCCATAATGCACCATGTTATTACATTTCCTAGAGAATAAAAAAGTTGCAAGTGCATTTTGTAATAATCTTCTCAAAATGTAATAACTTATTACATAATGCAGCAAAATTTATTACAAAATGCGTTGGGGCAGTTTATTACAAAATGCGGCAGCTTATTACAAAATGCGGCTTTATTACAAAATGAAATGAAAAAGTTATTACATTTTGGACGTTTATTACAAAATGCACCGTTTTACAAAATGCGGCTCAACATGTCCACATGCAGATTGTCACAATCAGTTTCAAGTCGGCTGTGCTTCTGTTTGAGGTCATAGTGGACAACCTTCGGACCGTAGTTTCTGAAAAATAAATTGGACAGATCGAAATGTTACCATCCTATTTTTATATGTAATTAACGATTACATTCTGGGTGATTAGTCAGACTATGCCAAAAATGATTGTGGCCAAATAATTATTTGCAACAAATATATAAACATGGCGACCTGATAATCTTATTAGTAACTGTACTTGTCTACAATAATTAACATTCCAAAAGACATACTTGGGAAAAGTCATGGGCTGAGAGTCTCGTAGTTTGATATAAACAAGTTACTTTTCATTATAAGAAACCAAATCGGTCCACATACACAGTTTTGGTCAGATTAGTGTTAAGGGTTCTTACCAGTACAAAGATCAGCACCAGGCTCCATTCCACAGTCATCTGGAGAGAGGGAAGTGGATGTGGACTAACATCCATTGTATGAACGTCTGCTGAGGGTTTTATCCCTTCATCTTCTTTTCTCTTATAGCTGAAACCAAAAGAGAACAAACATTTAGTGCCAAAAACCCAGTTACTTTGCTTAGTTAACCATATGTTTCTGACGTCCTCAACTCAAGAAGTACAAATGACATACAGACATCTCAATTCTCCCATCTAAGATGTCTGCATACCGTGTCTCAATGAGTTTTAAATATAATAAAATGCATATGTATGTATAATAACTATATGTGGAATCATGATGGTTGATCAGACAACAATAAAGCATGCAAAAGGGGTCATATTTACCGTTTCAATTTTGCATCACCGTCTTTATCCGACTGTGTTGGGTAGGGGAAAATACACAAGACAAAGACAGGAGTGTCAATGTTGCCGGATGCCTTTTCTGTACAAATAAAGTGTATTCCAGTGACTTACGTTATGACAAAATGGCTTGTGGTCACCTAGCACCTAGCAGCATCAAAAAACAGTTGCAAAAGTTTAGCATTGCAACATAGGAACATTTAGCCATGGTACATAAGCTAGTTATACTCCAATTTGATCAATTGATTATTCCCTTTTTCATAGATGTAGGACTCTAAATGTGTTTATAAAAGCGGCGATGCTGACCAGCTAACAGGCTTACCTGATATGAAGTGATCGCTGCAGATGAATACATTTTTAATCATCTGTTCGTTCCAATCATTTCTTCTGACGGCTTGTAACTAAAGACGTCTCTTGTTTGCCTTGAAAAGGGTACGAGTTGATGAAATACTGTAAAACTTGTGAGTTTTGTTGTTTTTATCAAAACGGTTTGTGCATCCAACAACACAACAAGACACAGCAAAACTTGTGAGTTTTGTTGTTTTTATCAAAACGGTTTGTGCATCCAACAACACAACAAGACACAGCAGCGGCTCTTTATGCAAACGACTTGTGTAGTAGAGCGAGTGAGTAGTCTGGTAATCCCTGATTGGCTGTAAAAAAAAACAAAAAAAACAAACAAAACACATTTGTGCATCGAATGCTGTCAAGAAAGCTGTGGCTGCACAACATTGCCATCTGCTGGTTGTTCAGTGGAGGGTGAATTTGTATTCAAATTTGGTGGTATTTATTTTTAGATTGAGTTGTGCTGTAAGAATGTCTCAAAATTACGTCATCGAGAGAAAAGCAAAACAAGAATCCACAAATGCAGACTCCACATACAAAGTCAAGCATATTTATTTTAAAATCTCGAAAATATATTTGTATATTGTATTTCGATATTTATAAATGTATGTATATTTATATATCCTTTTTTATTTGTATACATCTTTTTCAGACAATTCTATCTCTATAGTGGCTTTGGCAAACTACAAGTGGCTTCTTGTAGTGTATCTTGTGGCCAAGATATTCTTTACAGGCTGGAGGTTATCATATTATTCGAACAAACATAGAATAGCTTGTAAACAGCCATGTGATTAAATGTTAAAACACTAAGATATTTGTTTGCTATAGATCACAAAGAAGCTAACTGGGCCAGCAAAGGGCAATGCGCAGTGGCTCTCTTCAGATGGTAATAAAATGGGTCAAGTGCTCATCAGTGTCCTGACCGCTGGAGAAGGCCCAGGTTTGGATCTCATGGCTGCTGGCTTGGTAGACCGGTAATTCACCTTTGTTTTTCATTCATTCATTTCAGTCATGTTTTTACTGCATACTGCATATTAACCTACAGTACATGTATCATATGCTAGAGTTTGCATAGAGGCTAGTTTTGTATTGTCAGTTACTATAGGTATTAGTTACAATGGAAAGCAGCTTAGTAAACAATTATCAACAGAAACAAGTTAAAAGTTAGCAGTACAGAGCCAGACCTGCTTTACATTTGTATATAAATGCTAAAACTTTAAATTATGTCTCCAGGTATCAAGCAGCAGGTATAGATCCTGGCTATGGCACCTGGCTGTAGGATGTACCACTGATAATCACCAGCTTTACCCCATATTCATGACTCACATGTCAGTATGCATCTTTGAGTGGGATGCAGCTGATGTGAATAAGCTGAGAGAGGCCAAGGGATCACAATTAGCCAAGAAAGGCTGGACTGCTCTCACTGAAAATCAACTGGACTGGCACATCACAAAGGCGAAGGAGAAGAGCAGACTATCCAGTTGCTGGATCAGCTCATTGCTGAGCTCATGAGTGAGCTAGCCAGGTCAGGTCCAGAGGTCTGAAAACACCCATTATGGCCCTGAATGGTTATGCTAACAAAACCCCACACTCATTGCATATTCAATAGGCCTAGCTAACTAACAGAAACTGTAAACAAATAGGTGTGGTAGTCTCCTAGTAATTTCATTGTAGTTACCTCCTCCATTCAGGCAGTGTGCAACAGCATCTGACCAGAACTGAACAAGCAGCTTGGATGAGCTGTGAAATGTATTCACCCAAATAAACTTTTGTCCAGTTGACAGACTGAATTTCTCCTTTTCCCATGGATTCTACCTGGACGACAGAGGGATTTTACACAAGCAAGCTCTAAGTGAAGCACAATAATGATCGCTGTCAGTACTTCTTGAGGGCTAATGTGTGTACTTTTTCTTAGGCTGTGGATGAGCACAGTATGCATAGAATGGATAGTGTTGACCAGCTTGCAGAGTATTTTGTGGAGAAATGAGAAAGGCCTAACTCTTACCAACCAGCAAGTTAGCACCATTGTGGGCCTGTGGCAGAACCTGGAACAACACTATAAAGACAAAAATTTGTACACTACACGGCATCAGGAGAGACTGTTCACTGGGCACTGTAGAGGGTTGTTTATGCAGGAGTTGACAGCACAAAAAGGTTTAAAAAAGGCTAATTCTAAATGATTACAAAAAGATTCGGCAGCTCATTTTGAACAATAACAACTGTAAATCAAACCACCTTAATACGGTGGCATAAGAAACGGTTTAAGGCACAAGACATTGCCATTCTGCTGGAAGGGTTGGCATTGCCTGATGAACAGCCTTTCGCCAACGGACCATTGTGCCTCACCAACACCAAGCCCACTGAAGTCACTCCACACAGACATGACCATGTTTACAACATGCCACCTGACAAAGCTGGGCAGGCAAACACCAAGGTGTGTGTGAGGAACAGAGCAGAGCTGAGACCCATTCAACCACCAACATCAGTTTTTTATATGCCGCTGCTAATGCCACCTCAGACCACAGCACCAGGCAACATGATGCCACTGTTACCACTGCACCAGACTCCACAGCACAGTCTGAGAGCACTTCTACTGATACTGCCCAAACACAAGACACACCACAAAAATGCAAGTACACAAGGACAGTCACCTCCAACAGATGCACCAAGTGCAGAGAACCCCGCACTACAGACACCAGCCATAGCCAGTTTAAAGGCAGAATTTACTTCCCTGGGTAAGTGATTAGTTTTGTGGGTAAACACTGTAATCTATAATGTAATTTGCTGTGCATGTACATATTAATTATAGGATGTAAACATGTACATAATATGTTCTTGTGTACATACTTTTATAATACATATTTTCTGTTTTTGAGGAATAAAAAATCAATACTGTGTTTTTTCTTTTTTTCTTTTGATTGGTTGATTAGTGATAAATATAGTAGTAATAATAAAGTAGTGCTGTAAAAAATATCACGCCATTAATGTGTTAACACAAAACAATTTTAACGTTGTTCATTTTTTTTATCATGATGTGGGAATAGCAAATAGGGCACCCCCCATATTATTTCATAGTATCATATTTTCCGTTAAATAGACATAAATATTGTATGCAGTTAACTGGTTTGGCAATAGTGTAGTTCCTGATTGTAACACCAGAGGGTGCAACCCCGCTTCAGTAGCCAGTGCGTCTGTGCAAAGTAGAAGCAGTTCTGCTCCAGTTATGCAGAGAGCATGGCAGACACGCAAACTGAAGCAATGTTTTACCTTTTGCAGGTAATGTGGTACAGTAAAACACTAATGTAGGAACTGATGATATTGTTTGAATGATTGTGGAACAGTCTAGGCCGATTTTGTCCACGAAGTAACTATTTTAAAGCCTGGTTGTGAATTTGTTGAGTGAGTGCTGTTATGCTAACTTATTTATGCTAGCGGAGACACGGAATGACCAGGAGAGTGCGCTATTGCTAAACCTAACGATGTCATAACAGGGAACAGATACAGATTTATGTCACATATGTTTATTTGCCTTTTATTTTATTATATTTCATATTATTTGTGACTATGTCTTCAAAAGTAGAAGCAGTTCTGCTCCAGTTATGCAGAGAGCATGGCAGACACGCAAACTGAAGCAATGTTTTACCTTTTGCAGAGTCAAAATAAATTCAACTAAAACTGCACTTTGAGTTTCATCATTCAAGTGTGCAACAATGAGATTAATGCTCTTTGTGACCTAGTAAACTATTTTTTTCATAAACTGTGGCCACGGCTAGTAGCGTTAGAAAAACTACAGGATCCAGCTGTAAACAGGAAGGAAAACAATTTGTACGAAACTGAGAAGTCCAGGCTGGAGGAGTTGGGTCAAAGCACGGCACGGCCGCACATGCACGTGTACATGCACGGCTTCACCACACAAGCCCTGCGCGTGTGCTGATGCCACCTACACCAGGAAAACACGAAACAAAGTCCGCTCCAAAACATTCTGTGAATCCGCGCCCACCCCAGTCAAGGACCGCAGACAGCAACAGAAGCCCCACAACCCCCGCCCCCACTCCCCCGTGCTGCTACCACATCCACAAACCCACGGATGAGCATGCACCGCAGCAGGACCCACATCGGTCCCAGCACGCAATAGACACCCCATGCCACTAGACCCACCCTCTATGACAAAAGCGCAAGTTCCGCCGCACGATGATGCAAACAAACAGCACCTTGCAACGACGCAGGTGCGAACGCGGGTCACAGACCCCCATGCAACCACGCCCGAGCACGGCACGGCCCAAAAGTCCCAGCGCAAGTGCGCCCCTATTACAGCAAGTGTTATGCAGACAAACACAGTATCCAGTTTTCTATGTTCATAAGAGTATTAAAATAATGATTCAAGGGACAAAAATGTGTGATTAATTTGGATTAGTTGCGAGTTAACTATGACATTCATGAGATTAATCGTGATTAAATATTTTAATCGATTGACAGCACTAAAATAAAGTCAAACAAACAAATGATAGATTATATTATTTGAGATATACAGTTATATATATTATGTGATATTATTTGACATTATTGAGATAAAATGGGAGTCACCAACTTTAGTGGATCGACTGGACATCTCTGAAGATCTCAGATTTCCCATCTTATACAGCCAGTTACTCCCCAGTTTTAGCTCAGTTGGTACAGCATTTGTCCACCAATCTAAAGGTTGGGGGTTCAAATCCCGCTCTCAACATAACCTCTGATAACTCCAAGTTTATCTATTCTTAGACACCTGTCTAGAGGCACATTTATTTGCATATTTCATATTCAAATGCTGTCTGTTTTGATCAATAAATATTCATAAACCATAGTTTGCTTTGGTAAATAGTGACGTTATTTCCAGATATGGGTCACTGATATGGTACAAGAATTTTACGACCCCTCAGAACATTGTTTAATTAACAATTAATTAATTAAAAATAATTGATTATACTGGATTGGTAATGTTTTTCAACATTTGTGAAGTGGTGCCCCAAACCCAAAGTCAAAACACTCACAGAGGCCATGTGAGTCATGCTTTAACTTAGCTTTAACTTTCCAATCTTTTATACCAATTACCTCCACCAGCATCTGACTAGAACTGAGGAAGCAGCTTGGATGAGCTGCGAAACGTATTCGACCAAATAAACTCTGTCCAGTTGACAAATTAAATTTCTCCTTTTGCTAATTACCTCCTTTAATAACAACAGTGTATTTTTCAATTATCTAATCTTATATAATTCTTACTTGGGTCTGAGAGAATAGAATCAGTCTTGGGAAGGAACTGATCACAGCGGATTCCCTGGTAGCCTTCCCGACATCTGTAAAAGAAAAGCAGTAAACAATTTAGTGGAGAATACAAACATTCTAAATTACTGGACATACTAAACATACTAAAATTGCTGAATGGATTTATTTATTGTTTGATAGGAGCAGATACAACAAAGATAGGGGGGTATCTCATCAAAGTCGCTTCACAAGTATAAAGTATCCACATTTATGGTGGTCGGAGGGGCCGAGGGTGCAGATTGGCAGCCTTGCTTCCATCAGTCTGCCCCAGGGCAGCTGTGGCTACAATAGTAGCTTACCACCACTGAGTGTGGAGTGAATGAATAATGCCCTGTAAAGCGTCTTTGAGTGTCCAGAAAAGCGCTATATAAAACTGATGCATTATTATTATTATTTATTATTTTTAGCAATGTGCTTTACTATTACACTTTTATCTCAATGTCCTAAGCTTAAGTTACTACCGGTGAAAAAAAATAGAATGCACACACATTGTTGCTCAAAGTCAAAGACGGGTAAGTTCAAGTGAGTTCTAGTGGTCCTGCCGTTGTATGCGAGCTCACAAAGATAACGCTATTCTGACTAAAAGAGGATCCTCCTTCACACACACATACACCCTCACACACACGTACTGATGCACACTATAAAAACTGTAAACACACACATCTTACGGCTTTCCCCCTGTCCCCATTTGGGGTGGAGAAAAGCCTGGGGTCTACGAGTGTGGGGTCTTTAAAACTGAAATCACATATGTCGCAATAGAACACCCACCCTGCACAGAAACCTTGGTCTCTGTGGAGAAGCTTGGGTAGACAAGGTCAGATCTAGGGGTATCTCTGTGTGGTGAAAACCCATCAGGTTTGTACATAAAGTCTTTCATTAACATTTCCTAATAGTCTGAAATACATGTGTAAAACAGACAGAAATGCAGTGGTGGAAAGAGCGGTAGATAAAAGTTACTGTTACTGTAACTGAGTAAACTTTTTGTTATTTCTCCTCAAATATACATTTAGTACACAGATAGTTGGTTGGGAGTGAGATGAGATATGAGTTTGACCCAGTCAACAAAACCAAACATTCTTTGATAATAATGCCAGGGAGTGATTAGTCTTATCCCACGTTTTGGGCTCTCTCTTCTCTCTGCTTTTCACCCCTCCCTCTCTTCTCTTCTCTTCTCTTCTCAGCCCTCACTGTCTCCCTTCAACATGACACTTTACGTGACTTAAATACTGTAGCTTTATGCTAATTAAGACTTTGTAACTGTATGATAAACACATTGCTAAATTATTTCTAACTTTTCCATTACTTTCATGAAAATAAACATTACACCATTACAAAATGACCGTGGGTAAAAACATAATTTAACTACTACTACGACAAAAGAGACTTGGACTGAGGCTTAGATTGACTTTTGTTAGACAGAGGAAGGTGATGTAAGAGTTTTTGAAGTGGATGAGTGAGGTACAGATCAGAGGTTGGTTAAGGCAAGATATTTATTTTAATTCTACCCAAAACAGTGAACACTGTAACAATAATCAGTGCTGCTTGTAATTCCACTGGAGCTGAATTTCAGCAGATTTGTAAATACCTCTGGGTAACACCAAATAATGAAAAGTAGAAGCATAAAAGTCTTTCCCCTTCCAATCTAGTCTCCTTACTTAAGCTACAAACTCAAAGACTTGAGTTTGAGTCTGCTGCACCTTCCCAGCCCATGGTTATAAACATATAACATAAAGCAAAAGGAGAAATTTAATTTGTCAACTGGACAGAGTTTATTTGGTCGAATACGTTTCGCAGCTCATCCAAGCTGCTTCCTCAGTTAACATATAAACTCTGTCCAGTTGACAAATTAAATTTCTCCTTTTGCTATGGATTCTATCTGGACGACTGAGGGATTCTACACATATAACATAAACCATGGGCGGAGCTACCATTAGGCAACAATAGACAGCTGCTTAGGACCCCCAAACCTGGAGGGGCTACCACCCAATTGCCCCCCAGTGCCACTAATGGGCGAGGCCTCAGAGCAATTTGATTTTCTCTCAATATGACATTAAATGAGAGTGGTTTACTTTTAAACACTATATTTGATCGTCAAATCCATTTTAACTGTCAAAGCATTCCCCCTTTCACGTTAGAATAGATTAGTCCAGGGGTCGGCAACCTTAAATATTCAAAGAACTAGTATTATTTTAGATGTCAAAAGGGTTTTATTTTATACATATACATTGTAATTAAATACTAATTTATTTTCCAAACTTACAGGGAGCCACAACAGAAGGATGAAAGAGCCACATGTAGCTCTGCTGCCAAGGGTTGCCGACCCCTGGACTAGTCCAAGAGCGCGCACTGAGTGGAAGGGGCCCTGTTGCCGCTGTGGTAGTTACAAATATGTTTACAAAACGGACACACATCAAACCGAATTGAGTTATTCCAGTTGGACTTATTCTTGCTCTTTGGAGTGGTGTGAGGATGTTTGTGTGCTGAGGTAGGCCAAAGACCTCTTCTGACTGTACTTTTCTAGCTTTATTTTCATTTAAGACACAGCTAACTGTCAAAAAGTCCTTTCATAAAATCAATATTCTGGTTCACTTTTAGACAAACATGTTGAGTGAACAAGCAGTGAATGCATTGAATGCATATTAATTGTGTGTATTTACATGTAAATGACCTGCGCGTTTGTGCTTATTAATTGTTCATACATACATACATACATAATAACTGGACTGGGAGATCAGGGAGATGATCAACCTGCCAAACCCTATGCAGAGAAAAGTAGTCCCACTGAAAAAAAATTGTCTAGACTGATACATCACTAAAGCCACTTAATATAATTAATATCTCGTTCAATCTGTGTACTTTTTGATCTTTAATCTGCCTACCCTGGAATTTCAGCCCTCATATTGACTTGAGCTCATTCATGTGGATCTGCCCCTCTCTGTATTAGTGCGTCTTTTCCGGAGCAGCGGCAAACCTAACAACGTCCAGTGTTGATTTATCAGCAACGAGTACTCTGTGGAAGTACACCTGCTGCTAGTTACCGTAATTTAGATTTAAACAAACTTTATTGATCCACAAGGGAAATTATTTGGACACAGTAGCTCACACATCGCAATATAATATAATAATGAGTAAATAAAAATAAATAGATAAATTGTAATAATAGAAAAAAACTAACTACTAAGTACTCTCTTATCTCATTCAGAGGAGCTTCCTTTATTTTGAGAAGTAAATAAGACCGAGGCAAGGGATTGGAGACAGTGATTGGCTAAAAAAAGAGATATACTGTAAAGCTGACCAATCAGAAGCAGTGTGAGACAGCCATAAAAACTTTCCTGACATTTCACTGGTTTAGCGCTGACATGCTCGAATACTTGCTCTTTTCAACACACGAGGAAATATGCCGATTGTTGTGGATTTTATGGATATACATCATTATTTGGCAACTCTTTTGTGATGGGAGCACAAACAGATGACTGTCCCATGTGCTCCCATGTCACAGCAGGAATGACACGTCTGTTTGGAGTTACAGTTTGCTAAAAATTGTCAGCGCAGCGATAGTGGACACAGCCCTTTGCTCACCCTACTTATCATAAGTGCATCTCATCTAATATCAATTTGGCGGTTCTCCTCTGGTTGACACGTATATAAGCACTGTTATGTGTGCCCATGCTTGTTATGTTCTGATATCAATGCGTTTGGTAAATGTGCTGTTTGGACAGAGTCTGCTGCATAAAGGGGACAGCCCTGCGCTGTTCTGACTGTAAAGTTGTGAATCCGTGTTGGTGCTTTTGATCTCTGTGGATGAAAATAGTTTATAACTCTAGCTCTGGTTGCATGTGGTGATTTACAGGCCAAATAAGGCTGAATTTCAGGGAGAGATATTGGTCTACATTCATACCATACTCCATACAACTGTACAACAAGTCACAGTTATGTAACAAATAACCCTATGTCCTGTTAATCATCATATAATTTTTGGACTGTTTTTCTTATTTAGTTATTAATCATTGCATTTATATAGCACCTTTCAAGACACCCAAAGTGCTTTACAGTTCATTGTTCATTCACTCCACACTTGGTGGTGGTAAGCTACTATTGTAGCCACAGCTGCCCTTGGGCAGACTGACAGAAGCAAGGCTGCCAATCTGTGCCATCTAACCCTAACCCTAACCCTAACCTCCAACCACCACCAACACTCATGCACACTCCCTTTCATACTAGGCAATGTGGGTGAAGTGTCTTGCCTAAGAACACCCATCCATCCATCCATCCATCCATTTTCTTTCGCTTATCCGGGGCCGGGTCGTGGGGGCAACAATCTAAGCAGGGACTCCCAGACTTCCTTCACCCCGGACACTTCCTTCAGCTCCTCTGGGGGGACCAAAGGCGTTCCCAGGCCATATAGTCCCTCCAGCATATCCTGGGTTTTCCCTGGGGCCTCCTCCCCTTGGGACATGCCCAGAGCACTTCCCAAGGGAGGCATCTAGGAGGCATCCAGAACAGATGCCCGAGCTATCTCAGCTGGCTCCTCTTGACGTGGAGGAGCAGCGGCTCTACTCTGAGCCCCTCCCGTGTGACTGAGCTCCTCACCCTATCTCTAAGGGTGCGCCCAGCCACTCTACGGAGGAAACTCATTTCGGCCGCTTGTATCCACGATCTTGTCCTTTCGGTCATTACCCAAAGCTCATGACCATAGGTGAGGGTAGGAACGTAGATTGACCGGTAAATTGAGAGTTTTCCTTTTTGGCTCAGCTTTCTTTTCACCACAACGGTCCAGTACAGCGACCGCATCACTGCCGACGCTGCACCAATCCACCTGTCAATCTCACGCTCCATCCTCCCCTCAGTCGTGAACAAGACCCCAAGATACTTGAACTCCTCCACATGAGGCAAGGACTCTCCACCCACCCGTAGAGGGCAAGCCACCTTTTTCCAGTCGAGAACCATGGCCTCGGACTTGGAGGAGCTGATCTTCACCCCAGCCGCTTCACACTTGGCTGCAAACCGCCCCAGTGCACACTGGAGGTCCCGGTTCGATGAAGCCATCAGGACAACATCATCTGCAAACAGCAGAGATGAGATCCTGTGGTCCCCAAACCGGATCTCTTCCGGCCCCTGACTGTGCCTAGAAATTCTGTCCATAAATACAATGAACAGAACCGGTGACAAAGGGCAGCCCTGGCTGAGTCCAACATGCACCGGAAACAGCTCCGACTTACTACCGGCAATGCGAACAAAGCTCCTGCTCCGGTCATACAGGGACCGAACAGCCCTTAACAAAGAGCCCCGGACCCCATACTCCCAGAGCACTCCCCACAGGACCCCACAAGGGACACGGTCGAATGCCTTCTCCAGATCCACAAAGCACATATGGACTGGTTGGGCAAACTCCCATGAACCCTCGAGCACCTGATGGAGAGTATAGAGCTGGTCCAGTGTTCCGTGGCCAGGACGAAAACCTCACTGTTCCTCCTGGATCCGAGGTTTGACCATCGGTCGGATTCTCCTCTCCAGTACCCTGGAATAGACCTTACCAGGGAGGCTGAGGAGTGTGATTCCCCGGTAGTTGGAACACACCCTCCGGTCCCCCTTCTTACACAGAGGGACCACCACCCCGGTCTGCCAGTCCAGAAGCACTGTCCCCGACTGCCACGTGATGTTGCAGAGATGACAGCCCCACAACATCCACAGGCTTAAGATACTCGGGACGGATCTCATCCACCCCCGGAGCCTTTGTTAGAATAATTGTGTATATATATTATCCCATATTTTCTATAATCATATGTTAAATATTTGTGTGTTGTGAATAACCTCTTTTTGCTTCTCATACTGTGTGTAGTAGTGTTTCACATGTGTGGGAGACAGAGGAGGGGGTCTTCAAAGATAACAATGGTGCCAGGCAGCGGAATGCAGCTTCAAGATAACAGACGAAATGCAACTTCAAGATAACGGACGTTTGATCCTTTTTTACGTTTGATACTGATTTACATTGAAAGTGCATAGCCATATATCATGTTGTTGTTGCTCTCCCCCTTTCCCTTAGAAGTCATTGTAACTAGGGACCACCCTAAATAAATAGAGGAGACGGCGCTGGGTGCATTCAGAACTGGTCCGGAGAGTTTACCTGGATGACACTCTCTGTCCGTTCTCCTCGCGAGTAAAACTTAATAATCTCTTGTCTTTCTTCTTGTATATTACAATGTTTTGGTTGGTTTGAACCCAACAGCTTTGCCACCGAGGAGCTTGCCAACCTCCTCAGTGACTTCAGCCAGGGTGATGGACGAGTCCGCCTCCGAGTCCCCAGCTCCTGCTTCCTCCTCAGAAGACGTGACGTTGGGGTTGAGGAGATTCTCAAAGTATTCCTTCCACCATCCGACAACATCCCCAGTCGAGGTCAACAGCTCTCCACCCGCACTGTAAACAGTGTTGGTGAAGCACTGCTTCCCCCTTTTTGCCAGAATTTCCTTGAGGCCGTCCCATAGTCCTCCTCCATGGGCTCTCCGAACTCCTCCCAACCCTGAGTTTTTGCCTCTGTAACCACCTGAGCTGCAGCACGCTTGGACCGCCGGTACCTGTCAGCTACCTCAGGAGTCCCATGAGCCAACAAGGCCTGATAAGACTTCTTCTTCAGCCTGACAGCATCCCTTACTTTCGGTGTCCACCACCAGGTTCGGGGATTGCCGCCGCGACAGGCACCACAGACCTTATGACTACAGCTACGAGCAGCCGCATCGACAATAGAGGCCGAGAACAAAGCCCACTCGGACACCATGTCCCCAGCCTCCCCCGGAATCTGGGAGAAGCTCTCCCGGAATCTGGGAGAAGCTCCCCCGGAGGTGTGAGTTGAAGGTCCCCCTAACAGAGGGCGCTGCCAGACGTTCCCAACAGACCCTCACTATACGCTTGGGCCTGCTTCCTCCCCCACCAGCGAACCCAACTCACCAGGTGGTGATCAGTTGACAGCTCTGCCCCTCTCTTCACCCGAGTCTCCAAGACACGCGGCCGGAGGTCAGATGATATGACAACAAAGTCGATCATCGACCTCCGGCCTAGGGTGTCCTGGTGCCACGTGCACTGATGGACACCCTTGTGCTCGAACATGGTGTTCATTATGGACAAACCGTGACTAGCACAGAAGTCCAATAACAGAACACCACTCGGGTTCAGATCAGGGAGACCGTTCTTCTCAATCACCTCTCTCCAGGTGTCACTGTCGTTGCCCACGTGGGCGTTGAAGTTCCCCAGTAGAACAACAGAGTCCCCGGTTGGTGCACTGTCCAGTACCCCTCCCAGAGACTCCAAGAAGGCCAGGTACTCTGCACTGCTGTTCGGCCTGTAGGCCGACACAACAGTGAGAGGCCTGTCTCTGACCCGAAGGCGCAGGTACGCGACCCTCTCATTCACCGGGGTGAACTCCAACATACAGCGGCTGAGCTGTGGGGCAATGAGCAGGCCCACACCAGCCTGCCGCCACTCCCCGCGTGCAGTGCCAGAGAAATGAGGAGTCCAGCCCCCCTCAAGGAGTTGGGTTCCAGAGCCCAAGCTGTGGATGGAGGTGAGGCTGACTATATCTAGTCGGTAACGCTCAACCTCCTGCACGAGCTCGGGCTCCTTTCCCCCCAGCGAAGTGACATTCCATGTCCCCAGAGCTAGTCTCCATGCCCGGAGATCTGGTCGCCGAGGCGACTGCCGCCCAGATCTCTCTGCACCGGCCCCCTATGGATCCACAAGTGGTGGGTCCACGGGAGGATGACCCCATGTCGCTCCTTCGGGCTGTGCCCAGCTGGGCCCTGTGGGGGAAGGCCCGGCCACCAGATGCTCGCCAGTGAGCTCCCACCCCAGGCCTGGCTCCAGCGTGAGGCCCCAGTAACACCAATCCGGGTGACGTAACTGGCCTTGATGGTTTTGTCGTCATAGGGGCTTCTGAACTGCTCTTAGTCTGACCCGTCCCCCAGGACCTGTTTGCCTTGGGTGACCCTACCAGGGGCATGAAGCCCCCGACAACATAGCTCCTGGGATCATTCGGGCACTCAAACCCCTCCACCATGTTAAGGTGGCGGTTCAAGGAGGGGTCCTAAGAGCACAACAAAAGTTTTTGCTGCTGGCAGTCCACTGTGGCACCTGGAATTCCCTGTGGTCTCCCATCCAAGTACTAACCAGGCCCGGCTTTGCTTAGCGTTCTGAAATCTGATGGGATCAGGCTTTGACAAGCTGGTATGGCCACAAACCAAACTTACAACCTCTTGTATATAGCTGAGATATTTTTAGGCCAGAGCGCCAGAAACTAAAGGGCCTATTAGTATCGCAAAGCGATGCTAAGAGTAGCCGTGAAGTGAACTGACATGAAGTGAGTTGCCTGTAGTGACCAGGGACCCTCACCATCATTTGGATTAACGTTTTCCGCTCCACCAGGGGTCAGCCATATTATATTAAACTTTGTAAAGCATTTTCTGTAAATGTCGTACTTTTACGAACTCCTTCTAGGGCATTCACCCGAACAGGCTCAAATTTGGTTCACATTATCTCAAAGGGCATCAAATTCTTATTTACTACTTCTGGATGGCTAGAGCAGGTGGCAGCTCGACGGGTGCTGCTGCAGTTCTCCTAAAACGACCTGGGAAACCACCTTATGACATCCCTGCAAATGGAATCTTTATGTCCTGGAACACACAATCTTCTACGTGCACAAAAACGGAGGTTTTATTTTATCTCCGTGTGGCTCTATGTGTGTTTGCTCTCTTAATCACCCAACTGTGGGGAAGCTCGTCTGCCGTATGTGAGCGTGAACGCTGCGCTGCGCACGGCACAGCAGCCGTGCCTTTTGCTCCATGGTGCCAATACACGCTATACTCCAACATGTTGTGGGATGGGCGTGCTAGGCCTGCGCGCACTGTTCTGCCCGAGTGGCGTGGTACCACAGTGAGATCAGTAAATCGGGAAGTTTCAGCTCTCTTGTGCACGGTTCTACTGCTGTGCGGGGACATCCATCTTAACCCCGGTCCTGTGGATTATCAATCCCAAGTGGATGCATTGCTATCAGCTGTTACACCTCACCAAGCGGAGATACCGGTAACCTCCTATTCAAACGCCTCCCGCGTGGGACAACGAGGTAACGCACCAACAAGCTCTGCTCCAAACAACATGAAACACGGAAAATTCTTAACATCTAAGAAAGCTAAGTCAGTAGCCACGGCCGTGTCACTCAAGCAGCAACAGATGGAACTTTTTCAGACTGTGAACCATGCGTGCGTATTGTGGAATCTGAAAACTAAGCCGAAGGGAATTCTCGGTGGACATTTAAACATCCGTAGCGTCGTTTCAAAGACTGAACAGGTTGAACATCTATTAACGAACTCCAATATAGATTATCTTGGAATTTCGGAATCATGGTTAACTCTAGCTATTCCAATGTCTGTAGTTAAAATTCCGGGCTATTCAGTATACAGACGAGACAGATCTAAGGGAAAAGGGGGTGGCATATTGATTTATGTGAAGGAGAACATACAAAGCAAACTATTGGACATTGATGACAATAACTTAGAATGTGTGGGGATATCCGTTACACTTTCACCTGAAATGACATTCTATGTAATTGTGATGTACCGGCCTCCAACTTCCACAAACAAATTTTTTGTCTCTTTGGATAAAATACTTAAAAAATGTGATGGAAAGGAAGTCACATTACTGGGTGACTTCAACTTAAACTGGCTCGAAATATCACGCAGGAAAAAACTCAAGGAAATCACAAAATCTTTTCAAATGACACAATTGATAAGTAAACCTACTCGTATAACAAAGTCTTCTCAAACGTTATTAGATTTGATTTTTACTAATAAGCCCGCACGAATAACCAGAACTTATAATTTCATTAGTGGCATGTCGGACCATAATCTGACCCTAGTGTCCAGAAAGCTAACCAAAGCAAGATATAACAGAGAAAAACCAATAAAAAGTAAAGCGCACATTACTTTTATTCCAAAAAAAGACCTAGATTTGGTTGCAAATGACATAAAACAAACTAAGTGGGAAGAAATAATTGTTAATAAAAACTGTGAGCAGGGGTGTCATGAAGTAATGACAGTCTTGAATAATATTTTATTGAAATACACAAAAAACATGCCTAAAAGAAATGAGAGAAAAAGAATACCATGGTTTAATGACAAAATTTGGAGCCTCATGAAAAAGCGAGATGAATCTTTGAAAAAAATAACTAAAAACTGGATTATCTACTGACCGCCATATTTTCACAAGTCTGAGAAATAAAGTTATCTGTCATCTGCCCTCAGACAAGCTAGAGCCAATTTCTTTCTTGAAATAATAAAAAATGCACAAGGAAATAGCAAAATTGTGTGGCAAACTATTGATAAATTAATGGGAAAAGAAAAATCGAAATGTACAGATTTAAGTCTTAAAATTAATAGCACTATTATTGATGATTCGCTACCAGTGGCAATACATTTCAATTAATATTTTATAAATTCAGTGCAAAAGTTGGCACAGAATTTTAAAACTACTCCTCTCAATCCAATTAGCAATAATTATTCAAATTCAAATTTTCGTCTATTCCCAACAAATGAAAGTAAGGTTGGGAAGATTATTTCCTTATTAAAAAGTAGCAAATCAAAGGACATTTATGGACTTGATGTGGCATTGTTAAAAAGAAATAAAGACTCACTCACTGGTCCATTAACTCACATGATAAATAAGTCTATTTTTGAAGGTGTAGTTCCTGAAACTAGACTCTAAAACGTGCCATAGTTACCCCTATTTTTAAATCTGGGGACAAACAAGAAGTTGGTAATTTTCGTCCTATAAGTCTCCTCCCAATTGCGTCAAAGGTGCTTGAAAAAGTTGTGGCAGAGCAACTAACAGCACATTTTGACCAAAATTCTCTCTTACACCCAATGCAATTTGGGTTTAGACAAACGCACTCAACAGATCTGGCCTGTTGCTATTTCTTGGAAGAAATTAGGGCACACGTAGATCAGGGAAGAGTAGTGGGGGCTGTCTTCCTTGATCTACGCAAAGCCTTTGATACAGTGAATCATGAGATACTCCTCAACAAACTCAATAATTACAATCTTTCAATACATACTCTAAATTGGTTAAGGTCTTATCTGAATGATCGGCAGCAGTGCGTGCGGGTGAATAATACTTTATCCCCATTTAAAAATATCTCTATGGGAGTGCCCCAGGGGTCCATTTTGGGACCTCTGCTTTTTAGTGTTTATATAAACGATCTTCCTACATGCACTGATATCGATATATTAATGTATGCCGATGATACAGTACTTATTATTATTATTTATCTTGATTTTGATGCATGCTCTTATTTTCCTACTGTTTCTGTAACTTGCGTTGTGACACTGCAATTTCCCCATTGTGGGACAAATAAAGGATTATCTTATCTTATCTTATCTTATCTTTTCACCCATGGGAAAAACATACAGGAAGTTACAGAAAAACTAACAAGAGAAATGGAAAAAGTGTCAATCTGGCTACAAAACTCTTGTCTTACATTAAACATTGAAAAAACAGTCTCAATGCTGTTTACAAACAAGCACAAGTCTTCCCAAACTTTTGAAATATCAGTAAATGGTCAAATTATTAAAAATGTAAATTAATTTAAATATCTAGGATTAATGATAGACTCAAATATTAGCTTTAAAAATCACATAAAACGACTTGGAAACACCCTCAAGTTCAGTTTAATAAATTTTAAACATTAGAAATTCTTTAACAACCGAGGCCTCCTTCGCATATTTAAATGCCATGGTCATGTCCCATCTTCGCAACTGTATTACTAGCTGGTCTCAGGCCTGTAAAACATCTCTAAAGCCAATTGAAACACTTTATAAAAGGGCACTAAAAATACATGACAAAAAATCTCGTCTGTACCATCACTGCCCAATTTTGGTGAAATACAAATTGCTCAATTTTCCAATCTTGCTTAAATTTAATCAACTTATAACTTTATTCAAAATCATTCATGACACTGCTGCTCCGCCTCTGAAAAAGTTTGTGGTGCTCACGTCAGAGAGGAGCTCCCGAGCCACACGCTCCACAGCCCGAGGACAATGCACTGTTCCAAAGTTTAGAACATCGTTTGGTCAGTCTTCTTTTTCGTAGCAAGCCATAAGCCTCTGGAACTCGCTACCATCTGAAATAATCTCATGCACAAGTTATGCAATGTTTGCACGCCTGACCAAACGATGGCTTTTATCCAGTCAAACATGCACACATTAATGAACTGTGTGAATGCAGAAACATGAAATGTATATATGTATATAGTGCGTGTGGTTGTATATGTATATATTGTGTGTGGTTGTGATGTATGAATCTCTATGTCTTTTACCTTTTTGCAAGTTGTTTTTCATGGTATTTTATTGGCATATATGCCATTTTATATCAACCTGTCCAGGGACTGCAGGTGGAAATTAGCATATTTGCTATAACCTGGCACAAACATATTACCTCTTTTGTGTAGGTCAATGTTTTTATGTGCATTGTCCCTGTCAAATAAACTAATAAACTAAACTAAACTAAACTAAACTAAACTAAACTAAACTAAATTTTTTACACATCTTGCAGTCTCAGCGCAGCGAAGCAGCAAAAATTGCACAAAATTGATGACAATTTGCGTCTATACAAATTTTGTACGAACTCTGATTTCAGTGATAATGTAATCAGTTGCAAAAGGAGAAATTTAATTTGTCAACTGGACAGAGTTTATTTGGTCAAATACATTTCGCAGCTCATCCGAGCTGCTTCATCAGTTCTGGTCAGATGCTGGCGGACACTGCTTTATATCTGCTTGGAGGGAGGAGCTTAATTACAATGAAAATTACTCTGAGACAACACATATTTACTTACAGTTTCTGTTAGTCAGGTGAGTCTATTCAATATGGAGTGATTACAGTTTCTGTTAGTTAGGTGTGTCTATTCAATATGGAGTGGGAGTGGGGGAGTAGTTAGCATTCAGGGCCATGATGGGTGTTTTCACACCTCTGGACATGTCCTGGCTAGTCCCATTGTTTTCCCAGTTTGTTTTGATTTAGGTTTGAGGATAGAGTTATAGATGGGAAACAAATGATGTCTGAGACCTCCATTTCTGTTCAAGGAAGGATTCTCTTTCTTGACAAAAATAGCTTCTTTAACTCCCCTCTCAAACCAGTTCTTTTCTCTGGCCAAGATCTGGACCTCGCTGTCCTCAAAGGAGTGGCCTGTGGCTTTTAG
The DNA here is from genome assembly GCA_029959045.1 of Taenioides sp. WSHXM2023. Taxonomy (NCBI): domain Eukaryota; kingdom Metazoa; phylum Chordata; class Actinopteri; order Gobiiformes; family Gobiidae; genus Taenioides; species Taenioides sp. WSHXM2023. The sequence goes on along the minus strand of CM057094.1, from coordinate 33,683,027 downwards.
GTGGAGATGTACGGCAGATTGCGGCCCACCTTGATTTTCCCGTCTGTGTTGATACATGTAATCAGTTGTTAAACTCCCTGCCTTAGAGCTATTTAATGTGAAAGAACTGAATTTGGCACATTAGTGCCCCCTACAGATTGAGATCAAATTTAATATGAGGAGATACAAATTTAGTTTTTCATATTTTGTGCACAAAAGTCCATTTTGACGTCACAATCCAAAAAGTCAATGACACGCATGGCTGTATTTTTTTTACAGTGTAGCCATAGCAATGACAGAAACTCTCTTATGTTGTTCTAATGGTAAAATATTTTATTTTATTTTATTTTATTTTATTTATTAGGCCCACATGCCAGAAGCTGGCAAAGGGCCTATTAGTATTGTAAAGCGTTGCGATGCAAAGAGTAACTGGGAAGTGAACTGACATGAAATGAGCTGCTTGTAATGATCAGGGACCCTTGCCACACCGTAGGAAGAGCCAGAGCTTTCCGAAAATGTACAGTTTAAAATACAGAAAAAAGCCTAACCAACCCACCCATTTTTCACAAAATGAACAGTGGTGAAAACTTGCCCAACATTAAAACATGAGCTCTAACATTTGGCCATTTCCAATTTCCAAAAATCTATCAAATGGCGGATCAGTGCCCCCACACAAGAAAAAAATGCATTATGGGCTGGCCACACTGCACGCGTCAGTGTATACACGGGTAACCTTGCGAAACCACACCTGCACGTCAATGCAAGGACGGTCAACCTTAGCAGCACGCAACTGGAGTTTATTTTAAGGGTCATTTCACGTTTATCTGACATGTTTTATTTGAATGAATAAAAAATAAAAAATAAAAATACATCGCCACCCCAACTTTAGACCTGTGCATGTTGTTAAGCCATTCAGATTTCTGTCATATTAGATTTTTTAGGCACACAACTTAGATGTATTTACTTTTCCATGTTTTGGGCTGCTAGCTGTGAGCCATCTTCAGAACTGTCAGTGGTGTTGGCAGTGATGCGTCGTATATCAACTGTTGTTACTCGCTGTATATCGCAAGCCAAAGTGTTCACATTTACTCCTATTTTTAACACATTTACACCTTATTTGATGCATATTATAAGCTTATTTGACGTGTTAAATTGTTATTTGATGTGTCAAATTGTTATTTGTTAAATTATTAATTGTTAAAAGTGCCGTTGTCCATATGATAATGATCTCCTCCCACTGATTTTCCCAGTCAATGCATTTAAAGTGCTTTCAGCCAATCACTGACCAAGACAAAAAGTACAGAACAGTCCAACACGGATCTCTCTGTGCACATTCTTTACTCTTACAATATAAACCTTATACTGTGTAAATTGTCGTCTATCAAATTTAAAACAGTTGTCATCCACCTCAATATATTTATCTTTTCAGTATGTCGGTCATTAAACAACTGATTCACTACCAAGGACCACGCCACGACAGTGATATACGATGTAAAATATTTATTGACGGTAAATAGGCTGGGGGGAGACTCAGGGTGGGGGCTCCGTCTCCAATCCAAAATGGTCACCCAGCTGATTTGGAACCTCCCCTCCTTAAAGATGATGTCTTCGGGCTGAAGGATGGACGAGAGACATGGGGTGGGAGGGAGGGAGTCGAGTCGAGAGAGCTGACACTGACGGTGTTGTCGGGATAGGCTGTATAAATAGGGTTTCTGGGTAATTGAAGGCGTGGTCGAGATGAGCTGCGGTTGGCTGGCGAGGAGGATGAGGTGTGGTCCAGCAAGTTAATCATATTAACTCCACTTCACTACCAAGGACCACGCCACGACAATGAAATACGATAAAGATATTTATTGACAGTGAATAGATGTGATGGCTGGGGGGAGACTCAGGGTGGGGGCTCCGTCTCCAATCCAAAATGGTCGCCCAGCTGATTCGGAACCCCCAAAAGATGGATTAAGATGAGTGAATGAGGAATGAGCCAAGGAGCTGGTAGAGGACTGATGAGAAGGTGGACACGAGAGGACTGACAGTCGAGGGTTGCGATGATTAGGAATGACTGTCCAGGAAGGGGCAGCTTGGACATGGATCGTGGGAATAGTAGGAGATTCTGGCTAAGGATTCTCTTTAGTGGACTGGTCGGAAAGTGTGGAGGAGTCGGATGTGAACTGGGAGGAGAGGTACGAGTGCAAGGTTGCATGGACGGGCGGAAGGATTTATGTTGCGCAAAGAACAGTCCTTGGGAGGTGGAAGTCGAGTGAGATTGACTAAGGAGAGAAAGGACAACCTCGAAAGATGGAGTAGTTGAAATGACTAGAACTCGTGGGGAATAGACAACTGGAAGAACATGCGCGAGGATGGGGTTTACATTGCGGGCTGAGGGACCGTGAAATTGGGTCAAATTGATGCTGAATGAATGGATTAGGAGCTGATGTTCGTGAAGACTGACACTAGGCAGATATGTGTTAAGATGATGGAATACATGGTTGAAGGAGATCACTGAAGCTGTGGGGGCGGAACGAGATGGAAGTTAGGGTTCGGTGTCGAGAATCTTGATTTCATAAAAGCAGGTGGTAGAAGGCATTAGGATTTTGGTGTCCGGAGTTGGAATGTTCTGAATGACGACTTATTCCTGGAGGTTGAAGTGGGTTGCAGGATTGCAATTGCTGGAGGAAAGGTATTACGTTGTAGGTGGTGTTGACTGATCTATTATTGTTAGAATTAATGGGAATGCCCCTTCTGGATTAGTCAGACCCCCAAAGAATGGTGGAATGAAGCTGAAGACTAATTGTGCAACTCGAGGGCTCTGGAAGCTACACGGAAGCCAACCACTGCCGGAGATTAAACTCTGGAGAAACTGGAGCTGCGTTGTGAAGCTGCAATGGAGAATGAGTCAGGAGTGATGTAGAGAGACCGTGGAGGGTCTTCTCCCCTGACGGAGAAGCTGGACCTTCTCTGGAGTGGAGATGTTGGGGTTGCACGTGTGGTTGCCAGGACCGGGCAGCGTCGAGTGCCATAGTCACTGGAGGCCAGGGCCGCGCCGAATGCTGTGGTCGCTGGGAGCCGGGCTGCGCCGAATGCCTAAACGAGAAGGGGGAGGCGGCCTAGGAGGACAACGAGGATAACCAGCTACAGAGAAGGTGACGGTGGAAGCACTGCACTCCTTGGAGACGGAGGTCCGCTGTGTAGGCGCAAGCCTGGAGCATTCGCTGGGCGGCGCGGGCCGTGGGCTGGAACGCCGGCCAGTGGTTCTTACTGCGGAGCTCACATGCGATGGAAGATCCTCTGGCTGCAGATCCCTGGATGAGATTCTCATGGGATCCGTTGCGGCATGAGGAATTCACGAACTGGAAGGAACTAGGAAACGTGTGACAGGTCTGTGTTTGAATCTGACGGGTTGCTCGCAGCCTGGGTCGAGAGAGCTGACACTGATGGTGTTGTCGGGATAGGCTGTATAAATAGGGCTTCTGGGTAATTGAAGGCGTGGTCAAGATGAGCTGCGGTTGGCTGGTGAGGAGGATGAGGCGTGGTCCAGCTCCTGAATCTAAGTTAATCATTAACTTCACTTATTTAACTGTCCGTATACTATTGTCAAATGAAAACATTAAACAATACAAATAAGAATTTAACGTGTCAAATAAGCTTATAATACATGTCAAATGGCGTAATGTGAAAACTTTGGCTTACCATAGCTGTAGATGTGGTCACTCAGACTTACCACACCTGATGAAGGAGACGTTCTTTTATCACCCACATGGGACACCCTTCTCCAAGCACCACTGGGCAACAGGTGTGGTCTGAGCGACCTGTCAGGTGAATCAGTCTGACCACAACTACAGGAAGTAACAACAGCTGATATAGGACACGTCACCACCAACACCGGTGACAGTTCTGAAGATGGCTCAAAGCTAGCAGCCGAAACATGTCAACATAAATACATCTCTCTGATAAGTTCCGACTACGGGTGCACTCACTTTAGAGCTGTGCCCAAGCATGGATAGCCCCTAAAGTGCAGTACATTTGTACAGTGTGAGCCCGGTTGGAGGAGGAGGGCACGGTTGCTCATGTATGCGCACGTGTATGACTTTACTATACGAGCCCTGTGTGTGCGCTGATGTTACTCATATGAGAAAAACACAAAATAAAGTCTGCTCCAAAACATATGGCGAATACGCGCTTACCTTCAATGAGTACAGTGGACAGTGACAGAAGTTTTGCAGCCTCTTGTCTCCAGCTGCCCTCACTCCTCCACACTGTTTTTATATCCATAAACTCATGGAGGAGCGTATTGCAGCAGGACTCACTTTTGTCTCATTATTTAAGAGATATTTAATGCTGCTGGACTTGTATTCTCCGCTAAAACGATAGCACTACTGCGTGATATGTAAACACAGCGCTGTGTGATGACGTCATTGGGCCGTGGCCCAGTTCAGTTGTGCAGGTGTGAGTGCGGGCCATAGAACCCAAGACAATCATGCTTGAGCATAGCACGGTTCAAAAGTCCTAGTGTGAATGCGCCCTCAAAAAAAAACAAAAAAACAAAAAAAAACAGTTCAGTTTAGTTTCAGTTGAGCTGTTTGTGGAAAGAGTCAGTCACATAAAAAACAAAAAATACAATATCATACAATTTACAAGAGGAGTAAGCTGAAGTAAGAATACTTATGAGAGCTTACACTCATTGCCATTTTAATATAATGTTTAATAGCTGCTAACTACAAATATAAGCATTATACGGCAGGTTAACTGAATCCTGATTTGTAATAAAATCCTTCAAAACAAGTGATATTGGCAATGGATGAGCCTATTTTTGTTCTGTTGTCAAATTAAAGGTGTGATTTGAGCTGGGAACAATTCTCTTGTAAATCCTGCTTCTAAACTATCAGAAATGCAGATGCCTTCATATTGTATCTTGAGTGAATGAATTTACTTGCGAGGCTATAGCGACAGTACAATAACGGTTATTAGGCATGATTTCTAAAACATAATAACTATGTTGGGTTTTGTAATAAATTAGATTTTGATTATTATATTATTATTATATTATTATGTTATTATTATTATGTTATTTTCAACTATTTTTTTATTTTATTTTTTTTACACAAACACACATCAATTATAAACAAACATTCAAAGCTTATTAATTATTTTCACCCAAACTGGGCCATTGAAAGCCTTTGTACTCCTCCCTCTGGAAATGTGTCTCTTATTATAAATACCACCCATGATGGTACTGGCTTTCTTATGTGTCTGCCCAGGATTTCATATGCCCAGTTTACAACTTGGCGGTAAGCTGTGTAACTATATTGCCTGCAGATAATAATGGTAAAATTTTAATATTAGAAATAAAATTGCTCTAAAATGTGTGATACAAAAGGGGACCTGCTCATGTTGAGTAGCCTCAAGAGGGCCAAACTCCTGCCTGAATTCAAGGTAAGTTATCTGAAGCACATATGGATTCAGACAGCAAGCCTCAAAACCTGGATGCACTGTTAAGCAGGTGATGTTTGGTGGAGGTGGGTTTAAGTTTTCCACCAGGGATCAGTAAGCACCAACCTCCCAACTGCACATGCTTTCTTCAAATGTTCTACACTAAAATCAGAACATTATTGAGAGATATGCCTTATAAAATCCAAGGTTTGATTATTTTCAGTTGAATTCTAAATACATGTATAGTAGCCAGCCTTTTGGTACTGTTAAAACTAGTTCGAGTGGGTTAACACAAACTACTAATGGCCATATGAGGGCAGTAATTGTCATGATACAAACACAATACTTGTGAAATACGCAACCATAAACTGTAACACACAATTAGGTGTCAGCTGAACACCTGATCGGCGCCACACTTGTCATTGACACTGCGCATATAAAAACAGACAAGCCAACCAACCATATCTTGGAGAGAATGATTAAAAAGGGGGAATTCCCTCTCCCCATTTGAGTGCATAAAGATTTAGTTAATTAAATAATTAATCATTGCATTTATATAGCACCTTTCAAGACACCCATAGTGTTTTAACAGCAGTTTTCATTCACTCCACACTCAGTGGTGGTAAGCTACTATTGTAGCCACAGCTGCCCTGGGGTAGACTGACAGAAACAAGGCTGCCAATCTGTGCCATCAGTCCCTTCAGCCACCACCGTCACTCACATATACTCCACTTTCTTACTAGGCAATGCGGGTGAAGTGTCCTGCTTGAGGACACAACATTTAGTTTTGCTTTTGGACACTGATGCTCCACTGTGGCACCAAGAATTCCCAGCAGTCTCACAGCCAAGTACTAGCCAGGCCAGGCCTTGCTTAACTTCTGAGATCTGACCAGATCAGGCTTTGGTAAGATGGTAAGGCCACGATGTTTAGATTTTTATTGAGTTTGGTATTCATTTAATCTCAAATGCAATTTAAACGGTTATAAATAGCATTTAGCTTTAGCTTGGCTTACCAAGACACCTGCCCTGTTCTCCATTAATTTTTTTGACACCACAGCTCTATTTCTGTCCTGTGTCCATCATTTCACATGACTGGACATTCGCGATCCCTTTCATTAACAGGCTCAAAATTAAATATAAAAATAAATAAAAGACATCCACGTTGCCCATTGTTATACAGTACTAGCTTTTTTATCTAGTGCAATGTGTATGAATGAATGCAAAAGTCATTATTTTCTCAAAAAGCATATTTTATCATCAAAACTACAAATAATACAATCAAATTTGAACTGAAATGATTTTGTCTTATATACAGAAATTGGTGGTCCAATCTGATATATGCACTTAAAGGACAGCACTATAAAGCATCGTCCATTGTAGGTCTTTGTAAGATTTACAACAACTTCATTCTAATAAAAATATTAATCTTTCAACTTTATGCTAATATGACACAAAACTGAAATGAATACATAAGGTGTGCAAAAAGAATTTACATTCATCCTTAAATGTACAGGAGAGCCCAATGAGATTACCAGACTTTGTTTTTAATGAGTGCCCTGTCAATAAAAACAGGTGCAGGTTTATCATATATATATATATATATATATATATATATATATATATATATATATATATATATATATATATATATATATATATATATATATATAGGTTGGTTTCTCTCACCCTCATCCAGCTCGGGCCCTCTACCAGAGGCCTCTCCCAGGCCAGAGTTCTGCGCAGTATTTTTGCTGTTCCTAGTACTGCGCTTTTCTGGACTGAGATGTCTGATGTTTTTTCCAGGTATCTGCTTCAGCCACTCTTCCAGTTTGGGGAAGAGTGCTCCGATTACCACGGGGACCACTGATGCCTTCACCTTCCAGGCCTTCTCCAGCTCTTCCTTGAGCCCCTGGTATTTCTCTAGTTTCTCATGTTCCTTTTTCCGGATATTACCATCGCTTGGTATTGCAATGTCCACCACCACGGCTTTGTTCTGTTGCTTATCCACCACCACTATGTCTGGTTGGTTTGCCATCACCATTCTGTCAGTCTGTATCTAGAAGTCCCACAGGACCTTGGCTTGCTCATTCTCCACAACCTTCGGGGGACTTCCCCACCTTGACCTTGGGGTCTCCAGCCTGTACTCTGCACAGATGTTTCTGTACACTATGCCCGCCACTGGTAGGTCACTTGACTTTCACATGGGGGACCCGAGTTCACATCCCCTCCCCCGAGGGGCAATGAGCTAGCCAGTGTTGGTCCTTGGGCAAGACCCTTCACAGTAATGCCTACTTCATACAATGATGAGAGACAATCACAGTTACGAGATGCCGGCTCAGACGTCACCCGGCCAAACAAGGTGTATATATATATATATATATATATATATATATATATATATATATATATATATATATATATAGACCAGTTTTTAGAAGTAGACATAAAAAATGTTAATATAGATTTAAATGCATGTTAAGGTTTAAACATGGACATGCCGAGGGTGGCAGCTCTTACTTGCAGTGCTTGTGTGGTCCACTCAGAGTCTCGATGACAAAGCACTCTCCTCCGTTCAGGCAGTAGGCCAAGTCCTTCTCATGGCATGGTTTGAAGTGCTCTGAGTGCAGTGGTGGCATAGTGGGAGAGGCTGAGGACACAACAACACAGCAGAGTGAGCAAAATCACAGCATACATTTTCTACAAGCCTGCCTTAAATGGCCTTTCTGTTCTTGCATTAAACATATCTAAAGTTTCATAAATCATCATTGATGAAGAGAGGGTTTCCCCAGCTCCTCGGCTCAAGAACAAGTGGCATCTGCGTGTGAAGCCAAGAGCCCATTGTTTGTTTGGACCAGGAGGTGCCATGCGCTGAAGATGAATGTTGGAAGCATAATAAGGTGTCCCTGTGTGATAAATAGGCTGTGGTCACACTTGTGCAACCTAAGAGCGTGCCTTGTCCCACCATTCATCACTAGAATCAAGCAGTGGACTGTATGCCTGGGTGGAGTGGACAGACACCAGGAAACCTTACTTAAAGGCTCTGAGATATAATTATTAAAAATATGTATCCATTAAAAATCCTTGAAAAGTCTTGGTCTTACATCAAACGTTCAAAGTCTCTTTAACATTATATGTTTTGAAAGAAAAAAAAAGGCTATTACTGGCTATTAATACCACTCCCATGTATTGTATGTAATAGTGTATGACTGAGACTGAGTGTGGCTATAGTTTTACTTATTAACTAGTTTGACTGGATGAATGATTGCTTTAATATACATTGTATTTAATAGGTAATTTATGACATCAGTCTTCCCAGGGAATGTAGGTGGAAACCCAGCACAAACATGTTACCTCTTTGTGATTTTCATTATCAAGCTACCCTATGCAAAACTGATTAAACTGTCTTGCTCAGTAACACAATAGCATGCAATGTTTGGAGCTGGGTTTGACTGGTTAACTATGGTTTTGTAGGAGTAAGCTATAACAAATGAGTCATTCACTGCATTCACATGCACATGCGCAATAAACAACCAAATTCAAAACCTGTCCAACCACTCAGTCGTAGTCCAGAGCAGGTCAAAGAATCAAATATATGTAAACGTTTCAGGGGTGTCTAATAATTTTGCATTAGCAATAAAACAACAAGCAATAAAAGCAATAAAGCTATAATTGTTATTAATATAACCACAGTACTTATTCACATGTTATTTGTTATTTCTCTGTCACACAAATGGGAGTGTGCTCTGTGCTCCAACAGCCGTTTTTCCACATTTAAAATACTGTATGTTTACGAAAGTAAATCCATAAAGCAGACCTATTATGCAAAATTAACTTTTCAGAGTTTTTAACCATGTTATCGTAGTTTCCTCTCACCAATTACACTTGCATTTGGAGTGATTTGTGCACATTTGAGCAATCTTTAATTGCTTATTTTCAAGACATCATTTTGCCATTCAACTCTCATTTTCACCGTTCCCACTTTTCTGTACTTAGGGTTAGGGTCCACATGAAGGATTTGGCAGTGTAGTCATTTTGGTACAAATGCAAAACTCTTTGTTGTGATAACACAACAGAGACATTATTTCCCAACACGGAAGTTAGCTAACTTGTTTCTTTAAGACCCATTAAATTATTGGGATTTTTAAGATTTCTTCATCTTAATCTTAGGCTACATTCACACTGCCAGATATGTGGCCCAATCCAGATTTTTTGTCTGTATCAGATTTTTTTTTTTTTTATGTTGTCAGAATAGTAAACAACTCAAAATGTACAAATAGAAAAAAACTGTTCTGAGAGATGTACTGTTTTCCTTTACCGTAAATCTCCCATTTATGAAAGGCGCACAAGTTCTTAATAGGGTTTATGTCAGGTGAGGAAGGGGACCATGTCATTGTTTTTTTCTAGCCATGCAGTGGAGTACTTAAATGTATGTATCCTCTTGAAAGATGCAGACTTTTTCCTGTACTACCATCCATCCTCCTGTCCATCTTCAACCCGAAAAAGTCCAACAATCTCATCTTTAATAATATCACCCCATACCAGTACCCCACCTCCACCTTGCTGTCATCTGAGTTGAAATGGAACTCTATGCCCATTACTGATTCAGCCACGGGCCCATCCATTTGGTCCGTCAAGAGTCACTCTCATCTCATCAGTCCATAAAACCTTTAAAAAATCTGTCTTCAAATATTTCTTGGCCTAGCAAATAGTCAATAAACACTGTTAGCTATTTGCAACAAAACGTTTGATGATTCTGTGATCACAATATCTTTGCAATTTCAAGAGTGCTGCATCCCTCTGAAAGATTTTTTTTTACAATGTTTGACTTTTCAGAGTCAGTTAAATCTCTTTTTTGGCTTATTTTACCTAAGGAAAAGAAACTGCCTAATAATTCTGCACACCTTGATATAGGGTGTTAATCTACTTAGGCCATACCCTCCTTTGTTACACAAATACACATCACAGGATATGCTTAAATCCAATAATAATTCAAGTTCATACAGCTTGGAGTTTGAGAATATGCAAAAAATCATGATATGGTCAAAATACACACTTGCCTAATAATTGTGCACACAGTGTATTTTTGTCAAGAAATTAAAATGACAGAAAGAGCACGAGGATGTGAGGAAATCTGACACCACAGCATTAGGGCTGCAGACAGGGTAAGAAAACACACTTTAGGACCTCGCTGTAAACTCCTGTGAATATTCATTAGTACAGATACAGAGCAAACTAGAGCGAGCTGATACAGGGAGCGGAAGAGGGGAGAGTTGCACTCTGCTGTGCACGTGGGAGGGCATCCGGACAGACCATGAAAACACATTGTTTGTGGGCATGTACTATTGGGCTGTACTGGCCGACTACAGGTGCTTACGCATGGTGTCAAACCTACCATTGATGGCGCATAGGTGGCGTGAATGCTACATGAGCGTTCAGACTGCAGTCAGATCAGATTTTAAAAAATCTAAATTGAGCTGACATTGTCAGCTGACGCTGACATGAACAAATCAGATACAGGTCACATATGGGTAAAAAATTGTATTTGAAAAAAAAGAAAGAAAAAAAATCAGATTTGATCACAGTGTGAATGTAGCCTTAGTTCCCAGGTTTACATCATTTTTAATAAATCAGTTTAAATTGGACTAAGCCAGTTACCTGGTTTTCCTGGTGTGCATATAAATGTAGTACTGTCCTTTTAAATTCCTGAAGCTATGAACGCTAATCATAACATAAGGAACTTTTTCCTCCAGTGTCAGGATCTAAATAGCCTACTCAAACTACTTGCAGTACACAATAATGAGCTACCAATTTATTTCACAGAATCCTGCTCAAAGCTGGTTCACAGCAGTATACAAGATGACCCAGGCCTTCCTAATCACTGATCACATACACTATTCTCCAGAGAGCCTGTTATTATCTGCGCAGCCATAATTACTGTGTTAGGGTGGGCAGCATATCTTCATTACGACTAACATAAAGTATCATTTATGAGGTGATCTACTTCTACCAGGGTGAGGGATGTTATCACTAGGCACGTCCCTTAATCAACACTTCAGAAAATAGCGCAACATAGATCTCCTGCTGTTATCGTCACACAATCCCAGCATGCACCTCCAACAAACTAACAGCGTGGGCCGTAATGAACAAACTTTATTGGAGTTTCAGAGATTGTGGATTATTGTTGTGCACCGGAATTTACACATCAAAGACAGAGGAAAGCCTGAGTCTTTTACTGGATATACAAAGCTCCAGATTTAATTTTTTTCTTTCTTTCTTTTTTATTTCTTTCATTCATGAAAGATGAATACAAAATTATTATATTTCATACATCAATGTGAGTGAAAAGGAGCAGAAAGAAGTATAGACTTAATATCTGCCTCATTTTCACACAAAGTAAAACATTTCTAACACTTCAACAGTTCCAACTACATTTATAAGCAACTTATTTATGTGACATACACAATATTAATTACTTGTTCATTAACAAATACAGTTCATACTTTGTATTCTTTTAGCATATCATGTTTGACATTTCTTTTAAACACTTAAATAGATTTTGATTTATTATTATTATTATTATTTATTTATTTTCATTAAGACTATTCCATAGGCTGACACCTTTGATTGAAACACATTTTTCCATTGATTGTTGAACATAGGTTTTTTAAAGATTTCAATTTCAATTCTTTTCAAATTATAATGATTTTCTCTCTTTGTAAATTTTCTTTGGAGACTGGTGGGCAAGCTCTGCTGATTTGCTTCATACATAATTTTTCAAATATGAAGTTCTACCAATTTGTTGAATTTCAGTATTTTTAATTGTATAAATATTGGATTTGTTGAGTCTCTTTATCCACTTCCATTGACAATTCTTACAGCTCTTTTCTGTTAAAGGAAAATTGGATAAACATAATTTACAAGCACCTCCCCATACTTCAAACAATAGGTCAAATATGGAACAGTCAATGAATTATACAGTCCCTGACAAAAGTCTTGTCGCTTATCCATTTTGTAGAAACAAAAGCTTATAACCTGACTTTAAATTAATCGATTGGTTTTAGAAATGTCTCATATGAAAGCTAAAACCCTCCCAAATTATGCTCAATATACTAAAATAAATTTGCTTCACTGAAGAAAGATTGATCATTTAATGAACACAGAAAGGTCAGATTTTGGCAAGACAAAAGTCTTGTCGCCTACAGAAAATTGAACAAATAATTTACTTCAAATACAAAAATATGTTGCATAATGTCAGTGAATTAAGTAGTGGTGCTGTGAGATCCATATTTAATATCTTGTATGACTTCCATGAGCTTGAAGGACTGCATCCATGCGGTTCGACAATGATTCATACAATTTGTTGATGAAGTCATCAGGAATAGCAAAGAAAGCAGTCTTACATGCCTCCCAGAGTTCATCAAGATTCTTTGGTTTTGCCTTCCATGCTTCCTCTTTCATTCTACCCCAGACATGTTCAATGATGTTCATGTCTGGTGACTGGGCTGGCCAGTCCTGGAGCACCTTGATCTTCTTCGCCTTGAGGAACTTTGATGTAGAGATAGAAGTATGCGATGGAGCACCATCCTGCTGCAAAATTTGACACCTTTTATGGTTGGGAATGTAAGAGGTAGGTAATACTTCTTGATATTTTAGGCTATTGATATTGCCTTCCACCCTGCAAATGTCTCGCACACCCCCATACTGGATGTAACCCCAGACCATGATTTTTCTGCCACCAAACTTAACTGTTTTCTGGGTGAATCTTGGATCCATGCGGACTCCAGTAGGTCTCCTGCAATATTTGCGGCGGCTGTGATGTAATTCAACCGAGGATTCATCTGAGAAATCCACCTTCTGCCACTTTTCCAGTGTCCATCCTTTTAGCAGGCTGTGGGCCTTGGCAAATGCCACACGGTTTTTTAATTGCCTTTTGTTTAGTGCTGGTTTCTGTGCACTGATTCGACCATGGAATTCTACAAACTGTTCTGGTTGACACAGGGACTTGAGGTGACCAGGCCTGGTGGAGCTCTGCTGCAGTGGAAAAGGGGCTGGCCTTGGATTTTCGAATCAGCAAACGGTCCTCCCGAGCAGTTGTCTTGCGGGGTCTGCCGGACCTGGGTTTGTCAAAAACATCTCCAGTCTTTTCAGATCTTTTTCTTATTCTTTGTACTTGACGCTGAGACACATTGAAGGTGTCAGCCACCTCAGCAGTGGATCTGGTCTTCAGCCTCTTGATAATTAACGCTTTGGTCTCAGGGTGGATCTTAGGCATGTTGTCAGAGGTCAAGTTGCAGTTGATGTGAAGGTCTGGTGTGCTGGGGTTCTTTTTATACACATCCACTAATTGATTGATCAGTAACTGATCACAGGTGAGGCTGTAATCTAGGATTGGGTGCATCATATGACAAGGCGACAAGACTTTTGTCTTGCCAAAATCTGACCTTTTTGTGTTCATTAAATGATCAATCTTTCTTCAGTGAAGCAAATTTATTTTAGTATATTGAGCATAATTTGGGAGGGTTTTAGCTTTCATATGAGACATTTCTAAAACCAATCGATTAATTTAAAGTCAGGTTATAAGCTTTTGTTTCTACAAAATGGATAAGCGACAAGACTTTTGTCAGGGACTGTACAACAAATACAAAGCACTCCTTTTTAATGACTCTTTTATCTTATGTAACATAGCTATTACTTGTGATAATTTAACTTTGACATAATCTAACTTCATGGGTTCTGTTTTAAAGACAATATTTACCTTGTTGACATGTTTCGGCTGCTAGCTGCAAGCCATCTTCAGAACTGTCACTGTCGTATATCAGCTGTTGTTACTTCCTGTAGGCGTGGTCAGCCTGATTGACCTGGCAGGTCGCTCAGACTGACCATGCCTCCCGTTGCCCGGTGCTCTCTGGAGGAGGGTGTCCCAGGTGTGTGAAAGGAGGAATGCTCCTGCAATGCTTTGTCTTTTTGTGTTCTGGTGAGTCTCCCTGATGTTTCCTTTTCACATTCCTTTTGGTGTTCCTATTTTCGGATGTTAAAAGCCCGACCTGTTTCCCCTATGTATGATTTATTGCATGATCTGCATTGGATTTCGTAGATGGCGTTGCATTTTTGTTCTTGTGGGATTTTATCTTTGGGGTGTACTAGCTGTTAGCAGAGTTTTGTGTATGGTTTGACTACAGTGCTTATGTTGTGTTTTTTCATGGCTCTCTGGATGGGTTCAGTTATTCCTCTAATGTATGGTAATGTGACTGTGTTCTTGTGATCCTGCTGTCCTCTATTAGTTTGTTGTGTTTTTTTCCCGGGGTTTGTTGGTTTTATTGTTGAAATGTTGTCTGCCTTTGTTTGTGGCCCAGTTGGGATATTGACATTGTTAAAGTGCTTGTATAATGTGTCTCTCCTCCTCTTCCTTGTTGGTATGGTCTCTTATGAGTGTGGCCCATTCGAATAATGTTCTTACTACTGAAAGTTTATGTGCAGTAGGATGTTCGGATGTCCAGAGTAGATATTGGTCGGTGTGCGTGGGTTTTCTGTATACTGTTATTTTGATGCTACCGTCTGCGATGTGGTGGATTTTAATGTCCAAAAATGATATTGCTCCGTCTTTCTCCTCCTCATGTGTGAATTGAATGTTACTGGTACTGTCCTGTGTGTTGAGATGGTCCATGAGTTCTTGGGTGTGTCCTTGCTGTATTTTTTCCAGGATGTCATCTACTTAGCGTTTCCAGAAAGTTAAATAGCATTGTGGGGGTGCTGTGTTGAATGCTTTTTGTTCCAAGTCCTCCATGAAAAAACTGCTCATTAGTGCGGATAGTGGATCTCCCATTGCGAACCTCTCCTTTTGTCTGTAAATGATGTTATTGTATTGGAAATATGTATATTTGGCCACAAAGCGTAATAGTTGTGTGATGTCTTCAGCAGTTAAGTATTTTGAGTATTTTGTCCTTTCTGAGTTTATCCTGTACTATGCGTAGTGTGACATCCACGGGTGTTTGGTAAAAAGTGAGTTGACGTCGTGTGATATGGGTATTTCGTCCAGTGCTACTGTAATGTTTTTTACAACCCTAACCCTGTGCCAATTGTTTTGCGTTCTTGCAGTGGAATTCTATTTGACCGATGAGCGGGTTTATTATTTCGACCAGGGCTTTTGACAGATTGTACGTAACTGAGCCTATGCTATCTTCTATCGGGCGGAGCGGCGTGTTTTTTTTTGTGAATTTTCGGGGTTCCGTAAATGCGAGGGGTGATGCTGGCTGTTGGGATTAGATCGTATGCTTCTCTGGTGTTTTTTTTTCCTGTTCTAATAGGGGTTTAAGTAATGCTTTTAAGGCTCATTTGTTTTCTTCTGTTGGATTCTTTTTGATGGTTTCATAGGTGTCGGTGTCTGCTAGTAGCGCTTCCATTTTGTTTGTATGTTTTTGTGTCTAATATAACTGTATGTTTTGTGTTTTTGTGTCTAATGTAACTCCTTCCTTTATCTGCGGGTAGAATAGTGATTGTGTTGTCTTTTTTCATATGATTAATGGCTTTCCTCTCCTCCTTGGTTGTATTGCTCCTCAGTAATTTGACTGTTTTTAGGATCCCTGTTACTGTGTTGTGTAACTCCGCTTTCTGTCCCTGGTTTGGTATTTTTTGGAATGCTGACTCCATCGCTAAAATGTATTCCTCTGTGGGTATTTTATTTGGGGTGGTGGCAAAGTTTTGTCCTCGTGCAAGTACGTTTGTTTCTGTTTCCGTGATTTTTCGGTGTGTTAAATTGCATACCCATTTATCTTTAGTCTTTGTCTGTGTGGTTCCAATTTTACGCTGTTTTGTATCTATTAGAAATTTTAACTTATCCACCACCATGCCTACAGGAAGTAACAACAGCTGATATACGACACGTCACCATCAACACCGGTGACAGTTCTGAAGATGGCTTCCAGCTAGCAGCTGAAACATGTCAACAACATTACTGTATTGTCTTTAAAAAAAAAAAAAAAAAAAAAAAAAAAAAAAAAAAGTTAAAGTACATAAGAAGACAAAATGAAAATCTTTGTTTTTTATATAATCTATATGGGTTTTCCATATCAAATGTTCATCCATCGTAACATCCAAAAACTTGAACTCATGTGCCCTCTCTGTTTCTTCATCTTCAATAAATAATGCATTGACACTTTTTTTCCTACTACTAAATATGTATGTAGAATCTCTCAGTCGTCCAGGTAGAATCCATGGCAAAAAGGAGAAATTTAATTTGTCAACTGGACAGAGTTTATTTGGTCAAATACGTTTCGCAGCTCATCTAAGCTGCTTCCTCAGTTCTGGTCAGATGCTGGCGGACACTGCTTATATCTGCCTGAAGGGAGGAGCTAATTACAATGAAATTACTCTGAGACAACACATATTTGTTTACAGTTTCTGTTAGTTAGGTGAGTCTATTCAATATGGAGTGTTTACAGTTTCTGTTAGTTAGGTGTGTCTATTCAATATGCAGTGGGAGTGGGGGTGTAGTTAGCATATCCATTCAGGGCCATGATGGGTGTTTTCACACCTCTGAACCTGACCTGGCTAGTCCCATTGTTTTCTCAGTTTGTTTTGATTTAGGTTTGAGGATAGATTTATAGATGGGAGACAAATTATGTCTGAAACCTCCATTTCTGTTCAAGGAAGGATGCTCTTTCTTGACAAAAATAGCCTCTTTACCTCCCCTCTCAAACCAGTTCTTTTCTCTGGCCAGGATCTGGACCTCGCTGTCCTCAAAGGAGTGGCCCGTGACTTTTAGGTGGAAATGTACGGCAGATTGTGGCCCACCCTGGTTTTCCCGTCTGTGTTGATACATTCGTTTGAAAAGTGGCTGTTTTGTTTCTCCAATGTAGCGCTCACTGCAGTCTTCACTACACTGAATGGAGTAGACCACATTGCTTTGTTTGTGACTCGGTGTTTTGGCCTTAGGATGGACCAGTTTTTGTCTTAAAGTGTTTGTGGGTTTGAAATAGACTGGGATTTCATGTCAGTCACCAGGGTACAGTCTGTAATATAGCTGTCGACCAATGTAACACCAGAGGAAAGGAAGGCCATCACTGCTCTGGAGAAGGACCACAGCATCAACATCCTCCCAGCTGACAAAGGGAGATGCACTGTGATCCTGAACTCAGCTGATTATGAGGCTAAGGTTAACAGCCTACTCAGTGACACCACAACCTACGAATTACTAAAACGGGACCCCACCAATGTGTACAAAAACAAGATCATTGACTGCTTGCAGAAGCTGGAGAAGGAAGAAGTCATTGATCGACAGCTATATTACAGACTGTACCCTGGTGACTCCATCCCTTGCATCTATGGCCTCCCAAAGATCCACAAACAAGGAGTACCATTCAGACCCATTGTATGCAGCACAGACTCCATCACGTACAATGCGGCCAAACACCTAAAAACCATCTTGGCTCCGCTAGTGGATAACACGGAGCACCATATTGAGAACACAGCCGAATTTGTGAACAAAGTCAAGCATCTCCAGTTTGACCTGGATGAGACAATGGTTTCCTTTGATGTGACCTCTCTTTTCACTTGTATCCCTACATCGGTAGTGGTGGAGGCAGCAAGGAGGAGACTACTGGAGGATACTAAGCTAGAAGAGAGAACCAAACTTTCACCCGAACAAATCTGCCAACTGCTGGAAATTTGTTTAAGTACCACCTATTTCCAGTTCAGAGGAAACTTCTACAGGCAAATCCACGGCTGTGCAATGGGCTCACCGGTCTCCCCTATCATTGCAAACTTAAACATGGAACAATTTGAACAGAGTGCCCTGGCCTCATATCCAGGCACTCCACCCACACACTGGTATCGCTTTGTTGATGATATGTGTAGAATCCCTCAGTCGTCCAGGAAGAATCCATAGCAAAAGGAGAAATTGAATTTGTCAACTGGACAGAGTTTATTTGGTCGAATACGTTTCGCAGCTCATCCAAGCTGCTTCCTCAGTTCTGGTCAGATGCTGGCGGACACTGCTTTATAAATAAGCAGTGTAAAGCAGTGTCCGCCAGCATCTGACCAGAACTGAGGAAGCAGCTTGGATGAGCTGCGAAACGTATTCGACCAAATAAACTCTGTCCAGTTGACAAATTCAATTTCTCCTTTTGCTTTGTTGATGATAATTTTTCAAAAATCAAAATTCAAGATTTGGAACCTTTTACTGCACATATCAATTTTGTAGATCCGAACATCAAATTCACACGTGAAGATGCCAAGGACAACACATTGGCCTTCTTAGATTGTGCAGTAACGATAAGAGAAGACCGGCGTCTCCAGGTAGAGGTCTTCAGGAAGCCCACACACACCGAGCAATACCTGCTTTTTGATTCACACCACCCACTGTAGCACAAACTTGGAGTCATTCGGACATTACAACACAGGGCCCAAGGGGTTCCTACAAGCACAGAGGGAAAGGAGAAAGAAGAACAACACGTGCAGAAAGCCTTATCTGTTTGTGTATATCCTAAATGGGCTTTCAATAAAACGAAGAGAGCCAAGAAACAGGACAACAGGGAACCGGAACCCAGGAGAAAGGGTGTAACTATTCCTTACCCGGCTGGCGTTTCCGAAAAACTACAGAGGATCTTCAGACAACATGAAATCCCAGTCTATTTCAAACCCACAAACACTTTAAGACAAAAACTGGTCCATCCTAAGGCCAAAACACCAAGCCACAAACAAAGCAATGTGGTCTACTCCATTCAGTGTAGTGAAGACTGCAGTGAGCGCTACATTGGAGAAACAAAACAGCCACTTATCAAACAAATGTATCAACACAGACAGGAGAGTCAGAGTGGGCCACAATCTGCCGTACATCTCCACCTAAAAGCCACGGGCCACTCCTTTGAGGACAGTGAGGTCCAGATCTTGGCCAGAGAAAAGAACTGGTTTGAGAGGGGAGTTAAAGAAGCTATTTTTGTCAAGAAAGGACATCCTTCTTTGAACAGAAATGGAGGTCTTAGACATCATTTGTCTCCCATCTTTAACGCTATCCTCAAACCTAAATCAAAACAAACAGAGAAAACAACGGGATTAGCCAGGACATGTCCAGAGGTGTGAAAACACCCATCATGGCCCTGAATGGTTATGCTAACTACACCCCACTCCCACTCCATATTGAATAGACCCTCCTAACTAACAGAAACTGTAAACAACTCCATATTGAATAGACTCACCTAACTAACAGAAACTAAACACATATGTGTTGTCTCAGAGTAATTTCATTGTAATTAGCTCCTCCCTTCAGGTAGATATAAAGCAGTGTCCGCCAGCATCTGACCAGAACTGAAGAAGCAGCTTGGATGAGCTGCGAAACGTATTCGACCAAATAAACTCTGTCCAGTTGACAAATTTTAAATTTCTCCTTTTTTGCTACCAGGGGATGCTTTTTATGGAAGAGGAGAGCTAGCCCCAAAGGTTGTCATGACGGACGACTGCAAAGCAGGCACTGCAGAATGTGTTTCCTCAGACCACTCCCCAGAATTTAAAATTCTTCTTCTAACCTATAAAGCTGTAAATGACATGGCCCCTTCCTACATTAAAGATGAAATTGTACCTTATCATCCTAACCGTTCACTCCGCTCTCAAAATGCTGCACTATTGGTGGTTCCTAGAGTCACTAAAAGTACTTTAGGAGGTAGAGCTTTTAGGTACCAAGCACCCTTGTTGTGGAATCAGCTCCCTGCTCATGTCAAAGAAGCTGACACAGTCTCTACATTTAAGATTAGGCTCAAAACGTTCCTCTTTGAATCAGCTTATGGTCAGGTCAGTTAGGAACAGAAATTAAACCCATAGGCCTAGTTAAGCTGCTCTAGGAGATATATTACTGGGGAAAGTATGGCAACTTGAGCACTGTCCTCTGGTTTCTCCTACTTTTTCTCCTCCTACTGTTAAGAATATTCAATTACTAGTTCATTCATAGTCTGTTCTTTGCTATTCACATGTTGTCCCTGTCCCACTCCCCTTTTGGGGAGTGTAACTGTTTCAGATGCTGCTGTTACAGTTTGGACCGCTGCTGCCCCCTAGTGTCGGGGACCTAGACCCCTCCTCTCCTTCCCTATCCTGGATTAACTGTCCTCGTCCTGCTAGATTAGTAGTTTCATCTGCCTGTCCGTCCTTAGGAGTGGATCTCTCCTTCACTGTGGTTCTCCTCGAGGTTTCTCCGTTTTCCCATTGGGTTTTTTGGAGTTTTTCCTTGCCGAGAAGGAGGGTCTAAGGACAGGAGATGCTGGGACAATCATCCATTTGCCTGCTTGTTGTTGAACATTCTGTATTTGTGTTTTATGAATGTTTCTTCTGCTTTATTAATCAACAATTTTGTGAAGTCCGCCGAGATAACTCTTGTTGTGATTTTGGGCTATACAAAAATAAATTGAATTGAATTGAATTGAATTCTCTGTGTCTTTCACGTGCTGCAGGCCATGGAGATGGCTCTGGGGTAGTCACCACGGGGTTTGTCGGAGAAATTCATATTGTTTTATTTTAAATATGCATTGAGTTAGTATAGCAAATCTATTTGTTTGAAGGTGTTACACTGTCTTACTGGTATGTATAAAAACACATTTTCATCACAGGTGCCGGTCTGACAGTGGTTGCTGGATATTTTAAAAATCTGGTATGTTGTGGAAATTGGATGCAGCTACTCGCTCTAAAACCAAAACAACCCAATCTTAGCTTTTGGCCTCCCCAAGCCAGCAATGGTCATGACCAAGGCCGGGCTGGTGTCAAATCGCCCTGAGATTACAGCGGAGGAAGCCTGGCCCCTCACCAACCCCTCGCAGCTTCGTACCTCCAACCGGGTGGGGGGGTCTGTTGCATCAACGCCGTCAGGGCTGCAGGATCCGGATGGCTGCTTGCCTACGCTGGACTTCCTCCACACCCCTCCCCTGTTGCTAGTCCTGTGGAATGTTTGTACTGTGTTTTGACTGTGTTGCTGATGCTTGGAGGTGTTTTTATTTTGTGTACTCATTCCATACGATGTCCCGTTAGGAGCATGGTCTGGGGGCGGTTCTCTTTTTCTTTTTTTTTTTCTCCTCCCCCTGTCCTCATGTGATGCTGTTTTTTGTTTATTTCTACTGAAATTTCCCCACTGTGGGACTAATAAAGGCATATCTTATCTTATCTTATATGCTAGATCACCAGAAGAGCTAGAGGCCTTCCTACCAGGACTCTCTCCAGGACCCAGTGCTGCTAAAGCATTTGACCGCAGTGTTTGCCCAACGCAGGGACTGGGCTGTCTACGCATGAGTCTTCCAACACTGGGCAACAACAAATAGTTTTGCTGAGAGTGCCATGAAGGTCTTGAAAGACAGCATCTTCCACAGGTAATGATGAAAGACAATAAAATTTTAAAATTTTAAAATTTTATTGATGGTAATACCAAAGAACACACACTGTCTCACACATACACACACAGAGGTATTTCACTCAGAGGTATTTCAGAGAAATATTTTTACAGTGTTTATAGAAATTAGTATGTCGTTTGGCATTGTTACTAGGCAACCTAGGCTGGCAGCCAGGCAGTTGGACATTCACCGAACACACAGGCAGTTGAGCATCTACCTAACACAGAGGCAGTTGGGCATCCGCCAAACCAATCTGTTCTCTATTGCCTTCCCCCAGGTTGAAGGCTTACAGTACCACCCAGCTGGTTGACTTCATTTGCACGAGATTGGAGGCCTACTACATCAGGCAACTCCTGGATGTAACAAACAGGAAGACTGTGAGGTTTGAGTTCAAGTTCAACAGAGTTCATCATGACAGAATAGTTAAGGTGTGTGTTCATTACGAAAGGAATTCTCCCATGTGCTTAAGTCCAAAAAAGCACTTGGCTCCACCTTTTTCAATCATTGTTTTGTCATACAATTGACTTAAGCCTTTTCCTAATATTATTTTCAATGTCATCATTATCTTTTTTTTTTTCTTTTTTTTCATATTCTAAGATGAATGGAATTACACTGTCCCCAGTGAACATCTCCATGGGTATGTGCACCTGCCCAGCTGGCAGTAATGGGGTACTCTGCAAACACCAACACACTGTTATGCAGGCCTTCAAGCTGCAAGGAGGCCACCGCCTTCCAGTGAAATCCTTCACAGTAGTCCTTTAAGATGACCACAGGTATATTGCTTCATGTAATGATTACTTAAGCAAATGAGGCTAGTGTGTATAGGTCTGTGAGTTAGACATAAGGAAATGCCACCTTTACACACACCCCTAAACACTGTCACAAACACACATAAACAGACAAACCATACACACAAAAACTGCATATACTGCTCATTGTGGAAACAAATGAACTGGTCTTCTGCCACATTTCCAATATGAGAATATGTTAAGTCCGCCAAAGCAGCACTTTAAGAATGTGTTGCTGTCATTTTTTGATGCTGCATATAATCATGTATCATCATGGCTCTTTGTACCTCCTATATTGTCTGTCCAAAAAGGAAGGCTTGACATTCAAGAAACCTGGTTTATACGTTTACAGTTTGAGAGGGATGACTGCCGACAGTTCCAATCAATGCAAGTGAGTCCTTTTCAGTAGGTTAACTAACTGAACTGAATAGTGGACCATATCATGTGGTATTTGTCCTTGTCTTTCTCCTTTGCCAATCACATGCCAGGATGTGAAATTAACATGTTTCTGCAAAATAGGCACCCAAGAACAAATTCAAACAACCACTCCCCCAGCACCACAAGACTCTGAGACTCACTTTGAGATGACACCTCCTCAGCTCCAAAGTGAGTCAGTTGGTGAGCATCCTGAAGGTCGTCTCAGACCCATGTTCGAGGGCCTCATGGACAAGCTGAAAAAGGATGAGACTTTCCAAGCCCCAATTGAATCCCTCATGTCAAACTACAAGGATCCACACTGACAGGGGCCTCATTTCAGCACTATGTACATTTGGTAAGATAAGGAGTGCTGCTGCATAACAACAAAATGCAGCCAAGAAAGGGGCTGCAAATGAACACACAAATAAGTGTACAGCCCACAGCTGTTGCTCGCCGCAAGACTCCACTGGGGGAAGACAGTCCATCATTACTGGTTGACCTCCAATACCAGCCCGGAGGGAACATAACTATGGGAAAGTTAAAGAGGGGAGTGGTGCACTGCCAGGAAGACCGGCACCACACTCCCTTGCCCAGTGTGTCTTTGCTGGTGTGTCTCTTGGTGGCCAACACAGCAAAAAATAATACCTCTTAGCATCCACCGAACACAGAGGCAGTTTATTCACATTCCCTTACATACACTGCCCTCACACACAGTTATTGCACCTCGTCCTTTATCTTTTCCTCTAAGTGGGGAATCTGTACAAAATAATACCATTTGTTCATGTTTTCCATGTCTCTGGTTTAGATTCTATCTTCTTACACAACTCTGGTATCTATAAATATTAAAAATTTCTCTTCTAGAAATCTTTAAAGTGTGGCTTTTACTGCTGGCCAACATGGCAAATAAAATAGTTAACACAGTTGGAACTTAATACATCGTAATACTCATTCACACACACACCAAACAAATAAAACTGATGTCAAGAGACCTGTGTACAGTTCCTATTGTACACTAATGGAAATTAGTGATAGGCTACATCATAATCATTCATCAGGTTAATTAAATAATATACAGTTAAACAGGGGGAATTAGATATGAAATGTAGTGAGAAATGGAATGACTATCACTACAGTGGAGTAACATCAACATAATAATTAACATAACAGTCAACACAGTTCATTAAGGCTTCCTGAGGTGATGAGAGACAGAGGTGAGATGTGTTCTAACTTGCGTCCTGCTTGCTTAACAACTCTTACAACAGCATGAGGGTCATGAATCAATCAGTTCTAGCCTTTTTAAATTATTAGAAAAAATCCAAATGCAGTAGTACTGCGCAAATTATTACAAGTAAAACAATCACTATGTACCATAAAGCATGTCCATGAATAAGATGTAAAAATGGTATCCTACAGCATTGCAAAACTAGCCCACAACCTGCCCTGAACGTGAGATGACGGTTTCATGGCCAAATGAAATAGCCAATGGGAGGAGAACCATTCTAGCCAGTCAGAGGCGAGGAAGGCAGTACCTTCCCCTACCATCCCACTGCCTACATCTCAAAGTGCATCGATGATGTCACAGACACCAGGACCGTCACTGTTCGAGCCAACCAGAAGCCATGGCTTACGGGGAAGGTCTGCAGGCTGCTGAGGGTAAGGAATGCTGCCTTCAGAGCTGGAGACGATGTGGGCCTAAGGACAGCGAGGGCAAACCTGCCACGTGGCTTGAGAGAGGCTAAGAGACAATACTCTAGGAAGATAGCACAGCACTTTAACGACAGCAGAGACACGCGGAGTCTGTGGCAGGGGATACAGACCATAACGGACTACAAGCCAACGCCACAGACTGCCGACAGCTCCACCTCCCCTGCCAAACGAGCTGAACGAGTTCTTCGCTCGCTTTGAGGCACACAACCTCACCTCTGTGCATGAGCAAAATGTCCAAGCAAAAAGAAAAAAAATATGGGTCGAGTTCAACGTTAACTCAGGTCCCCTATAAGTTCAACCTTATGCAGCACACCGACGTTACCCGCTCTGTAACTGGTGGCAGACTGATTGACAGCCAGAAACGGCTCCCCTTTATACCCCACTTGCTCCTCCCATTGAGCAACATATAAAAATCAATGTAGAAATACACAATTTCATAATAAACCTACATTGTATAATCTTCATTTGCCAAACAGTAATAATGTACATTAAATAAAGGGCGACAGCACAAACAGTGCCTATTTCAACTACCAGGAAATAGTGGCTCGGTTTGGCTGAGTCACGCAGCGTTGGAGGAGAGAGATGGCATCAGCGAACAGGTAAGTACTGGCATGTATGGAGTAAAATATTCGAATGCACTCAAGTGTGTACCCTTGACGAATTAGTAGCGTAATAGCGCATACAGTGCGGATGGATAAACAGTGGGGGGAAAACAGGGGAGTGAACTAGAGTGTGCGGGATGAATCAGTGCAACTGGGCGCAAGCAGTGCAGGCCGCGGTTACATTTAGGGGGAAAACGCAACCTAGCATTATAGACAGACTGGCTCCATCACAAAGGAATTAGATTTTTTTGTTACATTATCAGAGTAATAATAATTCTAAAATTCTAAAACAGTACAATTTTTGTTCTTACGAGTGCTCCTTGACTGTAGGATTTGTTCTTCCAGAAGAACATTTTCAAGTAAGAAAATAGTTTTGTGAATGCCAAAAATGTTTGTTAAAAGGTCTTAAGTACACATTTGTTCATAAGAACGCTTCATGAATGAGGCCCAATTTTTTTTACAGGAAGCTCAGACAGAGGACAGAGGACTAGAATATTGTGAAAAAGCTGAATATTGGTAAGTCATAGCGTAATTTTAATTAACTGAAAACATCTTCAAAGAGTCGGTCTTTGAATTGTCTCTCAGTCAGTGGGCTACACAATAATGGGGAAGGATCCTGACATGACAGATGTCCAGAAGACAGTCACTGACACCCTAAGCCACAAAAGGTCATTGCTATAGAAGGCAGTTGTTCACAGAGTGCTGTATCCATGTTTGGTATCATTGAGTTACTTATTAGAAGAACAAGTGAATAGAATGTCAATTCTGTGGTTGTTGGGTGTTGTTGCCTTCAACCATTGCTAATGTAACCCAGGTTAAAGCATGAAGTGGACTATGATACCTGGCGCTCTGCTGTGGACCTCATTCTGAAAGACACTGCCATCTCAGAACTCCAACGGCCCAGATACATCCTTGACAGCCTCTTGCCACCTGCTGCAGACATTGTGAAACACCTTAACCCAGATCTACCAGCAGAAATATACATCCAACATCTTGACTCAACTTATGGGACAGTACAAGATGGGGAGGAGCTCTATGTTAAATTCATGGACACTTTACAGGACTCAGGGGAAAAACCATCTGCATACCTACAGCGATTGCAAGAAGCCCTGAGCCTGGCCGTCAAGCGGGGAGGAGTGAAGCAGAGTGACGTGAATAGGCACCTGCTCAGTCAGTTTTGCAGGGGTTGCTGGGATAACAGCCTCATCTCTGAGCTTCAGCTGAAGCATAGAAAAACAAACCCACCTTCATTTGCCGAACTGCTGCTGTTATTAAGAACTGAAGAAGACCATGAAGCATGTAAAGCCCAGGGGATGAAGCAACACCTTGGAACATCTAAACAGAGGGTTGCTGCTCAAGCGCAGTTCGTGGTGGAAGAAGATGGAGTTTCTGCTGCCCTGGTCTCACTCACAAAACAAATGATTGAAATACAGAGACAATTAGCCACCTTAACTGCCTCACAGTTCGCTCAGTCCCATCCACTGTATTCTCCAAGAGGTCCTCCAGGCCCAAAGCCACACGCTAGACAAAGAACAGCTCCGAATGCCAGCTGGTCAAGTCCCAAGCCTGGTTTCTGTTTCCACTGTGGAGAAGACGGACACATCAAGCCACAATGTGCGAACCATCCCAACCCAGCACTCGTCAGCTCTAAACGTAAACAGTTCAATGATAAGAAGCAAAGGTGGCAACCACGAAATCAATATTCAAATGAACATTTAAACTGGACTCAGTTTCTGTCGTGGGACACACAGGAACTGCGCAGGACCCACACTGTCCCGCCAACAAAAAGAAGAAACATGTTCACTGTGCAGAACTACAACAGCCCTGTCCAGGGCCAGTGACAAGGCTGCCCAAAGGACTGATTGGATCACGATGCACAGCAGAAGTGAACATTGCTGGTCACACTCACCAGTGTCTGCTTGACATCGGATCCCAGATGACTACAATACTGGTTTCATTTTACAACTGCCATCTTCATGAACAGCCTGTCCATCCATTACACAATCTGCTCCAAGTAGAAAGTGCTGCTGGTCACAATGTCCCGTACCTTGGCTATGTGGAGATAACAATACAGTTCCCAAAAGACTTTATTGGTGAAGAACACAACATATCCACACTCGCTCTAGTTGTCCCAGATGCATGCCCTGATGTTCCATCTACTGTACTCATCGGCATGAACACTCTTGAACCGCTGTATGAGCTGTATATTGGCGAACATTCGACCTTTACAGCACACATTACAGCTGTCACACAAGATGAAGGATGAAGGCAACATCGGCGTTGTGAAGCTTCTCAGCAAGGCCCCAGTGCGTGTTCTGGCCAGCCGCACTATCGTCATCGAGGGCTCAGCCAAAGTCTCCTCTCCACTGTCCAGCCAGAGTGTCCTTCTCCAACATCCTGCCTCCACCCTGCCCGATGGCTTGTGTGTCAGTAGCTGCCTCATATCTCTTCCGGCTCTTCCACCATACAAGGTCCCTGTGGTCATCACCAACAAATCACAGCAAGACACATTCATTCCACTCTACAGTGTCATTGCTGATCTAGAGGCATACCACTGTGTCCTCTCTGAACATCAAGTGACTCGTCTTCCAGCTGAGAAACCACCATCCAGCCTGAATATCAACTTATGTGATTTTCCACTGTCACTGGAGTGGAAGAAAAGGATCATGGAGAAACTGGAAGCCGTGTCGGAGGTATTCTCACAACATGATCTGGATTTTGGATGCACAACTGCTGTCAAACACCACATTCCTCTCCACGACAACACACCATTCAAACAACGTGCCCGGCCAATTCACCCTCAGGATATTGAAGCTGTCCACCACCATCTACGAGAGCTTTTGGAAACCGGTGTAATAAGGGAGTCATCGTCCCCCTTCTCATCTCCTGTCATGGTGGTTCGGAAAAAGAATGATTGTGTATTGACTACCGAAAATTAAACTTCCAGACCATAAAAGACGCATATGCCCTACCAAACCTCGAAGAATTATTTTCAGCCCTTTCTGGATCCAAATGGTTCTCAGTACTAGATCTGAAATCCGATTATTACCAGATCGAAATGTCTGAGGAAGATAAGCCCAAGACGGCCTTTGTTACTCCCCTCGGATTTTGGGAGTTTAACTGGATGCCTCAATGTGTCACAAACGCACCGAGCACATTTCAGCACCTAATGGAGCGGTGCATGGAAGATCTCCATCTAAAGGAGGTGCTCGTGTTCTTGGATGACCACATTATTTATTCAGACACCTTGGAGGAGCACGAGCGCCAACTACTGAGAGTCCTGGACCGGCTACGACAGTATGGGCTGAAGCTATCATCTGAGAAATGTAGATTCTTCCAGAAATCTGTTCGCTACCTGGGACATATCGTTTCAGAGTGAGTCGTGGAAACCGACCCAGAAAAAATCGAAACCATAAAAACCTGGCCAATTCCCACCACTCTCAGACAATTAAGATAATTTCTGGGCTTTGCGGGATATTATCGCTGCTTCATCAAGGATTACGCCATCATAGCCAAGCTACTCAATAATCTCACTCTGGGTTACGTACCAGCTCGAAAATTAAAGAAACCGGGACCTCATAAAACACTCACTTACAGTCCAAACCAACCGTTTGGAGAGTGATGGACTCCCAGCTGCCAGCTTGCCTTCGAAACCCTGATCAAAAGCCTCACCACCGCTCCAGTCCTTGGGTTTGCAGACTCCTCCCATCCCTATATTCTCTACATTGATGCCAACATGACGGGGTTAGGAGCTGCATTATATCAGGAGCAGGGGGGAAAGCTGAGGGTCATCGCCTACGCCAGCCGAGGGCTATCACAGAGTGAGAGCCATTATCCAGAGAGAGGGGAGTTAAAGAGGCTATTTTTCCAAGAAAGAGCATCCTTCCTTGAACAGAAATGGAGGTCTCAGACATCATTTGTCTCCCATCTATAACTCTGTCCTCAAACCTAAATCAAAACAAACAGAGAAAACAACGGGACTAAACAGAACATGTCTAGAGGTGTGAAAAACACCCATCATGGCCCTGAATGGTTATGCTAACTACACCCCCACTCCCACTCCATATTGAATAGACCCACCTAACTAACAGAAACTGTAAACACTCCATATTGAATAGACCCACCTAACTATCAGAAACTGTAAACAAATATGTGTTGTCTCAGAGTAATTTCATTGTAATTAGCTCCTCCCTTCAAGCAGATATAAGCAGTGTCCACCAACATCTGACCAGAACTGAGGAAGCAGCTTGGATGAGCTGCGAAACGTATTCAACCAAATAAACTCTGTCCGGTTGACAAATTAAATTTCTCCTTTTGCCATGGATTCTACCTGGACAACTGAGGGATTCTACACACATTACCCAGCCCATAAATTGGAATTTCTGGCCCTTAAGTGGAGCGTGGCGGAGAAGTTCCAAGACTATTTGTATGGAGCAGAGTTCACCATGGTCACGGACAGCAACCCACTCACCTACATCTTAACCTCCGCAAAGTTGGATGCTTCAGGTCATCGCTGGTTGGCTGCCTTATCCACCTACTCCTTCAAGCTATTGTACCGGGCTGGCAAGCAAAACATTGATGCAGACGCTCTCTCACGATGCCCTCACCTGTGCCCCAATAATGAAAGCTTGCAAGACCATGAACTCATCCACCAGTTCATCTCCCAGCATACGGCAAGTTCCGATACCATCTCCGAGGACATTGTGAACACTATCTGCCAATACTATCTGGTCTGAGCCACACCACCGGGGGACCAAGATCAGATCGGTCTCACCCTCGTTGAGTCGCTGTCCGTCAATGCTGACATCATACTTGACAGTTACAGCTCTGAAGGTCTCCACCAGCTGCCACTCATCCCTGCTCTAGACATCAAGGAGAAACAACAAGCTGATCCATGTGTTTGAGAGCTCATCCACCAGCTGCAGACAGGGGAGAAGATTCCACCGATGGCCAGGGCAGAGTTCCCTGAACTTCCTCTCCTGCTTCGGGAGTGGCACAAGTTGGAGCTTGTGGATGGAATATTGTAACGGAGGAGACGAGAAAATGACAGCTTTTCATACCAACTTGTCCTCCCGGAAGATCTGCATCCACTCGTTCTTTGAAGCCTCCATGATGACATGGGCCACATGGGGATCGAACGCACACTCAATCTTGTCCGTACCAGATTCTATTGGCCGAAGATGGCGCAGGATGTGGAACAGAAAATTAAAACCTGTGGCCGCTGTGTGTGAAGAAAAGCCCTGCCGGAGAGAGCTGCCCCACTTGTCACCATTACAACGTCACAACCGCTTGAATTTGTATGCATGGATTTCCTCAGCATTGAACCTGATTCCAGCAACACCCAGAATATCCTAGTCCTCACTGACCACTTCACCAAATTCACCGTTGCCATTCCCACACCCAACCAAACCACAAAAACTGTGGCAAAAACATTATGGGAGAAGGACCCCTCGATTACCTGTCGGCATTGCATTCGGCCTACCACTGCGTGAACCTCAGCACAAGAACCACTCTCAATACATTCAATCCCTAAAATCCAGACTCTATGGAAGCTTCAAAGTTGCTGCTGAAAATTCATCAAAATCTGCTCATCGGAGCAAGGCCCGGTTTGACAACCATGTCATACCATCAGCCTTGGTACCAGGAGATCGTGTGCTTGTCAGAAATGTTCGCCTACGAGGGAAACAGAAGCTCTCTGACAAATGGGAGCAAGAAGTCTATGTCGTGGTCCACAGAGCTGGAAACCTTCCAGTCTATAAGGTGAAGCTGGAAAGTGGAAATGGACCAATGTGGACACTTCACCGAGACCTTCTTCTGCCATGTGCCTTTCTTAAGGACAGTGATGAAAACCTACAACCTGGAAATCACTCACCTGTCTACAGACCTAGAACCCGGCAGCAAAACAAAATTTCAGACCCTCCTATAGACACTCCTACTGATGACGAAGATTCAGAGAGCTTGACACCATACCACCTGAGTCCACCTCCACTCCATTTTACAGTGGAGAGACAGCATAACATTCCTGTCATGGATCCGCCTGCTGAAGATGAGAGCCAAGGACCGCCAGCCTCTGAACACCCTGCTGAAGCTGAAGACAAAAGAGAGCCACCATCTTCTCTTTTTAGTACCCCAGCCACTGTCACAGAGCCCAGCAATGAACATTTTGTGTCTGACATGGAAGAGGGAGTACAAGAAGCTGTGGAAAATGAAACGGAAACTGAACAAGACAACCAGAACATGACGTACCTGTAAACGTACCTGAAGAAATGCCTACCGAACAGCCTGTTGTCAATCCCACTGAAGTTCCTCTTGGAGAGCCCAATCCAGTTGAGCCACCTGACAATGACTCTGACGTAGCTGACCTAACCCTACGATGTTCCCAACACCAAAGGGCACAACCGCAAAGACTCCAAATATCCCACAATTGGTAATCCGCTAGTATCCATAGAACAAACTATGTTACATAGCCTCTCAGATGCATTAGGTGTCACTACTAATGCCGATAACTGTCGTTCGTCTGTTCACACAGTTTAGTTTTAACGTGCAACTATTTAAGGCGGGGAGGATGTAATCCAGGTTAAAATATCCATAACTGCGGTTAATATAAACTATTCCTACTACTGCCGGTCATTAAACACACCACTTACTTTCGCAACTCTCGCGAGGATGAGACGCCCAATCACAAGCGTAATAGTTCTTTATACAGCTACCTGCTCCCCTCCCTCCATTCATACATGGGAGTGAGGCGAGACAGGATGGCTGTACAGGTATCTAACTATTTCCGTTATATATACATAATATCATTTACTTAAACTCGGATACCATATTTTAACTTACAGGAGCCCTTACCATTACGACGCAAAGGCACGTATTAAATCTGTGGGAATTGGTGAGTCTGTTTGTTTGCATTATTAGCCTACCAGTAAGTAAGCACCTGCTAACTTGTGTGTATATTACAAGACATTTGTATGTAAACTACGTATTGAACCATTATTGGTTATATTAACCTGTGTCGTGTTATTTAAACATTGTACACTGTAAAAAATGTAAGCTAGCTAGCTAATTAGCCTAAGAGCCGATTGTTTTATGCTAAACTGGTACTGTTTATCTACAGGCCAGGTGTGCCCGGTACGGCACAAGTCTACCCGATGGCAAGCTGAAAGCCCAAAAGAGCCTAATCACAACATACAACTACAACAATAAGCTTCTACTGTTATGACTTATTTACATTTATTGTTGTTAATTACTAAGATTACATAAGTATTACTACAGTGTATGATTATAAATTGTATTCAACATGATTGTACTTAAAACAGATTTATATTGCTAAGGGAAAGGTAAAAAATGTATTGTAAAGGTGCAGAAATGGTTTATTCTGAAAAGCCGGAAGTGTTTTATTGTGAAGGGTGCTTACCGGAACTGTACAAGTTTGTTCTGTCATCTTGACTGTAAACAAAAAAAAAAACAGCAAAAGTTCCTGCCTCCGTTTTGTTCAATAAAAACTGAACCGTAAGGTTCAGCAAAGACATCCGAGCCACCGTAATGTTTCTGAAGCTTTCACTGCGTAACATTTTGGTGCCGAAACCCGGGATGCAAGGACTAAATGTGCATTTTTGAACGACATGAGCAGCTAACGGCTCTGGATAGTAGCCGACATGACGGAGGGACTGGAGCGGATGAAAAGGAAGCGGGGCACTATCCGCGCCGCTACAACGAGGCTGTTAACCCGCCTAGAAGAGGAGGCTGGTAAGGAGAGACCAGACATTGACAAACTACGTGAATTGCTGGCGGTTTTGTCATCGAAGGAAGAAACTTTACTGGACTTGGACAAGGGCATAGAAGAAGAAACGCCCACAGATGATCTGGACACGGAGGTTTCAAATACTAGCGAGTACATGGACCGGATTCTAACATGGAGGGTTCGTGCCAAAAACATCATAGGCTCACAGGAACCCGAGAGCGCGTGTGAGCGATGTAAGCAGTGGTACATTTACATCACAGTCCAGACAAATTGTTAAACTTCCTAAGCTAATGATAACAAAGTATGATGGTGAAATAAGTCAATGGCAGGAATTTTGGTCACAGTATGAATCAGCTATTCACAGAAATGATGCACTATGCAAGACAGACAAGTTCACTTACCTCAGATCCTACCTGACTGGAGCAGCTGCTAGAACTATTGCGGGGCTTACAATGACAGATGCCAACTATGATGCTGCAATAGAGTTGCTCCAGAGCCGCTTTGGAAGAAAGGACATTGTGATAAGTGCTCATATGTCCAGACTACTGAACTTGACGCCTGTTAAAAGATCTTCTGATGTTGCAGCTTTGAGGCACTTGTATGATGAATGTGAGATCCAAATACGCAGTTTGGAGTCCCTGGGAGTACAGAGTGACACTTATGGCTGCCTGCTTTGTCCAGTGCTTCTACAGCTTGTTCCAGAGGACATTGCACTTGCCTACACCCGCCGACCAAACTCCAACGAATGGAAAGTGCCAGAGCTGATTCAGTTTCAGGCCACGCTTCGAAGGACCAAAGCCTACAATACAAGTCTGTGGGTAAGCCATCCTACGCCTGTGATAAACCCAGAAGGTGGAGCGTCCCATCGGCAACTGCTTTGCACACAGCCAGCGCCACACCCAAGACCTGTGTGTACTGTGACAGCAGTGACCACAAACCAGAAAACTGTCCTGAACATACAGTAAGTGCACGCAAAGAAAAACTGAAAAAACTTGGACGGTGTTACGTTTGCTTAGGCCCAAAACATATTGCGAAATACTGCAGAGTGAAGGTTTTGTGCAGCTTATGCAGCCGTAAACACCACTTGTCAGTTTGTGAGCAGTCTGAGGCTAGGCCAGACGTTGACACTACTAATGACAGTGGAAGCACAGAAGCTGTGTTGTCTTCGGTGACAAGCCCTGTGAAAGTAAAGACAAATACTCAGAACACAGTACTGCTTCAGACAGTTAAAACATGGACTGTAGGGCCGAAGGAGAGAAAGATAACTCGCTGTCTGTTAGATGGAGGCAGCCAGCGTAGTTTTATTCACAAAAGCGTTGTCAGAGCCTTGGGACTTCCAATTATAAGGCAAGAGACGCTAAACCTCCATGTTTTTGGTTCCACCACTCCCGTCACTGAGAAACACAATGTTGTCAAAGTTCAACTTGAGAATATGTGGAACACTGAACAGAGACTTGAGATTGAAGCTATCGAGACTCCTCAGGTGTGTACTGCTGTGATAAAAGTCCCTAGTGAGCCCATTCAAGCAGAGATAAAGAAAAGAGGGTTGCGGCTTGCAGACTTTCCACTAGAGGGTGCTAACGATCAAGAGTTGCAGGTGTTAATAGGAGCAGACTTCTATTAGCAAGCAGTTACTGGCAAAGTCCAAAGGGTCACAAATTCACTTGTGGCAGTTGAAAGTATTTTTGGATGGACTTTGCAGGGACCAGTAACTACCTCCAGTGTTACAGACATCACTTGCATGCACATTAGTTTGATTGAAGACACCCTGATCTCCAAGCAGCTACATGCATTCTGGGAAGTGGAGTCCTTGGGAATTGTAAACAATCAGTTGCAGAGCCCAGAGGACTCAGATGTCCTACAAAGATTTGAGCAGACTACTACATTTGAAAATGGACGCTACCAAGTTGAGTTACCATGGCGATCTGACAAAGACCACCTTCCAGACAACTTCAGAGTAGCAAAGAGACGCTTTGAGAGCCTCATGAGAAAGCTGAAAACTGATGTAACCTTGTATGCAGAGTACAACAATGTGATACAAGACTACCTGCAGCAAGGGATCTGTGAGGAGGTTTTGGAGGACAAAATCGTGGCAGAGAAGCAAGAGAAATTAACATATTACATGCCACATCACGCTGTTGTAAGAGAGGATAAAGCCACAACTAAACTCAGAGTGGTATTTGATGCATCCTCACATGATGAAGACAGCCCTTCTCTCAATGACTGTTTGTACACTGGGCCCAACTTAAACCCAAACCTGCTAGATGTGCTCATTAAGTTCAGATTGCATGAGATAGCCTTTACTGCTGATATAACCAAGGCTTTTCTTCAGATTTCCCTAGCAGAAAAGGACAAAGATGCTGTTAGGTTCCTTTGGCTGCACAGACCTCCATCTAAGGACTGCAAAAATGAGCTACGTGTGTTGAGAATGAACGGAGTTGTATTCGGGGTGTCTCCCAGCCCATTCCTGCTTGCTGCCACCATAAGAAAGCATCTCAGATGGTTTGAAGCAGAACAACCAAAGGCAGTGCAGACACTCAGTGACTCTTTGTATGTAGATGACTTTATTTCCAGCTCACCTACTGTGCAAGAAGCGTCACATGTGACAACTACAGCAAAGGAGATTCTCTTTCAAGCAGGCATGAACCTCTGCAAATGGGTCACTAACTCACCTGATCTGAGAGTCATGTGGAAAGAGACTGGAATGGAGTTCACCGGAGAAGCAGAGATGGGAAATGTGCTCAAGGTGTTAGGACTCGTTTGGAGACCAGAGAAAGATGATTTTGTGTTTGATCAAAAGGGACTAATGGACATTTTAAAGAACAAAGAAAACACAAAGAGAAGTGTCCTACAGACATCAGCCCGCATATTTGACCCCATTGGGTTTCTCACTCCCTTTACAGTCAGAGTGAAGTGCCTTTTCCAGGAAATGTGGGAGAGAGGGCTCAGTTGGGATGAACCATTGCCCACTGATTTGACTAAAATGTGGGAACAGTGGTGTTCAGAGTTACCACTGCTCCACCAGGTGACTATTTCCAGGTGGTACCATATTAAGATTGAACAGGAGTCACAGACTGTTAAGTTGCATGTCTACTGTGATGCAAGTGAAAAGGCTTACAGTGCTGTGGCATATCTACAAGGACAAAATAAAAAAGGAGAGACTGTTACCAGTTTTGTGGCTTCTAAGTCGCGAGTTGCACCGCTGAAGAAGATGACATTGCCTCGCTTGGAGCTTATGGGTGCACTTATTGGAGCGAGATTGGGGCACAGTCTTCTCATATCACTGAACATGGAGAAGAACCAGCTCAACATGTGGACAGATTCGATGATCACTCTTCACTGGGTCCGCAGCTCAGCCCAGAGGTGGAAGCCATTCGTGGCCAACAGAGTGACTGAAATACAAGGACTTACAAACCCGGAGTCGTGGTCCCATTGTGCTGGCAAGATGAACCCTGCTGACTTGCCTACACGAGGTCAACATGTGCAGAGCCTCATTGAGAGCCAGCTGTGGTGGAGTGGACCTACTTCACTGTCTACGGGTGAAATTGAACTGGACATTGATGAGAACAGTGTGGTGAATGAGGTAAACACTGAACTGAAATCGAAGTATCAGACTGTTGTACAACTCACTAGCACTGAACAAACTGAACCTCTGTTAAACTTAGAGAAGTACAGCAGGCTTAAGACTGTTTTGAGAATCACTGCATGGGTAAACCAGTTTGTAACTAACACAAGGTCCATTCAAAAGGTTCAGGGAGAGTTAAATGCTGAAGAGCTCCTTGTAGCTGAGATGTACTGGGTAAAGGTTGCACAAAGGAGTTGTTTTAGCTCTGAAATATCCCAGCTAACGTCAAAACAGAATGTGAAAAGAGACTCTAAAATCAAAGACTTGAAACCATTCTTAGATGAAAATGGCATACTAAGTGTTGGGGGAAGACTACAGAACTCTGATCTTAGTTATGAAGAACAGCACCCCTGGGTACTACCGACAAATAACAAGTATTCTGAGCTACTAGTTCAGTCTTGCCATGAGAGGGTGATGCATTCTGGTGTAAGAGACACATTGATTCAAGTCAGAGAACATTACTGGATTTTGAGAGGAAGACAGCTTGTAAAACGTATTGTTTCAGGTTGTTACATTTGCAGGAAACTAAAGGTTAAAGCAGCACAGCAAATTACTGCTCCTTTACCACAAGACAGGGTCACTGAATCACCTCCATTTGAAGTCACAGGTGTATATTTTGCAGGACCATTATATGTTAAAACTAAAGGGCAGCCAGCGAAAGCATACATTGCACTGTTTACGTGTGCGGTAACAAGAGCAGTACATTTGGAGCTGGTTTCAGATCAAACAACAGAGAACTTCCTACTGGCCTTAAAGAGATTCATTGCCAGACGAGGGCTATGTAGGATCATTTACTCTGATAACGCTAGGACATTCAAAAGAGCAGACAAGGATTTAAGAGCATTATGGCAAACTATTAAATGTTCAGAACTTACGGAGTTCTTTACAGACAAGGGGATCACCTGGAAGTTCATTGCTGAGCGAGCAGCTTGGTGGGGGGGTTTCTGGGAGAGGCTGGTGAGGTCTGTAAAAACATGCTTAAAAAGGATACTGGGTAAAGCATCTTTGAACTTTGAGGAACTCCTAACCGTACTTACCGAGGTTGAGGCAATGTTAAACTCTAGGCCTCTGTCCTATGTATATAGTGATGCAGTAGAGCCCCAGCCACTCACTCCCTCTCACTTTCTAGTTGGTAAACGCCTAACTTCCTTACCACCAAAGACTGTTCCTTCACCAGCTCAAGCAACCACAGCAACCCGTGAGGAGTTGGGCAGAAGGTGGAAATACCGCCAGAGACTTTTGACCAGCCTTTGGAACCGTTGGCGCAGAGACTATCTGATGGACTTGAAATCCGCCCACACGGTGGACACTCATACTCCAACAGTACTAAAGGTAGGAGAGGTTGTTCTTATTGGAGAGGACAACACACCCAGACAGATTTGGAAACTGGGTAAAATCACAGAGGTCTTTCCAGGCAGGGATGGTCTCATTCGTAGTGGGGTAGGTAGTGTGTTAAGAAGGCCTGTTCAGTTATTATATCCTTTAGAGGTATGTTAAAACCAAACAAGGGGAGTCAATCCAACACTGAAGAACAGTTGTTCATCGGGCGGGAGGATGTTATGACTTATTTACATTTATTGTTGTTAATTACTAAGATTAGATAAGTATTACTACAGTGTATGATTATAAATTGTATTCAACATGATTGTACTTAAAACAGATTTATATTGCTAAGGGAAAGGTAAAAAATGTATTGTAAAGGTGCAGAAATGGTTTATTCTGAAAAGCCGGAAGTGTTTTATTGTGAAGGGTGCTTACCGGAACTGTACAAGTTTGTTCCGTCATCTTGACTGTAAACAAAAAAAAAAATGGCAAAAGTTCCTGCCTCCGTTTTGTTCAATAAAAACTGAACCGTAAGGTTCAGCAAAGACATCCGAGCCTCCGTAATGTTTCTGAAGCTTTCACTGCGTAACATCTACGATCTGGTAGGGGCTGTTGCAGCCAGTCCGCTCCCCACACTTCACACAACTCACAAACCCACAGTTACATGCATATGGACAATTACCTCATGGACATTCAATTTATACATTTTGGACATTAAGCCCACATCATCGTGGCAAAACAATTACTCCTCGTGGGAGTTGTGAACTGCTAACTAATCAAGTAACCATCCTTTGCTGGGAGTTTGTTTTCTTTTTACTGTTGCTGCTATTGTTACACTGTTGTATTGTGAACCTAATCTTTATGAATGTTGTACATATTATATCAGTGCACTTAATTTAACCTGCCAATACGTAATAGCGCATAAAATTCTGCAGTGTGTATATATTGTAAATATTGGGTCTATGTTATTTGTTGTTCACTTTTCTATATTTAATATACGGCACCAGCCACTAAACTTGCATACCAAGTCTCGTGTATTTTTACCGATCACCCACCTCCCAGAGAGCCGTATCCTATTCTTCTGGTCCTAGCCTACATTTACACTCATCCAACTTCCCCCGTTTGTTCCTGGCATACATCATAGATATGCTACACTAAGATCAAAATAGCTCATGAACTGCTTAATTGTTTTACTAAAAAGGAAAAGTTAAAGAAAATGGGAAGGTGTTTCTTCCTCGAGATTGTAGATCCAAAAATGTGACATGCACCAATTGTGGAAGTAGACATGATGCTGTAGGGTGTGATAAAAGTGAACAGACAGAACCCAAAACTACTGCAGAGGCCACCAGTGATGCTGTAGTCTCCTCAGTCATTACACAGGCAGCCAAACAGACTCCTGAAAATGTGAAACAGTGGAAGTCAATGTAGTTTTGTTCATGAAAACCAAATTAAAGATTTAAAGCTGCCAGTACTGAAACAAGAGACAATGAACCTACACACATTTGGCTCAAATAACCCAGTTGACTACCAAATGTGATAAAGCTAGTACTGGAGAATGTCAAAGACACAAATCAAAGAATCGAGACTGAAGCTTTTCAAAACCCACAGCTATTTATATATTTATTTAGCTTTACAGTGTTGTGTTTTTTTTAGTTGATTGTAAATACTTATTATTTATCTTGATTTTGATGCATGCTCTTATTTTCCGACAGTTTCTGAAACTTGCGTTGTGAGACTGCAATTTCCCCATTGTGGGACAAATAAAGGATTATCTTATCTTATGTACTGCTGTCCCCAGTGAAGACATTCAACAGCAGCTGGAGAAAAAGGGGAGATATGTCAGAAGGTGACAAAGACAATTTGAAATTGTCAGTACTCACTGGAGCAGATTACTACTGAAGAGTAGTCACAGGAAAAACTGAAAAAAAAAAAAGACCAGAAACACCCGAACCCTCAGACAACATGAAAGTTGCTCAGAAAGGATTTGAAACCCTGAGAAGAAAACTGAAATCTGATGTGGCACTGTTCAAAAGATACAATGATGTAATACAGGACTATGTTAAACAGGGCATTTGTGAAGAAAAGCAGATTAATGAAGAACAGACAGAAAACAATGTGATATACTACCTGCCTCACCACTCTGTAATCTGAGAAGATAAGGGAACAACCGAACTGAGAGTAGTGTTTGATGCTTCCTCACACAAAGATGTTAAAAGACTGTCTGTTGCCTGGCACAAACCTGAACCCCGACCGCATGAGCATTCTAAACTGGTTCAGACAAAATTCTGTAGTGTTCACAGCAGTCATTACTAACGCTTTCCTGCAGATCTCCATTGTTGAAAGTGATAGATATGCTGTGAGATTCTTGTCGTTTACAGGACCACCTGATGCTGAAAGCATCAGGTGGTCCTGACATGAATAGACATGAATAATGCAAATGACACGTGGTGTTTGGAGTAACGTCAAGTCTATTCTTACTTGCAGCCACAATCAGACATCACCTGGAGAAATAGAAAGCCGAACAACCACATAATGAGAGACTGTATGTGGACAATCTGATTGCCAACTCAAGTAATGTGAAAGACACATTTGAACTCACAACAGGTGCAGGACATATATTCACTGCTGCCAACATGAACTTGTGCAAGTGGACTACAAACTCTCCTGAACTGAAAACAAAGTGGTCCAACAATAACAAGTCTTTTGCCAAGTTTTTGGCTTGAGACACAACAAACGAGAACAGCTTTATTTATTTATTTTATTTATGAGACAAGGACAGTGACAATTTACATTAACCTTAACAGGAGAGATGCATTGTGCCAGGTTGTAGGCTAATTCCCTGGTGCATGTTTTTTAGGTTTGATGGGGGAAACTGGAGTGCCCGGAGGAAATCCACCCAGACACAAGGAGAACATGCAAACTCCACACAGAAAGGCCTGGGTCCAATCCGGCACCTTCTTGCCTGGAAAGGCCCAGGCAATCCGGGGATCAAACCCGGAACCTTCTTGCTGTGAAGCATGAGTTCTAGCCACTCAGCCAGCGTGCTGCCAACCTAACCTAACCTTGACTTCACACAAGGAACAGAAACACAAACACATGGTAGTGTGCTGAAGGTTCTTGGACTGGTATGAAGACCAGACATTGATTACTTTGTTCTCCATCACTTGATAGACATTCTGAAAGGGAAAGATAACACAAAGAGGAGTGTTTTGAGATCATCTGAAAGGTGATCCAAGATGGCGCCGCGTATGGTCGCCCTGGTGATTTGGTGCTCTTTGTTTTGTCTGTTTTTGTTCATAAATCGTGTGTCTGCGTGCTCTTACACCCGTGAAGAGCTCCTAAACATCAGAACAACGACTTCTGCTGATCTACTGCCAGTTTTTTGAGTGCCTGCAGTAGATTTAGTTCATTTTTTGGCTAAAAAAGTGAGACGCCGCAGACGAGGAAAAAGCGCAGGGGCTCTGGTGCGCCTTCGGAGACGCGGCACACGGACGCCCTTACCTGGGATTTTCCTGTCCAACGTTCGCTCACTCAGCAACAAGATGGACGAACTGGCGCTGCTGATGAGGAGTAACAGAGACTTTTCTTCCTCTTGTGTCTTGTGCTTCACGGAGACATGGCTCAGCGAGCAGATCCCGGACCGCGCGTTACACCTGGACGGATTTCAGCTCCTCCGCACGGACAGACAGGGGGCTCTCTCCGGGGGAAAGACAAAAGGTGGAGGGGTTTGTTTCTACATCAACAACGCCTGGTGCTCAGATGTAACTGTGATCTCCCAACACTGCTCTCCCGCTCTGGAATATCTTTTCATTCACTGTAAACCTTTCTACTTGCCACGTGAGTTCGCTTCATTCATTCTGGCTGCTGTTTACATCCCGCCATGCGCGGACGTGCACGAGGCTCAACGCGCACTCGCGGAGCAGATTTTGGATGTAGAACGAACCTTCCCGGACTCTCTACTTATTATCCTCGGCGACTTTAACAAGGGAAACCTGAGCCAGGAGTTACCAAAATACAAACAGTTTATTAAATGCCCAACGAGAGAGCAGAACATGCTGGATCATTGTTACACAACAGTCAGTGGGGCCTATTGGAGCGTGTCACGTGCTGCTTTAGGCTTTTCTGACCGCGTCATGGTTCACCTCATCCCCACATACAAACAACAACTGAAGCTCTCCAAACCAACAGTGAGGACTTCTAAAAGGTGGACCAGTGAGGCTGTGGAGGAGCTTCGCACATGCTTGGACACAACGGACTGGAGCATGTTCAAGACCTCCGCAGAGAATCTGGATGAGTACACGGACACAGTGACATCATACATCCAGTTCTGTGAGGACAGTATTATTCCATCTCGCACCAGGGTGTCATTTAACAATGACAAACCCTGGTTCACACCCAGACTGAGGCAGCTGAGGAAGGAGAAGGAGGAGGCGCACAAAAGTGGTGACCCTCACTCTTACAGACAGAGCAAGTACTCATTTAGCAAGGAAGTGGAGAAGGCTAAATCGAGATACAATACACATCTGAAGGAGAAGTTCTGGTCCAACGACTCCGTCTCTGTCTGGAAAGGTCTGAAGGAGATCACAAATTATAGACCCAAAGCCCCCCCTGCTGTGGATGACCGACAACTAGCGGAAAGGCTTAACACCTACTACGCTAGATTTGAAGTCTCACACCCCTCCCCCACCCCACTGACTACAATGGACATTGCGGCCAAGCCCACCTCAGACCCCTCCTCCTCCCCCACTGCCCTCACACTCTCCAAGCAGGATGTGACTAAGACATTTAAAAGGCAAAACCCACGGAAAGCCCCAGGTCCGGACGGTGTCTCTCCTTCCACCCTGAGACACTGCGCTGAAGAACTGGCTCCTGTCTTCACGGACATCTTTAACATCTCCCTGGAGTTATGCCATGTCCCAGCCTGCTTCAAGCTGTCCACCATTGTTCCCGTCCCCAAGAAGCCCAGGATCACCGGACTTAACGACTACAGGCCTGTGGCGCTGACATCTGTAGTCATGAAGTCATTTGAACGCCTGGTTCTGCCTCACCTCAAGTCCTTCACCTCCCCCCTCCTGGACCCTCTGCAGTTCGCCTACAGAGCTGCAGTAGACGACGCCATCAACCTGGCCCTCCACTTCATCCTTCATCATCTGGACTCCCCGGGAACCTACGCCAGGATCCTGTTTGTGGACTTCAGCTCTGCATTCAACACCATCCTCCCTGCTCTGCTCCAGGACAAGCTCGCCCAGCTCAACGTGCCTGACTCCACCTGCAGGTGGATCACTGACTTCCTGACGGACCGGAGGCAGTGCGTGCGGCTGGGGAAGAATGTCTCGGACACTCGGACTATAAGCACAGGATCTTGACAGGGCTGTGTACTTTCTCCCCTGCTCTTCTCCCTGTACACCAACTGCTGCACCTCCAGCCACGACTCCGTGAAATTGGTTAAGTTTGCGGATGACACCACCCTCATCGGGCTCATCTCGGACGGCGATGAGTCTGCCTACAGGAGGGAGGTGGACCGGCTGGTGTCCTGGTGCAGCAGCAACAACCTGGAGCTCAACGCCCAGAAGACAGTGGAGATGATCGTGGACTTCAGGAAAGTCACAGCCCCCCTGCCTCTCCTCACCCTGACAGACTCCTCCATCACCACTGTGGACTCCTTCCGCTTCCTGGGCACCTGCATCACCCACGACCTCAAGTGGGAGCCGACCATCAGCTCCCTCATCAAGAAAGCCCAGCAGAGGATGTACTTCCTGCGGCAGCTGAGGAAAGCCAAGCTGCCTGCCCAGATGATGGTGCAGTTTTACACGGCCATCATTGAGTCCATCCTCACCTCCTCCATCACTGTGTGGTACGCTGGGGCCACTGCCAGGGACAAACAGAGACTGCAGCGCATTGTGCACTCTGCTGAGAAGGTGATCGGCTGTAGCCTTCCATCTCTTCAGGACCTGTACGTCTCCAGGACTCGGGGGCGTGCAGGCCGGATAGCAGCTGACCCCTCTCACCCTGGACATGGACTATTCGAGCCACTTCCCTCTGGCAGAAGGCTACGGTCCATACGGACCAGAACCTCTCGCCATAAGAACAGTTTCTTCCCCTCTGCCGTTGGACTCATAAACACTTTATAAACACTTATAACACCTGTACTAAGGACACTTTATAATACCAGTCACTTTAAATAAGTCATGTCACGTCACTTGCTCTTTTGCACTGTCAGTTTGCACTGTTGTTCTGATGCTCTGTATATACTTGACTATTTTTATTTTTTTTATTATATATCTTAATCTTTTTGCATGCTCTTACTTTATTCAAATAGTGATACTTTATTATTATTATTATTATTATTATTATTATTATTATTATTATTATTATTATCCTTTCTAACAGTAATATCTCTACTTGTATTATTATTATTATTATTATTATTATTATTATTATTATTATTATTATTATTATTATTATTCAGTGTTCTATGTTGCACCTTATCACAAAAGCAAGTTCCTAGTCTGTGAATTGTGTTCACTGACAATGGCAATAAAAGCTTTTCTGATTCTGATTCTGATCTCCCAGAATATTATATATTTTATCAACATAAGTTGATAGAGTAGGAGCTGCGGTCACGTGGTCATTCTTGAAGAGATCAGCTCACACTTGTGAAGGACCAGAATCTACACAACTGAAAAGATGCCACATTTGACATGTACAGTAAAACAGGACTAATCACAGAAGTGTTCCTAGGAAGAGATGGACTAGTCAGATCCTGTGCTGTGTGCACAGCAACTGGGAC
This sequence comes from Taenioides sp. WSHXM2023, assembly GCA_029959045.1. NCBI lineage: Eukaryota > Metazoa > Chordata > Actinopteri > Gobiiformes > Gobiidae > Taenioides > Taenioides sp. WSHXM2023. The sequence continues at coordinate 33,638,267 of CM057094.1, read as the reverse complement.
GACTTTAAGAAGTTCAACTTTTATATCCTTTTGCAGTTATTATACCCTTTTGAAGTTATTACTTAATAATAGTTAATTCATTTGGTATTACAGAGTTAAAATTACAGATAGATAAATCATAATAGTAATGGTAAAATTAAAAAAAAAAAAAAAAAAAAATGTACATGCAGTTCTGTGCAAGGACCGGTAGACCTGATAGTTGCACTGGAGGCTGACGTTCCCTAATTATGCTCAAACTGGATTCAAATGCATCCAGCTATCCTGCTTTACCCCAGCCTGATGTCGACATTAGTTGCAGTTCATTTGACATCTTTATGATATTTAGTCAATAACAAAATCAGTTTAATTAGCCATTCAAAGGCAGCTATTTACATACACACTCATTATACATAAGTGTGTCGGCTGCAGCAGTTGCTTACAACAGCTAAATAATTGTTTCATTATATTTTATTTACCATACTTGTGGTTATTTCTATAAGTTGGTTCATGTTTATAAAAATGGACCACACATATTTCATTTTAATTTCTTTCATCCTTTTCAGTCACACGAGGGCTAGCCAAATGTGAGTAGATTTTTGTTTTGGCTACATTCAGTCCAACATGCCACTTTTGTAAGTTGAATTTTATGCATAGTACATCTGAATAAGACTTTTTCTAATATAAGCTAAATGAGATCCCTGTCAAGATATAGAATCAGTTATAGCTTAAAGAGGGGGGTATTATGCAAATTCAATGTTTGGAGCTTTCGACCACATTATAACATTCTTCTCTCATCAAAAAAAAAAAAAAAAAACATGTCTGAAGAGGTTTTAGACTAAAGTGAAACTCATGAAACATGTTAATATGTTGTTTACGGCAAACAGAGCATTTAAATAAATAAATAGGTAACATAATTATTTAAATATGTTATGTAATAACAGTTAATATCCCATAGAAGTAAGTAAGTAAGGTGCACTATGTAACTTTCTGGTGGGGGTGGGGATTACAGGTCATTTAACTGCTCAAAATTACCTTTCAAATGTTCCACAGAACATACTAAAATATACAGAGCGGAGTCTGGATATCTTATTTAATATTTGAGTAAACTAGATCTGACAGAAATTTTGCCTAAAAAAAAAAAAATCACTTCATTTTTTAGATTTAAAACTTGAATAAATAAGACTTGGAATTAGATATGAAAAAAAAAATAAAAAAAATAAATAAAAAATCCCTCTGTACATTTTGTCCAAATTGTGCTACGTACATGACTGGAAATTTTGGTTTATATAGATTCTACTTTAAGGACTGATCCTTATGTCCCTAGGAAAGGAAAATGCATTTTCAGGAAATGGCCTTTGAAGTTACAATGTTTCATATAACTGTTTGGAGGCAAGTTGATTAAATTAGATATTAAAACATCTTTCAGAACTGGTCACTTCTCCAGTCACCTGTAAGGCCTGGCTGCACTGCTCACTCTGGGAAATACACTCTTATGGATCTGTGGGTTGGAAATGTCAAGTATCCACTGGCTGCAGCTTACAGTCAAACCTTAATGCTTTTCACTACTGAGGCTAAAGGGGACCTCTCCTGGGCTTCTTCACCTAAAATCAAATGCTCAACATAAATGATATGTCACTGATGTACTTCTGCCAAAATAGCTGATAGCTGTTTTTATTAGCAATTATAGCTGCAAAGTTTTAGAGCTAATGATAATTTACTAGACAACCCCTGAACACTGCATAGCACCTGTTTGCACCTATCGGGTTCTTTGAGCTGCTGTAGACTGGGCCAGGAGTGGTCTGACAGCTTTTGGGGCAAATATGAGCTGAATTCGGCTGCACATGGACTCAGAACTCATCACCAGGTTTGGAGTTGAAAAACTTTCGAATTGAATGTGTAGCAAACGTAACCAAATGTTCTGTTTTATTAGCAATGACATTTTCTGTTGGAGACCTACGTAAATGGCTAGAAGTTGCACTGCTACTGTTTGGGTATAATTAATCAATTAATTAATTAGTCATTGCATTTATATAGTGCCTTTCAAGACATCCAAAGCGCTTTACAGTTCATTGTTCAAAAAATAAGGTGTTTATTCAACACCTTATTTTTTATGCACGCCATTATTTTATGTTTGGACCATACCATCAAAGCAACTTCCTAGTTTGTGACTTTGGTTAACTAACAGTGTCTGTACATTCCCTTACGTATACAGGCTGGCTCCATAGCAATAAACACACAAGGTGGCCATACCAGCTTGTCAAAGTCTGATCCCGTCAGATCTCAGAAGCTAAGTAAGGCAGGGCTTGATTAGTACTTGGGTGGGAACCCGCTGGGAAAATCAGGTGCCACAGTGGGGCCCCATCTCAAAAACTGTTGTTGTGTCCTTAGGCAAGGCACTTCACCCACATTGCCTAGTATGAAAGTGGTGTGTGAGTGAGTGATGGTGGTGGTCAGAGGTGGTCAGATGGTGCTGATTGGCAGCCTCACTTCCATCAGTCTGGCCCAGGGCAGCTGTGGCTACAATAGTAGCTTATCACCACCAACTGTGGAATGAATAAATAATGCCCTGTAAAGCGTCTTTGAGTGTCCAGAAAAGCACAATATAAAACTGATGCATTATTATTATTAATAAAATTGAACTTTATCAACTGGACAAAGATTTTTTAGATTGGATACGTTTCGCCACTCCTCCAGAAGAGTACTAAAGGGAGAAGCTAACTACAGTAAAGCTAACTACAGTAAAACTAACACCCCCTAGATTCCTTGTATCAGCCTGAGAATCAAAACACAAAATGATCTACAAAGGCAATATGTGATTCAATCCCATACCCCATATCTTGGTACAAAGATAGGTCAGGTATGTTAAATTTGAAATAAAATTCTACATAACTGCCTTTAATATACGGCTAAAACCAAGAAGTCTTACCAAGCAGATGTAACCCCCAAAACAGAAAGGTGGCTATGTAATGAAAGCAGTAACAGAATATGCCATGATGAGGGAAAGTACACCATGTGACATGACAAACATGATGCTGAATGATTAAACAAGTGTCTCTGAGAAACAGAGAGCTTCTTGACCTGAATGTGCAAAGTCATCCAATCAGCTGTGATGTTCTATCGCCTAATGATCTTCCTTTCTATATTTGAAATGCAAGTCAATGGATTGGCAAGTTTTAAAAGCATTCTAGCGGCTTGCTACATGATATAAGAGCATGTTCTTATAAACAAACTTGTTACGCACAGAATAGGCACCAGTGTACCTCTAAAGCAGTTCTCCTTTATGTGTTTATGAAGTTGAGTGTCTTTATGCAGATAGTTTTATTGAATCATCTGCTACAGTCTAAATTTTTCTCAGATCCTAGGAGAGAATGAGGGTCAGGGGATGCTCCAAACCGGTTCTTGCTTATTTCCTGTAAATGTTGGTTAATGTGCCTGTTGGTTTTTGACCAATGGTTGTTTTACAGTTTGTTTTTCAGTTTTTGTTTCTGTTTTTCAAACTGTCTGGTGATTAAATCAATTATTCTGTGAAGCCCTGTAAGGTGACTACTGTTGTGGTTTTGGGCTATAAAAAATAAATGAAAATTTAACAGATTCAGATGGAGCCTCTTTCAAATACAAAAAAACCCAAAAACAAACATAATGCCCATTTAATGGCAAATGAGACCTGTCATTATATCAGGTATACAAAAACAGCACCTACCCACCACCTCCAATACTCTATGCAGTGCTGCTGTAATATTAGCTATGGGACTGACCCTTACTGAGCACTGGAGCACATTCACATCCACATTAGGCAAAGGCAGTTTGTGATCAGAATCTCACTTGCAGAAGGGAGCCCAGGGACACAAAGCCAATCCACTCCTATCACCACAGTAATAAATTTCTCTAGGACTGTGCACCCAGGACGAAGACCCAGCGTCACGTTTCCTATGGAGAAGACTCCATCTGACAGACACAGGTCGAGATTAGCAGCGGCTCTGGCCTGTCTGTTCAGAGCAGGCTTTGGCATGTCTGTGTGGATGGAAATGAGGCACAGACACATGATGCTTCTCAAACTTGGACAGTGCATTTAGCTTGACATACTGCCATTCGCTTGGCAGCTGCTGAAATACACACTTGTGTGTGTTGTCACCATGTGGCTGGGAAAGGTCGTGCACTGCTGCTTGCTTCAGAGATGTACATTTATCATTGATATGCTGAACAACCCTGCATTTATTCAATACACTAATTTATTACAGGTTTTAGGTGTATTTGTTCATCGCGGTTTTAACCCATTCTTCAACATTTTCTGTAGCCAGCAGCATGGGCCCATCTCCAAATCTTGAGCCAGCATAATAGTACAAAGAACTAAATCCCCATAAACAAATCATCAATTTTGTTAATCTAGATGTCAGAATTTATGGAAAATGTTTTCCAACAAACATAACCTGAATTTCCCTCACAAGGGATCAATAAAATATGCCTTACCCTTACCCCTTAACTTTAGCTGTGTGCATGTGTCACGTGTATGGATTTCTATCATTATCAATATATTATAAATATATAACAATATAGACATTTATTTATTTACTCTTTTCTTTGTCGCTTAAATGCAAATGAGTGGGCACAGCTGACTGTGATTCACAAATACTACTACAAATACTAATACTATGACTGCCATACTACTGCCATTTCAAATACTACTACTCCAAATACTACTATTACTGCTACTACTACTTCAAATACTACTATTGCTGTTTCAAATACTACTACAACTACTCCAAATACTACTGTTACTACTACTCCAAATACTATTACTGCTACTGCTTCAAATACTAATACCATTGCTTCAAATACTGTAGTACTTGAAGTAGTAGTAGTTTTAGCAATAGTAACAGTAGAGGTAGTAGTATTTGAAGTAATAGAAGTGGTAGTATTTGAAGTAGTAGTAGTGGTAGTATTTGAAGTAGTAGTTGTAATAGCAGCAGTATGTGGAGTAGCAGTAACAGTAGTATATGGAGTCATGAGTCCAGTAGGGATCTAATATTTCCCTGCTTTAGTTAGTTAGCTTTAGTACATGCTAGCGCATTATGATTGTCTGCATGTGAAACAAAGGAGCTCATTGGTCATTTATCATTTGCAAACAAAATCACATTTCTCTCACCTCAGATTAACAGTTTAATGCTTTGCTCATTGGAGAAATCCACAAGGTTTTGATATATTTTAATCTCTTTTTTTTCTCTTTTTTTCTCACAATCAGCCATATTTGTTTTGATACATACGGACGTGTCCCTGAGCAGTCACTCACACCCAAGTAAACATCTGTGATCTGCCTAGCTCGCTTTCACCACTGTTGAGTAGCTGATTAGCATTATATTTTTTATGAGTACTTAACTGGAGTAGTCTACAATGTAAAGAAGGCCACAGCAAGATGGATTCTTACAAAATGTGTGAGTTCACAACCCATGAGAATCCATCTTGAGATGCTCCCGCTATAAGGTTCAAATTCTTCTAACAGCAGGAGAACTAATCACAGAGCAGTATTGAGGTTTGTGCAGAAGCCGAAAGGCAAAACACCAAAACAAACTAAAACAAACATGGCAACATTGACTGAAGTACTTCAGCCTATTTTAGTGATAATACAGACTTGAAAAATGTGCAGAAGGTTAGGCTTAGTGCTTTAAATGACAAATGTAAATGCATAGGGCATTTGTGAAATGTGCATTTTTCCCAACTTGATGTAACAAACGTATAAAGGCCATCACAGGTCCCTCCAAGCCAAAGCAACAGGACAATAGCCCAGACAGATCAAACCTACTCTGTTTGCATTTTAATTATTTCTCATCCCACCCAATCCACACCTCACCACAGACCACTCAGACAACCATTCATCAGCCCATCACCTCTGCCCCCACACCTAGTCCCACTTCCACGGAGGGACCTAGCTCAATGTCTTTGTCACCTGCGTAGGTGAGAAGGCAGATGGAGAAAGTTCACCAAAACAAGTCCCCTGGACCAGACCAAGTCAACCCCTGCGTGCTGAGGACATGTGCAGCACAGCTCACTGGGATCCTGCACTTTCTCTCCTGAACGTTGACAAGACCAAGGAACTGGTGATTGACTTCAGGAGAAAGAGGACATCAGTGGAGCCCATTACCATCCAGGGCCATGATGCATAAATAGTGGACTGCTACAAGTATCTTGGCTTCCATGTGAACAACAGGCTGGACTGGAGGGACAACTGTAATGTTGTCTACAAGAACGAGCATGAGCAGACTTTACTTCCTGAGAAAGCTCAGGTCTTTCAATATGTGCAGTGAGTTACTGGAGATCTTCTACCAGTCTGTGGTGGTCAGCGCCCTGTACTTCGCTGTGGTCTGCTGGGGGAGTGGCACCAGTAAAAGGGACATTGGGTGGATTGACAAACTGATTCGTAAAGCTGGTTACGTGATCAGCTGTAAGCTGGAGACATTTGTCACAGTGAGGGAGAGGAGGCCACTGGACAAACTGCTCTCCATCATGGACACTCCTGCTCACCCACTGCACCAGACTATAGAGGGTTTACACCACCACGTAACCCCATTGCAACGGTAACTACGCTGCCATAACACTGGGCATGACTATTGACTTCTGTACAGTAGCATCAGAGAAACATGGGTAGGTTTTGTTGTGTATTTGGCTGGTCTAGCCGTTCTGAAAGGGACAAAAGATCAGTTTTTTCAGCGTTCCTCTGGAAATTACTCATCAGAGAGCTCAAACAAGGGAATTGTAGAAAAAAATAGGAATTATGGCTTTCAAACATAAACCGCGAAGAGATTTCGAATGGTACCATCATGACACCTGAAGTTTGCTCGTGTCACTTTCATCGAGGTATTTGCTATTCAGATTGTTTCATAGCTTATTTAATGAAAGAAGCAAACTTACTGAACTAAAATTTCATTCATTTAGCCAGGAAAACCCGCACCAGTTTACGATCCAACGAACCTTGAAATGAAACACTTCTACTTCACTTCTACATAAACACATCTGCTGGTGTGTTTATGTAGGAAAACCTAGCAGTAACGTCAAGGTTTTGATCGGAAAGGTTTTGTTTTCCAACTCGCATAGAACCATGTCACTCGCCATAAGACCGGTGTTTTCTATATTGCTTTGCTTATCAACAACGATGTCTTCTAGAATTAATCGTTTTTTGCGAGCGGATCTTTCTAACACTTGCAAGTATCTTTTCATGGCCGATTTTTTCGTAGTTTGGCTCACAGAGCTCTTCGACTCGTGTCTCATATTGATCGTAGGGGCCCAATCTGGGTTTGTTGGATCGTAAACTGGTGCGGGTTTTCCTGGCTAAATGAATGAAATTTTAGTTCAGTAAGTTTGCTTCTTTCATTAAATAAGCTATGAAACAATCTGAATAGCAAATACCTCGATGAAAGTGATGTGAGCAAACTTCAGGTGTCTTGATGGCACCATTCGAAATCTTATGTTTGCAAGCCATAATTCCCGTCTTTTTTCAATAATTCCCTTGTTTGAGCTCCCTGATGAGTAATTTCCAGAGGAACATTGAAAAAACAAATCTTTTATCCCTTTCAGAATGGCTAGACCAGCCAAATACACAACAAAACCTGCCCATGTTTCTCTGATGCTACTGTAGAGAAGTCAATAGCGTGCCCGGTGTCATGGCAGCGTAGTTACCGTTGCTATGGGGTGGTGCAAACCCTCTATCGAGGGAGAGAGGAGCTCATTCTCTAACAGGCTCCTACAGCTCCGCTCAAACAGTGAGAGATACAGACTACATTTGTACCATACTCCATACAGTTGAACAACAACTTACCCTTATGTAACAGATAATACTCCATACAACTGTGCAACAACTCAGTCTTAAATAACAGATAACCTTATGCCCTGTCAATCAGCATATCATTGCACTGACATTCTTGTCTCTTGTATATAGCTGTGATTTTATATTTTATTACCTCCACCAAGGAGGTTATGTTTTCGCCTGAGTCTGTCTGTTTGTTTGTTTGTTTGTTTGTTTGTTTGTTTGTTAGTTAGCAAGATAACTCAAAAAGTTATGGACGGATCTTGATGAAATTTTCAGGAAATGTTCCGAATGGTAAATCCAACAGATGATTAAATTTTTTGGTGATGATCCAGAAGAAATCCTGGATTCTGGATCACTTTGAAAATTTCGTTAGCATTGCGTTAAATGGGGCTTGGCGGAGGTCTGCGCTCTCTGAGTGCTTTTCTAGTTACTTATTTTTCTATTTTATTTTGACTTGTACATATACATTTTTTTTTTTTATAATTATGTCTCATTTGACACTTGCTCTTGCTTTCTTTTTTGCTATACCATCCATTTTTTATTACTCTCGCTTATTATATTGTGATGAGTGAGCTACTGTATCCAAAACATTTTCATTGTGGATCAGTAAAGTTTGTCTAAATATGTCTAAGTCTAAGTATGATTTTTCAGCTTGTTCAGCTGTTGACTCTTTCACCAATCAGATTCATACCTTTGTCACGATGGTCTGTGTTTTCCCATTTGCTTTCAGTGAGAGCCGTTCCAGATTGATAAATGAGTAAAACTAAATTGGCGTGAGCCACGTTAACTCACTACATCCCTGTGTGTACTGCTGTTTGGCCACTGTTTGTGTTTACTGATCTGAATAAATGGTGAATGGAAAATAGTAAAGTTCTTCTCTGAAGCTGTTACTTTCTTGCAGTGCAATTGCCGGAACCACAAACAAACTTGGACTCTTTCATGTGACAGCTACATTGTCCAATAATAATATAATATAATAATATAAAGAAGCCATTATGGGAATCTAGCACAGCAGTGACAGTAGTGATACTGGTACAAGCTGCAAAGCTGCTACAAGAGAAAATCAATGTTATGTTCAAGCAGGACCCCAGATCATGTAATGTAACCTATGCCTTCTCTGGCTTAAATGAATATGCAGTGTATTTAAAGAGTGGGTATTACACTTCTTTGGGGTATTAATTATATATTTAGATCTCAGGCCACATACTAATCCACATATGTTATTACTCTATGTCCAACATGAACACATTCTATGTGCACAAAAGCTTATAAACTCTACAGTGCCTGGTTGGCAGGGGAGTCAAACCTGGAGTACGAGCCACTCGAATCCAACTGCTGTGCTGTAAAAAAATGAACCATTGCTACAGCAGGTCTATAGTCCTAGACCATATTACACTGCCAATACACTCCAGGTATATTTGAACCTAGATCCCTTTATTGGCATATGAGAATTAAAAGTAACTAATTTATTTTATATTTAATCAGATTTAGTTTTCTTTTTAGAAGAAACCAAAGTAAAGGGAATAGAATAGAATATGCAAACTCCACACAGAAAGAGAGAGAGAGTCTCAGATAAAGAAAATAGAAGCAGACAGGAGAACATGAAAACTCCACACAGAAACTGTCTATAGGAGCCAAACCCAGAGCCTTCTTGCTGTGAGGCCCCTGTGGTAACAGCTGTGCCATCGTGCCTCCCTTATATGAACCTTGCCACTTATATCCACTCTATACTCACCATGTGAAACTCCATGCTCTGTTTAGCTCTTTCCAACCAATCCATAACAGGCAGGTCCAGTCTGAACCCACCATCAGACCCCCACCCCTCCAGGGAAAGTTAGCCAAGGACACTATTACTGCCTTGATACTCCAGAATCCATAAAACATTTCTCTAACACTCGCTATGTTCTGCCTGATCTCAGTGTGCAACACACCCATTGCATTACATTTCAGTTAGTACCTAATCAGTGTTTTGTTGGGAAGTGACTTGCTCTTAATAAAATAAAACAAGAATAAAGCCATTTGGCAGGGGCAGCCGTTTAGAGCTAATTCATCTCGAGTGGATTGCATTGCCAGCAAGTTAAGTTAAGCACACCCAGACGTGACTTTGGGCCACTCCAGGGATTAAGCTGATTAATTATGGAAAAGTTCAAGAGCTGCTGGACTCCAAACGTGTTAATGTTGCTGTGGACACTTGGTTTATGTAGCTTATTTTTGGACTGGTGGTTTAACTGTGGTGTTGTCTTTTTTAATTGATTAAAGCAGCTCTGCATAAGACAGGGGCGCCAAATTAATTTCGAGAGGGATTTGAGGGAAATAGTTGGGTGCTGCAACAGAGACAGACCTAAAACGAGACTATAAAAGAAAGTCAATTAAAATACAATTTGCCACAGTGAATGGATGTAAATTTGGTTTGATCAGTTTTCATTTGAGCTTTAAAAGGCTTGAGAGTATATCCTATGTGTAGTTTTTCTAAAGATCCTTGATGCCATGGGCTGTCCCAATCAAATACAGAAAAAAAAAAAAAAAAAATATATATATATATATATATATATATATATATATATATATATATATATATATATATATATATATATATATATATATATTTTAATATTTTTAAGAATGTAGCAATGTAATACAAACTACTTTAAAACAAACTGTGTTTTAAAAATATGCTCATGGATTCAAAAATCTATGTATTATTAGGCCAAAAAATTACTGACAAGCAGAAAGTGCTACATGATGTCACATTGTCATTCACTTGCATTCCACTAGATGGTACTGTAGCATCAGTGAGAACACTGTCACAGACAAGTTTAATAATAGATCGGATCGGCACATTACTAGAGCTTTGCCTGAAAACCACCAAATTATAAACCAAAACTGTGCCGATTCAATAGAATGCGCTCAGTTTATTTCATGGCACCGCACCATTACACTGGTCTGTGGATGGCACATGACTTGTACTACAAATAAATACGATGTAGGATTTTTTCACAACACATCAACTCAATGGAGCCCTTAATCAAGTTCACATAACCCGAATTGTTAACACTTTATAATAACTCCACCTTATTTAGCCTTAATAAAGCATGGAGAAAGACGTAATTAATACACTTAATTAAGAGCCATTCATAATAACTACTTAATTACTACCTCAATTAGCACTTAACTTGCACTTAATTAGCCTGTACTGTAAATAGTTACTCATAATTATTTCATACTAGGTTACTCATGAGCTAACCACTTGTGTGTGTATTTGTAAATGCATATTTAATGATTAGTAAGCTATGAGAGAATGATTTACTAATACTGCAATGCAATGATAATTCAGGCAGTTATTATCTGTTAACTCTTTTTGAGAGCTTTTCTAAAGTGAAGAGTAATTGTGCTTTATTAAGTATTTGTTAAGGCTGGCCAAATTCCAGAGAAATCATAATACATTTTTCACATTATTTAGACATGTGATAATAATTAAGAAATGTCTGAATAACACCATTAGTTAATGATTAATTCAACCAGTAGCTAATACCTTTTTGTAAGTACTTCTAAAGTGAAGACTATTTGTACTCAATTAAGTATTTCTTAAGGTACTAAAGCAGCCATTACATAAGCCTGAAGTGTCATAACTGACTTTTCACTTCCACAGAAGTGACAACCAACTGAACATTAAAAAAAAAAAAAAAAAACAAGCCAAGAAACATGGATACAATTTATCGTTTACAATCAATTTGTCATAGCAAAAGGAGAAATTTAATTTGTCAACTGGACAGAGTTTATTTGGTCGAATACGTTTCGCAGCTCATCCAAGCTGCTTCTTCAGTTCTGGTCAGATGCTGGCGGACACTGCTTTATATCTGCTTGAAGGGAGGAGCTTAATTACAATGTATGTAAAATCCCTCAGTCGTCCAGGTAGAATCCATGGCAAAAAAGGAGAAATTTAATTTGTCAACTGGACAGAGTTTATTTGTTCGAATACGTTTCGCAGCTCATCCAAGCTGCTTCTTCAGTCCTGGTCAGATGCTGGCGGACACTGCTTTATATCTGCTTGAAGGGAGGAGCTAATTACAATGAAAATTACTCTGAGACAACACATATTTAAATACAGTTTCAGTTGGTCAGGTGATTCAGTATGGAGTTGTTTACAGTTTCTGTTAGTCATGTGAGTCTATTCAATATGGAGTGGGAGTGGGGGAGTAGTTAGCATATCCATTCAGGGCCATGATGGGTGTTTTCACACCTCTGGACCTGACCTGGCTAGTCCCATTGTTTTCCCAGTTTGTTTTGATTTAGGTTTGAGGATAGAGTTATAGATGGGAGACAAATGATGTCTGAGACCCCCATTTCTGTTCAAGGAAGGATTCTCTTTCTTGACAAAAATAGCTTCTTTAACTCCACTTTCAAACCAGTTCTTTTCTCTGGCCAAGATCTGGACCTCGCTGTCCTCAAAGGAGTGGCCTGTGGCTTTTAGGTGGAGATGTACGGCAGATTGCAGCCCACCCTGGTTTTCCCGTCTGTGTTGATACATCCTTTTGTGAAGTGGCTGTTTTGTTTCTCCAATGTAGCGCTCACTGCAGTCTTCACTACACTGAATGGAGTAGACCACATTGCTTTGTTTGTGGCTCGGTGTTTTGTCCTTAGGATGGACCAGTTTTTGTCTTAAAGTGTTTGTAGGTTTGAAATAGACTGGGATTTCATGTTTTCTGAAGATCCTCTGTAGTTTTTCGGAAACGCCAGCCAGGTAAGGCATAGTTACACCCCTTCTCCTGGGCTCTGGTTCTCTGTTGTCCTGTTTCTTTGCTCTCTTCGTTTTATTGAAAGCCCATTTAGGATATCCACAAACGGAGAGGGCTTTCTCCACGTGTTGTTCTTCTTTCTCCTTTCCCTCTGCGCTTGTAGGAACCACTTGGGCTCTATGTTGTAATGTCCGAATGACTCCCAGTTTGTGCTGAAGTGGGTGGTGTGAATCAAAAAGCAGATATTGGTCGGTGTGTGTGGGCTTCCTGAAGACCTCTACCTGGAGTCGCTGGTCTTCTCTTATTGTTACTGCACAATCTAAGAAGGCCAATGTGTTGTCCTTGGCATCTTCACGTGTGAATTTGATGTTCGGATCTACAGAATTGATATGTGCAGTAAAAGGTTCCAAATCTTGAATTTTGATTTTTGAGAAATTATCATCAACAAAGCGATACCAGTGCGTGGGTGGAGTGCCTGGGTATGAGGCCAGGGCACTCTGTTCAAATTGTTCCATGTATAAGTTTGCAATGATAGGGGAGACCGGTGAGCCCATTGCACAGCCGTGGATTTGCTTGTAAAAGTTTCCTCTGAACTGGAAATAGGTGGTACTTAAACAAATTTCCAGCAGTTGGCAGATTTGGTCGGGTGAAAGTTTGGTTCTCTCTTCTAGCTTGGTATCCTCCAGTAGTCTCCTCCTTGCTGCCTCCACCGCTACCGATGTAGGGATACAAGTGAAAAGAGAGGTCACATCAAAGGAAACCATAGTCTCATCCCGGTCAAACTGGAGATGCTTGATTTTGTTCACAAATTCGGCTGTGTTCTCAATGTGGTGCTCCGTGTTACCCACCAGCGGAGCCAAGATGGTTTTTAGGTGTTTGGCCACATTGTATGTGATGGAGTCTGTGCTACATACAATGGGTCTGAGTGGTACTCCTTGTTTGTGGATCTTTGGGAGGCCATAGATGCCAGGGATGGCGTCACCAGGGTACAGTCTGTAATATAGCTGTCGATCAATGACTTCTTCCTTCTCCAGAGGAATAATTTACGCTTTAACCTGAGATGTCGACAGAACCAACTTATTCCCAAGGCTTTACAGAAGAAATCACCGGAACCAGGGCATAGGACAGCCAGGTTAACCCAGCGTTACCTGAGAGGGATGCTCAGCCTTAGAATCAGCCGTCTCAATTATGACATTGAAAACTTAAAATTTGAAATAGACAATTTATTAAACAGGTTAACAGTGCTAGTCCCAGAAGAATGTGTTGTCTCAGAGTAATTTTCATTGTAATTAAGCTCCTCCCTTCAAGCAGATATAAAGCAGTGTCCGCCAGCATCTGACCAGAACTGAAGAAGCAGCTTGGATGAGCTGCGAAACGTATTCGACCAAATAAACTCTGTCCAGTTGACAAATTAAATTTCTCCTTTTGCTATGGATTCTACCTGGACGACTGATTCTACACACATCTAATCAATTTGTCAGTAACTGACTCTGCAAAATATACATTAGGAACATCTCATTACCAACAATCACAAGCGTACACCCGTTCATGCACCAGCCTGACGCAAAATGAGCCCTTCCGTTGGTACCTGTGGTTGGTACTCTTTAAGCCTGTACAGTCACTTCAATGTAAGGAGTTCAGCACAAGCCTTACATTTTTCATTGAACTGACTGTACAGGCTTTAGGAGCACCACTGGTGTCCAGAGAAGGGCTCATTCTGCATCAAGCTTCTGGAACATGTATGGACTTGATAGTTAAAGACTTTTATCTTTATATTTTTAAGTTTACATAATGCACTCTTTTAAAAACATCGACACATTCTTCCATTATTAAGGGAATTAATTATTTAATCTTTCAGTGTTTTGACCTTTTGTTCTACCATCAAAAGGGGCCATACCAAAATTATAACAAAAAACACTAGACAGTGGCATATAATGTAACATTAAAGTAGTAGTACTTTAAAGTAATAGTAGTACTTTCTTTTATATTACAATTTGGCCCTGTATGTGTCTAATTCCTCAGTAGTCCAGGTAGGTTCCATAGTGGTCCATGGGCGTATACTAGTCTATGTGCTCTTATACTTGTTCTGATACAGCTCAAGATCATTCTAAAGCTATTCAGGAAAGGTTCATTTCTGTTCTGTGAATGGGACATTTTTTAGAATCTTTTTAGTATCCTGCCCAAATGAGTATTTAGTTTTGATACAAGTTTTAGTATAGATTAGTATCTGATTGATACTTTTGACAACCCTATTGCACACTGCACTGCAAACACTAACAGCTTCACCACACAACTGCAGTAATTTTTATCTATACTTTTCTGGGATGAGATCAAACAGTTCAGCAATTGGAGCAGTGACAATGATATTACGATACAATACATATTTTTTGCAATGGCAATGGTGTCAACTTCCTCTTGAAGATCTTGCAAATCTTCTGGTACCTGGCCACCATCTGTCTTGGACTTTGAGCTGAAAATAAGAGAATGCCATCCATCCATCCATTTTCTTCCACTTATCCGGGGCTGGGTCACGGGGCCAACAGTCTAAGCAGGGACTCCCAGATTTCCTTCACCCCGGACAGTTCCTCCAGCTCCTCCGGGGGGACTCCGAGGCGTTCCCAAGCCACCCAAGTGACATAAGATAAGATAAGATAAGATAATCCTTTATAGTGACATAGTCCCTCCAGCGTGTCCTGGGTCTTCCCCAGGGCCTCCTCCCGGTGGGACATGCCTGGAACACCTCCCAAGGGAGGCGTCCAGAAATCATCCGTAAAAGATGCCTGAGCCACCTCAGCTGGCTACTCTCAACTTGAAGGAGCAGCGGCTCTACTCCAAGCTCCTCCCATGTGATTGAGCTCCTAACCCTATCTCTAAGGGAGCGCCCAGCCACTCTGTGGAGGAAACTCATTTCGGCCGCTTCGGCGGGCTGCAGCACGCTTGGCCCGCTGGTACCTGTCAGCTGCCTCAGGAGTCCCATGAGCCAACAAGGCCCTATAAGACTCCTTCTTCAGCCTGACAGCATCCCTTACTTCTGGGGTCCACCATCAGGTTCAGGGATTGCCACTGCGACAGGCACCACAGACCTTACAACCACAGCTACAAACGGTTGCATAGACACTAGAGGCCGAGAACAAAGCCCACTTGGACTCCATGTCCCCAGCCTCCCCCGGAATCTGGGAGAAGCTCTCCCAGAGTGAGTTGTGTGTGATTTGAAGGTCTCCCTGACAGAGGGCTCTGCCAGACATTCCCAACAGACCTTTACTATACGCTTGTGCCTCCCAGGACTTTCCGGCTTCCTCCTCCACCAGCTGTCAACCGATCATCACCCAACTCACAACCAGGTGGTGATCGGTTGACAGCTCTGCCCCTGTCTTCACCTGAGTGTCCAAGACACACGGCCAGAGGTCAGATGACACAACAACAAAGTCGATCATCGACCTCCGGCCTAGGGTGTCCTGGTGCCACGTGCACTGATGGACACCCTTATGCTCGGACATGGTGTTCATTATGGACAAACCGTGGCTAGCACAGAAGTCCAATAACAGAACACCACTCGGGTTCAGATCAGGGAGGCCGTTCCTCCCAATCACCCCTCTCCTGGTGCTCCCATTCTGACACTTTTTGATGCCCCCATTCTGACACTTCTTCATGTCCCTATTCTGACACTTTTTGATGCCGCCATTCCAACAACCTATTCATAGTTTGGAGCGTCACCTTTTTTGCCTGAACCAGGCCTAAACCAGGACTAAACCAGGTCTAAACCAGGTCTAAACCAGAACTGAACCAGGACTGAGTGTTGGGACAGGCCCGGAGGTGCGCCCGTGTAGACTGTTGGGTGACTGCAGGTGAAAGTACCAGCGCAGAGCTCCACGCCCCACGGGGCTAAGCGCAGCCGTCGGACACCCTGCTCTGCAGGCTCGGGGTTCTCTCTCTCTCTCAAGTCTAAGATCAGTCCTGGTTTAGTCCTGGTTCAGTTCTGGTTTAGTCCTGGTTTAGTCCTGTTTTAGTCCTGGTTCAGTCTTGGTTTAGTCCTCCTGGTTCAGTCCTGGGATCACTTCTGGTTTAATCCTGGTTCAGTCCATATGCGGCACAAATGTCTGGTATCTCGATTGATGTTTCTTCTGCTCAATAAATTGAGCAAAAATACACATCTTATTTATACTTACCTTATTATATAAATACATATCTTCACTTCACAATCCCTGTGAAGTGAAGATATGTATTTTTGACAGTAGAGTCGCATCTGTGAATTTGTATTCGAACTGAAGAAAGCGTAATCGCAAATTTTCATTTCATGATTGTAATTCTTGATGTTGTAACTTTTCAATTCGTATTCTGATGGAAAAGAATACATTATATGTACGACTTGAGAGTTTACAAATATTTATTTTATGCTCAGCTACAGCCAATTATGCATGGATTTCCCAAATATGCACAGATTTCTATCATATGCACACAAATATTTCTGATAGCTTTCGTACTCTATACATATAGCTTATTCTAGTAGGTCCACGTATTTTTAATAATTACCTTTTTTGTCGGAATGGCAGAATGTTGAAAAAAATGCTTAAGTGCTGCCACTCCAACCAAGGAACAAAAAAATGTTGGAGTGCAGGGACGTTTGATAAAAAATGGAAATGCCTCCACTCTGACAATTAGACGTCAGTGTTGGAGTGGCGGTATGTCAGAATGGCAGCATGTAACCACAATGCTCTTGGGGCAAATGACACACCTAAAACACAGAAACAAATTTATGTAAAGTTGATTAGTACTATAGAATTCATTTTAGCATTTACATGTGACTTATTGCCAATGCACATGGTTGTAACCAGCATCTCCACTGCTCTCCGTGTGCGTGGAGCAGAACCAAGTAACGTGCAAGGGCAGGGAGAGATGCACGTGATGCAGCATCTGACTGCGTGACATCAACTCGACTGTTCTCAGGTAGACCACAAACACTGCTGGTGCTAGTCCAGTGTACCCTACTATGTTTGATGTTGTGAACTTGTGATACAAGATCTCAGTGCAGTACTAATACATGTTATTGTGCAAAACAGCAGTTGTACACGCACACACTATAAGCACTAATCAAACAAATGTGCTGTTGTCACCTGCTACATTGAGACAGGAAAATGATCTAATGTTGAGTTTTGCCTTTCAGTAAACCGACTAGCATTCCCCATTACACAACTGTAATCGTGCTGGATAATGCTAGCCTAACAGCAAAAGCAAGCTATGTTTCGACCATGTATGAGAGAAAAGTAAAATAAACTTAATGCTGGTGGCACTGTCAGCAATGCTTTTTCTTGGATTCCATCTCTTCGGTCGACCTTGGGCTTCTAAGCCTTCTATCTCGTTGTGGGCCAGGCATTTCTTTCTTAAAATGGATTTTGGAAAATGTTTGAAACGCGCAGGTAGGCTACTGAGCTCAGCATCAGCCAGCCAGGTGAGCGGCAAACGGGTGTGCTTCAGTGACAATTGATGACGTCATTAACACGAGACAGACCCGAGCAGTTTTGTTATTATTTCCTTATAGCCATGGATAAATGAATATAGCATGCACATATTACTATTATAATATGGTTTACATTTCATAATTAAATAAGAAATTGAAACTTATGCACATTTGGGACCTACGTCACAGAGGAGACTGGAGAATGTGCGGGACTTCAGCATGGCACATGTTCAAAGCAGATGTATATCTGTGCTATTTGAAATGTCCAGCAATGAGCAAGAGCCTTAGACTGTATGGCAAGATCCAAAACTGGAGATCATTACCTGGTATGTTAAGTAACTTTTCTTTATTATTTAGATTTTAGATGGTCACAGGAACGTAAGTCCATACATTTCATTCAACACATGGGACTGCGTGTCTTTTGTGTTTGGGGGAAACATTCAGCAGACAGCCATAACATATATTTCAAAATGTCACATTTCTAATAATTATTCTTTCTTAAATAGGATATGCCAGCATGCTCTACATTTGGGAGACCAAGCAACCGTTCATCAGGCACAGATCTACTGTATATTCTCACGATCAAAAGTATCGCTGAGAAAGTGGATTCATGTACATGGATTATGGATTCAAGTTCCAATTAATATTGTTCTAAAACCATGTTTCTGCAAGGCATCAAAACCATGAAATTATGCTTAACTTTAACTTTCACTGAGCTTTCACCCACATTGCAATGTTTTTTTTTTGTTTGTTTGTTTTTTTTTCCCTTGTACTGGTTTTCCAAACAAGTTTGGATGTGATAAATTAAAAGTAACATTAGAACCATAAAAGTGTTACATATTGAATAAGAAAATGTTTGCTGATAGATAAAAGCTATTAGTGTGACATGTGCTTAATGTGCATTATGTAAAGTTCAAAATGTAAAGATAAACATCTTTAAAATATATGATCTGATGCAGAATGAGCCCTTCTTTGGACACCAGTGGTTGCCTGTACAGTCAGTTCGATGAAAAATGTAAGGCTTGTGCTGAACTCCTTACATTGAAGTGACTGTACAGGCTTAAACAGTACCAAGTACCAACCACAGGTACCAACAGAAGGGCTCATTCTGCATCAGGCTGGTGCATGAATGGGTGTACGCTTGTGAGTGTTGGTAATGAGATGTTTATAACATGTTTTGCAGAGTCAATTACTGACAAATTGATTGTAAATGTTCTGAAAAAATGAATACACACCCAAATAATTTGTATCCATGTTTCTTGGCTTGTTTTTTAAATGTTGAGTTGGTTGCCACCTCTGTGAAAAGTTAGTTATGACACTTCAGACTTATGTAATGGCTGCTTTAGTACCTTTAGAAATATTTGAGTACAAATAGTCTTCACTTTAGAAGTACTTACAAAAAGGTATTAGCTACTGGTTGAATTAATCATTAACTAATGGTGTTATTCAGACATTTCTTAATCATTATCACATGTCTAAATAATGTGAAAATTGCATTATGATTTCTTTGGAATTTGGCCAACCTTAACAAATACTTAGTAAAGCATAATTAGTCTTCACTTTAGAAAAGCTCTCAAAAAGACTTAACTAACAGATAATAGCTGCCTGAATTATCATTACATTGCAGTATTAGTAAATCATTCGCTCAGCAGCACAGGCTAGTTAAGTGAAAGTTAAGTGCTAATTAAGGTAGTAATTAAGTAGTTATTAAGCCTGAATGGCTCTTGATTAACAGTTCATTATTAATTAAGTCTTTGTTCATGCTTTATTAAGGCTAAATAAGGTGTATCACAGGACAAGTGCCTGTGGCTACTGGACTATTTTTGAAGGAGGCTAAGTGACACAATATACTATACATTATAGCCTTCAAACTAGGGGGAGTTAACACTGTTATTACCTCAGAAGTGGCAGAGGGCGATCATGTGCAAGAGGCACTGAGGAGGTGCAGTTATGGATATTGCAATAGAATCTCAGATCACCTAGGACAGAGCTCTTTATGGTAACATCACTGTATCAGCACAGACACGTCAAGTGGGGATCAGTCACAAACCAAAGCCCTGAAGAAATTACTTGGTAGCAAAATGTTTTCCAAATGAAATCAGTATAGCTGCATCTAGCGTGATATACTTTTTGATAAATTAGCTTTACTGTGTTTGATCCCCATGTAAATAAATGTTTAGTCTGGAATGCTCATACTGTTCATATGATTTTCTAATATAGTTGACATGTTTTTTTTTTGTTTTTTTTATTACAGATGTCAACAGGCAATGGAATGTTTGCTTTTTTCAATTTGTTATTAATGTAACATATGTATTCTGGGCTCCAACAGGGACAGATTTTAGGACTCTACTCTCTACACTATAATGCCAAAAGTATTCCACTCATCTCCCTTGACTGATACTGACGCATATGAACTTTGCAGTTATACCAGCTTCAACTCTTCTGAAAAGGCTGTCTACAAGGTTTAAGAGTGTGTTTATGGGAATTTTTGACTACTCTTCCAGAAGTGCATTTGTGAGGTCACACACTGATGTTGGACGAGAAGGCCTGGCTCTCAGTCTCTGCTCTAATTCATCCCAAAGATGTTCTATTGGGTTGAGGTCAGGACTCTGTGCAGGCCAGTCACGTTCATCCACACCAAACTCTTTCATCCATGTCTTTATGGACATTGCTTTGTGCACTGATTACAGTTATGTTAGAAGAGGAAAGGGCCATTTCCAAAAGTTTCCAAAGTTGGGAGCTTTTTGGTATGCTGAAACATTCAGAGTTCTTTTCACTGGAACTAAGGGGCCAAGTTCAGCTCCTGAAAAATAACCCCACACCATAATATCCCCTACACCGAACTTTACACTTGGCACAATGCAGTCAGACAAGTAGCATTCTCCTGGCAACTGCCAAACCCAGACTCATCCATCAGAATGCCAGAGAAGTGCAATTCGTCACTGGAGAACGCATCTCCACTGCTTTAAAGTCCAGTGGCTGCGTACTTTACACCACTGCATCTGAGGCTTTGCATTGCACTTGGTGATGTATGGCTTGGATGCAACTGCTCGGCCATGTAAACCCATTCCATGAAGCTCTCTATGCACTGTTCTTGAGCTAATCTGAATGCCGCATGAAGTTTGGAGGTCTGTAGTGATTGACTCTACAGAAAGTTGGCGACCTCTCCGCACTATGCGCCTCAGCATCCGCTGACCCCGCCCCATCAGTTTACGTGGCCTACCACTTCATGGCTGAGTTGCTGTCGTGCAATTTGATCAGGAATGCAGTTTGACAAGGCTTTTATTGAACTGTGTCACATTGACACTGAAGTCAAATGAAGTAAAGTTGTTAAGGCTAGAAAGATGCTTGACTTCTTTTTGAGATACTTTAAGATACTTTGGATCATAAGTATGTCTGATCATGTTTGATCTTGGAAGCTAAGCAGGGTTGGCCGTAATTAGCACATGGATAGGAGACTGCTGGGAATACCAGGAGCCAGAGTGACTTATTGGTGGTGGTCAGAGGGGCAGATGTCATAGATTGGCAGCCTTGTTTGGAATAAGCATTATTGTTACACCCCCCTACACACACATACACACATCAAATAATGACCAATCCAACCATGAAATCTTGAAGTCTGTGAGAAATATCTGTCAAATACTATGCCTGAAATTGGATCATCAGATGGATGGATTAGTTTTTAACATGGAAGACACCAACACTGGTTCACATCCTTGTTTCAACACCATTACCAAAATGAAATCCCTCTTAATACGTTGGATATTTCTTGTGAATAGTCCATTTAAGATGCACTGATCTGTGGTGATTGTGCATGTGTGCCAGTTTATTAATGCCATTGCAGATGTAGATAAAGGGCCGATTCTGTCAAAGGAAAACTGTCTGGGAAACACTATGCACATTTATCAGGAAGAATGGCTACAGTGTGGTAATTCAATCAATAGCCCGTTTCACAGACCACTCAGAGCTGCACATACATTCATTCTGCAGGCCAGAGCTTCACTGGATGTCCACCTGGGTTATTACTTCATGCTTTTACCTCTGAATGTGCTATGCTGTAGACTTTGTGCACACAATTTATATATAAACTTAGCTTCCAAGATCAGACAATATCATAAACAAACTAAGGTACAGTGGGGGAGCATGGGATTATGTCTCTTGCCAAAGGATAAACGATAACAACAGTCCTCATCTGTGGGAGCTGGAATTACACCACCAAACTATGGGCCAGGGGATCTGACCACTCTACCAACCAATCTATCAGAGGCTGAATACTCTACCAACTGAGATACTTTTATATAGTACTTTGCGGATATTAAAAGTCATGATGCACTTTGGTACATTATTCATTCATTGATTTATTCATTCCATAATGGTGGTGGAAATTACAAAACACAAATATCTTTTGAATTGTCTAAAATGCTCTTGTAATTGTGAATAATTTACAATTATCATACAATTATTAATAATAATTTATTTGATTTGAACCTTTTCATCAGAGGGGTAATGTAGAGTCTGATATCATTACACTACTATATGTCTATAGGTCAGAAGAGAGAAAGTACTCTATACAAAATTAATTTCTTCTGGTTGAAATGTACAAATATCTTAAAAGTCTGACCTAGCTAACTTCAAAAGCCCTGTTCTGATCTCAGAGTATCTGGAATCTTCATTGAGCTCTGTCAGTGTATAAAACCGGACCAGAGGCTGATAATGAAATCCATCCAGGTGTGTTTGATTTGCATGCCAAGACAGCCAGCCTCTGTCTGAAGATTATGCATTTGCTGACAGCCATAAAGGGAATCATTTCTAAGGCCATTGCTTACTAGTGTGGAAAATCACCGCTCCAAATTCTGCAGCGAGGAGCAAAATAAACACACCACCATCAAGCCATTGCTTCCCTTTGTGAGAATCATTTTTTATACTTTCTTTCTGTCTCATGGATTTATGATGGAGGAATAATTTTTCATAAGCAGTGTGAACTTCTAATGCATGTTTTTTCTCTGCATATCATGCCTTCAGAGTGCGTTAGATTTGGGAGATATGCTTCTGCCATTGTCTTCTTCTCATCTCATCCTGCCATCGTCCCCAACATAAAAAGGGTCTGTGAGGGATGCATGCTGGAAAGAACACACAGGCTGCTGTAGGAAAAATAAGGCCTCAGACTACTGCAACAAGTCCCTTTATACACTGCGTTCCATATTATTATGCAAATGATATTTTTCTCTGATTTTGCCAAATTGTCAGTATAAATGACAGTCATCATAATTTTCACGTCATCAACCTTTAGAGTACAATATTGAACAAACCTCCCAATGATAACAGTATTTTTTTCAAAAGTAAAAAGATTCTGAGATTGATTTCACTGACCCAATGATCCCTGAGACACAATACCATCCATGAGTTTCACTGAAAAACTACAAATTTTACCTTTATTACACTTTTGCAAACACAATTTGCATAATAATTTGGAACGCGGTAGTACACAAATACCTGTGAGAGGCTGTTCCAGTTACTTTGAAGCTTGATTAAAAGATGTATATGGATTGATGGAGCCTCCATAAGGAGACAACAGCACATACAGGTCTCTGATCATGTGGGATTAAAACATGTCTCTTAAACGGTGAGAGAAAATTTGCATACTAATACAACTGATCAGTTGTGTGAAGTATTAGATCAGTTTAAACTACACTATGGAAATATCCATGGAAATATAAAGTTAATAATTGGAAAATTTTACACGGAGATAGTTACATTTTAATGCCATACTGTTGTGGATTATAGCCAAAGGAACAACATTTCCATAGAAACAAGCAGGAGGAGGCCCTGCTCCAGGCCAAATAAGAGTCAGGTTTGTGGGGAGATGCAAACCCGTTCACAGCAATAAACACAACAAAAACATACTTTTATTATTGTCTATTTTTTGGCTAAAAAGTTACAGACTTTGGCTTTAACTACAAAATGTTTCAATTTGAAAAAGCTAATTAGACATTTAGTGCACATGTAGGGCCTAGGTTATTTGTTTTATTTATTTATTTATTCTATAAAACTACATAAATGCACTATGTACATTGAATATTTGACAGTATGGATTTAAACTTATCTTGCATTTATTAAATTGCTGGTGTTTTTATTGCTCAACAGAAGAAAAAACATACATAAATTGAGAGGGCTTGTCCCTTCACAGATATTCATTTCATATATTAATTTTGTGAATATCCCATTAGTCAAACATAAAGAGTACATTTAGCATTAATTTGAAAGGGCATAAGCCAAATTTGAAACACAGTTTTGTATGGACTCCCTCTCTTTGTTGAATCATTCTACAAAGCCATGTTAATAATGCTATGTCTGTTTTTTCTCCCATTGAGCAGATGGGATTATCATATTAATGCATGCACTGTGTGTTGTTGAAGATGTTCAATTATGCATCTGTGATCATTTGCAGTTTCTGAAGCCATGCATTATTCACTATTTGTGTGTTGTTCTTTGGGCCTGCTCCTCTCAATGAGATTGCCTGTAAATAATTGCTCTGTTGTGGATGGGAAAAGGTTAATGGGGTAATTTAACACAAAGCTGCAGTCTGCCTTCTGCGGGTCGGGTACCACACATGCTCAAGACTTTAGTAAACTTGTTATACATTTTAAAAACTAGTATGGCAAGGCGAGTGGTATAACTATGCAATTTCCCCATTGTGTGACAAATAAAGGATTATCTTATCTTAAACTAATTTATAATAACGGAGTGTCTATTTGCACCCTGGGTGTTAATAGTTAAATGGACACGATTGTTCTATTTACACCCATCTCAAGAAAAAAGGGAATGCTGACGTGTCTGCTTACGTCGTTTCCTGTGAAAAGTGCGGGAAGCTGGATTTGAGAATCCAACCAAATAAAATTCAAAATAAACTGATGTAAGGTAAGGTAAAAGGTAAGTCAGTGTTACTACAAAATATATTTGCAATGCCTGTCCAACCATTACTATTTGTGTAATTAAGTTGAACGCATCACAGCATCATGGGCAGTTTATTTAGCTTGCGCAATGTATAGCTAGTGGTTATGCTAGTTGATCTGTCTATTCATCAATTCAAGTACAGCCTCAATCAAGTAAGATAATGGTAACATTAAAAGTGGTTCAAATGTAAGCATTTGGCCCTCGTAAGCAGCAGCTAAGCCCCATTCACCAAACAATGTGCTTATTTTCTTTTAAAGCTGTAAGTTAACTAGAGATGAGACACGAATTTCGAATAGTCGAATATTCGTTATACGTTCAAATATCGAATAGTAATTTCGCCATATCTCACTTCAGGGACCACCAAACCATTTAAGGGAACCCGTAACTACTATAGAGCCACATCAGCCCATTTGAGATTATAGTGTATTATAGCTTTGCGCACAAACACGAAACTTAACTCCACAGCTAATTTGCAAGCTAATTTGCATAAAATACACGCTGAAAAAAACAGTTCGCTCTGTGCTCTGATGCGGAGCTTCTATCGGACTAAAGGACACGACTCAGTGGATTGTATGTGTTCTTCCAATGACAGAGGGATGTGCTCCTCATGGTGAGTCTGTTCTGAGTGTATATCCCGTTGGAGATGGTTCATGTTAAACTTTTCAGAGATCATACATGTGCAGATCGTACGTGTGCATGTCATACGTGTGCAGGTTCAGCGCAGCTCCCTTGTGGGTGTGCTGTCCTCTTCATCACGCAGCAGTCCAGCCTTTCCAAACCTGTTGGTGATCGTGGATTTTTTCACATGGCTCCACGATGTCACAACGCATTATATAGTAAACCCAAAGATGTTCATTATGTCTTCTTATGTACTTTAACTTCTTGGGTTCTTTGGGTAACCCTCTCCTCTTTCTCTCACCCTCTCCCTCTCTCACTTTTTTTTTTCTCTTCACGCCGCATGCAGACCCGTGGTAGTTGGATAGCGGGCAGTGGCCGAAAACGAAACTTATAGAAATATATGTGTGCATAGTATAGAAATCCGTGCATATTTGGCTGTAACTGAACATAAATAAACCAGGACTAATCATGGGTTCGAGAAAAGGAGAGAGAGACCCAGGCCCGTGGACCGGTGTCAGTAAAGTGCGAGCGGGCGACCGCACCCTGTGCTCAGTCCTGGTCCTTTTGACTGCGGTCACCGGACATCTGTGCGAGTGCACCTCCGGGTCGTCCCGACACTAAGGCTGCGTCTCAATTCTCCCCCTTAGCCCTCTGTCTTAGCCCTACCCCTCTGTTGTGTGCGTTCACGAGAGACAGAGGAGTATCCCAATACTCTTTTCTGTAAGTGCGAGGGCTAAGGGGAAGGGCTGTTCTACCCCTCTGAGCAGAGCTTTTTCAGATGCACCCTTTGCGCAAAGGGGATAGGCGTGGCTTAACGCAAGTCGCAGCAAAAAGCAACAAGGAAATCGGGAAGTGTCGGGCAATCGGGAAGGAATCGGACAAATGTGAGTATTTTGCACTCAAGAACCTCATAAAAAGTTGTATAAAACTGTAGTAACTTTTGAAAAGTTGTAGGTATACTCATGGCACCAGCATTTACGCTTTCTGACATATACGGCTTATTGTAACATGCCCGGTTAGAACTATACGCTTGTTACGGTAGAATGTGTAAAGTATTATGAACATGCATGGCCTAAAAGAACTATATACGCATTTATGTTAGACTAGAATGTGTAAAATATATCGCTGTATCTGTATATGTTTTCATTTCGCCTCGTAACTTGTCTCATGCGCTTTTAGAACTATACACGTTACGGTAGAATGTGTAAAGTATTACGAACATGCATGGTCTAAAATATTATTGTTTTGTTTCGCCTTGTAAATTATCCCCTATTTATATTAAAAACGACATGTTATTAATCACATTTGTATTTTTGTTTAGAAATTTCTTGTTCTTCTTGGCTGGACTTGCTGGAGTTGTGTCAGCCCAACAAGCTTCAAAAAAGTGGGAGAATTTGAAAATAAAATATAAGGTATATTACATTCTATAATATTTGTAGGTACCAAAACAACTATATATGTTTATGACTATGTATTAATTTTGTTTTCTTTTTTGTGTGTACCAGGCATCCTCTACAACTCCATCCACCTCTGCAGCATTTTAATTTTGTGTTACAGTTGATTAAAATTTGATTTAAATATGCTGTACAGAGTATAGTAATTTAAAAAAAAACAAAAAAAACATTTGACTTTTTGCAAAGTTTATTTAAAACAAACTCAAAAGGAGCACAATACTTCAAAACTTTAAAAATAATGTCATATTGTTGCGACTGCAAAGGGGTGTCCCATTTCTAAGGGTTTAAAACAAACCCCTTTGCCTTAACCCTCTTTTTAAAGACAGAGTGTAAGGGCGAGGGCTAGGGCTAAGACAAAGACAGAGGGCTAAGGGGGAGAATTGAAATTGGGCCTAAGTCCTCAGTCCGGTATACAAAATTAATGCATACCTCATCAGCCAACCAGAGAAGACAGTCCCATTGTTAAGGGAGATAGGGGTTCAATAATGTGTATAAAGTTTTGAAATGTTTCTTGGCTGTGGATGGCCTTGCGATTGGAACTCCTGAGCCTCTCAGAACTAGTCCCGTGAGGTATCTTCCTGACCTCAGTGTTTGGAACTGTCCATTATGTTTATATGTTATGTTAATAAGACTCTCGTTAATGTCGTAGCAGTGTTGTTATGATGTAGTAGTTTTTTTTCAGCAAACAGTGAGTCAGATCGCTGGCGATCCCATCTGCAGCAAAAGGCTACAGGCAGGGTACACTGGACCATGCATGCTGGTTGATCCTCTAAAGACTAGACATAATCTATGCCACATGTTTACAGAAAATCTACAGATGCATAATTTTCTTTACATTTAGGTGAAGTCATCCGTTTTGAAGAATTATGGCCATCAAAAATATGGAAAGCACCCGATGCTGAAAGACATTCATAACATAGAACAGCAAGTTAAAAAAAAGCTCTCAGAATGACCAAACTGAAGCTGAACTGATGATGGATAACTTGGGATGAGGACGGCCTGCGGTGTTAACAGGCATCGGTACCTTTCTCATGCTCCGATTGACCAGAATTATTTTTAAGCGGAATAAACATTTACATGATTGCGGAATAAATTAATTTGGATTTAAAATCAGAATAAACCACCCACTTAATTCGGAATTAAGTTTAAATCCGAATTAACTTAAATCCGAATAAACATTAGGAATGTGTTTACATGGTCTTTTTAAAATGGAATTAACTTTTATTCTGAATTAATTTATTTTTAATCTGATTTAAAGGTCTCATGTAAACAGGGCCAATGCCATAATGCGTGCCATAAAAAAGTAATTACACAGAAGACTGAAATTGCATCTCCAAACTCGAATGTGTAGTAATTTGGCTAAATTTGACACAACAAAACATGAAGTACTACACATAGACGTCAGTAGTTACTGACAAGCTAAATCCGACACCTAACTTAACATTACATGCAAATAGACAACAAAATATTGACAATTTAACACAACAGACAGACAGGCAGTGGGCTACAATTTAACAGGCCTGAACACTGATTTTTTTTTTTTTTTATGGTTTGAGGTACATTGTTGTGCAAAACAAGGTGTAACATGGTTGTGCCAGACAAGGTTGTTCAAGGTGAAATATGGAAAGGTGCAGAGTGCAGAATAGCAGCATGGTAACCCCTGTGCAAATTGTGCATCTGACTGTAATATCAGTATAGCCTGAATTGTTGCACTAATGATGGACTTTTTCATCTTTAGAAAATTCATGAAGGAGAGAGGTGTCACATCTGGGGAGTCCTTGATGGGTGGACATTGCAACCACTTACAGGGTCCAGACAGCATGATGGTGCAAGCTGCGGATTGTTTGTGCTGATGGAAAGTATTGTTTTTAAAATCACAAACCTCTTTGTTAGGGTAGTTACACCCCGTGTGGTTTTTAAATTAATATGTTCTTTATTTCCATAATTTTTATTTTTCCCTCCAGAATGCTAAGCCACTCCTGAAAGATGCTGATACTGCTATGGTCCAACAGGAGCACGTGTTAGGAGTGAGACAATACATTCGACAAAGACTGATTACCCAAATGACATAATGTTTCATGTTTCATAATGTTTAATCATCTCCGGCCCTCCCTTACTCCTCAATCCACTGCCGTACTTGTGCACAGCCTTGTCACTTCCCGCCTGGATTACTGTAACTCTCTTTTGTTTGGTCTCCCATAAAAAACTCTCCATAAACTTCAACTGGTTCAGAATTCAGCCACTCGCATTATGACACGCACCCCCTCCATCAACAGCATCACACCCATTCTACAACAGCTCCACTGGCTCCCCATCACGAACCACATTCAATACAAAATCCTGCTCCACACATTCAAAGTCATCCACAACCTTGCACCTCCATATCTCTCTGATCTCCTCCATATCGCCACACCTGCTCGCTCTCTCCGCTCCTCCTCCTCTCTCCAGCTCTCTGTCCCCTCTGCCCGTCTTGTCACTATGGGGAGCAGGGCATTCAGCCGCTCTGCTCCCCAGCTCTGGAACTCTCTCCCTCCTGACCTCCGCAACACTGGCACACTTCCACACTTCAAATCCAAACTCAAAACTCATCTGTTCAGACTGGCCTTTCAACCATAACTGCACTGTCCTTTTAAAAGTTTTACTGTTTAAAAGTTTTACTGTTTGTTTTTGTATGTATTTTTACTGTTGCTTTTAACTGCCTAATGTATACTGTACTTGTTGTAAGGCGACCTTGAGTGTCCAGAAAGGCGCCTAATAAATAAAATGTATTATTATTATTATTATTATTATTATTATTATTATAATGTGTTCCTGTGTGTGTTTAGGGCATAGACCGTGCTAGCGTGCTAGCCCCCACATGCCAAATAGGAAGAGCGCCAGGAGGCTCTTCCAGCTGCAAGACACCCTGTCTCCCCGTGACTTACACTGGGATCTTGTCGCCCCTCTCTCTGTAACTGGTACGATGGGCATTTAAGTCAAGCTTGAGTCAGACAGTTCAGTGTCCATATTAAACAAGCGTTCACATCAGTTGGATGTACAAAACATTAGGCAAGGCAAAACCACAAAAGCTTATTACCTGAAAATGTAAATGTTAACAGTTAGCCTAACTGTTTTACAATTAGCAGAGGCCTACAACGTATTGCCTCGGATATGTCAGTGGCTCTATCTTGGCCTGGTCTCTTATAAATACACACCAACAACAAGATAGGCAGTAGCACAGCAGTACAGCACCATGGACTGCATGGCGGGGTCACGTAGTAGGTGCTAAAGAAAAACTACATTAAGGATAATCCAAATAATTATAGCCTATTGTAAATAGTCCTACCTGACATACCTACGCAACAAACAAGGATGGCAGAAGTGGAAGTCAGAGAACAAGCACAGGGGATTCAGGGGTTTTTATACATGGAACCCTGGCGCCACCTCCTGGTGAATTGCTTAAGTCCAACCTGCTACACTAGCCACACTTTGTTTTGGTCACTCCTTTGCACTCTTGGTAATTCTTTACCCTGAGATGGCACACCTTTTAAGTAAAAAACATTTCAGGAGACTTCATCATGGAGCTCACTGAGAGAAGGCCAAGGGTTTACAGCTCTTAACAAAAAAAAGCGTGCCTATATATATTACCTATAATTAGTTGAGTTGTTTAACTTTTTTTTCTTGTGTCCTGTATGTATATAAATTGTAAAAAAAATCATAACACAGCACTTATTCACACTATGCAATGTTTTACACAATCAGTTTGTCAGAGCAGATATCAGGCTGTAGGCTCGGTCTGTGTGGTCAAGTCACTGTCATTGTAAAAGTGAGTAAATGAAAAGGAAATGGAAAGGTCCCAGGTTCAGGACTGCCATCATAATTCCTTTATCAACTTTTAGTTCAATAAATGGAATATTATTTCAATATCAATATTTATCATATGTACCTTTGAATTAGTGGCTACACATTTTTTTACATATTAAGATTAGCCTTATGTGATGGCATTTGAGTTGTAGATGGTGCAATAATTAACTTACATGATGCATTATATATACTAGAACTAACTACTTTAGTGTTAGGTTTATATATTGCTGGTCACATTTTGTTTAATATGATTAATTTATAAAAAGGCCTCACTGTGATGCTCCTGCTTGCAAAGTTAATGTGAAAGCAGCATAAATGCATTTCAATATTATTGTTTATTGTGGTATTTTCAGAATATACTATACTTCATAATCTGTTATCATGACAGCAGCACCCATTTGAGCTTGTATTTACTGTTAGTCATATCATATGTTTAAAAAAAAAAAAAAAAGATTGTGCTACTCTCTGACCGCAGAGTTACGGTCTGTGTTAAGATGTTACACAAAAGCAGAACACAACAAAGATATCTCAACCACACAAAGTGAAAATATTGTTTTGGTCTGGTAGTCTTTCTACAAACTGGTTATACAAAAGTAGTGGAGTAGGCAGTCATGACCAGTGTTAATTTTGACAAGGAATTTTAATTTAGTTTTAGTCTTAGTCTTTTGACTAAAATTACTTTTAATTTTAGTCTAGTTTTAGTCATCAGATTTGTTTTAGTTTTAGTCTAGTTTTAGTCGACTAAAATGAAAACAGTTTTAGTCGACTAAAATGAAAATAGATTTAGTCGACTAAAATTACAATAGATTTAGTCGACTAAAAGCTTTTCACACGTATCAATTTTTACCTCTTACATTGAACATAAAACTATACTTTCTTGAAATTGGGATATTAATATGCAAACATTTCACACTTTATATTTAAACACAACTGTTTTTATTGAAAATGTGTTTCAATGTTTAAATAGAAAAGCAGTAGCAAACAAAGCACAAAGACAGTAAATAATAAATAAATAAATTATTGCTGTCTGTCTTTATGACACCAGTGTATACCACAGCAATAACTGTCAAAATGATAATTCACAGCTAAATCCAAAATATATTTAAAAAAAATTAAAGTGCAGGTGTCAAAGGCCCTTTTGCCCCATACAGTTTATTACTGCAGCTTATTAATGCATAACAAGTACTGTAACAACCTTTGAACTCTACAACTCTAACTCTTTTTCCCCTTGATTGATGCGCCACATGGTTTACACGTCGTCTTATTCTCTTTGTTATCAAACGTGAAGTGAGACCACAGGTCAGACCGTCTTTTTCTCCCAATCCCAGTCGCCAACATCTTCTCTTAGCACTTGTTGCTCCTCTGTCCTCCTCATGTTTCTCGGCGGGGCGCGTGAGCTTTTCGGCACCGCGCAACAACGCGCGCTGTGATTGGCTCTTTAGCGCAGCGGCCGCTCGTTCCTCTCTCTTCTCCTGAGGAGTCCTGACACTTATTCGTCACCATGGATCTATTATTCGTCACAGGTAATATTTTTGTTTCGTCTTTTATTTGTTGACGAAAATGTCCGTCTATTTCGTCATCGTTTTAGTCATTTAAAAGTAATTTTTATTTAGTTTTCGTCTCGTTTTCGTCCGCAAAAAACCTTCGTTGACGAAATAATTTCATCATAGTTTTCGTCAACGAAATTAACACTGGTCATGACAATACCCATACAATGTCTCCTCCATTCAGTCTAGAACAGTTCAGTTATGCTTTATGAAGTTGTGTCCTGAATTATCCTTATGTTGTATCTTTGTGTCTACACATATGTGCACACTATGTACTTTAGGACAAATAAATGGCAGTGTGCTATCATATATGAAAAAAATTAAATGTTTATTTTTAAAATGTAATTTAAATTACATTTTAGACTGTTTACATTAGGACAAAAACAATGGAATTAAGTAGTCTGAAGTTTCTACATTTCCTTAACAACTCTCTTTCAGCTTTCTCTACTACTGCTGAGCGTGGATTCCACACTGAGCTGGAGAGTTGCTCCTGTGGTGCCCCCTAGAGGAGGGGACAGACAGGTAACAGCCAGTGACAGTGTTCGAAGACTAAAAGTAATTATCTGACAATGAGTCAAATGTGGTCACAGCTTCAATAAACGCAGACTCTGTCATCCATCAGTGTGATTAAAGCTGGCTTTGGAGATTGTTGTATTAATAGTGGCAATAGTGCTGTCATGATACAACAATTTTGAACTCAATTTTGATACTAAGGAATAGACTTAATGCCCAAGATTAATACATTATTTATTGTATTTTATTTTAATGAACAAGTGCCATTTGTGTTCATTTGAGTGCCTAGCTTCCAAAACTACAAAGAGGTTAACTTGCTAGCTATGAATCTAGCACAGATCTGAAGTGGAGAGAGGAGCCCTGGTGCTGCACTCCCAGCTGCACTGAAGGAGGGGTCAATGTAGAGGAAACATCTCCCAATAAATTATAATCTCTAATCTAAATTTATTGGAGGTAAGACCAGGAGCAATGCAGCTCTTGAATGACTAATATGTCCTTCTTGATCTTCAGCTTAGTGTAGTGCGGTACTGGATGCGAGCGGTGCAGTTGACCCTGGCTCTGACTCATGCTGCATTATTGACTGTGAACAACAGCCCAAAGCTGGGCACTGGGTACCCTGTGTGCTGATCCGCTCCTCTAGCTCTGCTCTGACAGATGGCTGCATTGAGCAAATCACTCAGAGAAATTATGCTGACTGGACACACCAAGAACCTTGCCACTAACAACTTATTTCCAGCCCCGATTTCCCAAAACATCCATAATGCTTCCTTACATTTACAGTTAGGTTAATAAGCTTCAACCTTCTTTTCCAGTTTTATTAGTACAGATTTACATCATCCTTATGGAATGCCAAATCCATCTTGGAGCAGTCTCTGGCATTTCAATGAGTAAACACAGAAAGGGCCTGTGTTAAGTGATCAAATGGAAGGTAAGGGCCAGGCATCATTGAGCCATACATTGGGAAGCTCTCTTTCCTTCCACAGCTAATCCTTCAGATCAGAATTGTGGCTTATAAGGACCGTAATATGCTAATTTTATTTTTTATAATATCTTAAACCTGTGTCCAAGCATATGGGAGCAATTGTGTACTTCTAAAGTGCACATATGTATCCTATTTTTAGTGCCAAAATGATGAGCGTTCACTGTGTTCTTAACCTGTATGCTTAATTGTGTGCCACTTAGGGTTGTCAGAAGTACTGAAAATCAGATACTAATCAATAGTAAAACTAGTTTAGCTAAATTAGATGCTCATTTGAACAGGTATCTCCAGCCTGTCAGCGTGTGAAGCAGCTGTGTAGCAATGGTACATGAAAGAAGGCATTGTATAGAGAAAGTACAGACAGCACACACATCTGCACCCGCCTCTCTAGTGCACCCACAAACAGCACAACTTTAAAGCCCCAAAGCCCTGGAGATGGACTTAGAACATGCATTTTTCATGAGTTTTCTCCCCATCCAAAGCTGCTTGGTGATACACCACACAGATGCAGAGTATATTGTTTGTTTTCTTTTTTGGTAGTTATCAGGTTTGTGGCGTTCATATTGACACTTCTCTGTCTGCTGGGTTTTCATTGTCTAGTTTAAGGTTCCCCCACAATGCTGTGGGTTCTATGATTGTGACTAAGTTGTAGTGTAGAACATATGAACATATGAGGGACAGGAAAACATCTTTGTCTGGTTTCGCAAGCCAATTGTTGATAGAGTACCGTAGCTGCTCATTAAGCACATTACGCACAGCGCGTAGGGTACCAAGTGCTTGCGGGGGCACCATGTGAATCCTCACAAACCAGCTGGCGTAGCATTCAACGGTGTGGCCCATGGCATTTTAAGGGGTCTTGTCCTCAGACCTGCAGAGCT
Organism: Taenioides sp. WSHXM2023; assembly: GCA_029959045.1. Lineage (NCBI taxonomy): Eukaryota > Metazoa > Chordata > Actinopteri > Gobiiformes > Gobiidae > Taenioides > Taenioides sp. WSHXM2023. The sequence goes on along the minus strand of CM057094.1, from coordinate 33,603,513 downwards.
CTTTAGGCCCTCATCTGCTTCCTCCAGCTCATCTGCACACCTGACAGATGACTCTTGGTGTGTATTAATTCGTCCATGTCAGATTCTTATTTACTAGAGCTCATTTATCCACTGGTGCTTAAAATAGACAGTGTTCCATGCAGCAGCCATTAAACTTTTGTGCTCATCTATCTTGTGTGCTTAGTAAAACTCCACATCAGCATCTCCCCTCTCACAGGTCTTTCAATGGTGTCACTGTCTTGTTTTATTTCTCCACACACTCAGACTAGTGCCTGGAGGTCCTTTATGTGTTGGAGCCTTTGTTAACATCACACTTGACAATTATGACCCATAGATAAAAATATGACCAAACACCCATTTACTGATTGTGTCTAGACAAGCACAACATGTGCAGATTTAACGACCATTCACTGCATCAGTCCACTAAGATTAGCATTAGACATTAGTTTTAAATACAAGGACACCAATTCAAAACACCATTCTATACTTCTTAGAAACCTAGAAGTCTAAAAAAAGGGCCTATAAAAGACTCTCAATATCGAGAAACAGAAACTCTCTAGCTAGCCCCCAATATAGCTTGCATCACATAACATAGAAATAACTCAATTTGGCCAAAAAATGGCTTAAATCTGTTGATTTTCTGTTGACCTATTTATTTAAATTTATTACTGATATCAAACTCCTCATTAACTGTGACATTCAAATGATTTTGATGGCACCGAGGAATCCAAATATGATGATCCAATGAATGAGTGTATTCCCATAGGATTTGGTTGGCTGTATTACTGAATGTGTTGTTTTGTCTTCAGCCACTGTGGACTCTCCATCAGTCTGGTGTGTCACAGCATTAACCTGCTAATGCAATGTTGCCATGTCCAAACATTAACAAAAACCAGGTGGCTGCTGTGCCCTGTCTGTGCGAGCTTTCCTCAAACATTCAGTCAGAATGTGGATGAGTGAAGATGTATCCTGCTCACTCTGCGCAGAGGCTAGGATTAGACTGAGATTTGGTCACAGCCAGGGGGAATGTGCCTCTGCTTTGACACAGTTTCACCACACAACACATTTGCACTAAGGAATCGTTCATTTTCCAATTTAAAACCGGATTTGGCTCAAACTTGTGAGAGTAGAATGTTATCATCATTTTGGTTTGATTTGGGAAGGCATGCATAAAATTACATTTATGTGGAGGGTAGAATTTAAGAACCAAAGAAGTTGCATTCTCAATAACTCCATAAAAAATGATGTGCAGCAAAGAGGCTCACTTCCCTTAAGTTACGGTTAAGAGAAGTGAGCCTCTTTGCTGCACTGTCTCCCTTCTGTCCCCCAGAGTGGTACACTGGACTGTGTTCTCTGTAGAATACTAATGAGGAGGGTCAATGCAAAGGTCAGTGGCTGGTCTGAGTGCTAATCGTACCCTCTGCAGGGACAGAGCCACTGTGGCTGCTGTCTCAGAGTTAGAGGACCCAGTTTAGAGACTGACCCTGGAGCTCATCCACTATGTTCAAAATGGTTTCCATGGCAATAACTAAAATATAAATGCATGCACCAAAAAAAAAAAAATAAAAAAAAAATATATTAATTAATGAATGAATTAATTAATTAATTAATTAATGAATTAATTAAAATAAGTAAATAAATAAATAACCTCTTCTACGCTACTGTATAGTCACAGACCTCAGTGTGCATGGCTCCAAAAAACATGGTTTTTGACAGAACCTTGTGTCAGGATTTTTGAACATACATTCGGTTGTTCAAATGCTTTCCTATAGCACTCAAAGCGCTTTACGTCACTCAACAATTCACACACACATTCATACACTAGTATATGCAGTCACTGAGGGATAGAGAGGGTAAGCGTCTTGCCTAAGGATACAGCAACAGTATTCAATCTGTGTGTCAGTGGATCTGACTGCTCTACTGTTTTTTATTTATTTATTTATTTTTTTGGCATAGGCACTTCTAAGGCAATAACAACACAAATAAATAAATCAATTATTATTATTATTATTATTATTATTATTATTATTATTATTATTATTATCATTATTATTAGTAGTAGTATTAACAACAACAACAATAATAATAATAATAATAATAATAATAATAATAATAATAATAATAATAATAATAACTGCCAAAGACTACTTTAGTTGTATGCAAGATATTAAACCGAAAATGTAATAACTAAAAATAAAATAAAATGAATAGCTTTTTAAAATCTTTTCCTGTACTGGAGGTCCAAAACTGGTGCAGATATGGTTGGTCACATTCGGTCCATAATAACCCACAGAAAAAAACAAAACAAAAAACAATATATAAACATAGTTTCATTAAAAGTACTCCTTTGGTCAAAAATTTCCCATAAATGTATCAAGAATCTTGTCAGATAATACTGACTTCTTTGATTTCTATTTTCTCATAAATGAGCTCATTTCCATCCATTTATGACCCAGTGATTTAGTTAAGGTCCTAGAAAAGGAGCCACAGAACTAACTAGTACTGTGTTTCTCAAACTATACCACCAGAGGATCTTGTGCAGTTTGAGAATTTGTTTATTTATTTATTTATTTATTGGTTTATTTGACAGGGACAGTGTACATTAATAGCATTGCTGCAAATGCACCAGAATTAGCCAAAAGGCTATTTTTCATCTGTTGTCCCTGGACAGATGGCAGACCTGTCTCCCTAAAAACAAGAGCAAAAATATTATACAGCGAAAATTACAATATACTATAGAAAAACATTGAAAACAGATATAACAAACACTGTCAACAAAAGTGTTCAGAAAAGACAAGCAAAACACAGGTATCATACAAGACAGTCAACAGCTATTCCACAACATCCAATTCAAGAGAAAACACAAGTGCTAGTATGGTTAGTCAGGGGGAAGTCATTAGTATTGTTAATGCAGACATGTTTGATGCGTTATGAACCAGTTTTTTAAATGTTTTTTGAACAGAATATAGGTGCTCATCTCTCTGAAGTTCTGAGGGACCGAGTTCCACTCCTGTGCAGCTGTAACTGAGAAGACACTCTGACTGAAGAGTGTATTTAAAATACAAACAATTTTAAGTTTTTTGTTCTCCTGGCTTTATCATAATTTATCATTATTTATCTGCCTGTTTTTGTCTAACTGTACTTCTAATTCAGGCCAGACTAAGTCCTGGTAAAATTCTGGTGGTACTTTAGGTTGTACTAGGTATGAAAAGTTTGAGAAGAACCACTTACACTGCCCTCATGTAGTATCACTACAAAGCACATGTTCATATCTTCCAAACCCTCACCCTTCAAAGAATGCTCCTTTTAGTAGATTTTAAAATAATAGGACCTTGAAGATGAGATATTTTGTTGTTTTATAGATGACATCTTGATAACTGAAGCGTTTAGTTAATTATGACCATTTAAACTACATTTTTTATTCAACTGTGAGTTATTTTGCCAGTCCATTTTTATCAGCTCCAAATGTGCTCCTACATCACAGGCTCTGGCACAGACAGATATGAATGGATTTCATGTGTCTGCTGCTGAAGCTCCAGATAATTCCCCTGCTTCCCTTCATAATTACAGCAGTCACTGTTTGATGCTGCCCATTGACTGTGAACTCAAATCTGCACAGCCACTGAAGAGTGAAGCAGCTTCCTTTTAAAGACAAGCCTCATATAAGCCTTTAGATGGCACGGCTCTAAATGTTGTAAAATCATGTTTAAAGATGAGACGTAGATGTGGAACAAAATTTCCATGAGAATCCAGTGTTTGGTCCACTATGTGAAGCATCTCTGAGTGCGCTATACAATATGTAAGTATGTATGTACATATAATAATAATAATAATAATAATAATAATAATAATAATAATAATAATAATATTACCATTATTATTGGGATTTAGCTCAGCAGTTGATATGCTTGTGGCAGAAGGTTTGAACTAGATAGATGACTAGATCATAATTTCAGTAACATGAGATCAATTACAATCTAGTTTGAGTCCTAGTCTGATGATCTTACAGGGAGTAGAGGTTAGGGATAGGTGAGATATTGGATTCTTCCGATATTGTACTAATGGTACTCTGAAGGCCAAGTATTTTCTAGGGTGGACATAGAGCATATTATGCTAAATTAACTTTTGGGAGTGTTTAAGTGTGTTATGACATTGTTTCCTCATCAAACATTCCTGGTGTCATATTGTGCTTTTACACTTGTTTTACTTATGCACTTATACCCCATTAAAAAAAAAAAAAAACATGCAATTTTGAAATTTCCAAATTTGTGACAACAACAATAACAATTAAAGTCTGGAGCTCTCTGAACTCCCCCCCCCCCCCCCCCCCCCCAATCATTTTAGTATATTTAAAAAAAAAAAAAAAACTTGCATTACTTTTACCAGTTCACCAGTTCACACATGATCAGTGAATTCTCCTTGTTTGTTCAATAATGCAGGCCTGTTCTCGTGTGGTTAAGGACTTTGTTACTTTTAATATAGAAATTCAAATATTATTTGTGATCTAACATCTAAATTTTCGCCATCATGAATATCTGGATAAAATGCTGTGCAAATCCTATGTGCAAAATGGTACTTTTTACAAACACATATCATATAAAAGTGGCAATTGTCTGTGGCCCCTGAGAGCAGGACTCTGAGCTGCTCTGTCACAGGAATGAAAGAGCACAGAAAAACACATGAGCACAGTCTGAGAGCTCTGATGGTAAAACTTGCTTTTGGGAGATGATTGATTATTTTTAAATGTAAAACAGCATTTTGCTGAGATTACATTTTAGATTTGACAGCTAAAATTGTGTTAAGCATTTATGTTGTCAAATCGCAAAATTGCAACTGCATGTTTCTGTTAGCATGTCGGAAAAAATCATGCTGAAAAAAAAAAAGGTGGATTCACTGTTTTTGAATGAGAGCTGTGGCAAATGTTCTGAGAAAGAGCCTGAGAACTGTACAACACATAACAAATGTTCCAAATGATTTGACCACCTGTGCCCCAATTCAGAAACATGTCAGACCATCAAACTAAACCAAGTTTCAAAAAACTGTGCTAAAACGACTGAAATAACAAACAAACAAACAAAAAAAGCTGTAATTGTAATTCCCTCTCAGTAGATGGCATCATAACCGCAGTTCCCAGTACTGGAGTGTACTGGAAGAAACAAATTGTCTATTGTCAGAAGAAAGCCATTATTTTAAGCCCTAACAAGCGATGCCAAAACAAATGTACTCAAGAGCCTATTTAAAGGGCCTATACTATGCTATTTTATGACCTATTTTTTTCATATTGTTTTCTCATCAAAAATCTAACCAGTTGTGTTTTGTTTCATTCACTTATTTAACATAAGTGAATGAAACACACATAAACTGCATATTTAGGCTACTGCATATTTAGGCTGAGCTCTTCTCTCAAATGGAAAACTCTGTTGCATCTTGTGATATAATGTGGTAATGCAAGAAGGGTCACAATGTGTTTTTAAACTTAATACACCTTCAATTGAATCATTTAGATCCTGGAATTGCCTATCTCTACTGAGGTAAAGGTAAAAGGTTAACTTATGTTTTTGATGAGGTAACAACAAAATAACATGACTTAAAGCCCACAAGAATCTGTTTAGTGCAATACCTTTAAAGGCCAATAACAAATGATGCATAATATTGTTCTTTAAAGAGATTCATGTTATACAGTATTTAGAGTGGGTTCATGATGACATCTCCTGTCTCTCTCTCGCTTGTTCCAAGCACTCACATCCTGGTGTGTGTTCAGCGCTATCACACTACCTACAGGAGGATACTGGACGATACACAGTGTTTTCTGGACGTGCTCCAACACTGCCAGCACATTCTCATAAATACACCTCCACGAACTGGCTTTAATACAGCAGCCTCATTCCCACACCTCAAGTCCCATCTTCCTTTGCCTCCACCTGCCCTCTACCCCTCCTCCATCATCCTCTTTCCAATTAATCTGCACTTGCATGTGTCCCGCTTCCTTAGTCCGCTGTCTCTTACTTGACCTTATTTCCGCCTATCGCTGGTCAAATCAATCTGCCTTCAAGATGATCCAAGCCCCTGTCCTCACTCCGAGCGGCTGGCAGTGACGGATAACAAGCAATGGCCTGGGCTGGTGCTGTGGTGTGACTTGTTGGCTCGCTGGCACTTACAGCGGGTGACAAATGAAAGGACAAAGCCCCTTGCCGTGTCTCAATCAAGAGCTCATCCAGAACGTCGTGTATGAGGAGCACTGGGACATGAGCGGACTATAGGAGTGGCTATGAGCTGATTATATAAGATCGTGCGTTTCAAAAGGAAAGAGAAGACATTGGTGTAAGGTGCTTAATGAGGTCAGGCTAACACAGACTGGTGACTTTAGACTTTAAATGCGAGTTTGCTGGCAAGCCCGCAAGCCTACTCACAGTATGGACATATGCTTTTCTGTGTTTTTTCAGTACTGTAAAAGCATCCATAAAACATGTTTTTATTTTGATCAATGTTTTGGTAAAAAAAATATATATATATATATAAATAAATAAATAAATAAAATAAAATAAAAAATACATACTATGGCTTTAAAGCATTAACAAATTACGGACATTTGTCAGTTTTTGAAGAGGCTCCACTTTCCTGCTTTGCTGTCATGAATGTCCACCAGTGTGTATAGTCTACTGTAGTCCTATACATCATAGTTCTGCCTTTGTATGTATATTGTTAATATGCTGTAATTACTGTTAATGTCATGTTTCCAGTCCCATTTGTCAGACAATTGTAATTATAGCATGCCCTTCTAAAGATCTGCCTATTGGCTTCTATATTTACAGATCATGAAAACCATGACTCACTCGCATGAAAGACCACTCTATACAGAGACCGACCATTTTATCAGCTACAAGAGATGCCTCACAATGAATAACCCTGACCTCCTGGACACATTCATGGTTCCCCAGCAGAGGCCTCCCATCCAGGCAGGCACTCAGCTGGACAGCGTCTGTGGGAAAACTCTACGTTCACTCGGACAAATAAAACATGAGTCATTTTTGCCTGCAAAATTTGACACTGCATTTTATTACTTTTAATCTGTTCTTTGTTTCCTATTTAGGAAGAGTAGTTTTTCAGTCCACATAAGGGCAGTTGATGTAAAATTAATGTTTACTATAATTATCTCATAGGTTTGTATGTCAGCCAGAGAGCTTCTCAAGTCTCTGACCCCAAGTCAAATCATGAGTCCCGCTTTCTACATAAGTGTTTTATATGTACTAAAATGATTGTTTTGCCTGGCAAGGTCAAAATGATATCTCTCTGTATTTATTATAGAGAGGCATATCACTGATCACCACTCCTTTCATCACTTCTCAAGCCAAACTCCAAACACAACAGTAAAACAAATTAACTCTCACTTAAAGAAGGGGCATTATCCAAAATCAACTTTATACCATGTTATAATGTTGTTCCCTCACCAAAATGCCATTCATTTGAGTAATTTTTATATCTTCTGGGCTCTTTTCAAACTTTTCTTACTGTTAGCAGTACGTCTTACATCATCCAGGCTCCTGCATGGTCATTTTTCCATATATTTACAAAAGGATGAAACAAAACAATACTCTACAACTTTACAAACCTGATACATTGTGCAGTAGTTTCACGTTGATTGCTATGTGATAGCAATCTAAAGAGGGAGTGTCTTGGCGCAGAGAGCAAAAGGAGGGGGGAGTGTCCAAAACAAAAGTTAAACTTATTATATGTTAATATGTTGTTTTCAATCAATACACCATTTTCAAAACAATAAAAGGCAACATGATGATGGAGTTAATACTCCATACAAGTAAAATACCGCCCTCTTTGGGTGTATTCTGAAATAACATTAAACATATACACAGGGGTATATTATAGGGAATTATTTTATAACAATGCCCCAGTATAATGCCCTCCAGTATAATCAACAATGGGGGCTGCACATTGGTCTCACTTTGGAGTGGACAGAGAGCAGTGGACAAGGACTGACACAAGCTATTACCCTGTGAGCAGGAGTCTGAATGGCCATCCGTTACATGTGCCTCATCCTGACAGGCACACAATATGGAGAGGCTCTGTTAGCTCGGTAATACTGATCATTATCTCTTCTGTTCCAAATACAACTGTTACACATGGGCTCTTAAAATGCCTGAACTTGTTCTAACTGAACTGTTAGAACAAGAACAACTGTATGGAACAAGGTGGAACAGAGCTTTTAGAGCTTTGGGGATGCAGACAGACTAATAATAAAGGAATGAAACAAAACACAACTCCAGGTATGTTTTTGATGTGATAACATGACTAAAAGCTCACATGAGTCAATCTTTCACAATATAGAACCTGTAAGCACTGTAACGTTAATATAATATACCTGGAGTATGAGCCCAAAGGTTACAGGCTGCCTCACAACATTCATCATAACCACATTGATTTCCCTGCACATTGACAACTGAATGTAATTTTTTTTATGACATATTGGACATGGGCAACCTTTATTCCACGTAATGGCCAGGAAAGGTTAGCAAAGGGTTAATAGAATAGAGACGAAGCCTTGAGGCACAAGAGCCAGCAATCTAGAAATCATGTAAATTTATAACTTTGAAAAGCCAAGCCCATAAAGTGGACAGGAATGGAGTGTCTAAAGCTATCCAGAGCTAATAAGTGCAAGTATAGCCTCATCATTAGAGGTGTTTGAGCGGATAACCTCGTGCACTGAGGGGACACATGCATGTTTGTCATAGTAATTGTGTCCAAAGGGAGCACAACACTGTTCTATCATAACATGTATCCCAGAAGCACATGCAGTTTACAGTAGTGGAACACACCCACTTCTTACATTAAAGAGGGTGTAATATGCAAAGTCAACTATTTGAAGCTTTGTACCATGTTACAACATTGTTCCTTCATCAGAAAAAGTCATCCATGCATGTCCATCTGCAGTCTCCTTTTGCTACTTTGAATTATACAAAATACTTGCAGCCACCGGACTAGAGCTATACCGCATGCAGTCTGAGCCTAGGGTTACACATAGCAGTACCATTATTTCCAAGGCTCCACCTACAAACTGACTTGCCCATGCTCCCGCTTTCCATAAATAGACAAAAGACATTGGTAATATGTTATGTGTTAGCAATTAAAATAAATTAAAATATCACTGTTTTTCATTTAAAAGTGACACAGAAAAGCACCAAACTAGTATTTATCTAAGGTAGAAGAAATTATTTATTTTGTTTGGAATGTTGACGAGATGAGAGGAGATGTCTTCCACATTTGAGAGACATGTGCTACAAATGAACGGCTGTGGTTAGATCGTCTCAAGTTTGGACGGAGTTTTTTCACACTCTAGGATCTGGTTCCAGTCTCTTCTAGATTCGAACAGAATTTAGAAGGGACTGGCTACTCAGGCAAGATTCAAGTAAGTGCTCACTTAGATGTTTTTATTGCACATGAAAATATGTCCGCACTTGCATCTCTACAACTGATTCTTATTTGGTCTGAGGGAGAGCCTTCTCTTGCTTTTTACTATGGAAATGTTCTTCCTTTGGCTATAATATTCCACAGTGTGGCATATAACTTTTCTGTCTCCATGTAGAATATTCTGAAGTATGGTTTTAACTTTCCATTTCCAGGAAATCATGCAGTTGACATTCCACACCTACAAAGTTACATACTATCACTTGTGTGTATAATGTATAATTCAGAACAGACTTGAATTGTTTATTTTTTCCTTTAATTGGCAGAATGTCTCAAATATACATAACTTATCCCCTGATGATTTGTCCTGTTTTTGCAGTACTTGCAAAATTGACGCTTGTGAGCTTTTAGCCATGTTGGGATGTTATTACCTCATCAACCCAGAGTTGCATTTGTTTCATTTACACATCTTTGAGTAATCCTGCATTATTAGGCTGTTAACAAGTGGTAGTTTTAAAGTGAACAGCAACATTTTTGGCCTCATTCAAAGTGGTTTACTCTACAAAACCCTAGACAAAAAAACATTGCCAATTGTTGCTTTTTTATTTTTTTTATTTGTTTTACCCTTCTGTAAAATGCCACAGACGGTTTGCAGTATATTCTAAAATATCTTCTAAAACAACATAGCTGTAGTTTCAGTTCACTCATTACACTCAATCTAGTGAACATGTATAGCATGGAGGATGTCCTGTATCACCACTCACTGACAACAGAAGGTGGAACATAAATATGCAGAATTTATGCGTTAGACATATGTGAATAAAACAAAACAAAACTCCTGGTATGTAATACCTTTAACACCTAACCTCAGAGTATAGGTTCTTTACTCTGACTTTATTTTATACATCCTTTTTATGAGCATAATGTGAAGTTGTGAGTTTCTACCTAACAAAATGGCAATATATTCTTTTAACTTAAAGGGCCTGTACCTGATTTAGAACTATGAGTCAGCAACAGGTTTAGTTTGAAATTTTAGCCTCGTCCACGTCTTTTCTGTTACAGTGATATTATCTCATGACACAGAAACAACTGTGTGGGACAGTGTCATGTGTGTATTTCCTTTAGTTTTCCTCTCTCTTCCTATACTTGTTTGTTTTGTCACTTGATGCACCATGCCAGAAAATCAACAGTCCCATTATTGTTAGTAACACTATGCCTGATGGACAAAAAAGGTGACCCTGTCAGTATCTTCTGTATTGATTATTACAGGGGAAAATGATATTTTACAGTGTCATGTATTTATTATATATATATATATATATATATATATATATATATATATATTTTTTTTTTTTTTTTTTTATTTAGCAGCTTTAAGCATACAGTGACAAAAATACATTAAAATTAGGCTAATAATAATCCTCAATATATGGTTATCATTGGAATGAAAAGTAATTCCAAGTAATTTCCCTTGTGGATCAGTAAAGTTTGTCTAAGTCTAAGAATGAGTTAAATTAGGTCTACCATGGTTCCCACAATGTTTCCATTGTCATGAACCCAACTGATTGCAACTTTACAGGCAGCTATCAGTAGCCTTGGATAATTAAAAACACTCACTCCCATATCGTCAACACATTTATGTTTATGCAGACGTGGTTAACCACTTAAATCATACAAATATTGTGCATTTATTCAAACAAGTAAAAGCGGAGATGAAAATGAAATGTTCTATTGAGACTGCTCCAAGGACATCAGCTGTTTGACAGAGGCAGAGAGAGGCACAGACAGGTTAGCTGCATCAGGTGGGAGACTTGTAGAGACACAGCATAAAGGAGGAAATGTGCATTTTCAATAATAATAATAATGTTGTGGAGAGATATTTGCGAGGGTCACTGGGCACAGACAAAACCACTTCTGCAGCTATCAACTAATCCCAAGGTTCTCACTTTGTTCTCAATCATTAGCAGTCATGACTCACTGTGACAACATGCCACACAGAACACACGCTAATACAAGTGAATTAATAGAAAATTATCATTTATTTGGTTTTATATTTAGAATAGACGCATAAGGCTGAAATTGTAACTATTCATACCTGACACTGTAATCTTAAAGAGGACATAATGTGCTTCTGTCTGCTATGTAGTTATAATCTATGACACTCGTGGATCATTATGTTATAATTTATTTATTTATTATTTTTTGTAGTACTTTTATTATCCCTGTAGGGAAATTGTTCTCTGCATTTCACCCATCCTTTTCAGGAGCAGTGGGCAGGATTACTATTGCAACAACACAACATCAGTAGGGTAAAACTAACCTGAGGACCCATCTCCGTGATTTTGTTGGTAGGTCAGGACCTTTTGGGTTTAAACATTTGAAATCACAATATTCATTCAGTGACAAGTGTGCTAAATCCTACGTGTATCACTGATTAAGAAAATTAAACTGGACTGAATGCCATGACCATGTAGTGGTGGCAGTGAAAACGGGTGTTTGGTCAGTTTCCAGGTCAAGGAGTTTTTCTGTCATGTCACAAGGTGGAACAACCTTGTGATGTGACAGCTCCACTGTGTTTTTAAACTTCATACGCCTTCACTAAAATTATTTAGAATTGGCAATCTGGAATTGGCAATCTCTATTAAACGAAAGGTAAAAGGTAGCTTTTAATTTGAAAACTACTGCTTAATGACATCACAAGATGGAACAGAGTATTTTGAGGTTTGGAGATCTAGACAGACTAATAAAAAAGGATTACTCAAGCAGGTGTGAATGAAACACAACACAACTGTGGGTATGTTTTTGATTAGGTAACAACATTATAAGTCAATTTTGTGCAATATGGGACCTTTAAATTGTTTGACTGATGAATTGCATATGGAGGAATTTTCCATCAATGGGGCTGTACTGAAAGTAAATCACAGCACTCTAGAGTTTACTAGTACTTCCAGATTTAATCTTCTTATCAAATCCATCAAACTCGAGTCTGATGCATGCAGCTCGGTCTGGGTTTGTGCTCAGGCGACCGTATGGCCACAGATGTTTTCTTGATCACAGATACAGAACTATGCATATCAGTGCTGCAGCAGAACACACGCAGCTATCCAGTCTGCGTGGGAATCCTGAAAAGTGCACAGCTAAATGTGCATGCTGTGAACTGTGACTGACAATTAGCCACACTCCAACAGCAGATAATACAGTGAGCAGGACAGCTCGTTAATAGAGGTGCTCTTTGGAGACATGTCAGAACGCATCAGTCATCCTCCTGCGGTAGCGTAAAGGTAACCCCAGCCTCCCCTTCACTGCTGCTGCTGTCTGCACTCCTATGTACTCACTGTGCTGTTCTGTAGAATGGGATGTCAGAAGTGGGTGTTTTGACATTGACCTTGAAGGGCCAGTATGATCTTATTTTCTAATCTTTTGTAATGTTGTTTCCACACCAAAGCATACCTGGAGTTGTGCTTTGTTTCATTCATACATGTTTAACACACAAACCCTATTTATTTAGGCTGAGGTCTTCTCTCACGACACTTTGTTCCACTTTGTGAAGTCATGTGGTAATACACAAAGTGCACCACTGTGTTTCTAAAGGCCATACATCTTTACTAGATTCATTTAGATAATTTCTATCCTTGAATTTCTAATCTCTACTGAACAAAAGGTAAAAGGTAGCTGTTAACTTGAAAACTACTGCTTCATGACAAGGTGGAACAAAGCATTTTGAGTTTTGGAGATGTATACTGACTGATCAATATACTGATGGTGCAGTTTTACATGGCCATCATTGAGTCCATCCTCACCTCCTCCATCACTGTGTGGTACGATGGGGCCACTGCCAGGGACAGACAGAGACTGCAGCGCATAGTGCGCTTTGCTGAGAAGGTGATCGGCTGTAGCCTTCCATCTCTCCAGGACCTGTACGTCTCCAGGACTCAGGGGCGAGCAGGCCGGATAGCAGCTGACCCCTCTCACCCTGGACATGGACTATTCGAGCCACTTCCCTCTGACAGAAGGCTACGGTCCATACGGGCCAGAACCTCTCGCCATAAGAACAGTTTCTTCCCCTCTGCCGTTGGACTCATGAACACTTTATGAACACTTTATAACACCTGTACTAAGATGGACACTTTATAACACCAGTCACTTTAAATAAGTCATGCCACATCACTTGATCTTTTGCACTGTCAGTTTGCGCTGTTGTTCTAATGCTCCTGTATATATTAGACTATTTGTATTTTTTTATTATATATCTTAATCTTTTTTTTTGCATGCTCTTACTTTATTTTTAAATTGTGATACTTTATTATTATTATTATTATTATTATTATTATTATTATCTTTTTTTAATAGTGATATCTCTACTTTATATTATTATTATTACTATTCAGCGTTCTATGTTGCACCTCATCACCAAAGCAAGTTCCTAGTCTGTGAATTGTGTTCACTGACAATAGCAATAAAAACTTTTCTGATTCTGATTCTAATAAAGGATTACTCAAACATACAGTATGTGAATGAAACAAAACACAACTCCAGGTATGTTTTGAGGAGGCAACAGCATTATAACATGGCTTAAAGCTCACAAGAATCAATTTTGTGTGATATAGGACCTTTAATCTGTTAGCTGGATGAAAATAACATTTTGCTGTCTGAGCTGAATTGCACATGTCGAGGTAGGTTTCACATTAACACTGTGTTTACATGTCTTACATATTAATTACATACTTAATATGGCCTGTTGTAACAGACAGCCTCTGGTCAGAGCTAGCCTCTCCTTCGGTGATTGTCCCCCACTGGCTCAACAAAATCTACTCATGGACAGTAAGAGGATATACACGGTAGTAGCATACACATGTAAAGGAGGTGGCAATTTGCTATTGGAAGTGACATTTTAATTTATAAATAAACCTATAATAAATTACATTATTCATGTTTGTACCTTTTCCAGCCCCTAAACCTATGTGACCTATGTGTGGGAAGAAAGTTTTGCAGTTCTGGTTCCCCTGGTACCAGTTAAAAGTGGGGTGGAGATTCTAGGGGCAGGTTGAGTAATTAAAAGTTAAATTATACAATTTGGTCCCCCACAATCCCCTATTATGCCACTCCATGAATACATGTAATAGTATACTTATTACATTTAAGGTGCATATAGTAATGTTAGAGAGACTGAAATATTTGGCAAAGCTTTCTAGTTGTTCATCGGACTGTGAGCAGCCAGTCAAACTCACTCCTGTCAGCCAGAGTGACTAATGCTCAGCTCTAATGGACCTTCAGGAGTGATGGGAAAGCTTTGCCCTGTTAGAGACTGCTTGCTTCATAAGCTGGCTAAGAGCAACTAATCAAGAAAAAGGGAGACATTTAGTGAGTATGCTGCTAATGAACCTCCAATAACTACTGTGCACTCACATGTCAAATCAAATCACAGCAAATATATTTGGTCAAGTAGCATGAGTCAGAAGGGGGGTGTCCTAAAGAAGGCAATATGTCTTATTTGCATTCTTTTGTGTTGTTTAATTTAGTCAATTTCATTCACTTTTGCTAGTGGCACTGTTTCACCCTCATGAATAGCAAAATTGCTCCAAATCTGGACTCCAATAAAAGTGATTAAGCGATTAAAGTGCTCATGTTCAAACATGCACAAATCACTCCAAATACAAATGAAAAATAGATTTTGCAGAATAGGTTTGCTTTAACAATGTTCATAATAATTTTCAATTGGACAAACAGTTGGTCTAGTCAAACTGCATGTTTCAGAAGGTACTTGTAAAATGGGACACACTGTACTGTTCCACTGACAAAGTTTATCACAGAGCTCTTACTCTCTTACTCATCAATGTGTCCTTTAGTCCTGGTGGGTTGGATGGCCCTCTCTCCTCATGTCATTTCATTCATTGGTGTATGGTCATTTATACATGGTTAGATGGTCTTCTTTCCTCATATGTGCTGAAGTGTAGGGTAACTGTTAGAAGACTTATACGGCAGATTCACTGTTTTTTTAAAGAAATGATCAAACTTATGATCCACAAATGCATCAACATCATCATTATTATTTGTTACGGATAGAGTCTGCAAAACTGTGTATATATATATATATATATATATATATATATATATATATATATATATATATATATATATATATATATATATATATATATATATATATATATATATATACCATCACTGAAACCAATGAGCTGATATACACTTCAGCAGCAGTGATCCTAGAGGTGCTGGGCTATAAGAGCAACCATGGGAGCCATGAGAGACAATACCCACCATGGAAAAGACGGTTAGAGGGCAAAATCAACGAGGCGCGGAGAGAAGTGAGCCAATTGTCAGAGGCCAAGAAAGGTGCAATGAAAAAACAAGTACCCAGGAGGTACAGCCAGATGCCCATACCTGAAGCACTCGAAACTGCCAAGCAAAGGCTGCAAGCCTTAGCCAGCCGCCTAAAGAGGTACATGCGAGAAAATGAAGCCAGAGGAATAAACCGCCTCTTCGCAACACAACTTGCGAAAGTGTACTCTCAATGGCAGGGGAATAACACCAGAGCAGACCCCCCAAGGCTGGAGACTGAAAGGTACTGGAAGGGCATATGGGAGAGGGAGGCATCACATAACACCGATGCACAGTGGCTGGTGGCTCTGAGGGAAGACCACAGCAACCTCCCTGAACAAGATCCAGTCACCATCACAGTGGCAGACATTCAGGAAAGAGTCTCAGGTATGAAAAACTGGACAGCACCTGGCCCTGACATGATCCATGCGTACTGGCTAACGAAGCTCACGGCTCTCCACGAGCGCCTGGCAGCACAAATGAACCAGCTGCTAAGAGATGGGATTCACCCTGAATGGCTAACCCAAGGGCGTACGATCCTGATCCTGAAGGATCCCTCAAAGGGTACAGTCCCATCCAACTATCGGCCAATAACCTGTCTCTCCACAATATGGAAGCTCATGTCAGGCATCATTGCGGCTAAGATAAGTGGGCACATGGATCAATACATGAGCACAGCACAGAAGGGCATCAGCAAAAACACCAGAGGAGCCAAACACCAACTCCTGGTTGGTCGCCCATGACTGCAGAACCCGTCAGACCAACCTGTGCACTGCCTGGATTGATTACAAGAAAGCCTATGACTCAATGCCACACACATGGATCACTGAGTGCTTGGAGTTGTACAGTATCAATCGGACTCTAAGGGCGTTCATTGCAAACTCAATGCGGTTGTGGAAAACCATCCTTGAAGCCAATGGCAAGTCAATTGCACAAGTGGCCATCAAATGTGGCATATACCAAGGAGATGCACTGTCCCCACTGCTGTTCTGCATAGGTCTGAACCCCTTCAGCCAAATCACTGACCGCACTGGCAATGGATACCGACTCAGAAACGGGGCCACCATCAGCCACCTCCTCTACATGGATGACATCAAGCTGTACGCTAAGAGTGAGCGAGACATCGACTCACTGATCCACACCACCAGGATCTACAGCAGAGACATTGGAATGTTATTTGGGCTCAAGAAATGTAGTAAGATGGTCACAAAGAGAGGGAAGGTAGTCCACACAGAGGGGGTCTCACTCCCAGAGGGAACAATAGCAGACATTGAGGACAGTTACAAGTACCTTGGTATCCCACAAGCAAATGGCAACCTTGAAGAGGCAACAAGGAAAGCGGCTACGACCAAATACCTGCAACGAGTAAGGCAAGTCCTAAGAAGCCAGCTCAATGGCAAGAATAAGGCACAGGCAATAAACAGCTACGCCCTGCCAGTGATCAGATACCCTGCAGGAATCATAAGCTGGCCAAAGGAGGAGATACAGACCACAGACGTTAAGACATGAAAGCTCCTGACCATGCATGGAGGGTTCCATCCCAAATCCAGCACCCTGAGATTGTATGCGAGCCGGAAGGAAGGAGGCCGAGGACTAGTGAGTGTGGAAACCACTGTCCAGGATGAAACGGCCAAAATCCATAAGTACATCAAGGATAAGGCCCAAACAGATGATGTGCTCAGGGAATGCCTCAGACAGTGGAGGTCAGAGGAAGAGGTGCTGGAGGGACCATCATGGCAGGACAAGCCCCTACATGGGGCATACCACCGAAAAATAAATGAAGTGGCTGATATCAAGAAATCCTACCAATGGCTGGAGAGGGCTGGTCTGAAGGACAGCACAGAGGCCCTCATCCTGGCTGCACAGGAGCAGGCCTTGAGCACCCGAGCAATAGAGGCCCAGATCTACCACACCAGACAAGACCCAAGGTGTAGGTTGTGCAAAGAGGCTCCTGAGACAGTCCAGCACATAACTGCAGGGTGTAAGATGCTGGCAGGGAAAGCATACATGGAGCGACACAACCAAGTGGCGGGCATAGTGTACAGAAACATCTGTGCAGAGTACGGGCTGGAGACCCCAAGGTCGAGGTGGGGAACTCCCCCGAAGGTTGCGGAAAATGAGCGTGCCAAAGTCCTGTGGGACTTCCAGATACAGACTGACAGAATGGTGATGGCAAACCAACCAGACATAGTGGTGGTGGAGCCATGGTGGTGGACATTGCAATACCAAGCGATGGTAATATCAGGAAAAAGGAATATGAGAAACTAGAGAAATACCAGGGGCTCAAGGAATACATATATATACACATAAATATATATATATATATATATATATATATATATATATATATATAATACATATATATATATATATATATATATATATATATATATATATATATACATATATATATATATATATATATATATATATATATATATATATATATATAGAAAGAATGTATGAGTCAGTGTTAAGATATAATTATGTTTACATAACTAAGTAAGAAGTGTCATAATCAATAAACTAAAGATGGGAACATCTAATCAGAGTAGGGACTGTATGTATTGCAATGTGTGTTTTAAGAAATCTGTGCAGGCTCATTGTGGTGACGCACACTGACTGAAGACTGAATAACAACACAACATATTGGAGCAGAAGAAAGTACTATCAGAACCTGCCTAGAGATAACTCGTGGTCACCCTGTACTCTCAAGATGTGATACCATATCTGAGCGCAGGGGGGAGGCATACTAGAAATACGGGAGTGCCCCTGATCTAGTAGGAGTTCTTTGTGTAACAGAGTAGGGACAGGACCGTGCTCGAATTAGAATTGTAATATGTTAGGGTAATAAAACTTGTGTGATTCTCCTCGTTGTTTCTTTGCAAGTTTGGACTCTAGACTTCAGAAACGCTTACAATATATATAAAGAAAAAGAAAGAAAAAAGAAATATTTCACTTTTGTTTATTTATGCTAACAGAGAAGACAGTGAACCCAATAATAACAAATAACTATAAAACTGAGCTCCTGAGAGCGACCATTCTTGCTAATGCTTACTTATAGTGTATTTCCCACTGTTGCCAGCCGATTCTGTGCTGACATCAGACTGATGTATTTTCTTTAGACCTACAAGACATTATGTTATGTTCTAAACATAAAATGCCGAGGCACACAAGAGCATGTTTAAAGGCTGATGACAATATAAGCAATGCATAATATGTTCTTTAAAGCTCCAAAATGCATATGCTTAACAACCAGGGGAAATGCTAATGGATGTTAGTCTGCCCCTTTAAATGATAGCAACGCTAAATCTGCCAGGGTGGCTAACAAATGTGAGCACAGACGATTGCAGCGCTAATATCATGTTGCTTTAATATGACTGTCACAAACGCTTATGGCCCCAGTGTAGGCTCTGTAATAACTTGACAAGGACAATTAGAGGGAATGGGATTCACACAGCAAATGTGCCAGCATTCATTCACATCAGGCCAATGGGTAAAATGGACTGTGATTAAGTGAAGCACTTTGAAAAGTTTCTCATAAACAAATGTTACTTTTGTTTAAGGGGGTTTGGGTTGTTTTGCAAGTCATTGTGAGTTAAGCACTTCAAATAAGTCAGGTCAAAGAGAAAATACAGTATATTTTTTAAAATTATTTATTTATTTTATTTTATAGGTAGGACAGCTGGATTATTGGTGAAGCACTTCTAAAAAGAGTGTTAACAAGAAGAATTGAGTGTGCAAGCGCGGTTAGGTAGGATTAAAAGACAGATTAAACCGAAATGTTTTGAGAAGTGATTTGAATCGATCTGTGGTTTCAGCAGTTTGTATGTGTGGAGGGAACGTGTTCCAGAGCACAGGGGCCTGGACACAGAAGGCTCTGTCTCCTATGGTCTGCAACCTAGAGCGGGGAACGGTGTGATGAGAGGAGGAGCGGAGTGTCCTGGAGGGTGTGAGGTTTGGAGCAGGTCTGAGAGGTACTGAGGGGCCTGGGCATGGAGGGTTTTGTAGGTGAGGAGAAGAATCTTGTACTGGATCCGGTATTTTATGGGAAGCCAGTGGGCGAGAGTGGGGGTGAGAGTGGGGGTGGGCAAGAGTGGGGGTGATGTGTTGCCAGAGCTTGGTGTGAGTGAGAACCCTGGCAGCAGAGTTTTGGATGTATTGAAGTCTGTCTAGAAGCTTTTGGGAAATCCTGGACAGGACTCCATTAAAATAGTCCAGGCAGGAGGTAACGAATGAGTGCATAAGTGTTTAAGCAACCGAGTCTGGAAGAGATCGATAGAGGCGGGAAATGTTGCGGAGGTGGTAAAAGGCAGATTTTGTGATTGATTTGATGTGGGGTTCAAAGGAGAGGGTTGAGTCCAGGATGATGCCCAGGTTGCGGACTGTTGGGGAGGGTTAATGTTAATGTTAATGTTATGGAATGTTATGGTCCTTCTGTTTGGAGAGTAGTGATGGGGCAGTGAATGTGATGGAGAAATGGTCTGAGATGGTTAAGTCTTTGATTTCCAGATGCAGAGGAGTGAAACCGGAGGTGCAGACTAGGTTGAGAGTATGATCTTTTGTATGGGTTCGACTATGAACGTGCTGTTTGAAGGTTAGCCCCTCTAGGAGACAGTTGAACTGGAAATGGGCAGGTGGGAGAGTCTACATGAATGTTAAAATCTCCTAACAGTAAAACAGAAGGAGCAGTGGTGCAGTAAGTGGACAAAAGTTCCGAAAATTCGGAAAGGAATGAATTAGAGGCTTTGGGAGGGCGATAAATGAATGACCAATAGAGGGGAGAGTCCGATAATTTTAAAAGCCAAATATTTGAATCATGTAACAGTGATCAGAGAGTAATTTAATGTAAGACTAATTTCGAAAATTACTGCAAGCCCACCACCACAAGCAGTACTGCAAGGTTTTTGAAGGTATAAATAGCCGGGGGGAGTTGACTGGTTCAGTCAGACAGATAAAATCATAGTTATTTTCACTTATAAAGTCTTGCATGAAGTTTGCCTTATTGTTCAGGGAGCAAGTGTTAGCATGAAGTAGCATGAAGGAAGGGTCCCTTTGGGGCTTGGCATTTGTGGATGGACTCACTCTCAATAGGCGCAGAGTCTGGTGGTCCATGTGACGTTTGTTGTGATGACGTCGGCGCCAGCGTGGATGAGCATGACTGCAGATGGAGGGGATGCCATGGTCCGAGTAAACAAATGCCCGCAGAGAGCCTGCTCCACTTTATTTT
This sequence comes from Taenioides sp. WSHXM2023, assembly GCA_029959045.1. NCBI lineage: Eukaryota > Metazoa > Chordata > Actinopteri > Gobiiformes > Gobiidae > Taenioides > Taenioides sp. WSHXM2023. The sequence goes on along the minus strand of CM057094.1, from coordinate 33,582,527 downwards.
GGTCTGAGTGTAGGATGGGAAACATGTTGGTGGTCACTATTGTGACCGGTGAGATAGAATGCTGTACCATGGTATAGGGCAGTATATATAGGAGCACATATATTTCTTTACATTAATACATGTGTTATAGATATCACAACTTTATGAATTGCTTTATATCACCCCAAGGGAAATTCATGATATGCTGAATGAAGATGATGGCCCCGTCAAGGCCTGGAACTAATTGTCCCGAAATATTAGAACTTGGGTTCCTCATTGTTATTGATTGCCCTGATATAGATTGTGAGGGGGAGATGTTCAGCAGGTTGTTCAATACACCATACTGACCTGGTAGAATCAGGTGAGGATATTGATAATGTCCAGCACTACCCCACTCCCTCTCCATTACCCTTAGTAATTGAAAAGCAAAGGTCATGTAGCTGCTACAGGGACACGCCTGTAGAACATCCAGCTGTGTGAGACAAGTCTGAGGAACATCCAAAGTGCTCCAGAACCTATAGAAAGACATTTCGAAAACATCTAGGGTCCTTTGGGACAAGTCTGAAGAACATCCAGGGTCCTGTAGATGTTACAGAAACAAGTCTGTGCAACATCCATAGTCCTCTAGAACCTAGAGAGAAATGTGACCAACATCCATGTCCTTTAGCTGCACGGTGAACATGTCTGAAGAACATACAAGGTGCACAAGTAGCTATAGAACCAAGTCTGAGTAAAGTCCAAAGACCTCTAGAAGCAATAGAGAGATCTCTGTAGAAAATCTAGGGTACTTTAGCTACTACTGGGACAAATCTGAGGAAGTACCAATGTCCTCTACCTGCTATTAAGACAAGTCTGAAGAACATCCAGTCCTCTAGCTGCTGTAGAAACAAGTTTGAGGAACATCCAAAGACCTCTGGAAGCAATAGAGAGAAATCTGAAGAACATTCAGGGTCAAAAGAACATCCAAGATCCTCCAGTTGCTACAATTCAAGTCTGAGGAACATCTAAAGACCTCTAGTTGCTATTGGGGCAAGTCTGAAGAACATCCAAGGTTCTCTCAGAAATAATTATACCCCAGCTACCCTTCAAATGTAAGTTAGAACATCTTCATTTTGAGGAATAATTGCACTTACTGTATATAAAATCTTTAAAACAAATAACACAGTACTTTTTATGTTAAATTCCATTGAAAATAAATGTGTCTACAGTCTCAGTGACTTTTTTTTTTTTTTTAATTGATCAAAGATCTCTTATGGCAGCTTTAATTCACAAAACAAGGTATTAGCCCACTGGTCACGATTGTGACCAACCATAAAACTCACTTTTTTGTGCACTGACAATTTCACAGTAATATGTGAAAAAGATGAGTCAAGAACCTTAGTTCTGAAAAACCCCACCATTTCTGTTTAAAGAAGTGTTTCCTTTGAAAAAAATATATATATAAAATAAAAATAAATAAATACATAAATAAATAAAATAAAATACTCCTTCATCTCTCAGGTTTTTTATTTATTTTTCATGTATTTATTTTGATTCATTCCACTAAAATAAAATCTAAAGGCAAAATGCTGAGTTGTGTTTGCAAAATCTGCTCTTGAAGTTAGCAAGATGAAGTTCGAAGTTAGATGGAAAGGTTATGGATGTGTTTGTTTCTCCACTGCTGCTGGCGGCTGTTTGCCACATGCCAGGCCTTATTGGGGTGATGGATTATATACAGTTCCATTTTGCGCTTGAGTTCACTGCGCCTTTGTGTTTCCTTGACGCTTTTCTACTCCAGCAGACACAGATTCTTCAACCTACAACATTTCAGCACTGTTTGGCACCAACAGGCAGGAAATAGTAACATCTAGAGCAAATCTTTGACAAAATTTTATAAGAAGGGATCAGTCATGCACTGTGGCAGCTACAAGCTTGTGCCAGACTTTGATTTGGGCAGAGGTCATAGCACGCACATTTCTAATTAGTGAAAGAGGAGGTGAAAGGCAGCAGGAGAAGAGTCAAAGTAAGTGTATTATTAGGGAGCAGTCATTAAGGCATGCAGCGCTGTGATGAGGCAGCATTGCTTCTTGTGATGAGAGAACAGAGGTGGAGAAGCTGTATCAGAAATAATCACTTGCAATTTGAATCATAAAAATGTTTGCCAAACTACAGCCAAATGTTATACCACAAATGTAAAGTGGAAGTTTTCTGGGACTTGAGGGGAGGGATTTTCTCAATGTGGTAGTAAGCTACCGAAACCACAGCTGCCCTGTGTCTGTCACATTCAGGTTTCTCTTTATTTTGTATCGAAGTGGACAAATTAGTCTTGGAGCAGGGGTCCATAGCATACATACTAATATAATAAGACATAACACACATGTGGCTTTAAAGCTATGTCTGTGGTTTGTCTGGTCCCCAGTCATAGAAGTGCAATACCCCCTCTTTAAAATCAACATGGGTTTCATTTTCTTGATTACACTTATAGGGCTGGTTCTAATTTGATATGGAGGAACAGTTAATTGAAGTTGTAAATGTTGAAATGAAATATCTAAAATACCTACTCTTGAATCTGAAATGTGTCTGTTCAAATTGGCAGCAGTGAAGTAAAAAAAAAGCTTTTGGACAATTATCCACTCTGGTATGATTGAAAAGCGGAGGGTGTGAAGGCCTGCTGGTTCAGAGCAGGTATGAGTCAGAGAGAGCTATGGAGAGATGAGGAGCTCTAATGACGCTCAGGAGTGTGTGTGACCCTCTGTATTAGCACACTGTAATGTCAGTGCAGACACACAGCATATACACAGCAGACACACTGCACACACACACACACACACACACACACACACACGGACACACAACATACACACTGCAGACACATAGCGTACACACGCACAGAACACACATGGCAGACAAACAGTACACACACTGCAGACACACAGTGCACAGACTCACTGTACACACACTGCAGTGAATGAAGCAAAAATACAACTTTAGGTATGTTTGGTCTGATGAGAGGACAACAATACAACATATAAGTTAAAAAAAAAAAAATAATTTAGTATAATATAGAAAGATCACTCTCACAGCAAAGACAATGTGCATAAAATAAATAACTATTTTAATTAGGTAAGTTTGAGATTGCATGCTGTTTAAATGTTAACAATATTTCTGACCAATATTAAAGAACACTTTTCTATGACTAAATATCAAACTAGACTCACAATGTCCAGTAATAATATTAACGCATTAGTCTCATATAGCGCTTTTCAGACACTTTACAATTTGGTGCATTATTATTCATTCACTCCATACTTGGTGGTGGTAAAATATTATTGTAGCCACACAGATGGACATGGAATTCCCAGCGGTTTCCCATCCAGTACTAAGTGGGCAAAACAAGATGGTTTGGCCAGTAAACTGAATGAGACTCTCTGCTGTATGCTGACCACAATCTTGGTTGCCCTATCTCCATTGATGGATCAATACAAAGGTACAAATACAAGATACAAACCTCCCCATGTGGATAACGGGGTCCAGCTCAAAAAGAAATAAAGTACTCTGATGAATAAATGGAATCAAACTAACTGTACGGTATAGTTTAATACTGTGCTTCTTCTACTATTTATTTACTGCAGCTCATGCTTGTAGATTTAGGACTATGTTTGTGGTTTAAATCTGCTCTTGGGTTTTTGTGTCAGTGGCATAAGTTTGTTTCAATATTATAGTTTATGGTCTGTATAAACTTCAGCAATACATCATACTTCAAAATATGTTAATGTGACAGCCCTACTCTGACATTATCATTGTCTTTCACTAGCATCATCAGATGCTATGCATGTAGCTGTAGAGCACATTGCACCTTTGGCTCCTCTACAGGGGGTGTGTCTAGCCTATCTCTTGCACCATTCATGGAGAAAGAGCTTGCTTACATTCAGCTGCTCCACTCCACACTTTGGAAGCTGTCCTTGAGCACAGCGTCAGCACAACATGACTCTGAGCACACTTGTGACATTTCTGAAAGCTTATAATTATCCAATTTTCCCACGTCACATGGAGACAGTAGGCAGGGAGCTGATCTGAAACCCACACGTACTGCTTTGACCATGTTTAGGGAGTGGCTCATCTTCTTCTGTCTGTGCTCATGTCCATCTCTCTGTGGTCAGTGAAGAGGGGCAGGCTGAGTCAACTCACTTAGGACAGGATCTTTACCTAAACACATGATTCCAATTAACATTGCAGTTAAAAAGGGATTATTATGCAACAGTTATTTTTTTTTAGCTTTTTACCATGTTATAACAGTCTTTCATCAAAAACATGCCTGAAGAGGTTATATATGTCTTCCATGCATGGGTGTGTATTTTAGCAGTCTCTCACAGGCACTATTCAAATCCTCCTTATGGTTAGCCGTAAGATTCTGTCCAATCCTCTGCCCATAAGCCTACATCATCCATGCTCCCACTCGACAATTCTCCAGAAATTATACAAAAACCTGAGACCAAAACTGTACAGAGCAACTGGACAAAACCTGATGCGATGTGCAGTAGTTTCATTAACAGGATGCACACTGACTTATGTTGTGATAGCGCTCTGAAGGAGAATCTTTAAAGTCAGAGGGTTAAAAATGAAAGTGAAACTCATAAAATGTTAATGCATTGTTTTCAGGGGAATTTAGCATTTTTAAAACAATAAAGGTAACATGGTGATCTAAATATGTTGTAGCAAGTAATACCCCATAGAAGTAAAATACCGCATTCCAAAATGGGAAGTTCGCATGCAGGCTCTTCCGACTCCTACTGACCCTGGCTCCCATTGACTTACATTAGAATATTGTGGCCCCTCTCTCTGTAACTGCTGCCATGACCCTCGCCATTTTGGTCTTAAAATGTTTGTATTAACCCACTCTATATGATCCTGGTATTTTTTTCCGCTATTTTGTTCACTAGAAAAATCCTATTCATAATTGGAGCCTGGCTCCAATTTTGTCCCTGTAACTGTTAGCATCGCAAGCTTCATTTGAGTAGCATTGAATGCTGTAGGTGACGTCACGCTCGCTTAGGCCACTTCTTTATGCATTCTATCATCTAACACATACTATTTAGGTCACCATGTTACATTTTTGGCTTTGAAAATGCTACATTTGCTGAAAAACTCTATTTTGCACAATACCTCCACTTTAAAGGTCTTATATTACGCAAAATTGACTCTTGTGAGCTTTAAGCCATGTTATAATGTTGTTACCACCTCAAAATCATACCTGGTGTTATGTTTTGTTTCATACACGCATGTTTGAGTAACATTTTATTATTAGTCTACCTAAATCTCCAAATATCAAAATCTCTTTTCCAACTTTTATTCAGTAGATATTGGCAATTGCTGGTCTAAAATTATACAAATTATTCTAGTGATGACGCACTTCTTGTATTATCACATGACATCACGAGGTGGCACAGTGTTTTCTGCTTGAGAGAAGAACACAAACTAAATATGCAAGGTTTGTGTGTTAAACATAAATAAATAATAAATCATTATTTTATAATAAAACATGTGTGAATGAAACTCCAGGTATGTTTTTAATGAGGAAACAACATTAAATACCGTAATGTGTGTCCTTTAATAGCAGAGCTTATGACCACAGTATACAAGGAAAGCCTTCAGTCATCCTGAGAAGAGCAGTATTTAGTATGTAGATATATAAGGACATATAAGACATGTTGGAGTGTTTGACAAAATGACAGTACATGCAGCTTCTTGCAACATCGTTTTAAGAACGCTGTGTTAGTGTGCACTTCAAGGGCCCATATTACGTCATATTATAATTTTTTTTAAATCTATGTTATAATGTTGTTTCCTTGTCAAAAAACATGCATTTGCCTTTGTGTTTTGTTTCATTCACACATCTTTAAATGACAAATCCTGCATATTTAGGCTGAGACCTCCTCTCAAACTGAAAACACATGTGGTAATACAGGAAGTACTCTACTATGTTTTTAAACACCTTCACTAGAATTGTTTGAATTATTTCAGCCCTGGAATTGCCAATCTCTTCTGAACAAAAGGTAAAAAGCAACTGTTAACTGAAAATTACCACTATGTGACATCACAATGTGGAACAGAGCATTTTGAGCTTTGGAGATGTAGACAGACTAATAATAAAGGATTACTCAAACATGTGTGAGTGAAACAAAACACGACTCCAGGTATATATTTGAGGCGGTAACAGCATTATAGTATGGCTTAAAGCTCACAAGAATGCATTTTGTGTAATATAGGCCCTTTAAAGAGAGCATGCCTGTTTGTCTTTAGCCATAAATGTGAGATAGATAAGTTTGATGCAAGACTGAAAAACATTTCAGCCAAACTGATAATACCATAGAGACAATCAGGTAGGGGATCACCCACCTAAAAATGTACATAGTGAGCCGTTAATATATCTGTTAAGACTTCAGACAATCCTAACCCTAACAGGTCAAATGAACTGTCTCTCTCAAATGTCTCTTAATCAAATTCAAACCCACTTTAAATAAGATTGGATGTACTTGGATATAGCTTCTGAGGCAGAAAGTTTATTGTTAATGGATTAGACCGGATCATAAAATGGACTTCATAAAATCCACTTCTTAACTTTGAGTTTGAATGCTTGTCCCATCGTGAAGTAATAGCACTGAACGTGACTCAGTCCTATTTTTCAGTCCTTTAAAAGTCCTATATTACACAAAGCTGACTCTTGTGAGCTTTAAGCCATGTTATAATGCTGTTATCTCTTCAAGAACACCCGGGGTTGTGTTTTGTTTCTCCAAACGCTCTGTTCATCTTGTGATGTCATGTAGTGGTAGTTTTCAAGTTAACTGCTACCTTTTACCTTTAGTTCAGTTGGGATTGACGATTTCAATGTTAAAATGATCCAAGTGAAGGTACAGATTTTAAAAACACAGTGAGGAGAAGATGACGCCCAGATTTCTCCCAAATAAAAGTAGAAAAGTTACTTAAATTTAACCCAGGACCATGATTTTAAGGGTCTCTAGTAATGATAAATGCATTTGCAATTACTCCACTTTACTTTGGTCTGAGTGTAGGATGGAAAACATGTTGGTCACTATTGTGACTGGTGGGCTAGAACGTTGTACCATGGTATAGATGCCTGTATATATAGGAGCCCACTTTTTTTTTTTTTTTTTTGCATATATAAAATGTGTAATGGTATCTCATCTTTTTTTTATTTGGTTCATATCCATCCTAAGGGAAATTCTTGATATGTTAGATAAAGGGGATGGCCCTGTCAAGGCCTGGAACTATATAACTGTCCCTAAAAATTAGACCTTGGGTTCCTCATCATTATTGACTGGCCTGATATAGACTGTGAGGGGGAGATGTCCAGCATGTTGTTCAGTATACTGACCTGGTGGAATCAGGTCCACTGATAGTGTTCACCACTAGCCCCACCACTTCTCCATAACCTCAGTTATTAAAAAGCAAAGGTCCCCCAGACACTATAGGGACATGTCTGAAGAACATCCAAGATCATGTAGCTGATTGAGAAACAAGTCTGAGGACCACCCAAAGTCCTCCTGAACCTACAGGGACAAGTCTGAAGAACATTCAAGGTCCTCTAAAACCTAAAGAGAACTCTGAAGAACTTCCAAGGTTCTCTAGCTGCACAATGGACATGCCTGGAGAACATCCAATGTGCTCTACTTGCTATTGGGACAAGTCAAAAGTCCTCCAAAAGCAAGAGAGTAATCAGAAGAACATCCAAAGTTCTCTAGCTGTTATAGAAACACATTTGAGGACCATCCAAGGGTCTCTATCTGCTATAGAAACAAGTGACTGAGAACAACATTTTCCTAATTTTGAGGAATAACTGCTATGCATTATATGAATTGCATTTTTCATGTTAAAATGCCATTGAAAATAAAAGTGTCTACTATCTCAGTGTTTAAAGTCAAAATAGAGATTATTTATTATTTATTTATTTATTTTTACATAAAATTGATCAAAAAGTCACTTTCAGCACATTTAATTCACAATACAAGGTATTAACCCACTGGACACAATTGTGACCGACCACAAAATTCTTTTTTTCATGTACTTTTTGATAATGCTCAAAAAATTATGCTTGATCATGCCAAAGTACTACAAATGGCACATGATTTTCACAATTTCATCCCTCTTTAAGGACTGTGTATGACATTACTGTATTAGACAAATATACTTCTAGATCAGGGGTCGGCAACCTTAAATACTCAAAGAGCCATTTGGACCGTCTCCCACAGAAAAGAAAACACCCGGAGCCACAAAATCCTTTTGACATGTAAACCAGTGCTAACCAGGGGAACTACAGGCAAAACTACAACTCCCAGAAAACGGACTACCATCCTCCACTACAGCTCATAAGCGCGAGTCTTAAGAGAATTATTTACACCTTTCAGTCTTTTCATCACAACAGTAGCCAACATAAATAAAGTGCATGAGTGAAATGACTGCTGTTAAATAAAGAACTCCGCTGCACAAGTACAACCTGCACAGGTATAATCTCTGAAAAGTTTAACATGAACCATCTCCAACGCGATAGAAGCACAGAACAGAGGCACCATAGGCAGAACATCCCTCAGTCACAGAAAGAACACGCATATTCAACTGAGTCCTGCCCTTTAGTCTGACAGAAGCTGACCGCATCAGCAGCACAAGGAGCTAGCTGTTTTTTTCAGTTTATGCAAATTAGCCATGTGGTTTTAAGTTTCGCTTCTGTATAACGTAAACAAATGTGCGCAAAGCTGCATTAAACACATTATTATTTGAGTCCTCCTCGTAGGAAATAAAAATCTAAACTTAAATTATCCAACTAAAAATGCCGTCTGCTTCTGTGTTCTGTCATCTTTTTATCGCGTGTACCGCATGTACCAGTCTCATCAGCCGCGAAAGCAAATGAATCTGCCCACGTAGCATTAAGTGTTCTGTTTTCTTCAGAAACTTTTCTTTTCTTGGATTTATCCATCATTGGGCCGAAAATCATACTGCTGATGTAGGTGCCGGTAAGTCCGGGCTGCCAGTGTGTGCGGGTGGCGCACATCGGCGGCTTTGACGCATGTTTTGAGCGACAAAAATATTAAAAATGTTTTATTTAAATGTTACAAGATTACCATTATCTACAATTTTAGATTTACATTTAAAAACGAACAAACTAAAATAAAAATACAATGTAATTAAATACTCATTATTTTCCAAAGTCACAGGGAGCCATGACAGAACGATGAAAGAGCCACATGCGGCTCTGGAGCCGCAGGTTGCCGACCCCTGTTCTAGATAGTAGTAGTTGTGGTGATAGTAGAAGTGTTTACAAACATACACAAATCAATTTGACTACAACTTTAAATAATATAATGATATGTGAACACTGTTAAAAAAAAAAGTTGATCTTGCATAACATGTCCCCTTTAAAATACAGAAACATGTATAAACCCCAGTTGAGGTGCTACAGAATGGGACAAACACATTCCCAGTTGGCAGCAGTTTGGCATGCATGCGCTGTTGAGCTTATGGTTCATAAATGCACTTAACTATGTAAAAATGTTATGAGCTATGACTGCAGTAATGGGCTGCTCCAAGCTCACATTTTCATGTGTTTCAGACTATTGTTATTTCTCTTTTTCACTACAATGTACCAGCAATGGGTAGCATGCACACAACATTCCCATAGTTTAGAATTGGAAATAATAATAATAATAATAATAATAATAATAATAATAATAATAAAAATGTTTTGACCTGGTTTATGGATATACTCTCTGTCTACACAAAGGAACTTAAGTGTTGGAATTAGGCAGAAACAAAGGCATCATTGAGATGGCAAAAGATTTACCTCAAGATCAACACACTTGTATACCTGAGAGAATGTTTAGGTTTTGTTTTGATCATTAATACATTTCATTTGTATTTCAGATATGTTTATGCATTTGGGATATTCAAATCACAACCCCCAGTCAAAGTTCTCAGTTCATATGCAGTATATAAATCCTGAGTCAGACAAGATGGAGGTTTTGCAGGCGTACATGTACATGTATTGACTGAATGAAACTAGTGTTGCATTAAGGCCTCTCTTAGCACTCTCCTCACACAGCGCCTCTTTGCTCGGCTGCACACATAGTCTTTATTGAACGTTTATAATTTATTTGAAGTGGCGCGCTGTGACAGGTGTTGGAAAATGAGTTTTAAATGAGGCCGGCCCGTGCAGATGGCAGTGTGCAGTAAATGGAGCCAATGGTTTGAGCATTAATGGTGTTTTTCACTTCTTTATGCTGCTTTATGGTTGGAATCACTCACAGTAGGTGCATTGAGAGTTGAGACTGCATTTCAAAGAACAGCCTTTCATTAGTGAGAGAAACAAATGCTCCATTCTCCTCACAGAGACCAAGCAGCCACACCAGGCCCTGTTTAGGCAAATATCTCCTTTTGTTTTGTTATCCAGAGGACTTTTTTTTTTTTGAAAGGCCAGGTCAAAATTTCATTTTCACTTTCTGTGCATTATATATATGGTATAGTAGTTACAGCAGATTCCAGGAAAAAACAGACTCAGTCCAGAAAAGTGCAGAACTAGGAACTGCAAAAATAGTGCACAGAACTCTCAAGCTCCCTGCCTCTGGTCAGGCCCAAGCTGGATGAGGGAGAGAGAGACCAACCACTGTATATACACTGTATTGCCAAATGTATTCACTCACCCATCCAAATAATCAAAATCAGGCATTCCAATCACTTACATGGCCACAGGTGTATAAAATGAAGCACCTAGGCCTGCAGACTCTTTCTACAAACATTTGTGAAAAGAATGGGTCACTCTCAGAAGCTCCAGTGTGGTATTGGATGCCACCTGTGCAACAAGTCCAGTCGTGAAATGTCCTCGCTCCTAAATATTCCACAGTCAACTGTCAGTGGTATTATAACAAAGTGGAAGCGATTGGGAACGACAGTAACTCAGCCACAAAGTGGTAGGCCATGTAAACTGACGGGGCGGGGTCACCGGATGCTAAGGCGCATAGTGTGCAGAGGTCACCAACTTTCTTCAGTCAATTGCTACAGACCTCCAAACTTCATGTGGCCTTCAGATTAGCTCAATACCAGTGCGTAGAGGGCTTCATGGAATGGGTTTCCATGGCTGAGCAGCTCCATCCAAGCCATACATTACTGGTGCAAAGCACACCGCCATTGGACTCTAGAGCAGTGGAGATGCGTTCTCTGGAGTGATGAATTCTTCTTCTCCATCTGGCAATCTGACGGATGAGTCTGGGTTCGGTGGTTGCCAGGAGAACGGTACTTGTCTGACTGCATTGTGCCAAGTGTACAGTTTGGTGGAGGGGGGATTATGGTGTGGGGTTGTTTTTCAGAAGCTGGGCTTGGCCCCTTATCTCCAGTGAAAGGAACGCAAACTAAGAGATCTTAGACAATTCCACGCTCCCAACTTTGTGGGAACAGTTTGGAGATGGCCTTCCCAGAAGAGCTGATGGGTGGACCAACCCTATGAATTCAGAATGTGATGCCACTTAAGTTCATATGCGAGCCAAGGCAGGTGAGTAAATACATTTGGCAATATAGTATATATATGTATTGTGAGTGTGTTGTTCAGTCTACCTGTTCTGAAGGCCAATGCACACAAGCACCATTATCACCTGCAGCAGAAACAATACTGCCTTCCCCTTACTTAACTAAAGCTCGCCACACACCACAGGATAATTTCTGATTTAGGACCCAGTTTGCTTCTCCTTGATATTTGGGAAGTGTGAACTGACTTGTTTGCAATTTTGTGATGTCTTTTGTCGACCAATAATCTTCTTTTTCAACTACAGGCATAGTAACGGCTATCTACTGTTGATTTTTATTGAATCCTATGGTGATATTGTCCAACAGATGTTCTCATGTGCTTTCCTCTTTCATTCGTGTGTCCCTCTCCTGGTGTGAAAGGCCTGTAGCAGAGGTGAGATGAGATGCTGTCAGGAGCCAGGCTGGGGTGGGTGGGGGGTTGGGGGGTGGGGTCATTAACGCTTCTCCAGGCTGAGGCACACTCATCTTGTCAGGGACAGCTCTAGTGCTTCCATGTTCTGGGGCTGCTTCGTCCCTGATGCCCTCTGCAGTGATGGGAGACATGGCTCAGGGAAATGGAAGCTTTCAGGTGGATTTCCTCAGACCTGACCCACACCTACACATAGTGCTCCAGCCTGTTTACTTCACAGAGGCAAATGGGAATCTGTGCGAGCTGTCAGAGAGGTTGGAGGTCACACGGCTCCCCAGGCTGCAGCTGTGTGGGGGTCATCAGCTTGAATACATTTGGCCTGGTGAAACTGCTATTAAAATCATCTCAAGAAACATGTGTTCAATAATAGTAGCATTTTTGCTCATGCCAGACTGATATGTGTAGCACTCTGATTTGACTTCTACACATTTATCAATCAGGAACAACTCATGCTGAAAGCAATCGGTATAATGTCATGAGAAATATTTTAATTTGATTGGTGGAAGCGTCACAAAACTGCTTATATATATGTTTGAAATGATATAATTAAATAATTATATAATTCATTATCATGACAACTCTTACCAGTTGCAATCAATGAGAAACCTTATGCTTTTGTGATAGACCTATATATCAGTTGGGGAACTTTTTACCACACACTGACACACACTGTCACTAGTTAGGTCAGCGTAAAAGTGCATTTGCTGTGAGAGCAGTGCTTGGGTGTGAACGTGACAGACATGTGACAGACACATTCTGATTCACATTAAACAGCCGCTCCCAGAGCGATTCAAACAGGAGCTCTGAGAGAGTGGCTCCACTCACTTATCAGCTCTCAGTTGCTCTGTATTCTAAACAATTGGTATCGACATCAGCCACGAACAAAACCATCAAACTGTATTATGTATCAATTCAATTCAATTCAATTTCTCTTTATTGTCACATGTGCATATACATACAAAATATATAGCACAGATGAAATTGCTGTCCTCTCCCACCTCAGTGCAAACATTTAAATGTGCCAAACAAACGAAAGAAAATGTGCAAACAACAAAAAAAGAAATGAGCAAACCAAGTAAACATTCAAGTAACATTCAAGTATAGACAAAACAGAAACATTCAAATATAGACAAAACAGAAATTGCAGATGAAAAGTGAGGTAGTGCTAAAATATATGAAGTAAACAGTTACTGATTGTCCATATAAGTGGAAAGTGAGGTAGTACTTCATAGTTCAGTGTTCTTAGTGGGTGACAGGGGGCTGAGGGGGGGCAGAGGGGAGAAGTGGGGGTAGGGCAGGGAGAGAGTTGAGTCTCCTGACAGCCTGGTGGAAGAAACTATCCCTGAGCCTGCCGGGGACAGAGGGGAGGGGGGGCAGAGGGGAAAAGTGGGGGTAGGGCAGGGAGAGAGTTGAGTCGCCTGACAGCCTGGTGGAAGAAACTGTCCCTGAGCCTGCTGGTTCTGGCCTGGAGGCTCCGCAGTCTCCTCCCTGATGGCAGCAGGCTGAAGAGGCTGTGAGATGGGTGGGTGGGGTCACCTGCAATCCTGGTGGTTTTGAGGCGGGAGTGATAAATGTCCAGTAGAGGGGGGAGAGGGACACCGATGATCCTCTCAGCTGCTCTGACGATGCGCTGCAGAGTCTTTTTGCAGGACACGATGCAAGAACCGTACCACACCGTGATGCAGCTGGATAGGATACTCTCGATGGTGCCTCTGTAGAATGTCCGAAGGATGGGGGCCGGGGCTCTTGCTCTTTTCAGTTTGCGACAGAATCATCAGATGAGCAGTGTGTAATTGACTGAGTATGATGAATAAGTGAACATGAGAGTGAGACTGTGAGGATGGGCTGTATCATCTGCACTCTGCTCCATGCTAAACTTTAAACTGCAACAAAACTTCTGCAACCCCAAACCACCGTTTGACATTCTGAGCCAGTCTCGCAGTGACACAGGTGCTCCTGGATCAAACCAAGCTGAACACAGTGCACTACCAGTCTGAGATCCAAAGCCCTTCTGGGATTTGAAAATGTACAAAAAATATCAAAGAACATCTCCAGGTGGAGCGAGCTGATCCTTTAAAGAAAAGCAATCTGACGGTGTGACAGTACGAGGGAGTTCTGGATTAGGCGCGCACCACTTCTGCATTTCAAATGTGTGTTTAAGGCAACAGGAGCCTGACTGCTGCGGCTGGGCTGTCAGAGCACACTGGTGCTTGGTGGAGTTTAGCGCCTCTTGAATGTGAAGCAGTGAAATCAGACAGCTTGCCACAAGCAGCATCAGCAGCACCAATGGAATCAGAGAGCCAAGCGTTTAGCACATGCACAATAGGCTGGAGTTATGTCCATGACTTTTACATATACTATTATCATTTCAAGTACATATATCTAGATCTGCATAATATGAGAAAAAAGATGCAATATTGATACTTTCCAGCTGATCATCCATGGGGATGTGATGCTAACTGGAGATTCTATTCTGCTCATTTACTCAAATTAAACTTTAATCTGAGCTTTATTTTAAAACTAACTGACATAGTTGGAACTAGTGAACTAGTGTGTAAGAGGTGAGCTGATTTGTGCTCCTAAATTCTCTCACACAAAAAATTAGATAGCTAGCATCAGTCAGTTTATCAGTTAGTCATTCTCACCTTTGAATTGAAAATCAAGCACCTAAACAAGACTGTTAACGCTCATATTGATCACAGACTCATAACAATGTATTGTTTAAATACATTTTATATTTTGTTTTCGTTTCAGATTATCTTAAAATGTTTTGTCAGTGTTTGCAAAAGTATGCATTGTTTCACCATGGAAACTGATCAACATTCTGCCATAGAGATACATACAGCTCCAGCATGATGTCACTGCAAAGTATCAATTCAATAACCATATTTTGTTATTGTAATATATTTGTATAAATCATCACAACATAGAGCCTTGCAGCTGTTGCCACCTCTGATGGATAGATGCACATCACACTAGTAAGTAGCAGACTTTTTTTCATTTGTACCAAAATGACTATGTGGCGGTGCCGAATCCTACACGTATAACACAGATTTAAAAAAATTAAACAGAAGAACGAGGTAAGTATGTCACAGTGAAAATGGCAGCAATATGGCGTCTTTACAATAAGCGATTAAAGATGACACAAACATGCATGATATTTTAGGTAATCTTAATTTGAAAACAAATGTGAAAGTCCATTGACATTGTAGTAGCAGAGTGCTCTGTCTGCAGCAGAGTGAGTGCTTTCCTCTGTGTGTGTCCCTGTGTGATGTGAGCGGCTCCAGCTCAAATGTCAGCTTTAAACCCTCTTGAAAGCCACTGACAAAACACTGTGTGGATCTCCCCAAGTCAAATCTCTCTGTAGATAAGATGTAAGCTCTGTGAATGTCAGCACTGAGGCCTGGAGTCACTGCAGCACACTCGTACCTGTTAGCTGCTTCAGGAAAAATGCTACTAAAAGCACAGCATGTAACTGCCTAAACAGAAGCTGTTGTTCCAGATTTAAAGGTACTGTTTTACGCAAAAATGACTCTTGTGAGCTTTAAGCCATGTTAGAATGATGTTATCTCCTCAAAAACATAAATGAAGTTGTGTCCTGTTTCATTTACACATGTTTGAGTATCTTGTCGACATATCCAAAACTCGTGGCAAAAGGAGAAATTAAATTTGTCAACTGGACAAAGTTTATTTGGTCGAATACGTTTCGCAGCTCATCCAAGCTGTATATATCTGCCTGAAGGGAGGAGCTAACTACAATGAAATTACTCTGAGACTACACCTATTTGTTTACAGTTTCTGTTAGTTAGGTGGGCCTATTCAATATGCAGTGGGAGTGGGGTCTTGTTAGCATAACCATTCGGGGCCATAATGGGTGTTTTCACACCTCTGGACCTGACCTGGAGAGCCCTATTGTTTTCTCTGTTTGTTTTGATTTAGGTTTGAGGATAGAGTTATAAATGGGAGACAAATGATGTCTGAGACCCCCATTTCTGTTCAAGGAAGGATTCTATTTCTTGACAAAAATAGCCTCTTTAACTCCCCTCTCCAACCAGTTCTTTTCTCTGGCCAAGATCTGGACCTCACTGTCCTCAAAGGAGTGGCCCATGGCTTTTAGGTGGAGATGTACGGCAGATTGCAGCCCACTCTGGCTCTCCCGTCTGTGTTGATACATTCGTTTGAAAAGTGGCTGTTTTGTTTCTCCAATGTAGCGCTCACTGCAGTCTTCACTGCACTGAATGGAGTAGACCACATTGCTTTGTTTGTGGCTCGGTGTTTTGTCCTTAGGGTGGACCAGTTTTTGTCTTAAAGTGTTTGTGGGTTTGAAATAGACTGGGATTTCATGTTGTCTGAAGATCCTCTGTAGTTTTTCTGAAACGCCAGCCAGGTAAGGAATAGTTACACCCTTTCTCCTGGGTTCTGGTTCTCTGTAGTCTTGTTTCTTGGCTCTCTTAGAAATACAACTGGGCAACTGGACAAATAAACTTTGTCAAGTTGACAAATTGAATTTCTCCTTTTGCCATGGATTCTACCTGGACGACTGAGGGATTCTACAAATATCCAAAACTCAAAATGCTCTGTTTCTCAAGTGATAGTTAACAGCTACATTCTACCTTTTTAATTATACAAATGATTCTAGTGACGGTATATGGAGTTTAAAGTTTTTCTCAATCATTTTAGCACATTTTTTTGAAACTTGGTTTAGTCTGATCTTTGATTCAAACATGTATCTGTACAGGGCAGAAGTGATCACATCATTTGGAACATTTCTCATCAGTTCACACAGTTCTCGGGCTCTTTCTCAGAACACTGGACACTGGCTCTCATTCACACATTGACTACATACAGACTTTCAGATACATACAGTTTTGTTTGATTTTTAAGAACACATTACATATTACGCTACAAAAGTAATGTTGACGTATTTTCTATTCTAACATCTTTTCAGTTTTCTTCTGATCAAATACTATTGCAAATGCAATTGGTAATGTACATTTATATTTTACATAATATAGTACAGACAGGTTAAAAAAAACAAACAAACAAACAAAAAAACAGCAGCTTTTGCAGCCTAAAATTCATCTGTATTAAGTGTGAATGGCAGAGTCAGACTGCACTAAACCAATACTTCTCTGTGGTCCATGAGAGAAGGACTAAAACCTGAGCTGCTCTGTCACAGAATGAAAGACTGAAAAACACATGATCAAACTGAGTTTTAATAGTAAAACTTGCTTTTGGGAGATGGAATTTTGTTTAGGAAAGCCATAACACTATTTAGGATTTTGTGTGAGCTGTTTTGCAAATGTCAATTTTCAATAGATGTGCCAAAGTGATAAAAAAAAAAAAAAAAAAACTACAATGGAGCAGAAGACATCACAAGTGTTTTCTGTTTGAAAGAAAGAAGACTAAATATGCAGGATTTGTGTGTTAAACGTGAATGAAACAAAACACACACACACAAAAATAGCATAATATGGGCCCTTTCACATTCCTGCATGCTGTAGAGACGTAAAGAGCTTTTTCCGATTGAGCTCTGAAATTTAAGCACACAAAGTAGGACAGCTGCAATTGTGGATAATCAGTGAGACTTGTAACAAAAATGTGTTTGCTGGCCCTGTATTATAATTGCAAGTACGCAGTAATTAATTTTATTAACATAAAAATTACAAAGGAAAGTTTAAATATGTGCACTCAATCAAAGAACACATATTGTGCAAAACTGACATTTAATCATGTTATACCGTTGGCCCAAGAACAAATACCTAGAGTTGTACTTAGCTTTATTATTAATCATTAATCAATTCATCTAATGTCCACTTCTCTGAGCACAAAAAAAAAAAAAAAAAACTTTGTATGTTTGTATGTTGTATTTTGTAGTTTTTAAGTCCATAAACAATCACCAGACTCATTCTATGGTCAAATTGTCTTCACCATGAACACATGACTGAACACGTGGATAAGGACTTTTGGTTACTTTAACACTGTTCCCATTTATAGTTTATGCAGTGTATTACATTATTTTAATAAAGTAAACATTGTTTCAAATTAGAAAATCTGAAATACTGATCCACAAGTGACCAAAAGCATGTTTTAAAAAGAAGTAAAAAAATACATTATATGCGTTTTTCAAGTGGGCTAATTTAGTACAAAGTGAGGCTAATTTAGTAAAAATCTCATATTCAGTTGTCTTTTGTAATCTAGTACCTAATGGACTAATCAAAGAACATATCTCTGGATTGATCTATAAGCAAAATAATTGTTAGTTGCAGTCCTACTCATAAAAGTACAGTGGAGGAAATAAGTATTTGATCCCTTGCTGATTTTGTAGGTTTGGCCATTGACAAAGAAATGAACAGTCTATAATTTTAATGGTAGGTGTATTTTAACATTGAGAGATAGAATATCAAAAAGAAAATCTAGAAAAAAACAAACAAACAAAAAAAAACTTTAAAGAAAATATATAAGATGATTTGCATTTCATTGAGTGAAATAAGTATTTGAACCCTGTAGCCAAAAAAGACAGTACTTGGTGCAAAACCCTTGTTTGCAAACACAGAGGTCAGACATTTCTTGTAGTTGATAATTAGGTTTGCGCACATATCAGAAGGAATTTTGGTCCACTCTTTTTTGCAGATCATTTCCAAATTATGACGGAGGTGATGGTGTTCTTGGGGTCATAGGCAGCATTTCTCTTCCTCCAAACACGGCGAGTTGAGTTATTGCCAAAGAGCTCGATTTTTGTCTCATCTGACCACAGCACCTTCTCCCAATCACTCTCGAAATCATTCAGGTGTTCATTGGCAAAGTTCAGTCGGACCTGCACATGTGTCTTCTTAAGCGGGGACCTTGCAAGCACTGCAGATTTTTGATCCATTGCGGCATAAAGTGTTACCAATGGTTTTCTTAGTGACTGTGGTCCCAGCTGCCTTGAGGTCATTGACTAGCTCCTCCCATGTAGTTCTAGGCTGATTTCTCACTGTTCTCATGATCACTGAAACCCCACAAGGTGAGATCTTGTGTGGAGCCCCAGACCAAGGTCGACTGATTGTCATTTTGTATTTCTTAATTTTTTGAATGACTGCACCAATGGTTGTCTCCTTGACACCCAGATTCTTCCTTATGGTTTTGTAGCCCATTCCAGCCTTGTGCAGGTCTACAATCTTGTCCCTGACATCTTTTGACAGCTCTTTGGTCTTTCCCATGCTGGAGAGTTTGGAGTCTGATTGATTGACTGATTCTGTGGACAGGCATCTTTTATACAGGTGACTAGTTAAAACATGTGTCTTTAATTCAGGTGACGAGATTAGGATTGTCTAATTGATCTGTGAGAGCCAGAAGTCTTAATGGTAATTATAGACTGTTCATTTCATGTCAGTAGGCAAACCTACAAAATCAGCACTGTTCCTCCACTGTACATGTTTCAGAATATGAATATGAATATATATATATATATATATATATATATATATATATATATATATATATATATATATATATATATATATATATATATAGGCCTGGGAGCTTGAGAGTTCTTTGTCTTTGCTGTTTCTTTGCTGTTCCTACTGCAGGAGGTTACAGCCCCGAGTGCTCCAATCACCACGGGCACCACTGATGCCTTCACCTTCCAGGCCTTCTCCAGCTCTTCCTTGAGTCCCTGGTATTTCTCTAGTTTCTTGTGTTCCTTTTTCCTGATATTACCATCACTTGGTATTGCAATGTCCACCACATTCTGTTGCTTATCTAATACCACTATGGGCACCATGGGCGCAGAGTTGTTCCTTTGAGCTCTGGTTGCAATTGACTTCAATTGAAAATCATCTCTCTTTTACTGCTGTTGTCAGGCTTCTCATTCTTACCTTAAGATATTTGTTTTAACTTGCTTTACATGATCCTGGTGTTTTATTGCACTATTTTGTCCATAAATCAAGATATGAACATTAATAACAGACCAATCAGACGCCTTCTATCCTTGAGGTTGCTCCTGCTAGCATTAGGAGCATCTTTGACAGTGTGTTAACCTCCCACACTGCTAGTTTGGTAGACGGCGTTTCTGCTATGACCTCCAAATATGGACTCTGATTGGTTCACCAAACACTATGGGTGACATCACTCACTTCGTCCAATTCTTTGTACATTCTATGTATACACGTTTAGCTGCTTATATAGAGAATGCACCATACGTTGCATTGTTGATTTGATTTCATTGAGTGTGTTGATACAAACATTCACCAATGCACCAATAATGATACTGGAATCAGATATCAGTTGCATGATAATGGTCCAGCTGATAGCTGTAATACGACTATTAGTGAATGTTGACTTAATGATGTTCATAAGGTTTTTTTTGTTTTTTTTTCTTCATATAAAGCTGTTGGATCAATTTTGTAGTTAAGTAAACTGTGTTTTTGTGGAAATAAAATGCATCAGTCCTTATGCTAGTTTCAGTTAATATTGGCAGATATCACATGCTATTGATCAGTCATAATTATCAGTATGGTATTGGACTTGAAAAAGCTGGAATGTGCATCCCTACACTTAACCCTTTATGCCAGCAGAGTCCTCCAAACACATGTCAAAGCATCTATTCACCACAGCTCCTTAGTCATCCTGCAGCCATCTCACACATCAGCACTAAATAATACAGAGGTGAGGCCCTGGCAAGACTATAAATACAATGTGATCAAATCACTCACCTGTTGGGCAGCCAGCCGAAAGATGGTTTGCATGGGGGAAAACAGCAGCATCCAGCCAAACCCATCGGAGCAGATTACAGAGAGAGGGAGAGAGAGAGAAGGAGAGGAACAGTCAGGGCCAGATAAAACCTTCGCACATGAATTATTAAATGCATTCCTTTTAGTGCAACAAAGATGGCTCCTAAAATGCCGGGAGTGTGCAGGGGTATTGAAATGAAAGGAACACCTCTGCAAATGAATTATTGAAAGGGTGTGTGATTGTGGGGAGCTGGGTGAGAGGTGCAGCTGAGGGGGGTGGTGTGGCGGAGGAGAGGACAGGGACACTGAGATAAATAAGGCTCAGTTAGGAGAAGCAGAGGAATGCAAAGCGGAAAGGAGAGGTGCTGATCAGGATAACCAGGCTTGTGTATGTGCTGGTGCCTGGAGAGAGGACAGCACTTTTGTGTCCATGATAACCACAAACCACAGCTCAAATAATACAGCTTTAGGGTATTTTGGCTTGTGATGCTGGGAGAAGCACAAAGGGACTAGCTTAGCCAGCAAATTATTTAACTGTAACTAGGGTTGTCAAAGTATCGAAAATCAAATACTAATCGATACTCATTTGAGCAGGTATCAATATTAAAAAAAAGTCCCATTGACAGGACAGAAATGAACCTTTCCTAAATAGCTTTAGAATGATCTAGAGCTGTATCAGAGCACATAGACTTGTATGGAAGCTACCTGGACCACTGAAGGATTACATACTGAGATATAAAACCTCATGGTAATATAAAAGAAAGTACTATGATTAAATGTTGAAAATGACATTCTATTGTCGAAATGAAGTGTGTTTTTTTTTTTCATTATCATCATGGTATTAGAATTGGTATTGACTATCCAGTCTATTCCTTAGTATCGAGTTTGAAATGTTAGTATTATGACAACACTAGCTGTGACTGTACATTCTTTTTCATATGTCTATTGCATGTTACATATTGACTATAACTGAAAGCCTGTGTCAGTAGAACTCTATGGAAAATTCAGTGTTTTTGAAAGAAACATCCAAACTCCTGTTGAAACTTATCATTATTTGTTGTGGAATGGCTGCACATTAGTCTTATAGCATTAAGTCCTTTCTACTGACAACTATCACATCTTTGAGGTTTAATAATGGCGCCACTTTTGAATATATGTCAGAAAATTAATTTCACTTTTGTTCATTTCAACATTTTGTAAGCAATAATAAATTGTGATGTGATCAGAGAGACCAATAAACAAGATTTTGGGAACTAAATATGTATGTTTTAGTTCCCATAGTTTATTTATTTATTTATATATATTATTATTATTTATTTATGAAGAAGCTATTAACTCTCTCAACAACAGTGTAATGCTTCAGGATTGGAGTATAATCTATAGAGAAACAGATGTGGACCAAGCATATAATAACTTTTTAGATATATTCCTGTCTTTGTATAATAAACATTGCCCAGTCATAGAACTCATTGTAAACAGCAAATGCACTAACAGCCCTTGGCTAATTAAAGGAATAATTAATGCTTGTAAAAAGAAAAATAATCTGTATAAAAAATTCATAAAGTTAAAAACAAAAGAAGCAGAACAAAGATATAAGGAGTACAAAAATAAATTAACAGACATAACTCGAGTGAACAAGCAATTATATTATAAGAAAATACTGTATGAAAATAGAAACAATATAAAAGGAACTTGGGAAACACTCAATAAACTAATCAAACAAGGATCTACAAAGGCAACATATCCTGATTACTTCATTGACAAAAAATATGAAATTCAAAACACAAAAGATGTAGTAAATAATTTCAATATATATATATATATATTTTTTTTTTTGTAAATGTTGGCCCAGTGTTGGCTGCAAAAATTCCAGATCAGGTAACTTGTCACCAAAATGTTGAAAGAAATCCACATTCTATCTTTCTATCTGCAACAAATGTACAGGAGTTGACTAACATTGTTCTCAAGTGTTAAAGTAAACTATCCGAAGATTGTCATGACATAGACATGGTACTAGTTAAAAAAAGTAATAAAAACATTGTTATGCCCTTTACCCATATCTGCAACTTATCCTTTCAGTCAGGGCGTTTCCCAAATAAAATTAAAACTGCGAAAGTAATACCAATATTCAAGAGTGAGAACAAACGTAACTTCACAAACTACAGACCAATTTCCCTACTGCCACAGTTTTCAAAAATCCTTGAAAAACTCTTCAACTCAGGTCTCAAAAAGTTTCTTGACAAACATCAAACAATAAATGAAGGATAATATGGGTTTAGGACACAAAGAACCACCTCATTGGCAATAATTGATGCAATAGAGGGAATCACAAATGCACTAGATGACAATAAATATGCTGCCGGTATTTTTATTGACCTTAAGAAAGCCAATCACTCAATATTACTTCATAAACTGGAACAGTATGGTATTAGAGACCCCTCTAATACCATACTGTTCCAGTTTAACCAGCTAGGAACTGGTTGAGAAGTTATCTTACAGAAAGAGTGCAATATGTTCAGATGGGGAAGTATACATCAAAAAAACTTGGCATTGCTTGTGGTACCCCCCAGGGGTCTGTTTTGGGACCAAAACTGTTCAATATATACATAAATTATAATGAACTCACAAGTACTCTAAATGAGGAGCTAATTAAAATAAAAAAGTAGATGGATAGTAATAAATTGTCATTAAACTTGAATATGACCAAGGCAATGATGTTTGGCAATTATAAGATTAACACAGAGTTACCAATTCTGATTGAAGGTGTCCAAATTGAAAATGTAAATGAAAATAAATTCCTGGGAGTTATAATAGACAGTAAATTATGATGGTAAGCCCACATTAGACATATAAAAACAAACATTTCCAAAAGTCTTGCTATAATAAACAAAGTGAAGTATTACTGTGATCAAAATGCCCTTCGTACATTATACTGTTCATTGGTTCTACCTTATTTCACATATTGTGTTGAAGTGTGGGGGAACACCTACCAATGTACAGTTAATCCATTGATTATATTACAAAAACGAGCTTTGCGAATCATCCATAAAGTTGGATTTTTAGAACACACACATAATCTTTTTATTCAATCCAAGCTCCTAAAGATTCCTGACCTTGTAAAATATTATACACTTATTATATTATTTAAAGCATTCAACAATTTACTACCAAGTAATCTACAAAGCTTGTTCAAAATGAGAGAGAGAATTAATAATTTAAGAGGGTATGGAAATTTCAAATTGCTCAATATTCGAACTCCTGGTAAACGTTTCTGTGTGTCTATATATGGTGTAAAACTCTGGAACAGTCTGGATACACATCTCAAGCAATGCCATATGGTCTAATGTAAAATGTCTGAAGAATGTAAAATAAAGCTCATTATGTGTGTAGAATCCCTCAATCGTCCAGGTAGAATCCATAGCAAAAGGAGAAATTTAATTTGTCAACTGGACAGAGTTTATTTGGTTGAATACGTTTCGCAGCTCATCCAAGCTGCTTCTTCAGTTCTGGTCAGATGCTGGTGGACACTGCTTTATATCTGCTTGAAGGGAGGAGCAACTCCATATTGAATAGACTCACCTGACCAACTGAAACTGTATTTAAATATGTGTTGTCTCAGAGTAATTTTCATTGTAATTAAGCTCCTCCCTTCAAGCAGATATAAAGCAGTGTCCACCAGCATCTGACCAGAACTGAAGAAGCAGCTTGGATGAGCTGCGAAACGTATTCAACCAAATAAACTCTGTCCAGTTGACAAATTAAATTTCTCCTTTTGCTATAAAGCTCATTATGTTAAATTAGAAGAGGGGGTGGGATTAAATAAATTTTCTTCTTCCCACTCCTTTTTGGGCAAATGTTTTTTTGTTGTGAACAAAAACATGACCAAACAGACTAATATTGCAGTTACAGTGGATATCATTTATCATATTGTGTTCCCTTCAGCAGAGTGACAGGACCCTGTGTCTATGGACAAGACAGTGCTTACACACACTGATTTTTTATTATTATTTTTTTAATCACTATTCACTATTCTATTCATTCACTGTTTTCATATTAATTCAACCATTGAGAATCTACATCTTATTTTCAGTTGTGTATGTCATATGGGTTATAACTTTTTCATTAGGCTAGACAATTCTGGGCCCTACGGTAAGCCACTGCACTGTCCAAGTGCTTATATACATTTGTATGGACTGTTGTGGTCAACTGGTAGCTAAAGATTCTTTTTATAAATAGCAGCAGGAATCAACACAGGAAACAGAACTTTTTGAATAGTAAAAATATATGAATTTTTGATGTTTTTTAGCGCTTACATTTTAAACACTCTCTTTAAAAATAGTTTCTTTCCTTTTCACCTGAAACTTCAAAGTGAATGTGAGTGATTTGTATCGTGTTAAATTATCAGTGCCTGGGGTTGGAGGATTTGAGAAACCAACAGGGATTCATCAATTCTGACAATGAATGGTTGATGACCCTGTTTAAATATATTATGTTACAGGCAAAGCTGATAACTCAGACATTCTATAGAATGCCTAGGCATACTAGAGTAAAAAATGTGGTTAATCTTCCCACAGTGGGAACTTACTTCAATAAAATATTACTCAAGTAGGAATAAAAGTAGGCTGAATGCAATAATGGTGCAAATATAAGTAAAAACAATTTCACTTTGAGTAGGATGTTGAGCTATTGCACTATTTTCTGATCTATGTTATAATGTTATTTCCTCATCAAAAACAAACCTGGAGTTGGGTTTTATTTCATTAACACATGTTTAACACACAAACCCTGCATATTTAGGCTGAGCTCTTCTCTCAAACAGAAAACACTCTGTTCCACCTTGTGATGTCATGTGGTAATATAGGAAACGCTCCACTGTGTTTCTAAACTCCATACAGTTTCACTAGAATCATTTGGAAAATTTCAGCCCTGGAATTACCAATCTTTACTGAACTAAAAATTTATTTTATTTTTATTTGACCTTTATTTAACCAGGAAATATCCCATTGAGATTAAGAACCTCTTTTTCAAGGGAGTCCTGGCCAAGAGGCAGCAGCAAACACAAAACAGTTACATATTTACACAAATAAGACATAAAAGTTTAAAAACATTATAAAAAACAAGTGCAGATTGTGGAATTGGTCTCAAAAGCTCTCAGTTTGGATTTAAAAGTGCTCAAATAAATTAAATCAGTTAGTTTCCAGTCTTTCTGTAGCATATTCTGTTTCTAACTGTCTTACTCTTCTCACAACATTTCTGATTGCATACTCCTCCATCCTGCTACCCCTCCCACTCTGATTGGCTCCTAATAGTCCTATATTATACAAAACAGGCTTGTGAGCTTTTAGCCATGCTGTTAGCTTCTCAAAAAAACATACCTGGAATTGTTTTGTTTCATTCACACATGTTGAGTAATCCTGGATTAATAGGCTGTCTGCATCCTCAAGGCTCAAAATGCTCCATTCCACCATGTGATGTTATTCAGTGGTAGTTTTAAAGGTGCACTGTGCAACTTTTCTGGTGGAGGGTCCACCACTTGCTTGTCTACATGGAGCTATTATTGCTTTGCCTGGAATGTTCCATGGTATGACATTAAACATATCCATCTAGCATTTATTCATTACAGGTGTTTCTATTGCTCAAAAATACATTAATTCTTTCTGTGAACAGGGGTGACTCTCCATAGATATGAACTGAAACAAAGCATAGTGCTGCAACCTGCTTATGTCCCTTGTGAGAGATAGGTTTAATCTATACTGTGGAACATTCTAGACAAAGCAATAACATTTCCATGAATTCAAGTGTAGAACACTTGAAGCAGTTTCATCCATCCACCCATCCATTTTCTTCCACTTATCCAGGGTTATCCACTTCCTCCAACTCCTCCAGGGGGGCGTTCCCAGGCCAGCCCAGAGACATAGTCCCTTCAGCGTGTCTTGGGTCTTGCCCCGGGGCCTCCTCCCGGTGAGACATAAACACCTCCCCAGGGAGGTGTCCAGGAGGCATCCAGAATATGCCCTCCCCTTAGCTGTTCCTCTCCATGTGGAGTATCTGCCATCTTACTTTTACTTAAAGCTCATGACCATAGGTATGGTCAGCAGTTTCAATGAGACTAAAACAATAGCTGTAACTTCAAAGACAGATTGTAAATAGAGCCACATACTTTGAAAAGCTGAGAGATACAAGTATCCCTGTGGTCTGGTGCAGAGAGGTGCTTCTGTCCTCATACTTTTCACACAGTTCAGACAGTTCAGAGCAATTTTAGAGTCACTGAATCACAAAAACAAATGCATGGCTTTGGACTTTTGACTGGCTTTAAAATCAGCTAAACATTTTTGAAAGGTCCCATATTACACAAAATTGGTAAATGGTCACATTTGTCTATAGCACTTTTCCACCTTCAAGGCACTCAAAGCACTTTTCAACAACGAACCACTCACCCACTCACACACAAATTCATACATCAGTGTACACAGACACTCAGGGCAAGGTGGGTTAAGTGTCTTGCCCAAGGACAAAATGACACCACCAACCTGTGGATCTGACCGCTCAGTGTTGATAACCAATTATGTTTATGTTGAGAGAGGGATTAAAACCGCCAATCTTCAGATCACTGGACAAACGCTCTACCAACTGAGCTACTGCCGCCCTGCTGATTAATTGACTCTCTTGTGAGCTTTAAGCCATGTTATGATGCTGTTACCTCCTCAAAAACAGACCTGGGTTTTATTTCATCAAAGTCGCTTACAAGTCCTGGCTTATCCTAAAATCCTGAGCTGAAACTAACTCATCTCCATCTTAAGCTTCAAAGCTAATTTAGGTCTGAGGTTTAAGCTGCACTTTGTGCATGCTCCTGGTGACTCTGAGAAGGCCAGATGCTCAATGGAGCAACGACATCACGGAAAATGGGCTCAAAATTTGACTTTTTTTTAATGATCTGATTAAACGAGAGAGGAGCCACAGGGCGCATGGACAAGAGTTTGATATAGGACACTGAACTTTTCAGGTCATTCTGATCTGAGGAGTGAGAGGAAACACGACTCCCCCCTCCTCTCCTGTTCACTCCCCCTCCTCTCCCGGTCGCTCCGTGGGTATGGAGGAGGCTGACTGCGTAGTGCGGAGCCTGGTTAATGCGGGCCGGGGAATGAAGTTGCCTCACCTCTTCCCGATGTGTGGTAGTACCTGTGGAGCTTAAGTTCCGCTGTACATAAAAGTGAAGCTGTAACAGAACTCTTCACATGTAGCCTAGAAGAAACGATAAAATCCGAGCCGACGTGTTTGCAGTTTGACAGGGAACGAGAGATGAGGGAATGATGACAGAGATGTGATGAAGGAGCGCACAGCCAGAACCCACTGAAAACCAGTTCATCCTCAGAGTCCAAACCAGCGCCTGTCTGTGTGTAAAAGCCATTATCTATTATCTGTTTTATTGCATGTTACCATTTTCCTGCTGTTCTTGAACTGTGCGTTGCAACACAGGAATTTCCCCACTGTGGGACTAATAAAGGCATATCTTATCTTATCTTATCTTAAAAGCGGCACTGCTCTTCACAACAGCCACATGAGCAAGATCATTTTAATGAAATAATGGCCATAGGCCATTTATGGTTTGTGCCTTTTTGATGAGTGCAGCGACTTGTGTCCCGTGCGTAGGAGCATATGACCGGTAAAAGTCACTTTTTAAACTGTATCAGACAGAGGCAAGTGTTCTGACACAGTTGTGTGAGTGCACATGATACAACTTTTGACAAACGGCTTCTTTAGACATTCTTGGAGACAAAGCTGAAATCATCTTGACAGCCTGGTCCCGACCAGGTTTGTTACTGCGGCAACTGAGCGGCTCCTCTGGTTAGTCACTTTGGTGGAACGGAATTGAGGATTTGACAAGCCTGGATTCGCCAAATAAGTCAGGCTTTCCGCTTTCATGGAATATTCCCCTGGAGTTGTGTTTTGTTTAATTCACACATGTTTGAGTAACCCTTTATTATTAGCTTGTCTAAATCTCCAAAGATCAAAATGCTCTGTTCTACCTTATGATGTCATGTAGTGGTAGTTTTCAACCTTTTACATTTCAAATGATTCTAGTGAAGGTGTATGGACTTTAAAAAACAGAATGGAGCACTTTCTCCATTACGACTTAATGACATCACAAGGAGGAAGAGTGTTTTCAGTTCGAGAGAACTCAGTCTTAGCCTAAATATGCAGGATTTGTGTGTTAGAAAGAAAGGAAAAAGATATCACAGGGGACTGAAAAGCACCACATACGTATTTCTGTAGAATCAATGAGCAAAGCACTACCTTCAAAACAACTATCGCAATATTGTATTTGCATTTTTAAATATATCTCCCACCTCTTGATAGTGTTGTCAACTTTGTATCAATTTCTTGCATGTTTTATTTCTCTTAAGAACATACTGTTTAAAGCTACATGACCTCAGTATTTTGAAACTACATGTTTCTACTTCTCTAATAAGACCATGCTCAAATGGCAAAAGGAGAAATTAAATTTGTCAACTGGACAGAGTTTATTTGGTCGAATACATTTTGCAGATCATCCAAGCTGCTTCTTCAGTTCTGGTCAGACGCTGGTGGACACTGCCTTATATCTGTCTGAAGGGAGGAGCTAAATACAATGAAATTATTCTGAGACTACCACACCTATTTGTTTACAGTTTTTGTTAGTTAGGTGGGCCTATTCAATAGGCCCACAACAAACATAACACAACACAACAAAACCAAAGAGCGGCACATAAGGAAGTTTACGCAACTCCAAAATCAGTATCAAACTAACCCCAAGGATCAGAGTGACAAAAGGAAGGAGGATAAACCTAGCCAATCGGTGTACAAAGAACGCTGGGTGAAAAATCTTTCCAACCGGGTGCTCACTCAGGCAGAAAAAGAAGTACTTTCCAAAGGACTGAATTTCTCTGTAACTCCTAACCGCATCCCCACGGTGGATTACATCACAGCAGCAGAAACTGCCATTAGCTCACAAGCTCACGGAAACAGCAGCTGGAGACCTTAGACTGAAATTAACAGCTGCACTAAGCAATGCCAAACCTCCACTCTCCAATGTAACACCAGAGGAAAGGAAGGCCCTCGCTGCTCTGGAGAAGGACCACAGCATCAACATCCTGCCAGCTGACAAAGGGAGATGCACAGTGACCCTGAACTCAGCTGATTATGAGGCTAAGATTAACAGCCTACTTAGTGACACTGCAACCTACAAATTACTAAAACGAGACCCCACCAATGTGTACAAAAAGAAGATCATTGATTGCTTGCAGAAGCTGGAGAAGGAAGAAGTCATTGATCGACAGCTATATTACAGACTGTATCCTGGTGACTCCATCCCTTGCATCTATGGCCTCCCAAAGATTCACAAACAAGGACTACCACTCAGACACATTGTATGTAGCACAGACTCCATCACGCACAATGTGGCCAAACACCTAAAAACCATCCTGGCTCCTCTGGTGGGTAACTCAGAGCACCATATTGAGAACACAGGAGAATTTGTGAACAAAGTCAAGCACCTCCAGTTTGACCTGGATGAGACAATAGTTTCCTTTGACGTGACCTCTCTTTTCACTTGTATCCCTACATCGGTAGCGGTGAAGGCAGCAAGAAGGAGACTACTGCAGGATACCAAGCTAGAAGAGAGAACCAAACGTTCACCCGACCAAATCTGCCAACTGCTGGAAATCTGTTTAAATACCATCTATTTCCAGTTCAGCGGAAACTTCTGCAAGCAAATCCATGTCTGTGCAATGGGCTCACCAGTCTCCCCTATCATTGCTAACTTATACATGGAACAATTTGAACAGAGTGCCTTGGCCTCATATCCAAGCACTCCACTCACACATTGGTATCGCTTTGATGATGATAATTTTTCAAAAATCAAAATCCAAGATTTGGAACCTTTTACTGCACATATCAATTCTGTAGATCTGAACATCAAATTCACTCGTAAAGATGCCAAGGATAACACATTGGCTTTCTTAGATTGTGCAGTAACGATAGGAGAAGACTCTAGGTAGAGGTCTTCAGGAAGCCCACACACACTGACCAATACCTGCTTTTTGATTCACACCACCCACTGTAGCACAAACTTGGAGTCATTTGGACATTACATCACAGGGCCCAAGTGGATCCTACAAGCACAGAGGGAAAGGAGAAAGAAGAACAACATGTGCAGAAAGCCCTCTCTGTTTGTGGATATCCTAAATGGGCTTTCAATAAAACTAAGAGAGCCAAGAAACAAGACAACAGAGAATCAGAACCCATGAGGAAGGGTGTAACTATTCCTTACCTGGCTGCCGTTTCTGAAAAAACTACAGAGGATCTTCAGACAACATGAAATCCCAGTCTATTTCAAACCCACAAACACTTTAAGACAGAAACTGGTCCATCCTAAGGCCAAAACACCAAGCCACAAACAAAGCAATGTGGTCTACTCCATTCAGTGTAGTGAAGACTGCAGTGAGCGCTACATTGGAGAAACAAAACAGCCACTTCACAAGAGGATGTACCAACACAGAAAGGAGAGCCAGAGTGGGCCTCAATCTGCTGTATATCTCCACCTAAAAGCCATGGGCCACTCCTTTGAGGACAGTGAGGTTCAGATCTTGGCCAGAGAAAAGAACTGGTTTGAGAGAAGAGTTAAAGAGGCTATTTTTGTGAAGAAAGAGAATCCTTCCTTGAACAGAAATGGAGGTCTCAGACATCATTTGTCTCCCATTTATAACTCTATCCTCAAACCTAAATCAAAACAAACAGAGAAAACAATAGGGCTAGCCAGGTCAGGTCCAGAGGTGTGAAAACACTCATTATGGCCCTGAATGGTTATGCTAACAACACTCCACTCCCACTGCATATTGAATAGGCCCACCTAACTAACAGAAACTGTAAACAAATAGGTGTGGTAGTCTCCCTTCAGACAGATTTAAGGCAGTGTCCACCAGCGTCTGACCAGAACTGGCCCTTCTGGATTCCCTTTAATGCCTTCTCATGCTGCTGTCGCAGTAAATTCCCATGGAATATTCACTGTCTTTAATGTTGCAGCATGACTGTTAGCTTAATGCTGCTTAAGTCAAACGACACGCCTACTTCTTCACAACTCCCACTACAGTCTCGCTTCTCATCAAACAAGTCCCTTTTTGCTGTAACTGCTCTCAAATCAACTTAACTGGTATAAGCGATAAGCTTAGAAGTGTAATGAAAAAGGAATGATGATACAGCAATCAAAGTGTATGTCTAATAAGCTTGCTTTGTTTTGGCTGCTTTGTTTTGGCTGCATAGGATTTAATATAATACATACAATCAGGCTTGGGGTCGGACAAGACAAGAAACAGCACAAAGAAGAGGAGAGTTAGCAGCACCAATGGAAAACAAACTTCAAAGCTCTGTGTTTGGGATGGAGTTTGGAACAAGCCTGGGAGAAACCAGAGAGAAGGATCTAGCTCATATGTATTGGGGCAAAAATAGCTAATTAAAGCCACTCAATATGGCTGCTGCCTTATCGCACATGCCAGAGTATTAGATCTCAGCACAGGGGAAAGTCCGCAAATTAATATTCACTGTGTTATTAATTCTCATTGACCTTTTTAACTGCAGATTCTCACATCTGAACTTGGACAAATCAGCAAGCCACTCAGCTAGAATACAGCCTGCGCTCAGTTCTAATAAGGTTATATAAGAGGCTAATGCAAACACTTTCACTTTCACTGAAAACAAACAAACAAAAAAAAAACAGTGTACAGTTATGGGCAGATCCAAATCACACATCAGAGATCAACTGTGAAGTATCAATAGGAATGCACAGATGGCTTCGCTTTGAGCAACTGATTTTGAATCTGTTTCCGTTTATACATTTCATATTTGTAGTAGTATATTGCAATCACAATGGTCAATCAATTTAAAATGTCATTGTAATTGTATACCCACACTTATATGTGATGAATATGTTGGGTTCATGTGACATCTCAGTTGCTCACACAATGATAATAATAAAATGAGAATCAAAAATGAACCACATGCATACTCAGCAACTTCTCTGAGGCTACAGGTGAACAAAGATGAAATAGTTTCATCAAAAATGGTGACAGTGTTCCTTTTCAAGTGTTGTGAGTTGAAAATAGGGCTGGATGATACAGTGATACAAATCAAATGGTGACCTGATCCCTGGGATCCTGGTCTGCTCATTGCAGTCTCCTTATTGTAATTCACTGATATCTGCATACAGTTTTTTTTTTTGTTTTTTTTCAGTCACTTTGGTACTTCTATCTATTGAAAACTGGCATTTGAAAAACATCTCACAAGCGGCTGAAATGAGTTTCCTCTGCAGAGTGGCTGGGCGCTCCCTTAGAGATAGGGTTAGGAGCTCAGTCACCCAGGAGGAGCTCGGAGTAGAGCCGCTGCTCCTCCATGTCGAGAGGAGCCAGCTGAGGTGGCTCGGGCATCTGTTCCGGATGCCTCCTGGATGCCTCCCTCGCGAGGTGTTCCGTGTATGTCCCACCGGGAGGAGACCCTGGGGAAGACCCAGGACACACTGGAGGGAGTATGTCTCTCGGCTGGCCTGGGAACGCCTCGGGGTCCCCCCGGAGGAGCTGGAGGAAGTGTCTGGGGTGAAAGAGGTCTGTGAGTCCCTGCTTAGACTGTTGCCCCCGCGACCCGGCCTCAGATAAGCGGAAGAAAATGGTTGGATGGATGGATGGATGGAAAATGCAGTTTTTCTTTCAAAACTGATCAATCATCTCCCAAAAGCAAGTTTTACCATTAAAACTCTCACACTTTGATCTTGTGTTTTTCTGTTTTTCTTCTCTCTTTCATTCTGAACAGCTCAGAGGTTTTAATACTTCTCTCAGTAACCTCAGAGTAGCACTGGTTTAGTGCAGTTTGAACCTGCTGTTCACACTTTACACAGATTTTAGACTGGAAAAGCTGTGCTTTTTTGTCTAAAACCTGTCTGTATTGGATTATGTAAAATATAAACGTACATTTCTAATTGCAAAGTCAATTTTGCAGTAATTTATCAAAAATATGTATGCAGAAGAAAACTGAAAGACTTTTATACCGTAATATATAATGTGTTCTTGAAAATCAATCAGAACTGTATGTATCTAAAAGACTGTATGTAGTGTAGACATCTTGAGCTATTTCTCCCTGTTTGACTCATGTTTGCCGTTATCCTTTTTGGTGCTGACAATTTTTGATTTATATTATTTTATTATTATATTATTATTTTATTATTATTATTATATTTTATTTAAATTAAAAGTAACAGCATTTGGGCCAAAGCCCTTTAGCACATGAGAACAGGCCTCTAGTGTTGAATGAGAGCTGTATCCAGTGTTCTGAGAAAGAGCCTGAGAACTGTGTGA
Organism: Taenioides sp. WSHXM2023; assembly: GCA_029959045.1. Classification (NCBI taxonomy): domain Eukaryota; kingdom Metazoa; phylum Chordata; class Actinopteri; order Gobiiformes; family Gobiidae; genus Taenioides; species Taenioides sp. WSHXM2023. The sequence goes on along the minus strand of CM057094.1, from coordinate 33,548,481 downwards.
ACTGATGAGAAATGTTCCAAATGATGTGAACACCTGTGCCCCCATTCAGATACATATTTGAAACAAATTATTAAAGTAAAACAAGTTTCAAATATGTGCTAAAATGATTGAGAGAAACTGTAATGCAGCTCTATGCATTTATCTATTCAAAACTATTTGCAAAACAGCTCACACAGAATCCTAAACACAATTTTTATCTCAGCAGAACGCAGTTTTTCATTCAAAACTGATCGATTATCTCCCAAAGTTTTACCATTAAAACTCTCACACTCTCATCATGTGTTTTTCGGTGCTCTTTTATTGATTTGACAGTGCAGCTCAGAAGTTTTAATCCTTCTCTCAGTGACCAAAGAGAATCACAGGTTTATGCAGTCTGCAAAAGGGGTTCATACTTTATACAGATAAATCTGGTACTGAAAGAGCTGCTTTTTTTTTTTTTTTTTTAATCTAAAACCAGTCAATATAATTTTTTTTTGTAAAAAATATAATGTATTTTATCGAAATACATATATACTGAAGAAAAGACATGTCAGAATAAATACATCAAAAGTGAAAAAAAAATATATATATATGTTAATCCAATGTTAGTCAGTGAAGTGTGTAAAGTAGTACAGTATACAGTGAGGTGTGTACTGTACTGCGTGAGGTAGTACAGTATACAGTGAGGAGTGTACTGTACTGCGTGAGGTAGTACAGTATACAGTGACATGTATTGTACATGATTAAAACATTTTTGAGTACTAATAATAGGCACTGTTCAAAATGAAGATCATGCAACCAATGAATGATTGCATTTCATGACGTTTCAAGTCTAAATAAAGTGTACAATAGCATATGTGTTTGACGTGCCCTTGTGACAAGAACAGTGCAGTGTTAAATGGTGCACCTCACTCTCACTGTGTCAGAGTGGTAATGAGCTCCTGTAAGTGTGCCTGCCTCTGCCTCTTGCGCTCCAAACCTGATAAAAAGCCCCATTGTTGACATCAGGTACTCTCTCCTGTCTGCTCCAGACTCATTGCACCAGCGCCAGATTTAGCTTGGCGATTCCCTAATTATAAGGATAATTGGATTTCTAATTGGTTTTGTGAGCTCCCTCTATAGTTACACATGAGTAATTTAAAGACAGAAGTCATCAGAGCCTGTTAGGCTGAGTGAGTTAGAGGGTAACTCCACACTGGGAGGAGGTGGACAGTGAAACAGCTCCACTAAGTCACATGACATAGAAACCTGAGATATGTTAGTGTTTGCAGGTGGACAAAGGCTTACAGGCATTTACATCTTTAAATTTGATGTTTTCAGATTACAGAATGTGATGTAGTCTTTTACATTTTTTAAATAATAATGCATTAGCTTTTTTTTTTTTTTTTTTTTAATGGCACTTTTCACTACACTCACTTGACATGACATGCATTGTTCATAGCCACAGCTGCCCTGGGATACACTGATGAAATATATCTATCTATCTATCTATATATATATATATATATATTTTTTTAATAATAGTATTAACTAGTAAGCAGAATATATCACATTGTAGGGACTGGATGCAGGGACTGAAGTCTGTCACTTCAGATGGACCTTTGGATTTGTGACAAAAATCAAATCCCCATGAGTTTATTTCAATTCTACATCAGCAACATGGTTTAAAGAAGACATATTGCTCTTGTGTCTGCTATGTAGTTATAATCACTGACACCTGTTAATCATTATGTTATCATATGCAAATTTAACTACGACTTAATGAAAGAAACAAGTTAGAAAAACATCTAACTAAACATGAGCAGTGCTCAGTGGGAGTTGACATCACCATAAATGTCATAAATGTTTAAAAGTTTATGGTTCCCGTTAAAGTGTCTGGTTAAGCTCAGGTTCTGTCTCCAGTAAATGAATGCAAACCGTGCGTGTGTGCAAATTGGCGTGCGTGTGCGCAGGTTGGTGTGCGCGTGTGCACCTTGGCATGCACGTGGTTGTCCCAGGGGGCTGTCAGCTGATGCTCCAGACCCTCTCCATGCTCCTGCTGATAACACCTCTGCTTCAGGAAATGACATGTTTAGAAGTGTGCTTTTATCACATGGATTCATATCTACATGTGGAACTGCTGTAGACTGAAGGAAAATGCAGCTATGTCCATACTAAAGCAGCACATATGCCCAGTCAGATTAGCAGTCACTGTTAATATGTCATATAGGATTATGTCTGCCACAAGTGTTTAATCAAGTGTTCAATCACGCACAGGGCTGTCACTGAGAGGAGCGCATCATGTGACCATCTGCTATTGAGCATGCCCAGCTAAAGGCGATGAGTTGCTACATATTATATGTATACAAACTATTGTCAAAAATATTGAAATTCAGACACTAATAGATACTAAAACTAGTACTTTAACTTCTTGGGTTCCTTTTTTAAAGACAATACAGTAACGTGTATTTACCTTGTTGACATGTTTCGGCTGCTAGCTGCGAGCCATCTTCAGAACTGTCACCGGTGTTGGTGGTGATGTGTCGTATATCAGCTGTTGTTACTTCCTGTAGGCGTGGTCAGCCTGATTGACCTGGCAGGTCGCTCAGACTGACCACGCCTCCCGTTGCCCAGTGCTCTTTGGAGAAGGGTGTCCCAGGTGTGTGAAAGGAGGAACGCTCCGTCATCACGGTTAATGCTGGCTGTGCCTCGTTTCCTGATTTCAATGGCCTCCCTGATCCAGCGTTTGAACTTGTTGTTTTCCGATCCAATGATTTTAGGTTTTCCTGCAATGCTTTTTGTTTTCTGGTAAGTCGCCCTGATGTTTCCTTTTCACATTCCTTTTGGTGTTCCTTTTTTCAGATGTGAAAAGCTCAGCCTGTTTCCCCTATGTATGATTTATTGCATGATTTGCATTGGATTTCGTAGATGGCGTTGCATTTTTGTTCTTGTGAGATTTTATCTTCAGTCTGAGCGACCTACCAGGTCAATCAGGCTGACCACGCCTACAGGAAGTAACAACAACTGATATACGACACGTCACCATCAACACCGGTCACAGTTCTGAAGATGGCTCGCAGCTAGCAGCCGAAACATGTTAACAAGGTAAATACTCATTATTGTATTGTCTTTAAAAAAGAACCCAGAGAGTTAAAGTACATAAAAAGACAAAATGAACATTTTTGGTTTAAAACTAGTACTGAAACTATATACTCATTTGAGCAGGCATTAATACTAAAAACGGCCCATTCACAGGACAGACATGAACCTTTCCTAAATGTCTTTAGAATGATCTTGAGGTGTATCAGAACAAGTGTAACACATAGACTAGTATATGCCCGTGGACCACGATGGAACCTACCTGGACTACCTGGACCACAGAGGAATTACACAGATATAACAGAAAGTATTATTATTTAATGTTGAAAATGACATTTTACTGTCTAAATAAAGAGTGATTTTCATTGTGGTATCAGAATTGGTACTGTACTCAGTATTGAATATCAAGTCTATTCCTTCGTATCAAAGTTAGTTAGTCGAGCTTGAAATTTTAGTATTGTGACAACACTAGTTTACAGTCTATATTGTTTTTGTAGACATAAATCATCATCATTTCAACATGTAATTTAATTTCATTTAACAACTGAAGCCCAAAGACATGACTGTTGAAACCATAAAATAGATCGATCAAGCACTCAGATCCCCTGCAATAAATTTTGGCAATTTGATCTTGGCTAACACAAGGTGAATGTCATTGTGTCTTTGAGCAAGACACTTAATCTGCCTCACTCTCAGTGTTTGCATATACTGATGAATGAATCTGTGTGCGCCAATTGGTGAGTGGTTGTTTGATGTAAAGTGCTTTGAGTGCCTTAAAAGTACAAAAGTTTTGATATTTCTTTCAACAGTGAATCTCCCATAGAATAAAACAAACCCCTGCCAACCATCTGAAATCATGACATTATCAAATTGTACAATGTGAACCCAAGATATTCAGAATATTCAGTACTTAAGACAGGATATTTTCATATACATAACAGTCGACTCTGTTTCTGTAGCAGCCATGTGGACAGATGTCTGGATGCAGATCTGATATCTACGTTGTTTTAAGAGTTCTTTTGTTCTGTGAGGCAGTCTAGACCAACTGCCTATGACTTTCTTTCTTGGACAGAGAAGTGTCTCCGAGAATTTGGACTAAGAGCGAGCCTTTAATTCATTCAAATGTGCTTCTGCAGCCAAATACTGTGTGGCAAGTTTGCTGGTTTCTTTGGAGATGAGATTAACCGCAGTTGACTCAAGAATCTGTGAGGAGCATGCCAGCCTTTAGTTTGTTGATTTCACCATGTTCAGACGTCCATGTAACATTGAGGAACATTCTGTACAATTGTGGATTCTGCTCTTTCAGAACAAAGCTATACCTGATGACACATAGAGTATTATGACAGCACTATGTTGCAGGTGGCACACGACAATCAATCAATCCCTTTATTTGTCCCCAAGAGGCAATTGAAGCACATATAGCAGTAAAAAACAACAACAATAATAATATAAAGCTCAAACAGAAGTGCAGCACAACAAGTTGGGTCATCAGATCTGTGTCAGGGCAGTGTTAGGAGAGTAGTAGCCTTCAGAACAAAATGTCTCCTCCAGGGGGCGCCAGGTGACCTCTGGACACACCACAGGAAATCCTCTCCTCACCCTCTCTCCCTCTCCTCTCTGGTGTTTCGGTTGATGATAAACGTCTTCTGCCATATTTGGTATAGAAAGTCTGGTGGCCATGGATACAGAAAAAACTAACTCCTCAAATCAGACAATCTAATAGTCCTTAACTTCTGTGCATTGAACTACACAAGCTATGCTTCTAAGTTGGTCAAAAACCCAAAATGTTTCATTAAAAATGAAAGATAAAAAATGAAAAAGTTTAAAAACTAGTCAGTGTGCCAGCCATTGCATTGCATTATTATACCATAGCAAGTAATGCTAATCAAATTGGTATGATTGTTTTTGTCTAAAAACATTTTGGTTCCTGGTCATGGTTTAAGTAAAGGTACTTTAGGTAACTTTCTGAGGGAGGCACGTCCCCTGCAACATTCCATAGAAATAGAAAGTTAAAACCATACTTAGAAACATTCTCCATGAGGACAGCTGTTTTATGCCATACTATGGAGGATTATAGTCAAAAGAACAAAATTTCCATGGAAACCATGATGACTGACACATGTCTCCCAGGCTGTCATGTGAGACTGGACCAAAATAAATCAGACTGTCAACCTGTGGTGCAGGGGATCCTCTATGGAGAAATACCTGACAGACTATTTAAGTCTAAGGACAGCTATACACTATGGAGGCAGAGCGTGGCAGTATTCAGTATTCACAGTGCTTCCTGTGTGAGAGGAAATGAGGGAGAGTGAGTTAGCAGACTACATGAAGACCCCGAGTCTCTGTGCAGATTACATCCACTTCCCTGCCTGGCGAATTAGCTTCCTCAACCTGATAAAAGCTAGCATCTTTCCCATACCATTTCCTTAAGCCTTTCTGCTCTGTTAACCAGGGCCTCATAAAGAGCTGCTATGGACTATATGGCCCGGGCTGGTGTCAGGGTCGCTCCTGCGCTCGTATATCTGCAGCATCCAGCGCGCATGACAAGCCAGAGCCCAGCATTTGAAAACACATTACTTGTGAAGACCCTGGAGACATGCCGGAGAGGGGAAGAGTAATAGAGCTTTGCCAGTGGCTCTTGTAACGCAGTGCACATACGCAAGGATGCATAGAACTGGGAGAGACTACACTGCTCACACAAACATTGTCTGCTGTGGTTAGACCTGCGCAATGAATTGTTTTCGAATTGAAATCATAGGTTGAATTAGCAAGTTGCAAAGGCTGCAATTTTTGAAGTTGTTATTGTGCATAAAAACTGCTAACCCTGTAGTTTAGATCTGTACAAACACGTTCTCAAATGTGATTCTTGCATTCATTTGTCAGTTCATATATAGGTCTTACTTGAGTCTATTTGCGTGTTACCACTTCAATACATACCTCGAGCTGTGTTTTGTTTCATTTACACATGTTTAAGTGGATTATTAACCTGTCATTTAGTGGTAGTTTTAAGTGCATATGACAGGTTTCAATGGTTCTCTAATTTTGCCTTAATTTGGTGTAATAAAACCTGTTGCAAATATAAATTGTAGTTTTACAACAATCAAGAAGCAATTTGCAATGAAAAGTTGAAAAATATGTTGAAAATTACGTAGAGAGTTCTAAAACATATTGATGATGTCACACTAGGGAGAATGCTATCCAAAAGTTTGTCATAATTTACACACACAGAATTACATTTTTCTGTTACTTTAAACATAATTTCAACAAAATAATGGTGTTTTTTTGTGTTTTTATTCATCAAATTATAATTTCTGTTTACTTTAGCAGAGTTTTGGCCCAGTGTATGTCATGGTTGCAGTTATGGAATCCCTAGCGTGATGTCATGATTTCCAACCAGTAAAAAAAAAATTGCATGGGGTTTAAAAACACAGTGGGGAATTTCCTGTATCACCACTTAATGACATCACAAGGAAGAACAGAGTGTTTTCACGGTGAGAAAAGAACACACCCTAAATATGCAGGGTTTCTGGGTAAAACATGTGTGAAAGAAACAAAACACAAATGTTTGTGATGAGGAAACATCATTATAAAATAGATCAGAAAATAGTTCAATATAGGCCCTTTAAAACATAGATCACAATAATCACAATTGCAATGCTAGTAAAAAAAATAAATTATAATAATTTTGATTTTTCACAAAGTGTGGGTTAGGATTTTGTGGACATCTTGACAAAGGCACTGAGCTAAATTGTATCATTGGTTTATCTGTTTTATGAGCCAAAGTTATGGATGCAGTTGAACAGTGATTCAATAGTTTGTAGCTAGATCATACTGAACATAAATAAGCTGTTATATTCATCCATGCAATATAAAAGTGAGCAAAATAAACTGGGGGATACATACACTAGAATCTCGTGGACTGATTCAATGTGCAGCTGGAGTAAAGCAAATGTATGCCACTCTGGAAAGCTCACAGGGTTATGAAGAAAAATGGGTCTAATACAAAATGCAAATATGCTTTGTTATTGCAGGATGGTTGTGTATTGCACTCTACTGTAATATAGATTTTCTTTCACTGACAATAAATGCATCTATTTTCAGTTCCTTGTTCCTAGGTTACCCTCAATGATGAGTCGAGAAACACAGAGACAATATTGATATGCTTACACTATCATTGCTTATTTTTTAAAGGCCCTAAATTACACAAAAGTGACTCCTCTGAGCTTTAATCTATGTTATAATGTCGGTCCCTCCTCAAAAATATACTTGGAGTTGTGTTTTGTTTCATTCACACATGTTTGAGTAACCCTTTATTATTAGTCCGTCTACATCTCCAAAGCTCAAAACGCTCTGTTTCACCTTGTCATGTCATGAAGTGGTAATTTTCAAGTTAAAAGCTCCTTTTACCTTTATTACCTTAAGTTCAGTAGAAATGGGCAATTCCAAGGCTGAAATTATCCAGCTGATTCTAGTGAAGGTGTATGGAGTTTAAAACACAGTTTACCACTTCCTGTATTATCACATGGCATCACAAGGTGGAACAGGGTGTTTTCTGTTTGAGAGAAGAACACAGTCTAAATAGAACAGGATTTGTGTGTTAAATATGTGTGAATGAAACAAAACTCCAGGTATATCTTTGATGAGGAGACAGCAATATGACATAGCTCAGAATATAGCATAATATGGGCCCTTTCAAATGCTTAATACGTGTAAATACATACAGTGGTTACCGTCCCTGACATGCTCTCTAGAACAGTGCATAGGCTGGAGAATGCCTAAGCCTATGAATAGCTTTTATGTATTGGTGCTGTTTGCAGCTGGCTCACATCTCAAGTCCCTGGTCCAAATGGTGCTTATTTACGGCACATTACAGCTTGACTTTGCTCCTACAGTGGACATATAAAGAGGCTGATCAATACTTGTCCCCTCAGGTCTGTAAACAGTGTGAGAAGAAGTCCACAAAGCTCACAGCTCACTCTTTAAAATCCAGCTCCATATTTATGACCTATTACTACAGCTGAAATACAACCAGGGCCTGTGGGGAGGCGTGGCAGGCGCCATGGCTTTAAGGTTGGGACATCCACATCTTTAATGGAAGCCATATCTTTGGGATCCAATTCAAAGGATCATCATGGAAACCCTGATAACATGACGACGTCATGCCAACGTTGGGCCAACGTATGTGCATACGTTGGGCCAACGTTGGCAGTTGACGTTGGGCCGACGTCATTTTGCTCATTGGCAAGTGGTTGGGCCAACGTCATCAAAAGACGGTTGGATAGACGTTGGTCCAACGTCTTGCCAACATTCAATAGGTCAGTTTCAGACGTTGGCCCTACGTCGGGCCAACGTATGTGTGGACGTTGGGCCAACGTTGGTAGTTGACGTTGGCCCAATGTTGGCAGTTGACGTTGGGCCAACGTCATTTTGCTCATTGGCAAGTGGTTGGGCCAACGTCATCAAAAGACGGTTGGCTAGACGTTGGCAGTTGACGTTGGGCCAACGTTAGCAGTTGACGTTGGGCCGACGTCATTTTGCTCATTGGCAAGTGGTTGGGCCAACGTCATCAAAAGACGGTTGGCTAGACGTTGGCAGTTGACGTTGGGCCAACGTTGGCAGTTGACGTTGGGCCGACGTTGGCAGTTGACGTTGGGCCGACGTCATTTTGCTCATTGGCAAGTGGCTGGGCCAACGTCATCAAAAGACGGTTGGATAGACGTTGGCCCAACGTCTACCCAACTATTAATTAGGCTTTTTATATACTGTATATATTGTACTACTAAATTGCATACTTTATGGAAAGTAATCACAGGTGAACAGTGCATGTAGGTTTTGTTGCAGTATTGCAACATTTATTAATAATACTTGAATTCATGTACACACATATTATCAAAATATAATGTTCAAGGGTGGTTCTTAATTACAATGTACAAAAAATGTTACCAAAATATATTGCTGAAGGCTGATTTACAACAGAAAAAGTTAACTACATTTCAAATGCATTAAAATGCACTACAAGTTTCTGTGTACCTATATAAGTAGATGGAAATAAATGTAATGAGATCAACTTCTGAATGTAAAAATAAAATACTAACAACATGTCAAAACATACCTGAACAATCATGAGAAATCATAGCACCAAAACATAGCATATTTTCATACTTTTATCAACTAAACACACCCTAACTATGCATACACCGTGCGTGTGCCAGCACTGGATGGAATTACTAACAAAATAACAACCAAAATTACGAACCCAAATCTTAGACAATATATCTAAAGTGAATTTCAAATACAAGCCGATAAACCACGTGGGACAAAATCCAGTTGGAAAATGGATAATTAGTCAATATTCAGTGAGTAATCTAGCACTTTTCACGGGTGACGGCACATACTTGAAAACCGATGGGATGTAGTCAGGTGAAAGCGGGTTGTCACTCTTTTTACCTAGGACACAAAATAAGTAACGTTAAGTAAAGAAACCACTAAGATTACACTGAGAAAAAATATTCACTATTCAATGATATAGGCAGTTTAAAATGTTGTGATGTCACATGAATGCAACCCATTAGCTAATACGTTTTTAGGTCTGGACATTAACCACCGCAGTGAGGTTTATATCGCCAACTAGACTGGGTTGGTAGATTAGGTTGAGGACGTTTCGGCTCGTCCGACTGAAATACAATCCACCCAGTTTAGTCGGTGATATTTATTGTCCAAAACAATAACTATCAGCACCATTTAAGATAATATTAAATGTATAATGTTTACGTGAAATTACCTGATATGAAATGGTCACTGCACAAGCGAAATCCATTAGGTGACAGGTTCCAACGCTCGGTTTTCTTCAGCGCGCTTCTTGCCCGTTTTATCGCAGAAATCCATTTTTCCCTCCGAGCTGGATCTTTGGGAATGCGATAAAAGGCTCTATCTTTAACTTGTCCTCGGTGGTTTGTACATCCAGGGGCACAGCATGAGTCTACCATCGTTGTAAGCTGGAAGTTTTGTAGGCTAGTTAGTTAGTTTGTTTACAATAATTCCTGCCAAGATGGCGCCCGGTGGTGCATGCTGGGATAGCGTGACGTCATCTCCCGGAGCTCTATTGAAACGAATTGTCATTACAAACGTCGGCTCGACGGTCGCGCCAACGTCGTTAACCTGTGTCAGATATGACGGAATACCGAAAAATCGCGAACTTCAAACAACGTCGGTTCGACGTTGCGTTGCGTCGTGTAGACGTCGGCTCGACGTCTAAGATTATACGTCGGCAACGCCGACGTCGTTAAGACGGATCAATGTTTTCAGGGAAGGAGGAGGCTCCATTCTATGCCAAATAAACATCAGGTTGGTGGAGATGCAAGCCCGCCCATAAAAATGAAAAAGCGTGCTCTTATTATTTCTGTTTTGGCTGAAAAGTTTTTGACAATAACTAATTTCAAGACAGATCACTATCTAATGTTTTATTGTAAACTATTGTAAAACTGCTAAAAATAGAAACAGACCGATTGACCTCCTGTTGAAAACTGCAAAACTGAGAGACCCTGTCCTCTTCATACTGTCACTGTAGCAAGCAGCTGATTTTCAGATTTTTCACTTTTAATATGTGGGAAAGAATGCCATTTTTGCTACGGTAGTAAAATGAGCCACTGGAACAAAATGATTTCATGAAAAGGATGAAGAAAGTATATCTACATCTAAATATCTAAATATAAATATAATAAATTACAAAGCAGTGGGTGAAGACAGGGGGTAAACAGGGTGAAAACAGAACTCAACTGAGCACTGTAGCCTCAAATGTGAGAGACACAGGATTACTCAAACACACATAAGTCAGTCTAAATGTAGCTCTTTGCTTCATGGGGGGGGTGGATTTCTCCATATAAACAGCCTGTGTACGGCTCTGACACCTGTGGTTTTAGCCCTTTCATTTCACACCCTCACGTGCGATACAGGCTCAGACAAAAGCATGAAAACTCCTCAGCATTTGTCACTTTTAGAGTACTCACACACATTCAATTTACAGCCCAGCTTCCCTTGCCAATCTGTTACCTTTTGCCTTCTCAATCCTTTCTCACAAATTAAAATTTTGCACATGGCCACAGAGCGGGCCCTGGGACTGAGCCTCACAAATCCATGTCGAATACCGCTTATTGCTCCTTTTTTCGGGTTAAGCCTATATTATTTTCCCTGGAGACATGTCCTTTGGCTGACCCTCCTTATTATCCTATTCCTGACCAATAGTAGTAGCTTCGCGCACACATTTCAGCACAGAGCCTGTTGCCGGGAGACATCCATCTCTAGGCAACTGTAAAGATGTACGAACATGTGTTGAGTTAATTAGTGCAGGTCAAATATTGCTCATTAACAAAAAAAGAAACAGCAGCAAAGTGACTAAACAAGACGCTCTGTTTCAGGTAAGAGCAGATGACACATGAAAACGCTTGGTACTGCCATGATACAACTATTATTATTATTATTATTGTTATTATTATTATTATTATTGTTATTGTTATTGTTATATTTATTTATGTATTTTTTTTTTTACAAAAAATAGAAATTAAGTTTTTCATTTTGGGTAGTTCTCGAGAGGAGAATCCGACCGATAGTCGAACCTCAGATTGAGGAGGAGCAGTGTGGTTTTTGTCCTGACTGCGGAACACTGGACCAGCTCTACACCCTCCATCAGGCGCTTGAGAGTTCATGGGAGTTTGCCCAACCAGTCCACTTGTGCTTTGTGGATCTGGAGAAGGCATTCGACCGTGTCCCTTGTGCTGTCCTGTGGTGGGGTGGGGGGGTTCACTGTATTTATGGACAGAATTTCTAGGCGCTGTCAGGGGCCAGAGGGGGTCCGGTTAGGGGACCACACGATCTCATCATTGCTGTTTGCTGATGATGTTGTCCTAATGGCTCCATCAAACCAGGACCTACAGTATGCACTGGGGCGGTTTGCAGCCGAGTGTGAAGTGGCTGGGATGAAGATCAGCTCCTCCAAATCTGAGGCCATGATTCTCAACCAGAAAAAGTTGGCTTGCCCTCTCCAGGTGGTGAGGTCCTGCCCCAAGTGGAGGAGTTCAAGTATTTAGGGGTCGGGATCGGTACAGCGTCGACAGTGATGCAGTCGCTGTGATGGGAATGCCTCGGGATCCCCCCAGAGGAGCTGGAGGAAGTGTCCGGGGTGAAGGAAGTCTGGGAGTCCCTGCTTAGACTGCTGCTCCCACGACCCGGCTCCCGATAAGCGGAAGAAAATGGATGGATGGATTTTTGTTGTTTACTACTTTGAAAAACATATACAAACGTGCATCCTTGCATCTCCACAAACCTGACTCTTAGTCTGGAGGAGGGCCTCTTTCAGCTTGTTTACATGGAAATGTTGTTTCTTTGACCGTAATATTCCACAGTATGGTGTAAAACTTATTTATCTCCATGAAGAAATAGAATCTATTTTATGTAATCTAACCTCCAGAAAGTTACATAGCAAGAATGGCAAGAATTTGCCATTATACTTTTTCAATTTTGTAATACTTAAATTATTGTATAATGATTTCTGAATACAGAATACAAACAATATACTGTAGGTGCAAGGCTTTCACTAGGGTAATGTTTCTAGTGGAGGGTCTACCCCCTGCATGTCTCCATGGAGATGGTATTGCTTTGCCTGATCTAGTTTCATTCAGACAAATAGATGACAGCACGTTACAGGTCAGATCTGTGGAGAGGCTCACAATCAGGATGCATGTTTCTGTTTTATTTTATGTAATGTTTTCAATACACCTGTAATTAAATATATATAAGACATGACATCTCAATCAGACAAGAAGGTGGCAGAAAACTTACATAGTTGCGGTGACAGTGGCCTGGTGAGTTTAATAGTTTGCCTTTTCTCTGGAAGATTGCAGGATCAAATCTTGCTTACTTAGACTTAAACTTCGACGTTGACAAACTTTAGTGATCCACAAGAGAAATTGTTTGGACACAGTAGCTCACACATCACAGTATATTACAGTAACAAAGAGTAAAAATATAAATGGTAATGATAAATTCAAAACATAGCAAGAGACTGGTGTCAAATAATGCATATTTATTTATTTATTCAATATTTTACCAGGTAAGTCAATTGAGAACACCTTCTCTATTGCAATGACGACCTAGCCGAGAGGCAGTGTAAAACAGTACAAACAGAATACACTCACACATCATGGAACAGTGAATAGAAACATGAGACAGTGAAAAGTTTGCAGATTAAAGGTATAAAAGCGTTAAAAGCATGCGGAATGAAAATATATAAATGTATATGTACAAATAAAAATAAGATATAGAAATATAATAATACAAATATATCTCTAACCCTAACCCTAACCCATAGTGAGGTGAAAACAGTGCAAAGATTAAATAATGATTGACAGATGATTGATTAATCTGTTATCTGTTACATTAGGGTGATTTGTTGTACAGTTGTAGGGAGTATTATCTGTTACATAAGGGTTTGCTGTTGTACAGAGTGGTGTATGGAGTGTGGTATGCATGTAGTCCTGTATCTCACACTGCTTAGGTGCATACTGCTGTTGTGCGTGTTGTGTAAGGCACTTCTCTGTTATAAAATCTGTGCAGTGATAAAAAAAAAAAAAAAGGAGCAGCAATAACTTGGATCGGACTGTTGGACCGTCTCTGGTGTCGACTAGACCTGCACTGGACCATTCATCCAATTCAATCCAAACAAGCCTGTATTTAATGTGACTATGACTGTCACCTAGCAACCATAGTATTCATCAAGGCCATGAGCCACGCTCACAGGGACACAACTTGACTCAAACTAAATTGTGGAAAATTACAGGAAATAATTTAAATAGCAGTGTAAAAAAAAAAAAAAAAAAAAAAGTTTAAAATGTATAATTCACTTGTCTTTAATTATGTTAAGTTTCACTTGTGTATGGTGACATCTAGTGGACGCTTACGGATTTGCAGGCAGAGCACATTTTTTGAACAGAACTTTATTGATGCAAGTAACAGTTGTAAGCAGCAGACATAGCAGTACGCAGTTTGGTTGTCTTTTGAGTCCACAGATTTCTTTATTTTGAGGTTGCATCACCAGTATATATTTTGTACCCATGTTCAACAACTTTAGTCATAATCATTTGGAAGTCCAGCAGTGATGTTTGTAGTACTGGTATTGTAATGTGTTAATTACACGTGAACCACGCAGCTCTCAAAATGGTGTCAGATAGCCTTCAATGTGTGGATTTACAACTTTGTATTTTATAATCTTGTTTACTGTATATTTTTGTAATAGGCATATTGTAATTTCACATTTATCTATTCTACAGTTTCACCTTTTCAAGCATCATTAAACCTGTTTAAAGACAACATGTCTGTAGAGTCGTTGATGTGAGAGAGGAGTTTATCGCCATAGTTCCTATTATGGCACAAGCAGAAATAGCTTCATTTCAACTTTTCAAAATGCTATTAAACTTTTCTTCATAAATTTCCACTTGATTTATAAATATTTACCACGGATATGATTCTACAGCTTAACAAAGTAATTAAAACAATAAATAACGGACCCTATTTGAACCCTCCTTAGCAGTACTATCCTGTCCAAGCTCAACCCACAAGACCACATTACCCATGCTCCCACATTACAATTTTACATAAATATACAAAAGCAGGATATAAAACAATACACTACAAATTCACAAATTTTCAAGATTTTAATTTGATAGCACTTTGAAGGGGGAGTATTGGAAGAGAAGACTCAGAGCTTCAAAAAACACTTTCAGAGCCATAAAAGGTAACATGATGAACTAATACTCCAGGGTAATACTCCATCTTTTCCCATTCTCTCCATACTCCATTCTGTCACCATTTCTGTTTACCCTGTACATGTCAGACTTTAGATACATCTCAGCGCTGTGTCACATGCAGAAGTACTCTGATGACACAGCCTTTGTGGGGTGTATGAAGAACGGTGACGAATGGGACTGCATGCAGCTCACTGAGGACTTTATGGTGTAGTGCAGGGCTAACCACCTTCCACTGAGCACTGCAAAGACCAAAGAAATGGTGGTGGACTTTAGGAGGAGCAGGCCACAGCTGCAACCTGTGACCATTGAGGGGTTGTAGATTGTAGGTTGTAGGGAGTTATAAGTATTTGGGCCTTCAGCTCAACCACAGACTGGATTGGTCTGAGAATACAGACCTGCTCTACCAAAATGGACAGAGCAGGCTGTACTTTCTCAGAAGGCTGAAGTCTTCAACATCTGCTCCTGCTGAGGTTCTACCAGACAGTCATCTACAGTGTCCTTCCTTCAGTGCTGTGGTCTGCTGGGGAGGAAGCCTTAAAAAGAAGGACATTGTGCGGTTGAATAAGCTGGTGAGGAAGGCAGGATCTGTAGTGAGTGCAGAGCTTGACTCACTCATATCTGTGTCTGAGAAGATGGCCCTAAACAAGCTCCTGTCCATCCTGAATAACCCCCTGCACACCACCATTACCTGACAGGATAGCACCTTTGGGCACAGGCTGTTGTCCCTTTCAGACTCTGGAAGTTGTTTGTCCCATACACCATACATCTGTACAACATATTGCTATAAATGATACATGCAGAGGAAAGACTGTTGTGTTATTAGGCCCGAGCCCTGACAGGGCATAGGGCCTATTGCTTTTGCTACAATGAGCACATGGGCAACAATGAGCGCATGGGCGTATACGAGAGGACATCGTGCAACTTCGTCCTCTCAGTTGTCCCCTGCATGAACAGCAGTATCCCAGTAACCCACGCCCAAGGCCTGGGCCATATTTATAACTGCTAAAATGAATGGAAGTCAAGGGGACAACCCTGAAGAGATGGTGCTGACACGCTCAGCATTCATCAATGACCCCACAGTGACGTGGGGAAGGTTGAGAGCTTTCAAAAACATATAATATGCTGTTCCCATGTAAACAGAAAATTTAATTTTTATTATTATTTGGCCCAAGCCCTGCCAGGGCCGTAGGGCCTATTTCTTTCGCTACGATGAGCGCATGGGAAATGATGAGTGCTGGGCGTATGCAAGAGGACGTTGTGAAGCTTCGTCCTCTCTGGGATACTGCTGGTCATTTCCCCCTGCATGAACAGTAGTATCCTAGTAACCCACGCCCAAGGCCTGGACCAGATTTATGGCTGCTAAAATGAATGGAAGTCAATAGGAGATCAGGGGGCGACCCTGACGAAATGGTGCAGACGCCATTCATCAGTGACCCTACGGTGATGTGTTGGAATGTCGAGAGCTTTCAAAATACTTACAATATGTGGTTCCTATCTTAACGAATATATTGTTTTTGCTAAAAATATTATTTTTATTAGGCCAGAGTGCGAGAAGCTTCTGGCGATTAGTATCTCAAAGCAATGCCCCTAGTGGCCAGGAAGTGAAATGACGTGACCTGACTCGCCCTTAGTGACCAGGGACGCTTGCCATGATGTAGCAATGCGCCAGAGCTTTCCAAAAATGTATAGCTTACTAACTAAAAAAAAACGGAACATTGTTCTCGTATCAGAATATTTAGGCCCAAGCCCAGACAGGGCATAGGGCCTATTGCTTTCGCTATGATGACCACACGGGCAACGATGAGCGCATGGGCGTTAAAATGAATGGAAGTCAATGGGAGGTCTCAGTAACACACCCCCAAGGCCTGGGCCATACTGTATTTATCGCTGCTAAAACGAATGGAAGTCAGTGGGAGATCAGGGGGCGACCCCGATGAAATGGTGCAGACGCCATTCATCAGTGACCCTATGGTGATGTGTGGAATGTCGAGAGCTTTCAAAATACTAACAATATGTGGTTCCCATCTTAACGGATATATTGTTTTTGCTAAAAATATTATTATTTTTATTAGGCCCGAGTGCGAGAAGCTGGCGAAGGGCCAGCTTCTGGCGATTAGTATCTCAAAGCAATGCCCCTAGTGACCAGGAAGTGAAATGACGTGACCTGACTCGCCCTTAGTGACCAGGGACGCTTGCCATGATGTAGCAATGTGCCAGAGTTTTCCAAAAATGTATAGCTTACTAGCTAAAAAAAAGCGGAACATTGTTCTCGTATCAGAATATTTAGGCCCAAGCCCAGACAGGGCATAGAGCCTATTGCTTTCGCTATGATGAGCACACGGGCAACGATGAGCGCATGGGTGTTAAAATGAATGGAAGTCAATGGGAGGTCCCAGTAACACACTCCCAAGGCCTGGGCCATACTGTATTTATTGCTGCTAAAATGAATGGAAGTCAATGGAAGGTCAGGGGGCGACCCTGGCGAGATGGTGCAGACGTGCCCGTCATCCATCAATGACCCCACAGTGACATGGGGAAGGTCAAGAGCTTTCAAAAAATATATAATATGCTGTTCCCATGTTAACAGATATATTGTTGTTGCTCAAATTATTATTATTAGGCCTGAGCCCCTATAAGGTGTAGGACCTATTGCTTTCGCTACAGTGAGCGCATGGGCAACAGTGAGCACATGGGCATATCGCAGTATCCCAGTAACCCACGGCCAAGGCCTGGGCCATATTTATAGCTGCTAAAATGAATGGAAGTCAATGGGAGGTCAGGGGGCGAGATGATGCAGACGCGCCCGTCATTCATCAATGACCCCATGGTGACGTTGGGAAGGTCGAGAGCTTCCAAAAACGTATAATATGCTTTTCCCATGTTAACAGATATATTGTTTTTGCTCAAATTATTATTGAAATCACTGTACATTATCTACAGAAGTGGGGCATCAAAAGTTAGCCAATTTATTTTGATAGTTGTCACTGTTTATGTCCGGTGAAGCCGCAAATTTCATTCTGAAGTTTTGAAATTTTCAAATGTCAACATTTTGTCCCGTTTGCGCATATAAAGTTGGCTCAAATTTGAATCACTTGTAAAACTTTTTGGCCAAAACCTACTAATTGTGACACAAAAAAAATGGCGCGACATCACCCTCTACAGAACACAGCAAAATTTTGCAATGACCTATTTTACTTTTTCGAAAATGGATGAAATTTAGTAGAAAATTACTTTGGGTCATCTCAGTCAAAAAAGTCTATGTAAACCATATGGTATTTTTAACCCCGCTGCCATGGTGATGCACGGAAATGCCAATGTTATCCTAATGAGAGAGATGCCAAAAATTCCCATTCATGATAAAAATATTACTATCATGGAATATTGTGAAATTTGGAACAATGACTCTTCATGTCATCCTGATCAAAAAAGCCAATGACAATGACATTTCACTGGGTTCCCATGACGATGCGTGAAAGTGTCCATGTTGGCAAAATTTCAACATTTTCTTACAACTTCTTACAACTAAAACAACTTCTTAATTTCACTGAAGAACGTGATATTTGGCACAGGGATTCTTCCGGTCACCCCGATAAAAAAAAGTCAGAGGGGCCAAAATTTTTTTTTTGCACAGTGTTGCCATGGCGATATTCCAAAATATGTTTATCTGTGTTAGCACATCAGCGCCTCCCTATGTGTGTTGAGTTTGTGTGTTTAGTGACAAGTACAGCCCAGATACAACATAAATAAATACAGATACAAGTGTTACGTATTTGTGGCATATCGATCGAGTGCGAAGCGCAGCCCTCAAGGGTCGTTTGATGCTGCTTGCGGCTTTAATTTTTATCCTTCTGCTCTTTCAGCTGTAATTTGACCCCCTAAACGCACTCAAAAACTCACCAAACTTTGCCCAAAATTTAGAAGTGCTGAATTTTTTTTTGTTTATAAAATATAGGTTGCACACATGGGCATAAAAAAATGGCAACACTGGAAACTCAAAATACTTTGCGCCTATGGGAGGCATCCCTATGTCAACTTTGTCATAGAGCCATGGAATTCAGTGCACACATTCGTCATGTGAAGACAAACAGAAAATATTATTATGGCCACTCCCCATGACAAACCAGAAGGTGGCCATCTTGGATTGAAATTTTCAAAATGCTGAGTCAGCATTTTTGCTGATGTTGCATTTTAACGCACTCCTCTGAAGGCGCTTCATCGACAGGGCTGAAAATCACCATACATCATCTAGAGAAGTGGGGGCATCAGAAGTTTATTTTGATAATTATCGCTGTTTATGTGCAGCGCAGCCGCAAATTTCAATCAAAATTTTTGTTTATTTTCAATGTCAAGATTTGCTCCCGTTTGCACATGCTTAGTCCGATTGTGCTGAAATTTGAATCATTAATGCATGCTCTTGGCCTGAATATAATTCACTATAAAGCAATATGAAAAGTGTGCACTATAGTGCCCCTTACCGTAGACATGAAACATCAACTATTGGAGATATTTTAGGACTGTAGACTGTGATGTGATGTATTGCGACACAAACAATGCTCCGGTCAGAGAGTGGAAACGGACACAGGAATGTATTTGAGGAACTTTAATGCCCTTTCTTGTATCTTTGTGTTGTCTATCCTTTCGTCTGTCCTATCCTTTCATCTGACCTATCCTTTCATCTGGTAATTGCTATCATAGACACAAACTTTGGTAGGTTAAGGGAAATGATCTGAAGCTACAACAGTTAGGCTCAAATTGTGTTACCATGGTGCCAGTAACAGTGTTACCATGGTACTGCCAAGAAATGCCTGAACTAAATAAACTGTTACTGAACTAGCAGTTATACTAGGGAATTTACAACATCAACATTATCAGATTTGTAACAAATTTGGGATTTAAATTCTATGCATGACTACGAGCAAAAAAAATATATTACTGACGTGGGGAATTTTTCACTCTTGGCCAGCAGGGACACAAAGACAATCCAAAGAAATATTGAAAAAAATAATACATGCACATGCTTAGTCCGATTGTGCTGAAATTTGAATCACTAATGCATGCTCTCGGCCTGAATATAATCAACTATAAAGCATATGAAAAGTGTACACTATAGCTCACCCTACCATAGACATGAAACATCAACATTATCAGATTTGCACCATATTTGGGAATTAAATTCTATGAACGACTAGAAGCAAAAACATACAGTGCATCCGGAAAGTATTCACAGCGCTTCCTTTTTCCCACATTTTGTCATGTTACAGCCTCATTCCAAATTGTATTAAATTCATCTCTTACCTCAAAATTCTACACACAATACCCCATTATGACAATGTGAAAAAAGGCAAAAAAAGGAGAAAATTTAATTTGTCAACTGGACATAGTTTATTTGGTTGAATACGTTTCGCAGCTCATCCAAGCTGCTTCCTCAGTTCCTCAGAACTGAGGAAGCAGCATGGATTCTACCTGGACGACTGAGGGATTTTACATACAATGTGAAAAAAGTTTTTTTTTTTTTGCCATTTTTTGAATTTATTAAAAATAGAAAACTAATAAATCACATGTACCTAAGTATTCACAGCCTTTGCTTAATACTTTGTTGATCCACCTTTGGCAGCAATTACAGCCTCAAGTCTTTTTGAATATGATGCCACAAGCTTAGCACACTGATCTTTAGGCAGTTTTGCCCATTCTTCTTTGCAGTAATTCTCAAGCTCCATCAGGTTAGATGGGAGACGTCTGTGCACAGCCATTTTCAGGTCTCTCCAGAGATGTTCAATCGGATTCAAGTCTGGACTCTGGCTGGGCCACTCCAGGACATTCACAGAATGGTTCTGAAGCCAATCCTTTGAGATCTTGACTGTGTGCTTCGGGTCGTTGTCCTGCTGAAAAATGAACCTTCGGCCCAGTCTGAGGTCAGCAGTGCTCTGGAGCAGGTTTTCATCCAGGATATCTCTGTATATTGCTGCATTCATTTTTCCTTCTATCCTGACTAGTCGCCAGTTCCTGCTGCTGAAAAACATGCCCATAGCATGATGCTGCCACCACCATGCTTCACTGTAGGGATGGTATTGGCCTGGTGATGAGCGGTGCCTGGTTTCCTCCAAACATGACGCCTGGCATTCACACCAAAGAGTTCAATCTTTGTCTCATCAGACCAGAGAATTTTGTTTCTCATGGTCTGAGAGTCATTCAGGTGCCTTTTGGCAAATTCCAGACGGGCTGCCATGTTCCTTTAACTAAGGAGTGGCTTCCGTCTGGCCACTCTACCATACAGGCCTGATTGGTGGATTGCTGCAGAGATGGTTGTCCTTCTGGAAGGCTCTCCTCTCTCCACAGAGGAACGCTGGAGCTCTGACAGAGTGACCATCGGGTTCTTGGTTACCTCCCTGACTAAGGCCCTTCTCCTCCGATCGCTCAATTTAGACGGCCGGCCAGCTCTAGGAAGAGTCCTGGTGGTTCCAAACGTCTTCCATTTACGAATAATGGAGGCCACTGTGCTCATTGGGACCTTCAAAGCAGCAGAATTTTTTCTGTATCCTTCCCCAGATTTGTGCCTCAAGACAATCCTGCCTCGCAGGTCTACAGACAATTCCTTTGACTTCATGCTTGGTGTTTGTGCTCTGACATGCACGGTCAACTGTGGGACCTTATATAGACAGGTGTGTGCCTTTCCAAATCATGTCCAATCAACTGAATTTACCGCAGGTGGACTCCAATGAAGCTGCAGAAACATCTCAAGGATGATCAGTGGAAAAAGGATGCACCTGAGCTCAATTTTGAGCTTCATGGCAAAGGCTGTGAATACTTATATAAATGTGATTTCTTAGTTTTCTATTTTTAATAAATTCAAAAACTGTCAAAAAAACTTTTTTCACATTGTCATAATGGGGTATTGTGTGTAGAATTTTGAGGTAAGAGATGAATTTAATACAATTTGGAATGAGGCTGTAACATGACAAAATCTGGAAAAAATGAAGCGCTGTGAATACTTTCCGGATGCACTGTATATTACTGACATGGGGCATTTTTCATGGTTGGTCCAGCAGGGCATGCAAAGACTCCTAAAAAAACAAACAAAAAAAAAAAACATTTAAAGGTGCACTTTGTAATTTTTCTGGTGGAGGATGTGTTGGCCTGGGCAGCTCTCGGGAAGGGACAAGAGTATGCCAGGGTGGTCGCAAGGGAGGGGCATGTGCACAGGGCAAGGGCTGTTCGACACTGATTCCTTGTTTGTTTCTGCTGCTGAAAATTGAACTTCCTTAGGGATCAATAAAATATGTATCTATCTATTGTTTTAAGTTATGATGTCACATGCTTGAATTAGCTTGAATATATGTATGTGAGCAGTACAGGAGTAGCACAGATTTTTTAATATTTTTAGAACTTTTCTTATAAAACAAGAAGTGCCTTTGGATTCATTACCAGCCCTCATGTGAAAGCCGAGTAAAGGCCTAATCTACTGCCACACTACCACCATCGTTAGCCAGCACACTAAAGATGGCTGGCTGAAGGGAGAGAGGGAAATGCTGATACACACGCACTCACGTACACACATACACACATGCACTCACACACACACGCTCACACACACAGGCATATATACATGCACTTACACACACATGCATACACACATGCACTTACACATTCATACACGCGCACGCACACACACACACACACACACACACACACACACACACACACACACACACGCACACACACACACACACACACACACACTCCTAGGCACACTGCAGTAGAGATGAAGCCACTTGAAGAAAGGTTAATTAGCCTCCATGGGGGAGAATTCAAAGGCTCCTGCATCTCAGTCAGATTTTCTGATTACAACGTCCAAGAAAAGCCCACTTGTGATCAAAATTAAGAACAAAACATATCAGGCCCACTTGTTATTGCAAGAAAAAAATATGAAAAAATACAAAATAATAAAAGAAAAGTTATTGCTTCAGAAACTCCCCATTCACAGGATGCACCATCTGTATGTGGGGATGTTGTGAAACTAGTGCTGCTACAATACTCAGATTTCAAACTTGATGTTGATAGACTCAATACTTGATACTATGATGATTATAAAAAAAAATAAAAAAAAATAAAAAACTTTATTCTTTCTTTAGACAATAGAATGTGATTTTAAACATTAAATAATAGTACTTTCTTTTATATTACCATGTGACCTTATATCTGTGTAATCCTTCAGTGGTCCAGGTCAGTTCCTTAGTGGTCCATTTGTGTATACTAGTTGAAGTCAAGGTTGGAAAAAGTAAGAGACAATAGACCAGGTAGAGTCGTAAAAGAAGTTCTTTATCTGGCCAGATGTAAGGGAGTTACAAGCAGGAGATATACAGAAGACATGCGAGGATAGAAAGCAAGCCTCTAAGAGGTCACAGTTCGGTCTTTATATATGCTGAAGAAAAATAAACAACCAGAGTGTGTTACATATATGGAGTGTTATTGGACTTCCTTGTGAGCCAAAAATACCAGACAGTGACAAGGTCTGAATTTGAGAAGTATTGGTTGCAACCAAGTGTTTCCACAACTGGTAAAATTAGCGTATGTGAGAACAGGTGAAGGTTAACCTTGCCTAGGAACAAAATGCATGCTGTCAATTTTTTATTTTAATTTTGTCTTTTTCTTATTTTTTTATGTCTTTTATACAAATCGCAACATTGATATACCCAATTAAGAATAGGATGACAAAAAACCCATTGAGCACACCCATCATTCATATTCATTCATCTTTCACTCTGTATTCCTTCCTTTATGATTCAATGTTCCTTCATCATTCGAATGGGAAAAATTCATCCTATCACCACAGGTGCCCGCTGTAGTGGCCAGAGGCCCTTAATTGAATATATCTCATACAAACATAAATATAAATTGAACATAGGCCTAGGATAACATAGGTATACCTTAGTAATAGCAAGAGTAAATAAACATAAAATACTATAATATAACAGTTCAGTTTAGTCTTTAGCAACTACAACTTGATTGAGATACCGCTACTGGAAGATGGAAGATATGACAACTTTTAAAGGAAACAACACTTAATGTGTAGTATGAACTTCAGATGTTGATGTCACTTTGGATCTAAGATCGTCCGAAAACTTAGATGATTTTCAGTCCATCTGAATTCAGATAAGATAATCCTTTATTCTTGGTCTAGTTGTTGTTCTTCTTCCATCATCCAGTGGGATGAGAGTTGCGAAAGACTATCTGAAATATAAACAAAAACACAGCAAAATTAAGGTCTCCACTATTCACATGAGCAATATTGTGAATATGTTATAGTAATTTTAACATAAAGGAAAGATATTCCCTTATATTGTGGCTTATCGCTGCTGCTCCTATTTGATATTTTCAGGATGTCATCCTTAATCGCTGGATCGATTCTTTAGTATCCTCCTCCAATCTTTGTAAGGTCCATTTGATATCTCCGTGGGTTCAGCACACATTGTCCTTGGTTTCAAACTGGTCCAAGGTATTCACTCAAGTGTGAAGTGACATTTTTCAGCACACGGAGGGTAGATACTTGAATCTGTAGATGAACTACAAGTAGAGAGAGCATCAGGAGTAGCAGGAGGGTCATAAACAGTCATAGTCTGAGTCTGTATTTGTGCAAATGAGGAAGAAATGGATTTTATGATGAATTTTCTAATAATTGGTAGACAACAGCAGATCAATAGACTCGCTACCAGAAGTATTACAAAGAGAGGTGTTAAGATTCCAATGAACCATCCAAAAATTGAATTGTTTGTAAAGAAATCAACTATACCATCCAACCAAGGGAGGGAAAAATGTCCACTAGATTCCTTTGCATTCTGTATGTAAAAAGGTTGAGTAGCATTTACCAGAAGGGGGTAATACAAGCATTGAAAATCAAGATGGTTCACCGGAATATGAGACAGTTCTCTCTTCATCCGACCAGTAGATTGAGAGTGGGTTTGTGTGGTTGCGAGTGTCTGAAACAAAAGAAAAAATCTTGCAGTCATTTTGTAACAGTTCACCTGCTCTCACAGCTGAAAAGCTACAACGCAAATATTGAGGTCACGGGCGGATCCCTTTCTGATCAGCGGAGGTGAAATAACGAAAACCATAAACAGAGATGTCGGCAAATTGTCACTGGCTTTATTAGCAATGCCAGGCACGAACGAAAACCCAACCACAATAACCAAAAACACCCCGCGCTCGAGCGCCACCCAACACACCCCAAAACTACGAACGTAAAATAGAAACTCCCTGACAAAAACAAAAAATACCTTTTCACAGTTGCCCACCACCTTCACCACAGACACAGGCCCCCTTTAACTTGTCCCGAAAGTTCCAAAAGTTTGAACGTACGCCGCGCCGCGAGCGTAAAAATGAATGAGCGCTGCGCTACTCACGGCACCGGCGCTCCCCCGGTCTCTGTCCACGCAGTTCTTTTCTCACAGCCCAGCAGCTCCCGCAGAGAAAAAATACAATCCAACACCTCCGTGGCCACGCGATAATCCAACAAACGAATAATATCCACGGCAATAGCTCCACGGTGTTAGCTCCACGGATATGGCAGCTCCTGGCATGTGTCCCAGTGGCGTGTGACGTCACACTACCTGCGCCCCGCGCGCGCATCTCTTCTCCCCTTAAATCCCCAGTGACCCTGGAGAGGGCGCAACCCACAGCCTACCCCACACTACATCACAACAGTACATACATACAAAGGACCATGAACCATAATAGTTGAACAAATAAGTTTCACCCCGGCTGAGCGAAAACTGTAAGGACCCAAATGGTCTTTACATTCCCCCCCCCCAGCCGACGGCTTATCGGATCCGAAATAGGGTTTCATGTCTACCACATTTACGGTGTCCACCTTCAACTTATCTGTTAACCAGCGCACTTGGTAATTTACAGGCCCTAACTTCTTCTCTACCTTAGCAGGCCCTACCCATCTGGGCGCAAGTTTGGCAGAGAACTTGTCGGAAGCTTTAGATAGCGGGTGCGACCTAATCCAGACCAGACTACCGACTACAAAGTGTACATCCCTGCGCCGTGCGTTGTAGTATCTGGCTTGTCTAGCTTTGGACGCACCAACATGTTTCTCAACTTCCTCTCTTAGCCGAGTGTGTGTCTGAAGGGTTTGGTATGCTGATGTGTGGGGAGCTGGAGCTTTGTGCACAAGTCTTTCAAGGGGCCCTTGCAACTCTCTCCCAAGAGCCAGCATGGCAGGAGTCACGCCAGTGGTCTCGTGCACAGCAGTGTTGAGGGCCAACCGGAACTCAGGCAGCCACTTGTCCCAATCCTGATGGTGGTTCCCCACATAGGAGGCAATCATGGTCTTCAGGGTACGATTGACTCTCTCTGTCATGTTGGTTTGGGGGTGATAGGCTGTGGTGAGTTTTTGAGTCACGCCCCAGGTCTCACACATTTGGGACAACAGCTGACTTGTAAATTGGGGTCCCCGATCAGACACCATGTACTTGGGAACCCCCCAGCGAGTGAAAATCTCATTTTTCAAAATTTTGCAGACTTTTGGGGTTTTTGCATCCTTCAGAGCGAACAGTTCGACCCATCGGCTAAAATAGTCCACAACCACCATCAGCACTGAGTTCCGGTCTCTGCTTAGTGGAAAAGGGCCCATAAAATCTACTCCAATCATCTCTCCGGGGGTTTTGACCCCGGAGGTCTGGAGGAGACCTGCCGGCTTTTCATTGGAACTTTTGTACTGCTGGCACTTGCTGCAGGTGCGGACATGACCCCAAACATCTTTGCGGATTGACGGCCACCATGCCACCTGAAGGATTTTTAACAAGGTCTTCATCCTGCCCAGATGTCCTCCAAAAGGACTGTTGTGGAAGTACATGAGGAACTGTGGCACTAGCGCAGCAGGGACCACTAGTTGGTAGTTGTAGCCCCCGTGCTTAGATGGAACTCCTCTGTACCACACGTCCTGCTGGAGTTGGTAGTGGATGCGGCCAGGACCGGGATGGCTGATAGATGGTCCAAGCTCTTGACAGGTGGGATCCAACTTTTGGGCGTCTGCAATTTCTTGGATTGAGTTTGGAATATCTGACCAGTATGTTTTTGGAACAGCAAGACACATATCACCAACGGGTGGCTGAGGGGCACGAGAGAGGGCATCAGGTACAACGTTGCAACAGCCCTTTTTGTAGTGGACTCGAAAGGTGAAAGCTTGGAGCCGCAGAGTCCAGCGTGTGAGCCGTGATGATGTTTTGGGACAGTTGAATGCCCAGGCCAGAGCACTGTGATCTGTGTAAACGTCAAAGGTGGTGCCTTCGAGGAAATGCTTCCACTTTTCGACAGCCCACACGACAGCCAGACATTCTTTTTCAGCTGTGGAGTAACGAACCTCAGCACCATGGAGAGCTCTGGAGGCAAAGGCAATGGGGCGCTCTTCACCGCCAACGGTCTGCATGAGGACAGCTCCCAGGCCCACATCGCTGGCGTCACAGTGAACTTGGAAACTGTGCTGTGTTTGTGGCTGGGCCAGGACTGGTGGTGTCTGAATCAGAGCTTTAAGTTTGTCAAAGGCGATTTGGCACTTGGAGGACCATTCCCATGGGACATCCTGCTTTTTTAGGCTGTTTAGGGGTGCAGCAATGTCGGCAAACCTTGGAATGAACTTGTGATACCATCCGACCATGCCCAAGAATCGTTGGAGGCTTTTTAGGTCTGTGGGTGGAGGAAACTCTGCTATGGCTGAGACTTTTGCAGGGTCCACTTCCACCCCTTTGCCCGAAACCAGGTGACCAAGAAAGGTGAGTTGACTTTGAAACAGATGGCACTTTTTTACATTGAGTGTTAGATTCGCTTGGTGGAGCTTGGCAAACACAGCCCCGAGGTCACTGAGGTGCTGTTCCTGTGTTTTTGAGAAGACGATAATGTCGTCAATGTACACGAAACAGATCCTTCCCCTCAGCTCTCCCAAAACAAGCTCCATCAGTCGTTGAAATGTAGCCCCAGCATTGCGCAGACCGAAAGGCATAACTTTAAACTGAAAGAGGCCTAAATGAAGCATCACTCGTGCCTTGGGGAGAAATGTATACTCCTTCCCACCAAGCATGGTGTACTTTCTGAGGTGTGGCTTTAGGATCATCTGGGACATAGTCATGAAGTCGAGCCCGAGGAGCAGGGGCATGCACAGGTTGTCGTCGGCCAGTACATGTACTCCGAGTGTGCCCTGGAAGTCGTGCAGGTTAAGGAGCAGAGTGGCCTTTCCGAGTGGTTTGTTTTCCTGCCCGTTGGCCATGACAAACTTTGGAATTTCACTTGGCACCAGCATTTCTCCTTCTTTTTTGACTGCTTTCCACAGCGAGAGGCTCATGAGAGAGTAGGTGCAACCGGAGTCGAGGACAGCGTCCCCCTTGGACCCACGGAGACGGATGGGGACCACGAGGAGGGACGGCTCCCCCATAGCAGAGGCTAGGTCAGCAGAACTCCGGCTTGGACGATGCTCTGTGTTCTTGCCAGCCCTTTTTGGAGGGTGGGACTGCTGGACCCGGCTCCAGTATTCCTTGGTGTTGCTCCAGTCCTTCTCAATGAGAGAGCCCACCTTCACCAGCTGCTCCACTGTGGTCACAGTGCCGCGGAGCCCACTGGCCAGCCTAGGATTACAGGCGCTGAGGATGCGGTGCACAATCTCTCCCTCCTTCATGTCCGGTCTCCACTTTAGACAGAGTGCACGATGGTCATATGCAAAGTCTCTCAAACACTGATTCGGGGCCTGGACATTGATTCTGAGCTGTTCCTCAATCTCTGATTGATAGTCCATGGGCAGGAAAGCTTCAAGGAATGACTTTTTGAACTGTGCCCAGTTGTTGATTTTGCTACGGGCTGCCAACCACCAACTGCGTGCAGGACCCTTTAAAACTGCATTGAGTGTCCCCAACAGCTCTGCGTCATTCAGCGGTCTGAGTGCTAGGAAGTTTTCGCACTGTTCAATAAAGTCTGTGACATCAGAGGAGCTCCTCGACTCTCCGAACTGAGGAAACTCCATTCTAATGGGCGGTCGGGCAGTGGCAGCAGGGACAGTAGGGAAGGTGACATCTCCGGTTGATTGTTGAGTAGATGGTATAGCAGCTGCAGGTGTAGAAAAACCAGCAGGTCTCCAGGCCAATCGGGTTCTTGACTGAGACCTTCTCAGTTCTTCTGCCCATCTCTGATCTCGGCGCTGGAGGCAGGCTGTAACGACTTCGTCGAAATGCTGCAGCTTAGCATCCACATATTCTTTCAGCTGCCCAGCCATCCTGTCCATTGCTGTTCTTAGTCCATCCTCCCTGCAGAGAGTACTGTCCACAGCTTCTTTAAGTTGGACTTCGAGTCCTCCGACCCTCTGCTTTAAAGAGTCCAGCTGCTCCATCACCATTTCTACATCTTCATCATTCCCCTCCTCGGCATTAGCAGCGTCCTGATCAGGCTCAGTGAGATACATTGACTCCAGTTGACTTGTGAGCTCTGATACAATGCTTAAGTTTTGTCTGGAGGTGACATGGCGGTAGGGGTCATGACTTGGTGTGGGGTCTTCCAAACTTCCCTCTCCATCATCCTCACGCAGTAAACTTTGACTGGGGTTTTCCATGCTCCTTTTGAGTGTGAATACAGCTTAGTGTCTATGACTAACACTTAACTGCATGTAGAAATACTGCAACTATTTGTAATGCTGTGGTCGTACTTTCTTGTGCGTGCTTTAGTGTGCGGGCGTGAGTGTGGGAGCGTGCGTAACGCGTGCGTAAAGTTACAGTGAATGAGGCTTGGTTTAAGTCTAAGCAGAGTATGACTACCCACACTGTACGTCTAAACCCCGCTAATAACAACGAGTAGCTTTAGGAAGTCCGCTGATATAAATATGAATCTAATCCACGTTCCCCGTACGGGCCACCACTCTGTAACAGTTCACCTGCTCTCACAGCAGTACTAGCGCAGCGCTCATTCATTTTTACGCTCGCGGCGCGGCGTACGAACAAAACTTTTGGAACTTTCGGGACAAGTTAAAGGGGGTCTGTGTCTGTGGTGAAGGTGGTGGGCAACTGTGAAAAGGTATTTTTTGTTTTTGTCAGTAGTTTCTATTTTACGTTCGTATTTTTGGGGTGTGTTGGGTGGCGCTCGAGCGCGGGGTATTTTTTGGTTATTGTGGTTGGGTTTTCGTTTGTGCCTGGCATTGCTAATAAAGCCAGTGACATATTTGCCGACATCTCTGTTTATGGTTTTCGTTATTTCACCTCCGCTGATCAGAAAGGGATCCGCCCGTGACCTCAATATTTGCGTTGTAGCTTTTCAGCTGTGAGAGCAGGTGAACTGTTACAATTTGTTCAGTCAAATCTTCCAAAGTTACCCGGTTGTATTTGTCAGTGCTAGATATATGGAGTGTTGTTGGACTTCCTTGTGAGCCAAAAATACCAGACAGTGACAAGGTCTGAATTTGAGAAGTATTGGTTGCAACCAAGTGTTTCCACAACTGGTAAAATTAGCGTATGTGAGAACAGGTGAAGGTTAACCTTGCCTAGGAACAAAATGCATGCTGTCACTAGTCTATGTACTCTCATACTTTTTCTGATACAGCTCAAGATCATTCTAAAGCTATTCAGGAAAAGTTCATTTCTGTCCTGTGAATGTGACTTTTTTAGTCTCAATCCTGATCAAATGAATTTCTAGTTTTGAGTTTTGATCAATTTTTTGATACCCACTCCAAGGATGCACTTCCTGTATTTGTCCATATTATGGAAGAAAATAGTCAATTTTGAGCCTGTATCATTACAAAAAAAAAAAATAAAAAAATTACTGGCAAATAGGTCCCTTGGGTGATCCATATTCATATTTGTGCTCTCAGATAGCAGCAGGCTAATATTTACCGAGATAAGAGTCCATTTGACGTTCTTGTGGCATTTCTCAAATACACTGATTGGTCTGGGGGGATTTGAATGGGGAGGACAGAAAAGGTCACAACGCCGAAATGAATGGAGCCTTATGCGGGCGATTAGCACAGTTTGCTGGTTGTAGTGTTCCATATTTGTTTGGAGCAGAGAGAAGCTAATCACAGCAGCCGTAGAATGGAATCAATATTTAGAATGCTCATTTTCAGACCGCAAATGAATGTGTGTGTGGAATTGAGCTACCAGTTAATAACAGCATGCTTCTCCATATGTTTTACACATCCATAGCCACTTTGTATACACAGTTTACTAAGCTTGTTTTTCCCAGTAAACAAAATTGATGTTTTCTTGTCTCATCTTAAAGGCACTGTCCTGACTTTTAGTTAGAAATAAAACAGAACTAGTTCATTATATACAGTTTGCAATGGTAGAGTTATTCCACACTTACTTTATGCATTCCAATGATCCTAATTATTCACTGCGATGAGTTTTGATACACTTTTTCATGGTAAAGCTAACAACAATTAGCATGCTAACCTGCACTTCATGTTTATCAGACAATAACCCCAACCCCTTCTCTCCATGTTATTGCTTTACCTGGAACATTGCACAGTCTGGAATTAAATTTATCTATCATACAATTTTTCAGTTGGAGAGATTCTTTCTTACTGCTTAGCCATATACACTTTTATGAGCACAGTTACATCTCTACAGATCTGACTTGTAACTTGATCTGGTGGTGTAACATTGTCATTTAGTTGACAAATGTAGGCCAAATTGTTCTTACTAAAACTTTTCAAAAAAGCCCTAGTCCAGGGATTGTTGCTAGTTGTATAGCACGATATGTTATTGAACTCGAAGGAAATTCACAAGGGGTACATTTGCTGAAAACAACATATTAGCATGTATTAATATAATGCTTTTTATATATTTATGGAGAATGGCCGTGTGGGATCATGAATGACATAGGCTTGTGGGTTGAGCACTGGACAGAATTGTGTTTCTAACCATAAAGAGGGTTCAAATAGGACCTGGACGATATTGCTAGATTACTCAAACATGACATATAAAACATCTTCAAGCATATTTTTGATGATGTAACAAATTTTAACCTATATCTCAACTTTGAACCAGAGACCTGATTTGTGTTCCCACAAGGAAGTTAGGTCTTCATGACGTGTGTGGACAGATTTTAGTCCTAACCCCACCTCCCCACCCCTACTCACACATACGCATGCTCCACTACCACTTGCACCTCAGGACTTGAGGCTCACTGTATACCATCTGCGAGCTATTCTCCAGTCTACCATAGCGAATCTGTTGTTTGAAAATCCCTGTGGCTGATCTGTACATGTGAAAGTCCAAATATGTTTCTAAACTTGTGAGTAAGCTTGAGTTTTAAGATAAATCATGTTCATGTAAATCATGTTGTTTTTCATTCAGCATGAAGAGGTTACAAGGACAACATCCAGGCACTATTAGGCCTAGATCCATCCACCCGTTAGGCCTACATCCATCCATTCATTAGGCCTACATCCATCCATCCATCCATCCATCCATCCATTAGGCCTACATCCATCCACTCATTAGGCCTACATCCATACATCCAGGGCTGCACAGGAAAAACAAAAACAAAACAGGCTTTTAATGCCAGTTGATATTATAGGCTTATTATTATAACTTGGGTAATTTGATCCAAACAGATTTTTACATTGTCTTAATAATAATAATAATAATAATAATAATAAAACACACACATCCAACAGAATTCAACAAAAGCAAGCATAATCAAACATAATTACTGGCATTCTACACCCTGCCTGGGGACTAACTATAATTGTATAGCTAATACAGAAATACAGAAATGTTTGTTAATGTGCATTGTCCCTGTTTAAATAAACTCATAAATAAACAAACAAACAAACAAACAAACAAACAAACAAACAAACAAACAAACAGTATTCCCTTATTAAACATGAAGATAATACATACATAAAGGAAATAGCTTGCCAAATCTCAAAGCAAAAGAAAATAGGTGGGGGGGTATGTCCTGGCCCAGAGGGGTGTAGTCTAGGCCAATACCTGTGCAGGGGTTAATGTGGTCTCCTACACCAGAAGCAGCCAGTGTGCTAATGCCTGTGTGCTAATGTCTATGTGCTAATGCATGTGTGCTAATGTATATGTTCTAATGTCTATGTGTTAATGCATGTGTGCTAATGCCTATGTGCTAATGCCTGTGTGCTGATGCCTGTGTGCTGATGCCAGTGTGCTAATGCCACTATGCTGATGCCTCTGTGCTGATGCCACTGTGCTAATGCCTGTGTGCTAATGCCTGTGTGCTAATGTCTATGTGCTAATGCCTATGTGCTAATGCCTATGTGCTAATGCATGTGTGCTGATGCCTGTGTGCTGATGCCTGTGTGCTAATGCCACTGTGCTGATGCCTCTGTGCTAATGCCAGTGTGCTAATGCCTGTGTGCTAATGCCTGTGTGCTAATGTCTGTGTGCTGATGCCAGTGTGCTAATGCCTGTGTGCCCTTGTCTTGGTTTAAACATTGTGCAGTCACCACTGAGATGCACTTATGTTTAAAGGGTCCATATTATGCTGTTTTCTGATCTCTGTTATAATGCTGTTAACCCCTCAAAAACATACCTGGAGTTGTGTTTTGTTTCATTCAGACATGTTTAACACACAAACCCTGCACACTTAGACTGTGTTCTTCCCTCAAAATTAAAACACTCTGTTACACCTTGTGATGTCATGTGGTGTGTGTGTTTTTAAACTCCATACACCTTCACTAGAATCATTTGGATAATTTCAGCCTTGGAACCTTGAACTTTAAAGTTACAGCTTCTGTTTTAATTTATTTACCTTTTTTTTTTTTTATTATTATTATTACTTAAAACAATATTTATATAATAGTTACTATCCATTACAGATGTATGGACAGTCTAATGCTGTTCAAAACAACAATAATAAGATAACATGGTGATCTATACCCCTCTTACAAGGGGGTATTAACTGCCCATATTATATATTATATATTATATATTTTATATTATATATTAGATATTATATTATATATTATCTGCTGTAAACAGAAAATGTTCTGTTCTACCTTGTCATGTCATATGCTAATACACAAAGTACTCCAAAGTACACAAAGTACTCCACTGTGTTGTTAAATTCCACACACCTTCACTAGAATCATTTGGATTATTTCAGACCTGAAATTTCTAATCTCTACTGAACTAAAGGTAAAAGGAGCTGTTCATTTGAAAACGACTGCTTCATGACATCACAAGATGGAAAAGAGCATTTTGAGCTTTTAAGATGTACACAGAATAATAGATTACTCAAATGTGTGAATGAAAGAAAACACAACACCGGGTATGTTTTTGATCACGTAACAACAATATAGCTAAAAGGCTAAAAGCTCACATGAGTCAGTTTTGCGTAAAATAGGAGCTTTAATAGATAAAAGTAATATTTCATTACAACACTAACCAATAATATAAACTCTAAAATGATTGTACAGATTATGTTTCATATTTTCTCCCTTTGAGCTGACAGCACAGATCGAGTGCACAGTGGCTGCTCTCAGTAGCTTTGAGACTGCACTCATTAGACCAGGACTATCAGATCCCAGCCTTGGCGCTCCCATCATTCCGCAGTTAGTCTTCCGATGCACAAGATAGGAAAAAACATTCTGCTGTGGAGTCATTAATTATTATTTTTCCACTTGGCTTGGCGGAGGAGCACTGTGATGGAGAGATGGAGAGACAGTGATAATGAGATAAATAGGAGTGAGCCCCCTCCCACACACACTCAAACACATGTGGGGTTTGCCCGCTTCACGGGGACATTCTATGAAATCATTTCCTGCAGACTGATGCCTAACCTAAGCATAGTTACTACTACTACTACTACTACTACTACTACTACTACTACTACTACTACTACTACCAAGCAATTTTTAATTTTTTCCCAAGGGGCATGTTCAAAGGCATGTGGTGGTCAGCCGGTCTATTGCAATCACTGGTGTAACTGTAAATGTTCATAAACAAATATATGCTACTGTAATCTGTGTAATAAAAATGTGCAGAGGATCTGATTAGAACAGGTCAAGTGCCAGATATGCCCCCGTTAAGGTAATATCCCCATAAGTAGACAGATCCCCATGTATGGAGCGCCACAGTGCCTGCCAACCCCACAATTCTAGAACTAAATTTCCCATTCATTTTTTCTTTCCAAAAAAAAAAAATAAATAAATAAAATAATAATAATAATAATAAATAAATAAATAAAATCATATAGTTGAAACGCTTGCTCAGGAATTATCAGCTACAAGGTAGTAATAGTAATAACGACGAGACCTATAATTTTATTTCAAATCTGTTTCTGAAATAAATTCTACAAAATGTATGAAGTTATTCATACATTTTGTAGAATCTTGAGTTTTAAACCTTTTTTAAACTTCAAGCAACTGCGTAATGGTCATTAGTTAGCATGTACAGTAACTGCTTTGCCTCCATGATGCTTTTGAATCCTCGATATTTGAATTTTTCAAAAAGTCTAAGGGAAAAATTAATGGCAAACATTTTTGTTGAATGAGAACTATATGAAAACAGCTGCTAGGAACAACCTCTTTCCTCCAATAAAAGACATTACTGGATGAGGATTTTTTTCTCTATCTTGATTCAACGTCAAAGTGAAATAAGGGTAGGGCTAACAGTAAGTTCTGACATATGGTTCAAAATTGGGTATAAAATACTGATTAGTATTAAAGGGTCTATATTATGCAACATTTACCAGCTTTAAGTCAAGTAATAATGCTCTTACTTCATCAAAAAGCATACCTGGAGTTGTGTTTTGCTTTTTTTCACACATTTGAGTAACCCTTTATTATTATCTTCAAAGCCCGAAATGCTCTGTTCCATCTTGTGATGTGAAGCAGTGGTAGGTTTTTTCACGAGATTGGCAATTCCAGGACTGAAACATAATGACATGACATCACCTTGTGAAGAACTCAAGTGTTTTATGTTTGTAAAAGTTTTATGTGGTGCAGACTTTCCTAGAATGACAGACAATTTAGGGTCTCGGGACGAGGAACCATATGATGAATTGTGAATGTGCAATCATAAACACATCCACTTGTGCATAATCAAGTGTTTGGATCCAAGCAAGCTTTAATGAGCTTCACAATTACCCCAGTCATAAATGGGTGACACTGGTGATGGTGGAGGTTCAGGTTCTGCCTTGGCTTTATTAATAAACCGTTATGGATTCACTAGTTGTCTGCAGTCATCTGACATGAACCAGTAAACATGATAACAAGGTTTTTTTTTCCCTCCCCCTGCAAAAAAATGCATATAACAGATTTTTATGTTTTTCTAATTCTGACTTGGTTTAGTGGATGGTATCGCTGCTAAATATGTATCATAGTTTTATATTCAGTTAAGTGGCAATGTGTGGAAAAAGTAAAAGGAGAGAAGAAAAGAAGAAAAATTCTGCCGGTAGCTGAGAGTTCTAAATCAGAATCTCTCTGCCTATATGTCATCAACACAGGAAATTCTATGCAAAATGCAGAAATAATTAACGCACAAAAAAAGCATTTTTCTGACATATTAAACATTAATTTAACAAAATTAACATATTGTCATTTATTTGTATTTGTCAAATCAGAATTATTGTGTAATTTAGATTAAATAAATAAACAACAAAACAGCTCTGCCACACACTTTGTTGTGATAATATTGCAATGACGTAAGCTCCCATTGGGCAACACAATTTTGTAAAGCAGAATCAGTGGACTTATTTCTTTTATTAAGTTGTTTTAGATTAAAATTGTGATTTAAAATGTGCAAATGATAACATAATGATCCACGGGAGTCAGAGATTATTATTATAGTGCAGACACAAGCACAATATGTCTACTTTAATTACAGTAGTGAAGAAAATATTGTAGCCTGTATATGTACTGTCAGTATAGATGGTAGTTTTGGAGCTGCTGCATGGGTTAGCAGGGGCGTTGGATGCAAATATGAAGTGACTGTTTATGAGAGTGGAGTAACATTTACACCTTTCACACATGTGTGTTTGCAGTGAGCAGCAGCCACAGTGCACATAGCCCAGTCCTCATGAGGAGAGTCCAAATGTGCCTAGGCAGCTCACAACACTTTATTGACTGTACTGTCCATATTCTCACTTACACAAGTCCTTCTAATGCAT
Source organism: Taenioides sp. WSHXM2023 (assembly GCA_029959045.1). Taxonomy (NCBI): domain Eukaryota; kingdom Metazoa; phylum Chordata; class Actinopteri; order Gobiiformes; family Gobiidae; genus Taenioides; species Taenioides sp. WSHXM2023. The sequence goes on along the minus strand of CM057094.1, from coordinate 33,511,513 downwards.
ATTGTGTAACCTCAAAGACTCACTATGTCACTTTTCTGGGCCTGCTCATTTCTTGTGTCTATGAAAAAGATATTGCTTTGCCTGGAATGTTCCACAGTTTGATATTCAGTTGACTGATTTCACTTATATGTTTTTTTCCTGTAATTTCCTCATTGTGGGACAAATGAAGGTTTTCTTATCTATCTTAAAGGGCCCATATTTGACAATGTGCTAATCTATGTTATAATGTTGTTTCCTCATCAGAAACATACCTGGAGTTGTGTTTTGTTTCCTTCACACATTTAACACACAAATCTTGCATATAGGTTGTTCTTTAAAACTGAAAACACCTTGTGATATCATGTGGTAATACAGGAAGTGCTCTAAAATCATGTGGATAATGTCAGCCTTGGAATTGCACTAATAAACTAAATGGTAGCTGTTAAACTACCAATACATGACATCACAAGGTGAACATTTTGAGATTTTGAGATGTAGACAGTTTATAATAATATAGGGTTACACAAACATGTGTGAATGAAACAAAACACAATTCCAGGTATGTTTTTTGATGAAGTAATACCATTATAACATGTCTTAAAGCTCACAGGAGTCTATTTTGTGTAATGCAGGGCCTTTAAAGTACCCATTATATTTAAAATTTTGTTGAAAAAAAAAAAAAAAAATGTATGTAGCCCTACAATGAAATGATAACACATTCTTACACAGGTTTCTGTGTAACTACTCTAGTCATTGCATGTGTATTTACTGGTTATTTATTAGGAAAACAGACTAGAATTTTGCTTTTGTTACTGTGACAGGGTAAAACCTAACCCTAACCCTAAAATGTTTCTTTTTTTAAATCATGTTAGATGAATATTGTTATTTAAAATGTCCAAATTAGAACATAATGATCCACTGCTGCCTTAGATTACAATTAGAGCACACACAACACAACATGATACAATATGTCTGCTTTAATAATCTGCCTTCTCAGATAACTCTGCAACTTAAATACAAGAGAAAAGAGAGATTGAGAGAAAGAGTAGGAAAGAGAGCAGAGGATGAGATGAAAAAATAGAATATAATGACAGGAGACAGAAACATAAGAGAGGGAAGCGAGGAGGCAGAAGAGAGAGAAAGGCAATAGAGAAGAGAGAGAGGACAGAAGAGTGACAGGAGAGAGAGTGTGTGTGTGTGTGAGAGAGAGAAAGAGAGAGAGAGCAGAGGAGACCCAAAAAAAAAAAAAAAAAAAATGATAGAGATGAGAGTGACAGGAGTGAGAGAGCAAGAGAGCCAGATGGAACAGCCCGCCCACCTCCTGCTGTCCTGTGTGCATGTGAGCAGGAGCACGGGGAGCACAGGAAGAACAGGGAGCTCTCTACATGGTTTTTCTGTCCAATAATACACTCCTACAGCACATTTCTTTTTTGTCTGCTCAGGCTCATCACTTTTCTAACGCACAACACTCACAGCTCTCTGTTCCACCTGCAGTCTGTCCTCTAGAAGCTGCTGTTGAAACAACATGGAATGCTTTTGCCCATGTATTTAGTGGTAGTTTGTTACACACATCAATTATTTTTTTCATAGCTTTGTTCATTATGTATCTCAATCTTGGTCTACTGATTCTAAATCTGCAGAATAGATTTTCACCTGTCCTCTATCCTTCCACCATTTAGAATGCAGGACAATACACAACTACTCAAACATGCATGGAGTGTGTATAAATATTTATTAAATATGAATGAATGTATTAATAAATTTATTAATTTATTTAGAATCCCTATTAACTGTACAGAGCCCCAGCTAATCTTCTTAGGGTCATTTCAAAATACTTTATGATGTATGACTTTGGACATAAAATACTTAATATATGTCCATCTACAAACTCATTTACCTTTAGACATATGAACTTCAGTATGGTAACCATTTCATCGCTGAAGGTGTAAGATCTGTTGTCTGTTGGCCCAGACATTACAGAGATATTAATCATCAACCAGGTCACACATCTGCAATCTGACAGTTACACAGCAAACTCCCCCTGAGAACTCTGACCTATCCTCCAGCTCAGTTTAAACTATAGGAAGTCTAGAATGTTGTGATGTCATGTGAGCATAACCTATTGAATACAAGATATATAATGCCTTGCTGTGTGATATTCCAGGCATAGTAATAGCATCTCTACAGAGAAAAGACATCATCTTTGATTCGACTGAAGTGACAAGGTCCATTGCATTTGGTCACACCCATAGAAAGAACTCTTGAGCCCATTCTCAGTAGCTCTCAGTACATTGCTGGGTACAAAGTGACCCCCATTCACACACAGACCAGTCCCAGAACATTGCCGTCTCTACTCTGTTCACACATTATCTGCATTTGGCTCTCTGCACTCTTTCATGTAACCACATTGTGTAACCAGAAAACCAAGCTTGGCAGCATGGTAGCTGAGTGGCTAGCACTCATGCTTCAAAGCAAGAAGGATCCGGATTTGATCCCCAGATCGCCTGGGCATTTCTGTGTGGAGTTTGCATGTTCTCCCCGTGTCTGGGTGGGTTTCCTCCGGGCGCTCCAGTTTCCCCCATCAAACCTAAAAAAACATGCACCAGGGACTACAGGTGGAAATTTGCTCTAGTGCTACAACCTGCACAATGCATCTGTCCTGTTAAGGTTAATGTAGATTGTGTGCTGTCCCTGTCTCATAAGTAAACAAAATAAATAAATAAATAAATAAAGTAACCAAAGAAACCAAGCAGAGGTACTTTCTTTAATTACACATACACCTTCCATGTATATTCCCAGTAATTTAATGGGGCTTTTTAGTCTTTGAATGTGAATAAAACAGACATTCTCAAGCCTTTCTGTGACTGCATCCAGCTCCTCTTACACAGTCTTATCTCCTCATCAGCGGCTCCTCTCCGGGGCCCTTATCTGCAGTTGGGCCTCAGCTCAGTGCAGCCTGGCCTATCTGCTCTGGACATATGACGGCCTGATGAATGCACACCTCTATGGAGATATTCATAACTATGACTCCATTATAAAGACATGACTTATTGAAGCTCTCTCTCTCTCTCTTTCATTGCATTAGTCCATCTCCTGTCTGTCTGTATTCTCTTTGGTTCTCATTTCAGACCATAGACAACTGGCCAAGTTTGAGATTATGATTTTTTTTTTTTTTTAGATGGGAGCCTATTCAGTCAGCTATAGCCACAAGTTAGAATAGTTCCTTGTAATTTATCTTAAATATGTCTATCTAATTTCATATGATGTCAATGGCTGATGTTCAGGTTTGCAATGAATACAAACTGATTTCAAATAAAATACATTTTTAAGTAAAGGAATTTTAAAATTAAAGGTGTATTATGTGTGTGCCATCTGCTTAACTCCATGGAAATTGTTTGTAATGTTCCACAGTGAGCCTTTAAACCTATATTGCTTTTATTCAGTCATACTAATAATATTACAGATGTTTTAACTGCTACATGCAAATGACTTGGAAAATATGCATTCTTCTGGTTGGCAGGGTCACCTCTCCAAGCAATATCATATAAGGACACAAACATGCAGGTGGCATTTTTGTGAAAAAAAAAAAAATAAAATAAAAAAAAAAAAATATATATATATAATAATAATAATAATAATAATAATAATAATAATAATAATAAAATGACATCGTCTACAATTCAAAAATGTAATTACATATCTATACTTTTCTATAAGTATATATTTTTTCCTTACCACACCTTAACAAATTATATTTTAAGGAAGGGGTATTACACTTCTGTGGGGTACTAACTGCTAACACATAACATATTTAGATCACTATGTTATTGCTATTATTGTTATTATTTGAAAGTGCTAAATTGCTATGAAGTTTCACTTTTGTTTCAATGTTCTGAGTCCAAAGTAACTCCCCTTCAGAGCAATATCACATTACAATCAGCATGTATCCCTCTAATGAAACTACTGCACATTGCATCAAGCTGTTGTGTATTGCTTTGTGTCATGCTTTTATGGCGAATTGTCATGTGGGAGCATGGCTGATGCAGGCTTGAGGATTGGACAGAATCTTACATCTAACCGTAAGGAGGGGTTGCCTACTGAAATAATTATGGATGACATCTAAAACCTTTTCATGCATGTTTGTGACGAGGGAACTACATTATACCATAGCTGAAAGCTCCAAAAAATGTATTTCGCTAAATGCTCCCTCTTTGACTATACAATGTCCATTTACATTGGTTGACATAGTACTTACTACTTCTATTACTACAACAACAACAACAACAATTACTACTTCTAGCTGTATTGTACTTCTGTGAGCAGTGCAGTAGCTAGGGTGCTGGTGATTTGGACTGGTCCTGATTACATATGCACAGTGCTATTTTGAGCAGCAGCAGCAGCCTTCGCCTCAGTCTGAGCAGCTCTAATTTGGCAGATCTGAAAGTTATATGATGGCACTGCATTCCATCCGGTCGCAGTGCCGCTCCTCTGAATGCTAATGAAGAGATGTGGCAATCACTGCACTGGAGCTATTCACTGGACAAATGCACTTTTTCTTTATATGGCGATTTAGATGGGTGGGTTCCAGAGCTATTTTTGAACTTTGAGCTTATAACATGCTCTAGTGTGCCTTGATTTCACCACATAAGGTTTGATTTTTGTTGGTTTGAGGAGCATCAGTTAATGGCAGCAACAGAGAAAAAAAGAGAATCAGTACCTTTTATGGATATAACAATATGTCCAATTATAAAGTCCTTCCTGATAATCACAAAGTGTACATTGTAGTTGTTAGCTACCTTGATGGCAAAACTCCACTAAGGTCTCTGAACATGTCTGTAGGCATGGGGTCGATCACACTTAAGTCTCACAGCAAAAAGCTCTTTTTTCCTGGGCAGCATAAATCTTTGTGGAGTGCATGTTCTCCCTGACAGGTGGGTTTTCCTCATCAACCTAAAATAAGCCAAATGTATCTTCCAGCTAAGGGGGTAATGACCAGGGGTGCGATAACACTTAAAGCTTAGTCACAACTGCCCGTACAGCTAGCTATGGGCGTTCTACGGACGAAAAATGGCTCAATCCGTTCGGGGCACGCAAGTGCATGCACATTTTTTTTCTACGGACATGCTGTGAGCGCTAGATCGTAGCAAACATTTGTACAACATGCAAGGGTTCAGTACGGGTGAAGTAGGTGACCCGTTGGTGTGTCGTACGGATTTTTCAATTTTTGGGCACACCAAATCCGGCGGACTGTACAAGGGACACATACGTGCTCTTCAAGTGATAAATGCAGGTCCCTTGCATGCCCCTTGCATATGCAGTCTGAGTGTTAGAAATAAGAGGCTATTTTGTGCGGGCATACTACGGGCACTTACATATCCCGTACACACCCCTTGCGTGCCAAAGGGAAGACCCTTGTGTATATAAAAGGCTGTGATTTGACGTCCCCCTCACATTCGTGGCAAGAATTCAACACAGAAAAAAACACAATTGTACACAGTCATGCCACCCAAGGGAAAAGGAAAAGGGAAGAAGACTGGCAGGAAGGAGCAGACTGACGAGGCTGTCCCACTGGCACCTACACACCTACACCTTCCAGCTGAGTTAGAGTCCCTCAGAGGGGAAAGCAGAGATAGCAACAGTGGGGAGAGTGTCGCCACCAACACAGGGAAACCCAGGGTAGTGGCAGTGACCATAGTGTACCTATATATAGCTATATATAGATTTATATATATAGGGTGAGGGAGGGTAATATTAACGTCTGCGCGTGCGGCATGCGCACAGGGTGAGTAAGGGGCCTGTACTCGTATCCTACTGACTCCTTGAGTGTGGCATAAGGGCACCGTATGAAAGCCTCACCCGTATGTCATAAGTGTGTGCAACTTACGTTACCCTTAGGAATACCTCACAATACACTTAAGACAAGCACGGCAATAGCTAGTTAGATTTTCAGCGACGCCACGTGAGGTAACCCAGTGAGCCTCAAGGGAACTGCAAGACGCACCTACGGTCCCCTTAAGATGCGCATTTAACAGCGTGATTCTCTCTAAGACGTTCTACGGGCCTGCACGACTCCAAAACCTCATACGGGTAATGTGACCAAAGCATTAATGTAATGTAATATCAAATTCAAAATCGTTCAGTAACTTATGGTACTTCTTGCATTTCCATTTGGCACAGTAAGAAAAATGTTAAGCACATACTTACACACATAAAGGAAGAGATCAGTTCCATAAGGGCTTAACTTTAGACATTAGTCATTAGTTCTTGTTTTTCTAAGTATTTGTACAATATTATTTCAGTATGGTGACCTGTGTATTGAGGTACATATTGAATGTATGTGCACATGGCTCCTTGGGTGCTGCTCACTACTGCAGATAAGTTGGCCTTGTGTGGAATTGAAGGGTGGGTCAAATAGAGTCAAATAATGTAATGTAGTGAGAGCTCATGGCAATGATTTTCGATTCAATCAAATAACAAACAAGTACAGCAAGTTTTGCGAGGCTGATCCAATACTGATACCACTTACTTAGCGAAACTAAAGTCAAAAAATGCAAAAAAAAAAAAAAAAAAAAAATCTGTTTTTTTTTTTTTTTTTTGAACATTTTAATGCAAGAGAATATTTGATGTCTATACTTGTTATTTTGGTATCTATCCCTTCATCACTATTACCATATTATCCTTTTTTCTTTTAGTCAGTGTTTATTTGTTCATTATAAATACTGTAGTTTAGATTTTTTTTTGGTTTGTTTGCCAAAAATAAAACATTATCACACTGTTTTACACAAATTCATATGTGTCTCTCTATAGATATATAGATCAAAATCATTTCCTTAAAGCCAGTGGCTGTAGTGTATGAGCTAACTACCCCAGTCACCGTCATGTGTCCACAATGAGAGTCTACATCTGCATGTAGACTCCAGACCTTCTGATCAAAGACTGCACTGTGTTACTACAGTTACTACTATGGTGGTGACTTTATCAGGCAGGTCACTGGGACAGAGATGAGTGCTATAGAAGCAATACAGTGAGCAGTGGTCACACGGCTGAGGCTGCAGAGGGCTGAGGCTGCAGAGGGCTGAAGCAGGATTAGAGCAGAGGATCAGGGCTGGGGTCTGTCAGCATGTTGTGGCTTTCATTTCAAACTTTCAGAGCCATGACAAAGACCCTTGGATTCTCACTAGAAAAATGAAACAATTATTAACACTGGGATGTTTCTAATTATGTGACTGGATGAATGAGTCTTTCACTGATTGTTTGCTGTTTAAATTATTTTGGAGATATACATTTGTTGGATTATAATGTATATGCATGGACAATTTAATTTGGAGATGTCGTGTTTATATACAACATATTGACAAAAAAAGAAATGCAGGATTTGTTATTGTGTGGAAAATAAACCTGGTGACTTGGTAAACTGTGCAGTGAAGAAAATTGATACTTTGCAGTGACATCCCACTGGGAGTATGCCTGTATACCTATGACGTAATCTTCAGCAGTTACCATGGTGACACAAGACACGCATTAATAATAACTTCCAAATATGTTTTTTTTTTTTTCAACTTTTAAAAAGTGAAGAAAAAACATAAAATTGATTTAAAGAACACATTTTCAGGAGCTAAATACAAGCATTCATGGTCCTGTTTAGTTTGATTTTCAAAAAAAGGTGAGAGTGACTAACCACCAGCCTGTCAGCTAATGCTCACTAGAATGTGACTGTAATGTTATGTGACAGGGACTTGTTTAGGTCAACTGGACAATTTAGTTCACCTGCTGTAGCTCTAATTAATGCTAACTCAGTTCTTAAAGCTCAGATTTAAGTCTAATTTAGCTGTCTGCAGTTAGCATCACACCCCCAGGGAATGTTGATGACCTCATCTGGAAAGGATCAGTAAGAACAGTGAAGATGAGTGCAGCACAATAAAGGTATAGTGACGATTATAAAACATTTAAAAATATATAAATTACAAATAAAGTGTACCATCCATCCATTTTCTCCCGCTTAATCCGGCTGGGTCGCGGGGGCAGCTCGCTGCCCATTACTCTGTGCACCAGACCCAGACCCCTATGAACCCCTCTACAGGTGGTGAGCCCACAGGAGGGAGGAATTCCTTGACGGCCCTTGATTGTATACTGTTCATAGGGGTATTGCGTGTTTTTGGTTGATGGGGGGAAACCGGAGTACCCGGAGGAAATCCATCCAGACACGGGGAGAAAACATGCAAACTCCACACAGAAAGGCCCGGGTGACCCGGGGATCTAACCCGTAACCTTCTTGCTGTGAGGCATGAGTGTTGCCACTCAGCCACCGTGCCGCCAAAATAAATAAAGTATAAAGTATAAATAAATAAATAAAGTGTACCTTTTCAGGTTGTTTTATGTAATCGTCATTGCCTTGTTGTAGCTGTAAATGAGGTCCTTACTAACTAATTTGCCTTATGAATCAATTTTTAGAGTAAGTCTAAATTCATATGCTAATCACCATTCTTGATAGTGGACTGGACCTCAAGCAGTCCTTCAGTGCCACACTGCAGGATGTGCATATGTGTGTGTGTGTGTGTGGGGGGGGGGCTGTATAATTGTGTGTGTACTGCACATCGCATCAGGTTTGTAAAGCGGTAGTGTACAGTTTTGTATCATGTTTTTGTATATTATATGGAGAACTATCAAGTGGATTACTTGATAACTATGAAGTTGGATTATTTGAAAGCTTTATTATACATGTATACCATGCATATTATACATGTATAATAAAGGTTTCAAATAATCCAACTTCATCCATGCCACAGTTTGTCCTAACCCTAACACCGTGTTCAAGCACAAGGGTGTCCATCGGTGCACGTGGCACCAGGACACCCTAGGCCGGAGGTCGATAATCTACTTTGTTGTCGTGTCATCTAACCTCTGGCCTCGTGTCTTGGACACTCGGGTGAAGCAAGGGGCAGAGCTGTTAACCGATCACCACCTAGTTGTGAGTTGGATCCGCTGGCGGAGGAGGAAGTCGGAAAGACCTGGCAGACCCAAGCGTATAGTGAAGGTCTGTTGGGAACGTCTGGCAGAGCCTTCTGTCAGGGGGACCTTCAACTCACACCTCCGGGAGAGCTTCTTCCAGATTCTGGAGGAGGCTGAGGACATGGAGTCCAAGTGGGCTTTGTTCTCGGCCTCTATTATCGATGTGGCTGCTCATAGCTGTGGTCGTAAGGTCTGTGGTGCCTTTCCCGCCAGCAATCCCCAAACCCGGTGGTGGACACCGGAAATAACAGATGCCGTCAGGCTGAAGAAGGAGTTTTATAGGGCCTTCTTGGCTTGTGGGACTTCTGAGGCAGCTCACAGGTACCGGTGGGCCAAGCATGCTGCAGGTCGCAGAGGCAAAAACTCGGGGTTGGGAGGAGTTCGGAGAGGCCATAGAGGAGGACTATCGGACGGCCTCAAAGACATTCTGGCAAGCCTCAGGAGGGGGAAGCAGTGCTTCACCAACACTGTTTACAGTGCAGGTGGAGAGCTGTCCCCTGACTGGGGATGTTGTTGGACGGTGGAAGGAATACTTTGAGGATCTCCTCAATCTCACCATCACATCTTCGGAGGAGGAAGCAGAGGCTTGGGACTCAAAGGCGGACTTGTCCATCACCCTGGCTGAAGTCACTGAGGTGGTTGGCAAGCTCCTCAGTGGCAAGGCTCTGGGGGTAGATGAGATCCATCCTGAGTATCTTAAGTCTCTGATGTTTTGGGGCTGTCTTGGCTGACATGTCTCTGCAACATTGCATGGCGATCAGGGACAGTACCTTCTGGACTGGCAGACCGGGGTGGTGGTCCCTCTGTTTAAGAAGGGGAACCGGAGGGTGTGTTCATACTACAGGGAAATCACACTCCTCATCCTCCCTGGTAAGGTCTATTCCAGGGTACTAGAGAGGAGAAGCCGACCGATGGTCGAACCTCTGATTCAGTAGGAGCAGTGTGGTTTTCATCCTGGCCGCGGAACACTGGACCAGCTCTATACTCTCCAACAGGTACTCGAGGGTTCATGGGAGTTTGCCCAACCAGTCCACATGTACTTTGTGGATCTGGAGAAGGCATTCGACCGTGTCCCTCGTGGGGTCCTGTGGGGAGTGATCTGGGAGTATGGGGTCCAGGGTTCTAAGGGCTGTCTGGTCCCTGTATGACAGGAGCAGGAGCGGTGTTTGCATTGCCGGTAGTAAGTTGGACCTGTTTCCAGTGCATGTTCAGAGCTGCCCTTTGTCACCGGTTCTGTTCATTGTATTTATGGACAGAATTTCTAGGCGCAGTCAGGGGCTGAAGGGGATCCGGTTTGGGGACCACAGGATCTCATCTCTGCTGTTTGCAGATGATGTTAATAATAATAATAATAATAATAATAATAATAATACATTTTATTTATTAGGCGCCTTTCTGGACACTCAAGGTCGCCTTACAACAAGTACAGTATACATTATACATTATAGGCAGTTAAAAGCAACAGTTAAAATACAGGACAAACATAGGACAACACATATGTTGTCCTGATGGCTTCATTGGACCGGGACCTCCAACGTGCACTGGGGAGGTTTGCAGCCGAGTGTGAAGCAGCTGGGATGAGGATCAGCTCCTCCAAATCCAAGGCCATGGTTCTTGACCAGGTAAAAGTGGCTTGCCCTCTCAGGATGGGTGGAGAGTCCTTGCCTCAAGTGGAGGAATTCAAGTATCTCGGGGTCTTGTTCACGAGTGAGGGGAGGATGGAGCATGAGATTCACAGGCAGATCAGTGCAGCGTCAGCAGTGATGTGGTCGCTGTACTGAACTGTTGTGGTGAAGAGGGAGCTGAGCCGAAAGGCAAAGCTCTCAATTTACCGGTCAGTCTATGTTCCTACCCTCACCTATGGTCATGAGCTTTGGGTAATGACCTAAAGGACAAGATTGCAGATACACGCGGCTCGGGCATCTGTTCCAGATGCCTCCTGGATGCCTCCCTTGGGAGGTGTTCTGGGCATGTCCCACTGGGAGGAGGCCCCAGGGAAGACCCAGGACACGCTGGAGGGACTATATCTCTCGGCTGGCCTGGAAACGCCTTGGGGTCCCCCTGGAGGAGCTGGAGGAAGTGTCCGGGGTGAAGGAAATCTGGGAGTCCCTGCTTAGACTGTTGTCCCCACGGGCCCTGGATAAGTGGAAGAAAATAGATGGATGGATGGACCATGCATATTGAGTGTCGGTATAAATACTGATAAATAGTCCCAAAAGTACTTGCCTCTTCCCTACTGCGCACACATACACACATACACATACACATACACACACACACACGCCCAATTACGCAGTCCTCATCAGAGCAGTCTTTAAAGCAGGAAAAATGAAGCCAGAGCCAGATAGCAGCAGCAGTGTTGGAGATGATGTTTGGATGACCTCGCTAACAGCTAAAATAAATATTGAACAGATTAGTCCGAACTCCCATGCTCTGCTCTACACTAGTGCAGCATATGCAGTGGGGTTCTATTAAAGAGGTTTTTATAAGACTGGCCTTCGGGCAACCAGTCCGATTAAGCCTGTAGCAAATTATGATCATTTTTAAAGCATTGTTTGAACAACATTTTAATAAAGTTTATATGGAGCCATTTCTTCCTCTTAACTGTGATGACAAAACAGCAGAGATGCATACAGGACACAGAGGCACAAGGGTGCAGAAAAAATAGCATTACACATAGGTTAAAAGAGACATGTTATGCACAATCTAAATGAACCATGTTATAATGCTTTTCCCTCAGCATTAGTTTGCTCACAGCAGCATTTTGAGTGCCTCGTGAATGTTTCTGTAATCCTGTATTGTTCAACATATGAGGGATCAGAGTTCAGAAAATATATGCACCCTACTTGTGGTTCTCTCATGTTAGAATGTTGTGAATTGAGTTGTGTTTTGACTCATTCACACATGTTTGAGAAGCTGTCTACACTGCCAAACCTCAAAATGCTCTGTTCCACCCTGTCATGTCAAGAAGCGGTAATTTTCAAGATAACTGTTACCTTTTACCGTTTGTTCAGTGGAGATAGGAAATTCCAGGCCTTAAATTATCGAAATGATCCTAAAGGTGTATGGAGTTTAAAAACACAGTGGACCACTTCCTGTATTGTCATAGGATATTACAAGGTGCAATAGAGTCTTTTCTGTTTGAGAGAAGAAATCTAATAAGCCTAAATATGCAGGGTTTGTATATTAAACATGTGTGAATGAAACAAAACACAGGTATGTTTTTGATGAGGAAACAGCATTAAAACATAGAATGAATTTTAAACAATAGGACTTCTCTACTGTTGTAATATCACTGTATTATAGGATAGTTAGTCTATGGTACACTATGCAGCTTTGGAGAGGAGACCCTAATTGTAGAAGGAATGCATACTTTTTCCGAGTATATTATGGCAATAAAAATATGCCATACCTGTGGTGCTAATTGGATAATTTACAGCACAACTTCACATTGTGTTTTAACTCAGTAGCCATGTGTGGGCATTACATCTATTGCAATGTGAAAGTAAACGGATAACAGGAACTACTGTAGTGTGGGTGATTCCCTAACACAACCTAGTGTGTGAAGGGGACATAATCATCCATTTATTTGTAAAGTATTAGTGACTAGCAATATCTCTGAGGCCATCACTGGCATTCAAACAGGTTTAAAATCCCCATCTCCCAGTTTTAAATTTGAGCAATGGCTTGATGTGCATGCTGTTCTCCATTAGTGGTGAGAAATGGCTGCTCCGATGGAAAAACTTCACATTGTGTTTGTTTATGGAGGAGCTGAGTGGGATAACGGCACGCTTTAATGCCACATAAATAATGTGTGCACCTGCCAATACATCTCTGCCCGGAGGGACGGGGGATCAGGGCCTGCAGGGGGCTGCATCCACTCACTCATGCACATGTACACGATTCAAGTTTGAGTGAAATCAGCCAGTTTGTGTGATTTTGGGGACATGGAAAATTTATGTCATTCCTATGGCAATGCCATATCAAATATGGCATGGGTGTCATTGACTTTTTGGATCGGGATGCCAAAATGAAGAATGCCAGAATTTTTTTGCAAAAGTTCAGAATTTTTTGAAAAACAAAAATGTTACATTGAGGGGGTATGTGCAAATGGGAGCAATTTGTAAAAATGTGTAGATTTTTTGTAGCTTCACTGCTCAGAGACCATAAGACATGTGTCAAAAAATTGGGATAACTTTTGATGCCCCACCCCTTGAGATAATGTGTACCAGGGTTTTGTCCTTTGGGTGGACCAGTTTCTGTCTTAAAGTGTTTGTAGGTTTGAAAACAAGACAAAACCCAGAGCCCCAAACAAAGCAATGCGGTCTACTGCATTCAATGTAGTGAAGACTGCAGTGAGGTTTTGATTGGACAAACAAAACAACAAGAGGATGTACAAGAGGACATAGCAGCATGGGACCCCAGTCTACCTTACATCTCCATCTCAAAGCCACCATCCACTCCTTTGAAGATAGTGAGGTACAGATCTTAGCTAGACAAAATAAATGGTTTGAGAGGGGAGTTAAAGAGGCTATTTTTGTTAGGAAAGACAATCCATCTTTGAACAGAAATGGAGGTCTCAGATATCACCTCTCTCCTATTTACAACTCCATCCTCAGACCTAAATCAAAACAAAGAAAACTAGAAAAGCACTCAGACAGCGCAGACCTCCGCCAAGCAGCTCAGTTTTCAAAGTGATCCAGAATCCAGGATTTCTTCTGGATCATCACCAAAATTTAATCATCTGTTGGACTTACCATTAGGAACATTTCCTGAAAATTTCATCAAGATCTGTCCATAACTTTTTGAGTTATCTTGCTAACAAACAAACAAACAAACAAACAAACAGACAGACTCAAGCGAAAACATAACCTCCTTGGCGGAGGTAACAATAGTATGCTCAGAGGTGTGAAAGCACCCATCAGGAGCCTGAATGATTCTGCTAATATGACTCAGGCACAGTCTCCACTTAGTGCAGTTCAATAGACATCGTTAACAAACAGAAACTGTAAACAATAGGTGTGGTAGTCTCAGAGTAATTTCATTGTCGTTAGCTCCTCCCTTCAGACAGATATAAGGCAGTGTCCAACAGCGACTGACCAGAACTGAAGAAGCAGCTTGGATGAGCTGCAAAACATATTAAATCCTGTTGATAGAATTGAATTTCTCCTTTGCTATATCCTGAGCGTTCTAATTGTTCACAGTTAGTGAAGTTTTGCCGTGTGGTTGTTTTCAGAGAAACCACCGGAGCCGAGAAAAGGTTTAGGTGATATTTATTTGAGATGATACTGTTACAATTACAGGTATTATAAGTACTGTATACTGTGCTTTAGTTAAACTATAGAGAACCTTATCGAGAGACAGACGCACGAAGAGAGAGAGACAAGGGCCGACACCTACCAAGCGACCGACGACCCCAAGCAACTGCCCCCCTGAGTTTTTATATCCCCATATTAGGACATGTAATCACATTCCTCTGGTCGGGTCACCCTGACAGTTTGGCAACTAGAGATGTAACTGTTTCCTTTGATTCCCAGAACTAGTTAGGTCAGGTCAAAGAAGCTGCCGTATCCCTCTCTCTCTCTCCAAAGCAAACATCTGTACTAACATTCTGTTAAACATTTGGTTAACAATTAATCATCACATAACATTTAGGAAATATTTTCCACCACAGCCGTCACAACAACAAGCATGTGAATATGTATATGAAGCTGCTTCTTCGAAGAAGAACATATTCGACCAAATAAACTCTGTCCAGTTGACAAATTAAATTTCTCCTTTTGCCAAGCATGTGAATAGCACATCAGTGTTACTTACTGGTTTGTGGATGATGAAACTTTTTTTTTTTTTTTTTTATTAGATGCAGACCACAGCAAGAGTTACTTTTACAATATTGTACTCTACTGCGCTGGGTAAAACTCATTTGAGTTTATTACATGAAAATACATCAGACATTCAGGATTCAGTAGCTCAATTGCATGATTGCTTTGGGCTCACAGGTATTTATTTGCACAACAGGCCATTGCAGTTTATACACACACACACACTGTAGTTTTACATTCAGTGCTGTATAAATTACCTCACAGAGGAAAAAAAAATACAAATGACACAACAAGGCTTGGATGAATAGAGAGATGACATGTGCTGAGATCTGGTGATCACAAATAAAGTGATTTTTATTGACCAGATTTGCTGATAATACAACTGTAATTTGACTAATTCAGAGCTGTGAGTATGCTACAGAGGTGATGTACACATACTGTTTGTCATTCAGCTCCTCCAAATCCAAAAATCTTATTTTTTACTTTAGCAGAAGGAGGGACACTGACCCACTCCTACTCTTGGATCTTCCATCTACCTGGACCTACAACATCCTGTCACTTGTCCAAAAAACACAGTCAGGCACTGTACGTCTGAAGGAGAGTGAGGAGAACTCCATGGAGAGCATCACACAACACACTGTGGTTCAGCAGCTGCACTGGCTCTGACAGAAGGCCCTGGAGACCGTGTGTCTCTCACACACCTCTACTGGACCAGATGCCTTCCCTCAATCATAGCATTCAGCTCCAGCCAAACGAAGTTCATATAAACTAACAGTTATAGGGGCAAATATTGAGCTGAATTCTACGTATATTTGGAATTCCGACCGCAGTATCATAGCAACTAAAGAGCCAATCTGGAGCAAGGTTATTGAAAGTAGCGCCCCTTCCTGTCCACACAGCTGGTTTAGCAGGGAGCTGGTGTTTAACAACGCTGTCAGATAACCTGTTGCTAACGCTAGTGGGAGCGACCTCGAGGAAAGAAGATGCTATCTGTTAATATTCATAGTTTGATTTTTTTTTTTTTTTTGAGAAAATAGCGAAAGAAAAAACCCAGGATCATGAAGAACGGGTTAAGACCAACATCTTAAGAGCAAAACGATGAGTCTACCACCAATAGTTACAGAGAAAGGCTACGTTTTTTCAACAGAAAGTCAAATGGAGCCAGAAGGAGCCAGAAGCATCTCCATGCTCACTTCCTATTTGGAAGGCAACAGCTTGCCTTAGCTATGCCCATTTGTATATACAGTCTATGGGTATTATACAGGATCCTTTTCATCCAGCCCATTATCTCTTTGAGTAACTGCCCTCTGGGAGGTGCTATCAGACAATAAACAGTCACACTTAAAAAATGACAGCTTTTGTTCATGTGCACTCAAAGCACTGAGCTCTGTGTAACAGGCACTTTGGGTAGCAATATATTTACTGTGTCTGTTCATGTGTGTTACTAATTTATTATGTGTCCTACTAATGTATTATGTCCTGTGTGTGTGATTAACTGAGGCCCAGTGTAGAGCGGCTTTGTAAATCTCACAGTGCAGTTTGTGCGATGACAATAAAGGCATTCTGATTCTGAAAAACATCAGGCACAGCCTCTTTAAGTGATCGATTTTCCATCTGGCCCTGACTAGCTCAACTGTAGTTGTGTATTTATCACATTCTTTAAATCATCTTTGTACTAAAAAGATCATAGTACTTGTTTGTTTTTTTCTTTCTTTCTTTTTTACAGTATGTAGATATTATTGTAGTGTTTTGTGATACTTGTCATGATACAAACATTTCAAACTCGACTTTAGACTTTAATACTGAGGAACAGCCTCGATACGGGGTAGGTTCCATTGTGCTCCACTGGCGTATACTAGTCTGTGTGCTCTCACACTTCTTATTTGTTCTGATCATTCTAAAGCTATTGGTATTATATTCTCAAATGAGAATCTAGTTTAAGTATCAATAACTATCTGATTTTTTTTATACTTTTAACAACCCTACAACACAAAAAGTGTAAATGGTTTGTAAGTTTGTAAGATAAAGAATCACTGTAAGATGTGTCTGTTATAAATATTCAGTGTTACTGATGTGTCAGAACAGTGAGCTAACTTTGCCTGTGCAGTTGTCCTGTACCCTCTGGACTCCACAGTCATTGCAGTAAGAGCAAGTGAACGTATATTTATGGAAATGAGGTGTATCAGAGCCTGTTTGACACATGTCCTCTGCAAACTCATTTTCATAGACTGTCCATGTGTTCTGCTGCCATATACAGAGGCTGCACTGAGTGGGATATGATGGATGCAGAGCTCAGGAGAGAAAAGGTCAAAATCACAAGAATTTATATATATATATATATATATATATATATATATATATATATATATATATATATATATATATATATATATATATATATATATATAGCTGCTTTCCTCCTCATTGCACACACACACTTACAATTACAGAAATGAACACACCTTTGTGTAGGGCAGCACAAGTCAAGGAAGAACAGTGGCTAGTGAAACTAAAGTTTGCAATGGTAGCAGCACTTACCTTGTGCATTCCGAGCATCCTAATTATTCACTTTGATGAGCGTATAAGCACTTTTCACAAGTTTCAACCTGCTAACCAAGCATTTCCTGATTACTGGACTTTATAATTAGATGCAGGCAGTACACAGCAGACTTAATTTGATCACTGAGATGCTTAACCAATATATCTGTGCTGGGGCAAGACAGATTCTGTTCATATACATGGTAAAAAAAAATGGGTACAAAACCTTTAACACTTAGGTCCTTTTATTTGGTAACAAATGTAAAATTTGATGTGTGCAAGATACTTTTTTACCTCACAAATGCAGAAGTCATCTAACATTCTGAACAAAATCTCTAACTTCTTGCCTTAGAGTTCCGTTAGTTAGTTAGGTTCTTTGTGCATTTATTCTACAGAAATCCATGCTGTTTCTCAATCTTTTCTGTTCTTTTTTTGTATCTGTAAGCCGCAATAGATGTTTTGACACAAACTGACAATGTGTTCCTCTAATTGGTTAATCTGCCTGTCAATCATGCCTATTGGGGTTCGTGGAGACAGAATTACATAGGTTACAAAGTAGGTAATATTTCGGCTTTATTTTGAGTTGCATTGTTGACATGTTAGTGACTCAGCAGGTATTACCAGTCACCCAGTCACAAGGTTCAGTCCCCATTAACACTCTTATAATGTGTCACTGAGCCTTTGCTTTGTCATAATGTGTCTTGCCTCAATACATATATATTGTATAAGCAGCTCTTAAGGTCAAAATATGTCGAGTGTGTCTTCATCAAATATCTTAAATGTCCAGTAATCAGGAAGTGCACTGTTAGCATGCTAGCATTACCTTGACACTCTGGCTTCTAGAAGTTGCGATAAACACTTATAAACTCATCATGGTGAATCATTAAGATGCTCAAAATGCATAAGGTAAGTGAGGAAGAACTCTGGACCACTGCAAACCGTTTAAAATTACTTTTTTAAGACATTAAAAAAAAAAAAAAATTCTGGTATAGCTATTTTCTGATCTTTGTTTGTTTCCTCATCACAAACATACCTGGAGTTGTGTTTTGTTTCATTCATGTGGTAATACAGGAAGGGCTCCATTGTGTTTTTAAACTCCACACACCTTCACTAGAATTTAGATGATTTCAGGCCTGAAACAGGCTAAAAGCTCACAAGTGTCAATTCTGTGTAATATAGGAGAGTTAAGTTATGAGCGGGATTATTTGGAGGGAAAGAATTGGCTTTGTACAGAAAAGTCTCCAGCAGATAAGCCCGGAGCTAGGTAAAGGGTATAGCTGTGATGGGGCTAGTTCTATTGCTGTGATGGTGCTGGTTGTCATGGCAGAGCAGGAGATGTGATGGGGCTGGTTGTATTGAGTGATGGTACTGGTTGTATATAGTGATGGTGCTGGTTGTATTGCTGTGATGAGGCTGGTTGTATAGAGTGATGGTGCTGGTTATATAGCTGTGATGGGGCTGGTTGTATAGCTGTGACGGGGCTGGTTGTATTGCTGTGTTGGGGCTGGTTGTCATGGCGGCGCAGGAGATGTGATGGTGCTGGTTGCGTGAAGTGATGGTGCTGGTTGTATATCCATGATGGGGCTGGTTGTATTGCTGTGTTGGGGCTGGTTGTATAGCCGTGATGGTGGTGGTTGTATAGAGTGGTGGTGCTGGTTGTATAGCTGTGATGGGGCTGGATGTATAGTTGTGATGGGGCTGGTTGTATTGCTGTGTTGGGGCTGGCTGTCACTGGGGGAGCAGGGGATCTGATGTACTGGTTGTATAGCGTGCTGGTGCTGGTTGTATAGCTGTAATGGGGCTGGTTGTATAGCTGTGACAGGGCTGGCTGTATTGCTGTGTTGGGGCTGGTTGTCACGGTGGAGCAGAAGATGTGATGGTGTTGGTTGTCATGGCGGAGCAGGAGATGTGATGTTTTGTGTTTGAGAAGCAGCCATAGTGTTGCAGAAAGCCATTTCACAGCCCGGCGCTCTGCTGCCTCTCTGTCAGAGTGGCCAGAGGATAAGATTTATTTGATACACTTCTTCATTTCCCCGCTCCACATCTGTGCCATTACACTGCATAAGCAAATACACTTGTATTATATGTTGTTAGATCTCAGGCAGCCAGAGAGTGGATAGCGGACTGCAGCTGGGTTCTGATATGGGGCTAGTGTGGAGTAGGGTGGTGCATGTGGTTAAGTCCAAGTTAAAACTACAGTATGTAAGTTTCTGAAGGTGACACATCAGTATGATTCACTGTAATAGAAAGTTAAAACCATACTTTAGAACATTCTCCTTGGAGATACTTCATTTCTATACTGTGGAGGATTATAGCCAAAAGGATGACATTTCCACAGAGACAAGCAGGAGAGGCCAAATAAGAGTCATTTTTGTGGAGATGTAAGCCCCTCACAATCAAGACATGTGTGTTTGTACTCTTTTCAGTGCAGAAAACACAATCAAAATGAAGAAAAGCTATTTTTTTTTTTTTTTTGCTAAAAAGTTACATTACTGAGTATGCAGTATTCTGAGGTAAATGACAATAGTCCATGAAATAATATAAAAACACTACTCTTTGACTCCTTTAAAGGTACTTTTTACAATCCTCTGTCTCTGCTTCTGCTAATCTGTGGATCTCCCAAGGGGCTTTTCTTAGCAACTTTACCCCTGCATTAGTGAAAACTCACACCCAGTCTCACTTAGCGCCAAAGCTAAGCTATTATCTCCCTAATGCATTCATTTGCCTCAATACATACATTTATCTCCCTTTGAGTCCAGGTTGAACTACTATGAAGTATTTTATGTTAAGTGAATTCTATACAAAGTAACACTCCTATACCAGAATTCACAAACTTTTTTACATGCAAGTGTTCTAGGAAAGTTTAACTCCAGTCCTGACAAGATGTGCTGTTGAGCTCTGCTCAGTATGAGTGTGGTGTTAATGGTCATGGTAAGTGAGTTGTGTACAACAAGTAGATAAGGCTGCAGGAGTACAACAACTACTGAAGAATGCGCATGACATTTCGAGTGATAAGTCAAGTGCATTCATTATGGATAGCACTAGTAGTAATGTAAACCACCATGTGAGGTTCGCAGAGTAGCTAAATATCAGAATCAGAATATGTTTTATTGCCATTGTCAGTGAACCAAATTCTCAAACTAGGAACAATTGGACTCAAAATAGTGGTGCAAGGAATTAGTGAGAGGGTAAACTAGTATTTGGGGAAACTAGTACTCAATATGTGTGATTGTAAAAGGATAAAAGAACATTTGAAACGTGTTCAGCAGTCAATGAAATTTCAAGGACAAATCATTATAGAAGGGGTATTACACTTCTATGGATTATTAATATTTAACACATCTTTAGATCACCACAGTACATTATTGTTTTGATAATGTTAAACTAGTTTAAACAAAAAAAAACATTATATTAACATATATAAACACTCTGAGTTCCCCATCCCTTTGCTCCCTTTTACTCCCTTATTGCAACACAATCAGCGCATCAGATTTGTGAAGTTGCAGTGTACAGTTTTGTATCAAACTTTTGTATTTATGGAAAATGACTGCGTGGGAGCATGGGTAATGTAGGCTTGTGGGTGGAGCATTGGACAGGATCGTGCAGTTAACCGCAGTTAACCGGAGGATTCAGAGAGATCACAAGATTATTCAAACATGCATGGATGACATATAAAACCACTTCAGGTGTGTTTTTGATGAAGGAACAATGTTATAACATGATAGAACGCTCTAAAAATGCTGCATAGTACCCTCTTTAAATAATCCAAACCTTTTTTGTCAAAGGATAAACCACAAAAATGAGAAAAATGTTATGATTTGGAGTAGTGCAAAAACAAAGCTTTTTACAATTGTAAATGTACACATTGTCAAGAGTAACCAAAAGTAGTTGTTATTGTTTTTGTTTTTTGTTATTGTAAGGTAAGGAGAAGCATTGTACTGTTACACTACAAAATACACTGTATTTATTGAGTACCCACCCCTACTGTCATTATGATTTCACTCATTCAAATCCATACAGTGTGTGAAAAAAGCAACTTGTGATATTAGTATCCCCTCACAACTCTATGCACAAACCTTGCTAGTGGCTATGACAAACAGGCTGTCCAGTCTGTGCGCTCACGTCTGCAAACAGGCCCGTGTGATCAAAAATGAATGCCTCCAATATAACAGGAGCACTGTGTTTTTGGAGGGGCCCAGATAACACGCTGGGGGCCAAACAAAAGGACGGCCTCTCCCCAATGCATCTCTATTTTGACAAGTAGAAAAGCAGCCTGTGCGATATGACTGTGTCCTAAGCCTCACCCCAAACCATAACACAAGCACAAAGCTCCCTGCTAGTCCCTCCAGCCGCGCCTTTATAGCCCGAGTATTTGTTAAGAGAAAAGCCCAGAGGTTTTAATAGGCCAGCTCTGGACAAGGCGATAAAACCAAGCACCTCTCCAGGGAACATTATGTCTCGAGGGACCCGCTCCTTTGAGGCAATTTGGCCCTGACAACTTATAGGCACACAGAGACAGACAGTGAAAAACAGCCAACAATCCACAATGCAGTTTTAATGAAGTGCGGTTGGAGGGAAAAAAAAATAAAAAAAAAGCTTGTTCCCTAAGTTATTTCTTGATGAGTTTTTTTTACACGATTTCTCCACTTGAGTGCTTCAAGAGTCAGAGTTCAAATGAGATGAGTTAGAGCAGCGCTATCTGCTTCAGACAAGTGCTGCCAGGCTTAATGCTAACTGGAGTGTGCTGGTGCTTAAGAGAATCAAGCAGGGTGATGGAGGGAGAGGGGTAAGAGGAGGAGGAGGAAGAGAAGAGAGAGGAGGAGGAGGAGTAGAAGGGAGAGAGGAGGAAGAGGAGGAGGGAGAAGGGAGAGGAGGATGAGGAGAGAGAGGAGGAAGAGGAGGGAGAGGGGGAGAAAGGGGAGAGAGCCATGTCACCCATGAAGAGGTGGGTAATTATGAACTGCATTTGAGTTCTTTTTTGAACTTTAAGTTGTGTTTTGTTTAATTCACACATTTGAGTAACCCTTTACTAATAGTCTGTCTCCATCTCCAAAACTCAAAATGCTTTGTTTCATCTTGTGAAGTGGTAGTTTTCAAGTTATCAGCTACCTTTTACCTTTTGTTCAGCAAAAATCGTCTGAAATAATCTAACAGGGATAGAATCCTAATCACATTATTTAATCCTTACTGTTTTAGAATATTTGTGGCATTCTGCTGCATCTTTTGTTGGTCTTTTCCTCCACAGTTCCCATGCCGAGGGCCTAAACAGCATTTAGACCACTGGTCCCGAAACCTGCTTCTCCGTGCAGCCTTGTTGTCCCAGTCCAGTGCACAGCTCATCACCCTAGCAACCGAACGGAACCAATTTATCCACAGACAGCACCGGACGCACCACTGTAGTGTGTCCACCAACAAAAATAGATGTTTTTCACAACTGCGCTGTGTCCAATTGGATGAAATGAGAAAAACTGAAACTTAGAAAATGTGCAGTAGAATGTAATTTATTTCAGTTGTTATGATTTGATAGAAAAATACAAATCATTTGTGCATTTAAAATCACAGTATCACAAAAAAGCGCTATGAACTTGTCACTGCCTTGGTGGATAGCTGCACATCACACTAGTGAGTAGCAGACATTTTTTTTTCATTTGAACCAAGCAGTGTGCCAGCATTGGTGGAAAGAAGAGTTGATTCCCCATAAATAAGCAAAAATAAGCATTTAAAGATTGCTCAAATATACACAAATCACTCCAAATACAAATTCAGAGGGTCGCTGAGAATGGGGAAACAACTATAAGATGGTTAAGAGCTGCCAAAAGTCAATTTTGCTGAATAGATCTACTTTAATCTCTATGAGGGTATTTAGGATTCTGCATTTGACCCATCAACACCTGACCCATATTTTGGAAATAACATAGAATCACATAGTGTGCCCTGTAAGATTCACAAAGATGGTTCACACTCCCAGTCACAGACTCCAGGGAGAGCAGAAGTGTTAGCTTGTCACATATACATAACTGCAGATGTTGCTCCATTAGCATTTGAGCGCATGGAGGGCAGTGGGCGAAATGAGCTGGTAAGTCCCCAGGTTCTATTTCATAATTTTTTAATGAGTTCAAACTTTTACACCTCATCTGACATTCTTAAGAAAAAAAAAAAAAAAAAAGTCTTTATCTTTTTGTCTTTATTCCTGGATGATTAACATAAATTACTTGTCTTTATTGTGATTGGAATTGTGGATACATTCATGGACAATTACATCATTCATTTATATGCCAAAACTATTATAATATATAACAGCTTGACTGTCAAATTCTTTTGTCATTTTATATATACAGTGCATCCGGAAAGTATTCACAGCGCTTCATTTTTTACACATTTTGTCATGTTACAGCCTCATTCCAAATTGTATTAAATTCATCTCTTACCTCAACATTCTACACACAATACCCCATTATGACAATGTGAAAAAAGTTTTTTTGACAGTTTTTGAATTGATTAAAAATAGAAAACTAAGAAATCACATTTACATAAGTATTCACAGCCTTTGCCATGAAGCTCAAAATTGAGCTCAGGTGCATCCTTTTTCCACTGATCATCCTTGAGATGTTTCTGCAGCTTCATTGGAGTCCACCTGCGGTAAATTCAGTTGATTGGACATGATTTGGAAAGGCACACACCTGTCTATATAAGGTCCCACAGTTGACCGTGCATGTCAGAGCACAAACACCAAGCATGAAGTCAAAGGAATTGTCTGTAGACCTGCGAGACAGGATTGTCTTGAGGCACAAATCTGGGGAAGGATACAGAAAAAATTCTGCTGCTTTGAAGGTCCCAATGAGCACAGTGGCCTCCATTATTCGTAAATGGAAGACGTTTGGAACCACCAGGACTCTTCCTAGAGCTGGCCGGCCGTCTAAATTGAGCGATCGGGGGAGAAGGGCCTTAGTCAGGGAGGTAACCAAGAACCCGATGGTCACTCTGTCAGAGCTCCAGCGTTCCTCTGTGGAGAGAGGAGAGTCTTCCAGAAGGACAACCATCTCTGCAGCAATCCACCAATCAGGCCTGTATGGTAGAGTGGCCAGACGAAAGCCACTCCTTAGTTAAAGGAACATGGCAGCCCATCTGGAATTTGCCAAAAGGCACCTGAATGACTCTCAGACCATGAGAAACTAAATTCTCTGGTCTGATGAGACAAAGATTGAACTCTTTGGTGTGAATGCCAGGCGTCATGTTTGGAGGAAACCAGGCACCGCTCATCACCAGGCCAATACCATCCCTACAGTGAAGCATGGTGGTGGCAGCATCATGCTATGGGCATGTTTTTCAGCAGCAGGAACTGGCGACTAGTCAGGATAGAAGGAAAAATGAATGCAGCAATATACAGAGATATCCTGGATGAAAACCTGCTCCAGAGCACTGCTGACCTCAGACTGGGGCGAAGGTTCATTTATCAGCAGGACAACGACCCGAAGCACATAGCCAAGATCTCAAAGGATTGGCTTCAGAACCACTCTGTAAATGTCCTGAAGTGGCCCAGCCAGAGTCCAGACTTGAATCCGATTGAACATCTCTGGAGAGACCTAAAAATGGCTATGCACAGACGTCTCCCATCCAACCTGATGGAGCTTGAGAATGACTGCAAATGGGCAAAACTGCCTAAAGATAGGTGTGCTAAGCTTGTGGCATCATATTCAAAAAGACTTGAGGCTGTAATTGCTGCCAAAGGTGGATCAACAAAGTATTAAGCAAAGGCTGTGAATACTTATGTAAATGTGATTTATTAGTTTTCTATTTTTAATAAATTCAAAAAATGTAAAAAAAAAAACAAAACTTTTTTTTACATTTTTTGAATTTATAAAATATATATATATATATATATATATATATATATATATATAATATATATATATATATACATATACATATACATATATGTATATATATGTATATATATATATATATATATGTATATATATGTATATATATGTATATATATGTATATATATATATGTATATGTATATATATATATGTATATATGTATATAAATATATATATATATATATATATATATATATATATATATATATATATAGTGCCTTGAAAAAGTATCCAACCCCCTTGAACTTTTCCACAATTTCTCACATTATGACCACAAACATAAATATATTTCATTGAGCTTTAATGTGAAAAACCAACACAAAGTTGCACACAATTGTGAAGCAGAAGGGCAGTCATACATGAGTACATTTTTTTTTTACAAATAAAAAACTGAAAAATATGGCGTGCAATATTATCCAACCCCTCTGAGTCAATATTTTGTGGAACCGCCTTT
Source organism: Taenioides sp. WSHXM2023 (assembly GCA_029959045.1). NCBI lineage: Eukaryota > Metazoa > Chordata > Actinopteri > Gobiiformes > Gobiidae > Taenioides > Taenioides sp. WSHXM2023. The sequence continues at coordinate 33,485,829 of CM057094.1, read as the reverse complement.
TGCTGAGGCGGTTCCACAAAAAATGAGGTGCTGGGCTATAAGAACAACCATGGGAGCCATGAGAGACAATACCCACCATGGAAAAGAAAGTTAGAGGGCAAAATCAAGGAGGCGCGGAGAGAAGTGAGCTAACTGTCAGAGGCCAAGAAAGGTGCAATGAAAAGACAAGTACCCAGGAGGCACAGCCAGATGCCCATACCTGAAGCACTCGAAACTGCCAAGCAAAGGCTGCAAGCCTTAGCCAGCTGCCTAAAGAGGTACACGTGGGAAAATGAAGCCAGACGAATAAACCACCTCTTCGCAACACAACCTGCGAAAGTGTACGCTCAATGGCAGGGGAATAACACCAGAGCAGACCCCCCAAGGCTGGAGACTGAAAGGTACTGGAAGGGCATATGGGAGAGGGAGGCATCACATAACACCAATGCACAGTGGCTGGTGGCTCTGAGGGAAGACCACAGCAACCTCCCTGAATAAGATCCAGTCACCATCACAGTGGCAGACATTCAGGAAAGAGTCTCAGGTATGAAAAACTGGACAGCACCTGGCCCTGACATGATCCATGCGTACTGGCTAAAGAAGCTCACAGCTCTCCACGAGCGCCTGGCAGCACAAATGAACCAGCTGCTAAGGGATGGGACTCACCCTGAATGGCTAACCCAAGGGCGTACGATCCTGATCCTGAAGGATCCCTCAAAGGGTACAGTCCCATCCAACTATCGGCCAGTAACCTGTCTCTCTATAACATGGAAGCTCATGTCAGGCATCATTGCGGCTAAGATAAGTGGGCACATGGATCAATACATGAGCACAGCACAGAAGGGCATCGGCAAAAACACCAGAGGAGCCAAACACCAACTCCTGGTTGACCGAACAGTTGCCCATGACTGCAGAACCCGTCAGACCAACCTGTGCACTGCCTGGATTGATTACAAGAAAGCCTATGACTCAATGCCACACACATGAATCACTGAGTGCTTGGAGTTGTACAATATCAGTCGGACTCTAAGGGCGTTCATTGCAAACTCAATGCGGTTGAGGAAAACCATCCTTGAAGCCAATGGCAAGCCAATTGCACAAGTGGCCATCAAATGTGGCATATACCAAGGAGATGCACTGTCCCCACTGCTGTTCTGCATAGGTCTGAACCCCTCAGCCAAATCATTGACCGCACTGGCTATGGATACCGACTCAGAAACGGGGCCACCATCAGCCACCTCCTCTACATGGATGACATCAAGTTGTACGCTAAGAGTGAGCGGGACATCGACTCACTGATCCACACCACCAGGATCTACAGCACCGACATTGGAATGTCATTCGGGCTCGAGAAATGTAGTAGGATGGTGACAAAGAGAGGGAAGGTAGTCCACACAGAGGGGGTCTCACTCCCAGAGGGAACAATAGCAGACATTGAGGACAGTTACAAGTACCTTGGATGCCACAAGCAAATGGCAACCTTGAAGAGGCAACAAGGAAAGCGGCTACGGCCAAATACCTGCAACGAGTAAGGCAAGTCCTAAGAAGCCAGCTCAATGGCAAAAATAAGTCACAGGCAATAAACAGCTACGCCCTGCCAGTGATCAGATACCCTGCAGGAATCATAAGCTGGCCAAAGGAGGGCATACCACCGAAACATAACTGAAGTGGCTGATATCACGAAATCCTACCAATGGCTGGAGAGGGCTGGTCTGAAGGACAGCACAGAGGGCCTCATCCTGGCTGCACAGGAGCAGGCCTTGAGCACCCGAGCAATAGAGGCCCAGATCTACCACACCAGACAAGACCCAAGGTGTAGGTTGTGCAAAGAGGCTCCTGAGACAGTCCAGCACATAACTGCAGGGTGTAAGATGCTGGCAGGGAAAGCATACATGGAGCGACCAAGTGGCGGGCATAGTGTACAGAAACATCTGTGCAGAGTACGGGCTGGAGACCCCAAGGTCAAGGTGGGGAACTCCCCCAAAGGTTGTGGAGAATGAGCGTGCCAAGGTCCTGTGGGACTTCCAGATACAGACTGACAGAATGGTGATGGCAAACCAACCAGACATAGTGGTGGTGGATAAGCAACAGAACAAAGCCGTGGTGGTGGACATCGCAATACCAAGCGATGGTAATATCCGGAAAAAGGAACACGAGAAACTAGAGAAATACCAGGGGCTCAAAGAAGAGTTGGAGAAGGCCTGGAAGGTGAAGGCATCAGTGGTCCCCGTGGTAATCGGAGCACTCGGGGCTGTAACCCCCAAACTGGAGGAGTGGCTAAAGCAGATACCCGGAAAAACATCAGACATCTCAGTCCAGAAAAGCGCAGTACTAGGAACAGCGAAAATACTGCGCAGAACTCTCAAGCTCCCAGGACTCTGGTAGAGGGCCCGAGCTGATGAGGGTGAGAGAGACAACCACCGTGGAAGGTGAAGAAACACTTATATCTATATATCTATCTATCTATATCTATATCTATATCTATATATATATATATATATATATATTTTTTTTTTTTAGGTATCTACCATGTTATAACGTACACAGCAATCTGCAATTGTTTCATTAGTGGGAAGCATGCTGATTGTGGACTGGATTGTGTTGTAATAGCACTCTGAAGGGGAGCAAAGGGACAGGTGAATATAGCATTTTCAAAACAATAAAAGGTAAAAGGTGATCTATGTTAAATATGTTATGTGTTAGTAGTTCATACCCCCTCTTTAATGCTGTATAACACCTGCATTTTGATCAAAGTACTCCTTTAATACTCATTTTAATTTGGGGGAATAACATGAAAAGACTCCAGGCAAGTATACAAGTAAATAGGTGGTCCTCAACAGGTTCTTCCCCTGTCATGTACCTTGAGTATGCACCTGTCAGCAGGCATTTGTCAGCAAGGACTTGTCTGAGAGGAGAGGAAGTGTGCCCTGTCATTCAGAACACACACAGGACTGACCTTTGACCTGTGCGCAGAGTCAAGAGCTCCTGTCCCCAGTGGAATCACAAACACTAAATACTGCACTTCTGTCCTGGTCATTCACAGCCTTCCTATTAGTTTGAGTTATTCATCAAATAATCGCAAATGAACCAAAATACAACTCTGGGTAAGTCTTGGATGAGGGAACAATGTTATAGCATGGTTAAAAGCTCAAAACAGGCATTTTTACATAATATGTGTTTAAAACAAACTAAAACTCAATTTTTAAACTAAGGGAAAAGCAATGTTGAACAACATAATATTATACAAAAAACAAAATAGAGCAGTTTCAGTAATTTTATCATGGTCTTCTAGCTGGTGTCAAAATCTTGTGTAAAGGTATGAGCCACTACAAATATTTTGCAGCTGCTGTCATCAACAATCCCTGGGGCTGTGATGCTAACTGTAGGCTCTGCTCTGTCTGAGGCTTTGTTAGACTTTAATCTGAGCTTTATTTCTGACTGACTTAGCTGGAACAAACCAGATGAGCTGATTTTGTACTGTTAAACAAGTCTGTCTCAAATAATAATATAGTCATAAGCTACGTAGTGTTGGCCAACAGTTTTTCAGTTAGTCACTCTCATCTTTTTTGAAAATCAAACTACTAAACAGGGCCATGAATGCTCGTATTGATCACAGGCACCTGAAAATGTGCTGTTTAAATGCATTTTGTATTTTTTTTTTCTTGAGTTTTCAGATGATCTAAAAGCATTGCTGGCAGTGTTAAGTACTTAAGTGTGCATTACACATACACATATGTAGAACACCTCCAGCATGATGTCACTGCAAAAGATCAAATGCTGGGTTTCAGATGATGTTTTAAAGGCCAAACATACTTAAAATGAATATTGTTAAGATTTACGTGAAAAAATCCTCATAACAATTTGCACTAGCACTTTTTAAGTAAATTTTACTGCTGTAAATAACAGGTACAAATTACATGTCAGTATTAAGGAAAATGTACTTACCACCACGATAAACAATCATGAATTTACTGAAAAGAACTTGGAAAATGTACTTGAAAAAATCCTCGTAACAATTTGCATTAGCACTTTTTAAGTACATTTTACTGCTTAAAATCAGGTACAATTTACTTGTCAGTATTACGTAAACTCTACTTACCACCACAATTAACATGAATTTACTGAGTAACTGTTACTTTTTTTTTTTTTTTTTTTTTTTTTAAGTTAGAAGTCATATTTATGTAAATAAATGAAGTAAAATATATAAAATATTGTCATAATGAATTGCATTGCATAATAGTAACTAGCTTTTATTTATTATTTTTTTGTTTGACACTTGAAATTACTTAGTTGCATTAAGTTATGTTACTCTTCACTCTTAAAAATACTGAATTAAAAATAACCCAACTTTTAACTCAACGCAACCCAAATATGGGCCTGAGTTATTTTCATTAGTTTATATTTTCTACCCAGCATTGGGTAATTTTAACTCAATTATTAGTTTAATTTTAACCCAACTTTTGAGTTGAATATTTTTAGGTGGAATGCCTCTTGTACTGGCATATACTTGTTTTAATCATCTTCGAAATAAATGAAAATTTACAAGCTGGTTAAGACAAGTATTTGCTAATATAAGACAACTTTTCCATTTTAAATATTTCAAACCAATTGTTTGAAATGTTAATTTACTAATATAGTGATTAAAACATTCACATAAGATAATAATACAATTGCCCTATTTTAATTTTAAACTTTTTTATTACTGTAAAATTAGGTGGAAGTGATCAATACATTTTATTATCAACACTGGCAAAAGGAGAAATTCAATTTGTCAACTGGGCAAAAGTTTATTTGGTCGAATACGTTTCGCAGCTCATCCAAGCTGCTTCTTCAGTTCTGGTCAGACACTGGCGGACACTGCTTTATATCTGTCTGAAGGGAGGAGCTAACTGCAATGAAATTACTCTGAGACTACCACACCTATTTGTTTACAGTTTCTGTTAGTTAGGTGGGCCTATTAAATATGGAGTGGGAGTGGAGTGTAGGGGTCTTGTTAGCATAACCATTCAGGGCCATAATGGGTGTTTTCACACCTCTGGACATGTCCTGGCTAGTCCTATTGTTTTCTTTGTTTGTTTTGATTTAGGTTTGAGGATAGGGTTATAAATGGGAGACAAATGATGTCTGAGACCTCCATTTCGGTTCAAGAAAGGATGCTCTTTCTTGACAAAAATAGCCTCTTTAACTCCCCTCTCAAAACAATTCTTTTCTCTAGCCAAGATCTGTACCTCACTATCTTCAAAGGAGTGGCCTGTGGCTTTTAGGTGGAGATATACGGCAGACTGAGGTCCACTCTGGCTCTCTCATCTGAGTTGGTACATCCTCTTGTGAAATGGTTGTTTTTGTTTCTCCAATGTATGCAGTCCAATGCAGTCTTCACTACACTGAATGGAGTAGACCACACTGCTTTGTTTGTGGCTCAGTGTTTTGTGCTTAGGGTGGACCAGTTTCTGTCTTACATCTCAGTCCGGAGCTCAGAGCTGTGACCACCTCTGGCTGCTGAAGATTTCACTGTGGGAAAAATACAGACATACTTACATTAAAAGCGTATTACAGTAAAGAATTACAGATATTCTACACCAGTCACTCTATAGTATAACGCTAATAAATATTCATATACATATACTTTTACATGTACTTGTACTTGTGCCTGTGGTGTCAGATGATATTCCTTGAACATATTCACATTTATATTATTATAGTGTATCTGGTGACACTTTTTCTAAAAGAGATGTCTGAACACTCTAAAACCTATATGGTAAAATAACAGATAATAAATGTACATAGTGCACTTACATAACTGTGAGAGAAGCTTGGGGGTTGGGCTGGTTCATCTTTGTCTACACTCTGTGTCCTGAATATTCTCCTGAGAAAAAGAGAATTAGTCACATTTATAAGTAAAATAAAATAAATAAAATGTACCAGGTGAGCCCTGATCTAACAGAGACAGTTTTCCAGAAAAAACTAAAACTGAATAGTGAAATGAAAAGCTCTTCATGCCCGCACCTAAATTAATCTTAATGTGTTGGGTTGGTTCATGTTCTTTTTTTACACATTCAATACTAGACTTTACCAATAAGTTTAGAACATAATTTCTCTGTCAATTTTGGCTCTTGGGTTAAAAAAAAAAAAATGCCATCTTAAGCTAACACTGCTGTTTTATTCATTTGATTGTAAGTGAATTCTTTTGTAATAACAACAGTAGCTAAGTTAAGCCCATGGACGAGACCGCAGGCTAAGGACGAGTTACTGACATTCTTACATAAAACTTATAAATGACAAAAAGGTTCAGTTGTAGAAAGTTATAAATTAAGTCTTAGTGATAAAATATAAAAAATATAAAACATGTTAAATACCTTTAAAAGACTTTTCTCTTGGAGCCTGCGGAGGGTGAGGAGGTGAAGAGGTGGATAATGGTCGCCAGGCAGCTCTGGGCAGTTGTGGAAGCCACACCCCCTTTCCCCCAAACCCGTTATTTCCCTTAACCCTTAGTTATTTCTGGGTTTGTGAGTAGCAACTGTAAAACCTTTAAAATGTATTGGTGATTATATACTAGAACTTACTCATTAAACACAATACTTAAGACTACATGAGTAAAATAAGTACATTTTGTCCATTGCTATTAAATAAGTTGTAGCTCTCACAGAATTATGTTATTTCAGTGTAAAAATTACCACAGTTCATTTGATATATTTTACTAACCCCAGAAGTTATTTTTTCACTGTATTTCTGTTGTAATATAGTGAGAAGGTCTAGAAATGTGAATGTGTGTGAATTTACCTTTTGGTTATTTCATGGCACAGTACAGTGAAATCAGTAGGGAAATCTGTGTCTGACCCCCATCTGGGAATATGAAATCATCACATTTTAGAATCTGAAAAACACTAATACACATGCCATCCTCAGAAACCAATGTGCAGCATCATGGGGCCTTAACATTCATTCTGCCTCTCCATTTTCCACCAGCTCTCCCTCCAGATTAGATTCATTTGTTTGAAAGGGGACAATGCCATTTTATAGAACACATAATTAAACATGATCCAGCGTGATTATAATGAGTGAATGTCAACGCTAACAATAGAGTAAACGCCAGAGGAATAATTATGACTCTCCTGATCACGGGCCATAGAGACTGTGGACAGGACTTCAAACAACGTACCAATCAAAAACTGTATAAAGAAGTGGACTGAGGAACTGCGACATCACCCATAGAGTTTGGCTCCAGTAAAGTTCATCAAGGCTTGCAGTTATAGGGGCAAATTTAGAGCCAAGTTCCAAATTTAGAATTCCAACTGCAAGTATCATAGCAACAAAAGAGCCAATGCGGAGCGAGGCTGTTGAAGGTAACACCAATTCCAATTCCACTGCTGGTGTAGCAGGGAGCTGGTGCTTAGCAAAGATGTCAATCAAACCTGTTGCTAATGCTAGGAAGAGCGACCTTGGGGACACCTGTTTGATTAATGGATCTTGCAAAGTGGGTTAATCTGAACATTGTAAGACCAAAATGTCGAGCCTGGAAGTTAATACTTCATAGTAGTAAAATACCTCATCTTTAAAAGCAGCAGTGAGGCATACCACTGTAATAATGAATCCATGGCAAAAGGAGAAATTCAATTTGTCAACTGGACAAAAATGTATTTGGTTGAATACGTTTCGCAGCTCATCCAAGCTGCTTCTTCATTTCTGGTCAGACGCTGGTGGACACTGCTTTATATCTGCCTGAAGGGAGGAGCTAACTACAATGAAATTACTCTGAAATTACCACACCTATTGGTTTACAGTTTCTGTTAGTTAGCTAGGCCTATTGAATATCCAATGAGTGTGGGGTCTTGTTAGCTTTCAATAAAACTAAGAAGCTAAGAGCTAAGAAACAAGACAACAGAGAATCAGAACCCAGGAGAAAGGGTGTAGCTATTCCTTACCTGGCTGGTGTTTCTGAAAAACTACAGAGGATTTTCAAACAACATGAAATCCCAGTCTATTTCAAACCCACAAACAAACTGGTCCACCCAAAGAACCAAACATCGAGCCACAAACAAAGCAATGTTGTCTACTCCATTCAGTGTAGTGAAGACTGCAGTGAGCGCTACATTGGAGAAACAAAACAGGCACTTCACAAGAGGATGTACCAAAGCAGACGAGAGAGCCATAGTGGACCTCAGTCTGCCCTATATCTCCACCTGAAAGCCACGGGCCACTCCTTTGAGGATAGTGAGGTAATGATCTTAGCCAGAAAAAACAACTGATTTGAGAGGGGAGTTAAAGAGACTATTTTTGTCAAGAAAGAGAATCCTTCCTTGATCAAAAATGGAGGTCTCAGACATAATCTGTCTCCCATTTATAACTCTATCCTCAAACCTAAATCAAAATAAACACAGAAAACAATAGGGCTAGCCAGGTTAGGTCCAGAGGTGTGAAATGGCCCTGAATGGTTATGCTAACAAGACCCCACACTCGTTGCATATTCAATAGGCCTAGCCAACTAACAAACTGTAAACAAATAGGTGTGGTAGTTTCAGAGTAATTTCATTGTAGTTAGCTCCTCCCTTCCTTTTGCCAGGGATACAAACTGTTATCACGGCATGTGGTATGAATATGTTGTACACCTGTAAGTAGCAATAACTAAATTAAATGACACAGGCTCTATAATCTAAAGTCAGATTAAGAAGAACCTCATTGTCCCTATAGGAAAATGTGTTCTGGGGCAGCCTGTCAAGAGCAATGACCCATCTCTTGAGCTAGGCTTAACCAGGTCTACCTCAGCTGGAGGATTTGACCTATTGTACATGTATGGGTATATGTGTAGAATCCCTCAGTCGTCCAGGTAGAATCCATAGCAAAAGGAGAAATTTAATTTGTCAACTGGACAGAGTTTATTTGGTCGAATACGTTTCACAGCTCATCCAAGCTGCTTCTTCAGTTCTGGTCAGATGCTGGCGGACACTGCTTTATATGTGCTTGAAGGGAGGAGCTTAATTACAATGAAAATTACTCTGAGACAACACATATTTATTTACAGTTTCTGTTAGTCAGGTGAGTCTATTCAATATGGAGTTGTTTACAGTTTCTGTTAGTTAGGTGTGTCTATTCATTATGGAGTGGGAGTGGGGGAGTAGTTAGCATATCCATTCAAGGCCATGATGGGTGTTTTCACACCTCTGGACATGTCCTGGCTAGTCCCATTGTTTTCCCAGTTTGTTTTGATTTAGGTTTGAGGATAGAGTTATAGATGGGAGACAAATGATGTCTGAGACCCCCATTTCTGTTCAAGGAAGGATTCTTTTTCTTGACAAAAATAGCTTCTTTAACTCCCCTCTCAAACCAGTTCTTTTCTCTGGCCAAGATCTGGACCTCGCTGTCCTCAAAGGAGTGGCCTGTGGCTTTTAGGTGGAGATGTACGGAGATTGCGGCCCACCCTGGTTTTCCCGTCTGTGTTGATACATCCTTTTGTGAAGTGGCTGTTTTGTTTCTCCAATGTAGCGCTCACTGCAGTCTTCACTACACTGAATGGAGTAGACCACATTGCTTTGTTTGTGGCTCGGTGTTTTATCCTTAGGATGGACCAGTTTTTGTCTTAAAGTGTTTGTGGGTTTGAAATAGACTGGGATTTCATGTTGTCTGAAGATCCTCTGTAGTTTTTCGGAAACGCCAGCCAGGTAAGGAATAGTTACACCCTTTCTCCTGGGCTCTGGTTCTCTGTTGTCCTGTTTCTTTGCTCTCTTCATTTTATTGAAAGCTCATTTAGGATATCCACAAACGGAGAGGGCTTTCTCCACGTGTTGTTCTTCTTTCTCCTTTCCCTCTGCGCTTGTAGGAACCACTTGGGCCCTGTGTTGTAATGTCCGAATGACTCCCAGTTTGTGCTGAAGTGGGTGGTGTGAATCAAAAAGCAGATATTGGTCGGTGTGTGTGGGCTTCCTGAAGACCTCTACCTCTACAAATATGTGTTGTCTCAGAGTAATTTTCATTGTAATTAAGCTCCTCCCTTCAAGCAGATATAAAGCAGTGTCCGCCAGCATCTGACCAGAACTGAAGAAGCAGCTTGGATGAGCTGCGAAACGTATTCGACCAAATAAACTCTGTCCAGTTGACAAATTAAATTTCTCCTTTTGCTATGTATGGGTATATATACAGCCTATTAATGGGTTTCAGCTTCCTGTTATATGCAAAAAAGACATAATACGTCAGATCTCAGAAGCTCAGCAAGGCCGGGCCTGGTTAGTACTTAGATGGGAGACCGCTGGGAATTCCAGGTGCCACAGCGGGGTGCCAGTCGTTGTGTCCTTAGGCCAGGCCCTTCACCTACATTGCCTAGTATAAAAGTGATGTGTGCGTGAGGGATGGTGGTGGTCGGAGGGGCTGATGGCGCAGATTGGCAGCCTTGCTTCCGTCAGTCTGCTCCAGGGCAGCTGTGGCTACAATAGTAGCTTACCACCACCAAGTGTGGAGTGAAAAAGTAATGCTCTGTAAAGCATCTTTGAGTGTCCAGAAAAGTGCTATATAAAACTGATGCATTATTTCATTATTATTATTAGTTGCAGTTCTAACTGTTGCAGTAGTTGTAGAACTAGTAGTAGTTGTCATAGTGACATCAGTAGTAGGAATGATGATAGTGGTAGTAACAGTAGTACATGGAGTAGTAACCATCGTTCTTTAAAAAATCCAGTTAGACACAGGGAGAAATACAGACTTCACATACATTACTTGTCGTTGCAGCAGTAATAGGTGTTACAGAAGGCGTAATGTTGTAGTAGAAGCTGTTGCAGCAATAGCAATAATAGCTGTAGTAGTTGGAGGTTGTGCTAGGGGTAGTTGTAGTAGCAGTAGTAGAATGAATAGTAAAAGTTAATACCATCTTGAGAATGCCTGATCTTGTCTGATCTGGGAAGAAAAGTTCAGTGTTGTTGTGTCCTGTGTTGTTGTGGCAAGATATGCCGCTTTACTTTGCCCTCAGTGTCCATGAATACAGTAGTAGTAATAGTAGTGGAGGTAGCAGTAGCAGTAGTAATTGTAGTTGTAGCAATAGTAGTTTACAATTACTATATTAACAATGTACGTCAAGCTGTCAGCACACTCTCTGTTAGAGTCAGCCTCTGTTACAGTGACTTCCAGCATCATTCCAGGACTGAGCTTTAGACCAATCAAGTGTGACTGTTCACACTGTCCCCCACACAGAGCCCACACAGACAGCGCGGGTGCACATGGGCGCCGCACCGAGTGGAGAGCCCAGTGCAGTAGTGGGCCGTCTATGAGCTAAATACAGAGGCTGTGAATCACAGCTCTCATTCATCATCTATTGTTCCTCCCTCCCACTGATTTGAGGAAGGCAGAGGTGGAGCAGTGTGAGGGGCGTGAGACAGGGCTCCATTCTAATAAAATATACTTAATTTTAGTCTCTTTTTTACAGCTGTTCAGACTGCATAACGTGTATGTGTTTCTAATTTTGATGTAGTTTACAGGGCTAAATATTTACCATAGTTTTACACCAGTCAAGTGCTGTAATAGCACTCTGAAGGGAAATGACTTAATTTTTTAAAAGGTCACATGATGATTTTAATATCTAGCAAATAACAGCAGCACAGTGGCTGAGTGGATAGCTTGGCCTGGGCCTTTCTGTGTGGAGTTTGTATGTTCATCCTGTTTCTGTGTGGAGTTTGCATGTTCATATTGTGTTTGTGTGGAGTTTGCATGTTCATATTGTGTTTGTGTGGAGTTTGCATGTTCTCCCTGGGTCTGTGTGGAGTTTGCATGCTCTCCCTGTGTCTGGATTCTCTGTTTCCTTCATCAATCCCACACATGCACAATAGATCAAACACTCCAGCTAAGCTATTTCTGACCAAGAGTAGCTCAAGATTTGGAAATGGGTCCCTGGGGACTGCTCCTGATGAGGTGCCCCAGTGGCATTGAAGAATGGGTCAAATGCAGAGGGCACATTTCCATAGGGGGGACTAAAAATTGTATCTTGACCTTAATATGCCATGCAAGAGTAAAACATTCACATTTTTTAAGAAAAGTAAAAAATAAAAGAATAATTGTTTTCTGTTCAGTTTATCTGTCTCATTAATACTTTAGTCAATGACGTGATGTAAAATCCACCTTTTTGAGGGTCAAGTCAACTGTACTTTCATTACCTTTTTTTTTTTTCTTTCGAAACACACTGTGATTTGTGCTCTATAAACGGATGTAGTAAACAGGTAATTAAAGACATTAAAGGCACTGTACCTGATTTCACTTCAAAACAATTCAAAACATGAAAAACTGAGCTAGTTAATTTTACATGGTTTGCAGAGGTCCAAAGTTACCTCCAATTTACACCAAAGCAGTAACAGCGGGTAAGCGCAGCAGAAACAACTAGCATGCTAACCATGCACTTCTTAATTATCAGACAATAAACTGTTCTATAATTAGTTGCAGACAGTACACAGCTGACTTATTTTGACATCAAGAGCTCCTTATATAATTAATATACTGTATCTGTACTGGAGAAAGACACATATTGCTCAAATTCATGGGAAAGGTCTGGTACAGGGCCTTTAAGTTCTATGTTATTGTATCTCCCCTTCCTTTACCCTTAAATGAAAACTACCATGACACACGCACCTGTGATTTTATTTTCTCCAGATGTTCATGAACCTTTGTCTGAAAAAGTGTTGAATGCCTTATACACATCTAGACTGAAGCAGCATGTCCACACAGAGCGCTCACAGAGCCCCAGCAGCTGCCATATGCTGCCTGTACCCTCCATGTGTCTCTGGGACTGGGAGTTACATGTTGAGAGAGGAGCCGCCTACATACCCCACACCGAGGTGACAGACGGTAACCATAGCAACCACATCCCATCATGCTCTCACTTCCTCCTGCTCAGATCTGTGCGGGGGTCCCAGAAGAGAGCTGTCTCAGCTCATGTCTTATTATAGATTGACTTTTTTTTAGGAATGTAAAATTGCAGTATGCATATCCATAGTCCAATTCAGATTACACATTATGATTTTGATATTTTGACAAAACAAACAAAACTAGACAAAATTAAACCTACACCCTGGTGGGTAGATTAGCCAAAACCTGCACTTAAGTAACATTACTTCCCTCAAGTAAAAGTACAAAGTAGAGGTCCAAGAGATTACTCGATTAAGAGTAACGTAAAGAGTAACTGTTAGGGTGTAACGTAATATGTAATGTAATTGCAAGGACAAAACATTAAAGGTGCACTGTGTAACATTTCTGATGACCTGATGTCTCCATGGAAATGTTATTATGCTTTGTTAGAATGTTCCACAAGCAGGTTACAGCACTACGCTACATTGTAATTCAGATCTGTGGGGAGTCGCCATTTTTCACAGGAGGAATTACTGTATTTTGAGCAATAGAAACACATATCATGAACAACTGCTAGAAGGAAATGTTTAAAGTAATCAGAATCAGAATCAGAATCAGAAAAGCTTTTATTGCCATTGTCAGTGAACACAATTCACAAACTAGGAACTTGCTTTGGTGATGAGGTGCAACATAGAACACTGAATAATAATAATAATAATAATAATAATAATAATAATAATAATAATAATAATAGCAAAAAAAAAAAAGGAGAAAATTTAATTTGTCAACTGGACATAGTTTATTTGGTTGAATACGTTTCGCAGCTCATCCAAGCTGCTTCCTCAGTTCTGGTTAGATGCTGGCGGACACTGCTTTATATCTGCCTGAAGGGAGGAGCTTAATTACAATGAAAATTACTCTGAGACAACACATATTTAAATACAGTTTCAGTTGGTCAGGTGATACAATATGGAGTTGTTAACAGTTTCTGTTAGTCATGTGATTCTATTCAATATGGAGTGGGAGTGGGGGAGTAGTTAGCATATCCATTCAGGGCCATGATGGGTGTTTTCACACCTCTGGACCTGACCTGGCTAGTCCCATTGTTTTCCCAGTTTGTTTTGATTTAGGTTTGAGGATAGAGTTATAGATGGGAGACAAATGATGTCTGAGACCCCCATTTCTGTTCAAGGAAGGATTCTCTTTCTTGACAAAAATAGCTTCTTTAACTCCCCTCTCAAACCAGTTCTTTTCTCTGGCCAAGATCTGGACCTCGCTGTCCTCAAAGGAGTGGCCTGTGGCTTTTAGGTGGAGATGTACGGCAGATTGCGGCCCACCCTGGTTTTCCCGTCTGTGTTGATACATCCTTTTGTGAAGTGGCTGTTTTGTTTCTCCAATGTAGCGCTCACTGCAGTCTTCACTACACTGAATGGAGTAGACCACATTGCTTTGTTTGTGGCTCGGAGTTTTGTCCTTAGGATGGACCAGTTTTTGTCTTAAAGTGTTTGTGGGTTTGAAATAGACTGGGATTTCATGTTGTCTGAAGATCCTCTGTAGTTTTTCGGAAACGCCAGCCAGGTAAGGAATAGTTACACCCCTTCTCCTGGGCTCTGGTTCTCTGTTGTCCTGTTTCTTTGTTCTCTTCGTTTTATTGAAAGCCCATTTAGGATATCCACAAACGGAGAGGGCTTTCTCCACGTGTTGTTCTTCTTTCTCCTTTCCCTCTGCGCTTGTAGGAACCACTTGGGCCCTGTGATGTAATGTCCGAATGACTCCCAGTTTGTGCTGAAGTGGGTGGTGTGAATCAAAAAGCAGATATTGGTCGGTGTGTGTGGGCTTCCTGAAGACCTCTACCTGGAGTCGCCGGTCTTCTCTTATCGTTACTGCACAATCTAAGAAGGCCAATGTGTTGTCCTTTGCATCTTCACGTGTGAATTTGATGTTCGGATCTACAGAATTGATGTGTGCAGTAAAAGGTTCCAAATCTTGAATTTTGATTTTTGAGAAATTATCATCAACATAACGATACCAGTGTGTGGGTGGAGTGCCTGGATATGAGGCCAGGGCACTCTGTTCAAATTGTTCCATGTATAAGTTTGCAATGATAGGGGAGACCGGTGAGCCCATTGCACAGCCGTGGATTTGCTTGTAAAAGTTTCCTCTGAACTGGAAATAGGTGGTACTTAAACAAATTTCCAGCAGTTGGCAGATTTGGTCGGGTGAAAGTTTGGTTCTCTCTTCTAGCTTGGTATCCTCCAGTAGTCTCCTCCTTGCTGCCTCCACCGCTACCGATGTAGGGATACAAGTGAAAAGAGAGGTCACATCAAAGGAAACCATTGTCTCATCCAGGTCAAACTGGAGATGCTTGATTTTGTTCACAAATTCGGCTGTGTTCTCAATGTGGTGCTCCGTGTTGCCCACCAGCGGAGCCAAGATGGTTTTTAGGTGTTTGGCCAC
The DNA here is from genome assembly GCA_029959045.1 of Taenioides sp. WSHXM2023. NCBI lineage: Eukaryota > Metazoa > Chordata > Actinopteri > Gobiiformes > Gobiidae > Taenioides > Taenioides sp. WSHXM2023. Next base: position 33,470,577 of record CM057094.1, on the reverse strand, counting down.
ATTGTACGTGATGGAGTCTGTGCTGCATACAATGGGTCTGAGTGGTACTCCTTGTTTGTGGATCTTTGGGAGGCCATAGATGCCAGGGATGGCGTCACCAGGGTACAGTCTGTAATATAGCTGTCGATCAATGACTTCTTCCTTCTCCAACTTCTGCAAGCAATCAATGATCTTCTTTTTGTACACATTGGTGGGGTCCCGTTTTAGTAATTCGTAGGTTGTGGTGTCACTGAGTAGGCTGTTAACCTTAGCCTCATAATCAGCTGAGTTCAGGATCACAGTGCATCTCCCTTTGTCAGCTGGGAGGATGTTGATGCTGTGGTCCTTCTCCAGAGCAGCGATGGCCTTCCTTTCCTCCGGTGTTACATTGGAGGGTGGAGGTTTGGCATTGCTCAGTGCAGCTGTTAATTTCAGTCTAAGGTCTCCAGCTTCTGTCTCCGTGAGCTTATTGTTTCTGATGGCAGTTTCTGCTGCTGTGATGTAATCCACCGTGGGGATGCGGTTAGGAGTCACAGAAAAATTCAGTCCTTTGGAAAGTACTTCTTTCTCTGCCTGAGTGAGCACCCGGTTGGAAAGATTTTTCACCCAGCGTTCTTTGTGCAATGCTTGGCTAGGTTTATCCTCCTTCCTTTTGTTACTCCGATCCTTGAGGTTAGTTTGATGGTGATTTTGGAGTTGTGTAAACTTTCTTATGTGCCGTTCTTTGGTTTTGTTGTGTTGTCTCAACTGTCCCGTGGCTATAAAGTCGTTAATCCTTTGAAACATTTCTTCTGGGACTAGCACCGTTAATCTGTTTAATAAATTGTCTATTTCAAATTTTAAGTTTTCAATGTCATGTCAAAGCAATGTGGTCTACTCCATTCAGTGTAGTGAAGACTGCAGTGAGCGCTACATTGGAGAAACAAAACAGCCACTTCACAAAAGGATGTATCAACACAGATGGGAAAACCAGGGTGGGCCGCAATCTGCCGTACATCTCCACCTAAAAGCCACAGGCCACTCCTTTGAGGACAGCGAGGTCCAGATCTTGGCCAGAGAAAAGAACTGGTTTGAGAGGGGAGTTAAAGAAGCTATTTTTGTCAAGAAAGAGAATCCTTCCTTGAACAGAAATGGGGGTCTCAGACATCATTTGTCTCCCATCTATAACTCTATCCTCAAACCTAAATCAAAACAAACTGGGAAAACAATGGGACTAGCCAGGTCAGGTCCAGAGGTGTGAAAACACCCATCATGGCCCTGAATGGATATGCTAACTACTCCCCCACTCCCACTCCATATTGAATAGACTCACATGACTAACAGAAACTGTTAACAACTCCATATTGTATCACCTGACCAACTGAAACTGTATTTAAATATGTGTTGTCTCAGAGTAATTTTCATTGTAATTAAGCTCCTCCCTTCAGGCAGATATAAAGCAGTGTCCGCCAGCATCTGACCAGAACTGAGGAAGCAGCTTGGATGAGCTGCGAAACGTATTCAACCAAATAAACTATGTCCAGTTGACAAATTAAATTTTCTCCTTTTTTTGCCATGGATTCTACCTGGACGACTGAGGGATTTTACATACAATAATAATAATAATAATATAAAGTAGAGATATCACAATAAAAAAGATGATAATAATAATAATAATAATAATAATAATAATAATAATAATACAGTATCACTATTTAAAAATAAAGTAAGAGCATGCAAAAAAAGATTAAGATATATAATAAAAAAATAATAATAAAAATAGTATATCTAGTATATACTGTACAGAAGCATCAGAACAACAGTGCAAACTGACAGTGCAAAAGATCAAGTGATGTGGCATGACTTATTTAAAGTGACTGGTGTTATAAAGTGTCCAGCTTAGTACAGGTGTTATAAAGTGTCCTTAGTACAGGTGTTATAAAGTGTTCATGAGTCCAACGGCAGAGGTGAAGAAACTGTTCTTATGGCGAGAGGTTATGGTCCGTATGGACCATAGCCTTCTGCCAGAGGGAAGTGGCTCGAATAGTCCATGTACAGGGTGAGAGGGGTCAGCTGCTATCCGGCCTGCTTGCCCCTGAGTCCTGGAGACGTACAGGTCCTGGAGAGATGGAAGGTTACAGCCGATCACCTTCTCAGCAGAGCACACTATGCGCTGCAGTCTCTGTCTGTCCCTGGCAGTGGCCCCAGTGTACCACACAGTGATGGAGGAGGTGAGGATGGACTCAGTGATGGCCGTGTAAAACTGCACCATCATCTGGGCTGGCAGCTTGGCTTTCCTCAGCTGCTGTAGGAAGTACATCCTCTGCTGAGCTTTCTTGATGAGGGAGGTGATGGTCGGCTCCCACTTGAGGTCGTGGGTGATGCAGGTGCCCAGGAAGTGGAAAGAGTCCACAGTGGTGATGGAGGAGTCTGTCAGGGTGAGGAGAAGCAGGGGGGCTGTGACTTTCCTGAAGTCCACGATCATCTCCACTGTCTTCTGGGCGTTGAGCTCCAGGTTGTTGCTGCTGCACCAGGACACCAGCTGGTCCACCTCCCTCTTGTAGGCAGACTCATCGCCGTCCGACATGAGCCCGATGAGGGTGGTGTCATCCGCAAACTTAACCAATTTCACGGAGTCGTGGCTGGAGGTGCAGCAGTTGGTGTAGAGGGAGAAGAGCAGGGGAGAAAGTACACAGCCCTGTCAAGATCCTATGCTTATAGTCCGAGTGTCCGAGACATTCTTCCCCAGCTGCACGCACTGCCTCCGGTCCGTCAGGAAGTCAGTGAGCCACCTGCAGGTGGAGTCAGGCACATTGAGCTGGGCAAGCTTGTCCTGGAGCAGAGCAGGGAGGATGGTGTTAAATGCAGAGCTGAAGTCCACAAACAGGATCCTGGCGTAGGTTCCTGGGGAGTCCAGATGCTGAATGATGAAGTGGAGGGCCAGGTTGATGGCGTCGTCTACCGACCGATTGGCTCTGTAGGCGAACTGCAGAGGGTCCAGGAGGGGGGAGGTGAAGGACTTGAGGTGAGGCAGAACCAGGCGCTCAGATGACTTCATGACTACAGACGTCAGCGCCACAGGTCTGTAGTCATTAAGTCCAGTGATCCTGGGCTTCTTGGGGATGGGAACGATGGCGGACAGCTTGAAGCAGGCTGGGACATGGCATGACTCCAGGGAGGTGTTAAAGATGCCCGTGAAGACAGGAGCCAGTTCTTCAGCACAGTGTCTCAGGGTGGAAGGAGAGACACCGGCCGGACCTGGGGCTTTCCGTGGGTTTTGCCTTTTAAATGTTTTAGTCACCTCCTGCTTGGAGAGTGTGAGGGCAGTGGGGGAGGAGGAGGGGTCTGAGGTGGGCTTGGCCGCAATGTCCATTGTAGTCAGTGGGGTGGGGGAGGAGTGTGAGCCTTCAAATCTAGCATAGTAGGTGTTAAGCTTTTCTGCTAGTTGTCGGTCATCCACAGCAGGGGGGCTTTAGGCCTGTAGTTTGTGATCTCCCTTAGACCTTTCCAGACAGAGACGGAGTCGTTGGACCAGAACTTCTCCTTCAGATGTGTATTGTATCGCGATTTAGCCTTCTCCACTTCCTTGCTAAATGAGTACTTGCTCTGTCTGTATGAGTGAGGGTCTTTACTTCTGTGCGCCTTTTCTTTCTCCTTCCTTAGCTGTCTCAGTCTGGGTGTGAACCAGGGTTTGTCGTTGTTAAAGGTCACCCTGGTGCAAGATAGAATAATGCTGTCCTCACAGAATTGGATGTATGACGTCACTGTGTCCGTGTACTCATCCAGATTCTCTGCGGAGGCCTTGAACATACCCCAGTCCGTTGTATCCAAGCATGTGCGAAGCTCCTCCACAGCCTCGCTGGTCCACCTTTTAGAAGTCCTCACAGTTGGTTTGGAAAGCTTCAGTTGTTGTTTGTATGCAGGGATGAGGTGAACCATGACATGATCAGAAAAGCCTAAAGCAGCACGTGACACGCTCCGATAGGCCCCACTGACTGTTGTATAACAATAATCCAGCGTGTTCTGCTCTCTCGTTGGGCATTTAATAAACTGTTTGTACTTTGGCAGCTCCTGGCTCAGGTTTCCCTTGTTAAAGTCGCCGAGGATAATAAGTAGAGAGTCCGGGAAGATTCGTTCCACATCCAGTATCTGTTCCGCGAGTGCGCTTTGAGCCTTGTGCACGTCCACGCATGGCGGGATGTAAACAACAGCCAGAATGAATGAAGCAAACTCACGTGGCGAGTAGAAAGGTTTACAGTGAATGAAAAGATATTCCAGAGCGGGAGAGCAGTGTTGGGAGATCACAGTTACGTCTGAGCACCAGGCGTTGTTGATGTAGAAACAGACCCCTCTACCTTTTGTCTTTCCCCCGGAGAGAGCCCGATGTCTGTCCGCGCGGAGGAGCTGAAATCCATTCAGGTGAAGCGCGCAGTCCGGAATCTGCTCGTTGAGCCATGTTTCCGTGAAGCACAAGACGCAAGAGGAAGAAAAGTCCCTGTTTCTCCTCATCAGCAGCGCCAGTTCGTCCATCTTGTTGCTGAGTGAGCGAAGGTTGAAGAGGAAAATCCTAGGTAAGGGCATCCGTGTGGCGCGTCTCCGAAGGTGCACCAGAGCCCCTGCGCGTTTTCCTCGTCTGCGGCCTCTCACTTTTTTGGCCAAGAAATGAACTAAATCTACTGCAGGTACTAAAAAAACTGGCAGTAGATCAGCAGAAGTCGTTGTTCTGATGTTTAGGAGCTCTTCACGGGTGTAAGAGCACGCTGACACCATGGAACATTCCAGCAATAATATCTCTATGGAGAAAAACATACTACAAACTACAAAAAAACAAAAAAAAAAACAAAAAAACTACATTATATCTAAAAAAAAAACAAAAACAAAACTTTAGACTTACTCACAGTGGGAAGAGAAACCAAAACTTTTACTCAAGTAAGAATACTGTTACTTCTTGTATGAGTAAAAGCGTGCTGTTAGAAATGTGCTCTTTAAAAAATGTCTTTAAAAAATTACTTGAGTAAATGTAACTGAGTAACTGTAACTAGCTCTGCCCCTCTCTCTACACATTGTCACAAATATAATGCACTAAAGTCAGGAGATGTTCAATATAATGTACGTTTGGTAAATATAGAGCCGTGGCGGCTGGCAAAGTAATCACATTTCATTTTCAAGTACAATTATTGCACCAAATCATAAAGAAAGTGTAATTCTGTAAAATACACAAATGAGAGTCTGCTTGAGGGGGCTTGTTTGGAGGGTGCTTGTAGATTACAGAAACATCAGTTTTACAGTTCAGTTCATATCAGCTCACTGGTTGTTTTCGCTTTCTAAAATTCTAAAATAAAGGTGCACTATGCAGCATTTCTGGTAGTCAAGATGTTTGACTCAGTGTCCACTGATCTGAAGGTTGGCAGTGAGTAGGGCTTTGACTTTTGCCCAAAAATCATATTCAAAGTTCGTTTGTTTATTATTAATATTAATATTCGAATGTATTCGAATATTGTATTAATATTTTGACCATTAAATGCCTTCAGTAAGACCAAGGGTCGGTAACCCGCGGCTCCAGAGCCGCATGTGGCTCTTTCATCGTTCTGTCGTGGCTCCCTGTGACTTTGGAAAATAATAATGAGTATTTAATTACATTGTATTTTTATTTTAGTTTGTTTGTTTTTAAATGTAAATCTAAAATTGTAGATAATGGTAATCTTGTAACATTTAAATAAAAAGTTTTTAATATTTTTGTCGCTCAAAACATGCATCAAATCCGCCGATGTGCGCCACCCGCACACACTGGCAGCCCGGACTTACCGGCACCTACATCAGCAGTATGATTTTCAGCCCAATGATGATAAATCCAAGAAAAGAAAAGTTTCTGAAGAAAACAGAACACTTAATGCTACGTGGGCAGATTCATTTGCTTTCGCGGCTGATGAGAGTGGTACACGCGGTACACGCGACAGTGAATCATTTAAGTTTGGATTTTTATTTCCTACGAGGAGGACTCAAAAAATAATGTGTTTAATGCAGCTTTGCGCACATTTGTTTACGTTATACAGAAGCGAAACTTAAAACCACATGGCTAATTTGCATAAACTGAAAAAAACAGCTCGCTCCTTGTGCCGCTGATGCGGTCAGCTTCTGTCGGACTAAAGGGCAGGACTCAGTGGAATATGCGTGTTATTTCTGTGGCTGAGGGATGTTCTGCCTATGGTGAGTCTGCTCTGCGCTTCTGTCGTGTTGGAGATGGTTCATGTTAAACTTTTCAGAGATTATACGTGTGCAGGTCGTATATGTGCAGCGCAGTTCTTTATTTCACTCATGCACTTTATTTATGTTGCTACTGTTGTGATGAAAAGACTGAAAGGTGTAAATAATTCTCTTAAGACTCGCACTTATGAGCTGTAGTGGAGGATGGTGCTTGTTGTAGTCCGTTTTCTGGGAGTTGTAGTTTTGCCTGTAGTTCCCCTGGTTAGCACTGGTTTAGATGTCAAAAGGGTTTTGTGGCTCTGGGTGTTTTCTTTTCTGTGGGAGACGGTCCAAATGGCTCTTTGAGTATTTAAGGTTGCCGACCCCTGAGTAAGACCTATATTGGTATCAAACTTAAGTTGTACATGTTCTGTCCACCAGAGGGCAGTGTATCCGTCTGTGTGTTCAGTAGCAAAAAAGCATCGTTGTCGGAGTCATATCGCGCCTTCAGATCAGCTGACATTATTGTTTTCATCTCTTTCACTCCTGTCGGGTCATCGGTGGAGGGCTGGAGTTGTGTCAGAAGCTCATACTGCAGGGGGAGAACCGCAGATGCTGTTGGGTAGTTTTCCGTTGACAGCACCTGGGTGGCTAATGAGCTCGCGATTTACAACTTCACCAGGTGTGAAAAAACTTAATCTGGAATCGAAAACAATGTTTACAAGCAAACACATTTACAAAAAAAAACAAAAAAAAAAACAGGTTTGAATATTAAGGGCTTCGTTCGAATATCTCCATTTCTTCGAATAACGAAGTTCGGAGTCAAAGCCCTAGCAGTGAGATTCCAGCTCTCACAGATAAATGCTGTCTGTGTGTCCTTGGGCAACACACTTAACAAACCTCACCCCCAGTGTTTGAGTACACTGGTGTGTGAGTGCATGTGAATGGGTGAGTGGTTCCTTGATGTAAAGTGCTTTGAAAAAAAACATGAATTTGTACCAAGTGCTGTCTTGCTTCTCCATAAATCTGACTATTAACCTGTCTCCATTGTGATTACCCATTTTATTTCCATACTGTGGAATAATCAAGGCAAAACAGTAATAGCTCAATGGAGGCATGCAGGTGGCAGCCCGTCCGCCAGAAAAGTTAAACAGTGCACCTTTAATGCCATATGGTGGATTTTTCCAGACAAAGCAATAACATCTCCATAGAAACCATCAGGTGGCGGACCCTCCTGCTGAAAAGTTACATAGTGCCCTTTAGTTACCTGGTATTTTCCTAAGAAATATCTGAAAAGTAAATTTGCAAATCATGAACTGGCCATTGCTATTATTGACTAGACCCTATAACTCCTTATAACAACAAGAATATATATTTTAACAATATTCATTTTAGCTGGCCCATCTGTATTAAATATTATTAGCCTATAGAATGTTATGAAACCCGGAAAGTCATGTCCAAATTGCACTTATATGTTTCAACTCTTTACACATGATACTTTATGGCATTATCTATTTCTATGGAGATAAACAGGTAGCCAAGATACAAATAAGGTGACCTCACTCGCAGTATTAAGCTTGTAACTGAAACAATGCAACATATATAAGTTTAACTGTGGAACATTCTGGGCAGAGCATAACATACATGACCCAGATTTTATAAGTTTCACTTTCGTTTTTGATGCTCTGAGTTGAGATTGGGCAGAGCTAACCATAAGGAGGGTTTGGATATAGCGTGGCAGAAAGCTAAAAAAAAATAATAATAATAATACCCCTGCTTAAAAGGACCAACTATCTACAGGCTACGGAATTGCACAAGTGATAAACCTTTCCATTTGAAAACTCCATGATTCCTGTGGTGCTACAGAGACTGGGAGTGCTAGCATGAATTGTCCAAAGGTGAGTTGACGGAGCGGTTAGGAGGGGCTGGGGGCGGGCAGTCCATCACTATGTGGCGTCACGGAGCGCGCCTGGATCAGAGAATCAAATATTGAAGGCTCACTGGAGATCCATAACACGTGCATTTGTCAACAACCTTCACATGCTGCAGCCAGGCCTGAATAATGCAGCAGGCCAGTGACTGAGACAGGACAGTCCACTCACAGCACGCTCTCAAAGAAAGCTCTGTTTACATCCACCTCAGTGTCAGTGGAGAGGTCCGAGAAGGTGGAGATTTTACATTGATTCACAAGTTCTTAAAAGGGTGTACAGGGAAGGTGAAAAGAAATGTTATAAAATTATGCCTTTTTTTTTATCACTTGAGTAAAATAATATTTTTAAAAGCACGGTGCTTACATGTTTGTTTTAAAGTTACAAGCATTCCTCACTTACCTTAAACATTCAGAGCTTCCTAATTATTCACCATGATGAGTTTAGAAGCACTTATCACAGAACAGAACAGAGTTTTTTCCGGCACTAGAAATAAAATTTAGCATGCTGACTGCACACTTCCTGATTATCAAATTAAAAAACAACAAAAAAAAAAAACCAAAAAAAAAAAACCAAAACATGCAGTTATTTTACATGCAGACAGTACATAGTGGACCTCAAGAGCTGCTTATATCTGTAGAAGACAAATTTTGCACAAATCAGGTACAGGGCCTTTAATCATCTTGTGTTCCCTTTTTTCCCCCACACTAAATTGCTTATGCATTTGCATGTATTTGTGAATAGCCACACATGCATGTTTTTGATTGAGGAAGGTTCAGAACCACTTATGTAGACAAGTGTATCATTAAAAACAACACAATTCAAGAAATTCAAATAGGACCCAAAATGAAGACTCACAAATCATCAACTTATCTTCTGTCTACATGGAAGTACAGCACAGTATAGTACAGTCTTATGGTCATTAATATGTATTAAATCACAAGAGAACATAAATTCAAACAAAATGTGAAAACCATCAAATTGTACAGTATCTAGTCACATGTTCGTGACTTGAGTACTACAATTATACTCATATTCACAACAAGCTCTTAGGCAGCATTGAAAGACATCTGAAATCACACAGGGAGTGTAAACAGCTGTACATTCCTGACTGTGTAAAGTACTGTCTATATGTCCATGTAATGGAGTAATGTAGGAGAGTGTGTGTGTTGTACCTCTGGTTCACATATTGTGAGTTTGATCTGGAGCGTTTGACAGCAGCTTCCTAAAACATATATCTGAGAGTGAGAGTGAAATGAGCTGTTGCTGTTTGAAAGTACAGCACGGACAGTAGTGAGACAGGAGGCCTGTTTGAAAGTACAGCCCAAGCAGTAGTGCGAGAGGAGGCCTCTTAGGGGCAGTAGAGAGCAGTAGTGTTAGCAAATATTTGCAATTTTAACACAGTCTTTAAAATCAAATAATCAAACCTGTGATCATTAGTGTGCTCTGCTTCCTTACCTGAGCGTGCTTGTCCTGCCGTAGTACTGTATTGTTTGATTTCTCTCTATGTACCTTGTGCTTAATGGTGTTTAATGTCTGTTTGTCTTTTAACTCAGCTGTTGTGTATAACTCTTATTGTTGTGTTTTGTTTGTTTGTTTGTTTTTTATGTTTACCATCTGTCCAGGGACTGCAGATGAAAAATAACTTCTCGCTAATTCTGGCTTAATTACAGAAATGTTGATTAATGCACACTGTACCTGCTAAATAAAGCAAATAAATAAATACATTATTATTATTATTATTATTATTATTATTATTATTATACAAAATAAAATGTTTCAATGGAAAAGTGGCATCATGTATTTGTTTTTGGTTTTGCTTCTGTGCAGCCAGGATGAGTGCCTGTGTGCTTCCTTCAGAGCAGCTCTCTCTTCCCCTTGGGAGGATTTCTTGGTATCAACCATTTAAGTTCTGTTCCGGTGGTCCATCCCATGTAGAGCAGTCATTATCAGAAATTTGTGCCAATGGAGCCAAATCTACAATGGCCAAATCATGTGTGCATCACTAAATTATCTGTATCATTTTTGTTTAGCAAACCAATCGAGGAGTCTTTCCTGAAAAAAATGTCCACAAATCTTCGATAGTGTTGAAATGGCAGGGTTTTATGTGACCATACTCAAATTGGCATGTTACGGAGGTTATAATAGATAGGGGTCAAAGGTGCATGTGGTCTTCATATATATTGACAACAAGCTGCTTAGTGCATTCATAGTAGATCTATCTCTGCCCAAATGACATTAGACATTTACAATGAACAAAAGACAATCGTTTCCATGACAACAACAAATGTTAGATGCCTGTTACGGAAGTTAGATGTTATGGAGGTTATAAAATATGCTCTGAATCTGTATATGGAAAACAGATAGAGAATTATTATTTGTTTTGTTGATATAGTCAACAAGTCTACCCCATTATACAAACATTTTCAGCAATGAATCACATAAACTTCTAAGTACTGTGTGTAGTGGGTGTTATGGAGGTTATACTCTTAAAAGTGACAATCTTATTTTGGCATATTGACCGTGTACAAATACAGTATCAATCACAGTGAGCAAAAATAAAACTTTTTATGATATAACTCATGGATGTTCATAACTTTAAGCATACAAATATGCAGACTATGGCTAATATATTAATATTTTAGGATCACTGCAATGTCTTGTTACGGAGGTTATTCTGCACTTGGAGACAAGCTTTGGACGTCTGTGAATACATGTTCAATGAACACTCATTAAAAAACCCACCAGCTTTCTGTAGAAGTATGAGAAAGTGTACCAAAGGACATCTACAAGTATTTATTTGTGGTATTTTGACAAGTAAAACATGCCATTGATGTTTGGAATAGTCATTGGAGACACTCAAAATTCTATCACAATAGTGTATAACCACTGCCATCGTAAAAACAAACCACGAGGCCAGCATGATCCAATTTGTATCAGTTATTGGCCATTGCCTTTGATGTCCAGGAAATGTACAAAGGGTTGTGTTGGTAAGCTTTAAAAAATTCATTTAGGTGACATGGAAACTGGAGACATGATATTTTTCAGTTGGTTCAGTTTATTGATAATGACTCAGAGGCTTGTTCTTTCATGAAGGTCCCTCCAGCACCTCTTCCACTGCTCTTCTGGATCTTGGATGTTTGATCCTGGACAGTGGCACTCACGCTTAAAGTCTCACAGTTCTGTGTTTGGGATAGTACATGGGCTCACAACAAAGCCAAATGAGCCACAAAGACAGAAGTGGAACAGAGCCAATGAGGAATGGAGTGTGTGCCCAACATGTGCCTGTCTGTCTGTAGAACTACAAAGGATTTGTAATCATTGTAATCAAATCAATACATATAAATACTTGACTTGCTTTAATGAATAGTACCTGTGCTAAATATTTATCATTGTTTTATATCAGTTAAGTGACAGTTTTTGGGGAAAAAAAAAAAAAAAAAAGCAAAACACAAAACATTGTCCCTCTGTCTATGTCATCAACTGTCATCAGTTCCATCTAAAATGCAGACAGTACATGCACAGTTTAAACATCGATTGAACTAAGTGTTGTCATTTATTTTATTAGTCTAATTGTAACTACACGTAATATAGGCTGTGTCCGAATGTCCACCCTAGTCTCTAACTCCTCATTCTTACATAGGCATGCACTCTTTAGTATATAGTGCACTCATTCACAGAGCGATTCGAACATGCATCTCACTACATTCGGGTCATGTGACTCTGGTGTTTGGGTGAAAAAAAATCTAATAAAAGTTGATTTTTATCATACATAATCAACAAATCAGACTGGCACACATGTTTTATGGGCTAATAAATAACCATACAAGTTTTTGTCACACTTTTGTCTGAGATGTGGAAACAGCTGGAGCTAACACTAGCACTGCTAACACCAGAACGGTTTATATAAGATGTTTTGTTCAGAATCAGAATCTACAGTGCCATAAACCAGAGCTTCTATCTGCTTCATTCACAAGTGTTGTGTCCTGTTTAAAGACCTGTCGCTGTATGCTGGTGTTTTTCCGACTCTCGCAATGGCTTGTGGTCTATATTGACCACATATTGTCCAGTCTAGTGACCACCAATGCCCACTAATAAAGGTGCATTATGGGGAATTTTGAGTGCACTATTTTCAACTGCTGGTCATTCGAACACCCCTAAAAATGGTGTGACCTCTATTTAGTGCCCTAAGGAGTGTGAATATTTGGACAGCCTTAGACAAGTTTTGACAACATCATGGTTGCAAGGTAACATACCTACATACGTTATATCTTTTGCTCATGTCCAACCAATAAGTTAACTTTTAAACTTCACAAAATTTACAAACTAGAAAAAAAACTAGCCTTATGTGTTCTCTCACACACATGAATTAGATTGCAAACAGTGCAAAATGGAATACTGTTTAACAATGACCAAAGTGCCAAATTTTAAATCTAAATTTGCTATGCACCAGTGAATTTGGATGCTATAAAAATCTGACACAAGATCGCACCAATGCAAACATGTGCACACAGTGTCAAAGCACAGCAGCACACTGACTGCTCTAGCAGCAGCATATGGAGGAAAGACATGCAGTTGCTTGGTGACTGCAAAGGCTGTGGTGAGGAGGAAAACAAACATGTTCGCCTGCTACTCTCTATTGTACTTACATGAGTCACTTTGCATTTCTAAGGCAAAGTGGGTGGGGCTGATACCGTTACCAGAATAACTATAATGTGATTAATTCTTCTTTACTTGAGCAGCAGTAGCAGCAACAGCAGAGCCTATTTATATCCAGCCTGTTAATAAAGAGCGGGCGGATCACACAGAGTGAAAATCTGTGAAAGTTCCCAGAATGCACTGCGGCTGTGAAGCATTAACACTGCATCATCACATTTGTCTGCGCCACCAGGACAGTTACAGATGTACTGAACAAAGTTTGAAGCACAGAAGGTGCCGGTGTAGTGTGGATCACAAGGTGTGAGGAGGGAGAAGACTTATAGCAGCTATAGACTTCAGGAAGGAACGTAACCATGGAAATCTTTGTGACAGTAGTTCAAGACTCTCAGATATATAACGGAACAAAAAAAAAAAAAAAAAGAGCTGTGGAACAACCCAATAAACTGCTGGGTCAATACTGGTAAATAGAATGATCACTGTATAGTGACAGAAAACGGTGGAATGACTGTTATGTTTAGTATTTAATAGGGATGTAACGATATCCAAATCTCTCCAAACAATATTTTCACAATATGCATCTCATGGTAAGATATTTATTGTGATATTTTTTGGAGGATAACAAAACTATGAATGTGCTACTTTTCCTCTTAAAATGCCTTAACAAGACTTAACCCAAAGAACTAAGATTTAAAAGTGCTTAGAACAGTTATTTCTTCATGTAGTCTGCAGTGAAATGGTGCAAAGGATCATGGTGTATGAAGTTCCCTCTGTTTTTTTAGCTATTGCTGCATCATAACTATTCATTTGAAGAGTCTTGTAATTCGATATATTGTGATGGTCGATATTATTGTGAGACCTTTGGCGATACAATATCACAATATTTCGGTTATTGTTACATCCCTAGTGTTTAGCGTTTTAAAATCTCTATTGGTTAAACAAGAGGCTAAGTTTAGTGTTTAGCATCTTAAATTTTCCATTGGTTAGTCTCACTGAAAACTGTATGAAGGGTCATGCTATGAACACCACATATGTGCCACTTTTACGCTGCTCGGTGTAAATGTTGTGTAGTGGAGCAGGGCAGTCCAAGCGCTGGATAAGTGTAGCTGTATGGACTCTTCACACCAGTGTAGTAATCACAACCAGGTGCTCCGCTTTATCTGGGGATCCTGCCATTACACCCACAAGCACAGCAGAGATCTCCCTCAGCCTCTGTAAATGTGACTACAGCAACTCCTAAACTGAGAGAAGACACTATCCTTCTTTTTATGACAGTGTAGGTTTTTAAAGCAAAGGAGAAAGTGGAGTCTATTACATTATAGACATGAACAGGATATTTTATTCATACGCAGCTGCAAAGTGCTAGAGCAAAAAAGCAACTTGTGCAATATTTGTGCCGGCTCATTTTCTCTGGGAGATAGATGGCACCGGCTGCACTCCCACTGGGCTGGAGCCATGTATCTGGAGTCTGTTGGTCAAAGGTGGGTGAGTAAGCTCCTTTAAAGATCTGTTCTTACAATAATTACTTTTATACTGGCATTTTAAAGGGTAGACAATGCAGGCAAACCTTTTTTTTTTTTTTTTTTTTTTTCATTTTCTTTTGTTTCTTGGTCAATTGTGGCTCTTAGCACACAAACTTTCATGAAGAAACTACACAATTGTCCAATCTGCACCAAACAAGTTGTAAATATTCTGATTTATTAAAGTTTTAATTCCAAAAAGTGAGGGAAAATGTTTATTTTTAGGCAAACTTCCAGTAAAATCTAGGTTATTCAAATACTAAATAAGTTATCCAATATTCCCTCTGTATTTAATACAACAACAAAATCAAGCAAGAAATATAAACCTAGCTCCATCTATTTTTCAGATTTATGTCATAAATATGGTAAATTTTAGCATCTTTTACACATAAATTGTAAACACATTAATGAGGAAATCCTTGTAATTCATGTTTTATATGTATATGTATATCTATCCATATATATATATATATATATATATATATATATATATATATATGTGTGTGTGTGTGTATATATATATACATACATATATATATATATATATATATATATATATATATATATATATATATATATATATATATATATATATATATATACACATACACACTATACAAAGCAAAAAGATGTGGCATCTGTGCAATGTTCTGATATCTTGATTTGATAACCCAACCTCTTCTGTGTGTACCATATGTGAGTGTAACAGCCTGATTTCCAAATGTATTTGTGATGGTATTAGGGCTGTCTAAGTTAACGCATTCCTCCACTCTGATGGATGCCGATATCACATGGTTAAATGTGCATGTAAAATCCATCAGTTCACGTTGGGGGCAGTGTGAGGAAAATAAAGGTCTGCACGAGCGCTAACAAGTTATTTGGCCGAACATTTAACCAAAGCACTTCACAGAACACAGAAGCCAGGCCATCCCCAGCAGTATGTCAATCACAACTGCACACTACAATAAAGGCCTTGTATTGTATTTTAGAATTCCATCAAACAGTGACAGTTACAGTAACTCTTCTGGTACAAATAGCTCAAAGAAAAGAATGCTGGTTCTGCTCACATTCCACTAGACACAATGAGCCATCGCATTCACTTGGACAAAAAGAAAGAATAATGCACAAACTTTCAGGTATTTTATACGTTTAGTCTGAACACACTAATCAAAAGTCTTGCTGATTATCAGCTCAAAGACAACACAAAATGTTTGCCAGTCAACTATATTTCTATTAGTATTCCTAGTTCTATTACAGCCTGACCAGCTAGTGTTTTCATGCTATTTGAAACTCAATTTTGATACTAAGGAATAGACTTGAAACTCAATACTCATTCTGATACCACAATTATAAAATAAATAAAATTAAAAACACTTTTTCTTTAGACAATAGAATATGGTTCTCATAGTCATAGTACTTTCTTTACTATTCCAATGCTGCCTTATATCTGTATATCTGACCTGCAGTGTGGGGGCGCCCCAGGGCACGGTCCTCGCGCCCTTTCTTTTCACACTTTACACTGCAGACTTCAGACACAACACGGACAGCTGCGTCCTGCAGAAGTTCTCTGATGACTCTGCCATCATTGGCTTCATTAAGGATGATGACGATGTGGAGTACAGAGGACTAGCGCAGGACTTTGTGGACTGGTGTCAGCAGAACCACCTCATCATCAATGCAGGGAAGACCAAGGAGATGGTGGTGGACTTCCGCAGACGCCACTCTACTGTCACCTCAGTGAACATCCAGGGAAGGGACATTGAGAGAGTGGACTCTTACAAGTACCTGGGTGTTCATCTGAACAACAAACTGGACTGGACTCACAACACAGATGCACTGTACAGGAAGGGCCAGAGTCGGCTCTATCTCCTGAGGAGACTCAGGTCTTTTGGAGTGAGGGGGCCACTCCTGAAGACCTTCTATGACTCTGTGGTGGCATCAGCCATCCTGTACGGTGTGGTCTGCTGGAGCAGCAGCATCACAGAGAGGGAGAGGAAGAAGCTGGACAAGGTCATCAAGAAGTCCAGCTCCGTCCTGGGCTGTCCTCTGGACTCAGTGCAGCAGGTGGGGGACAAGAGGGTCCTGGCTAAGGTCATCTCTATGCTGGACCATGAGTGTCACCCCCTGCAGGACGCCCTGTCTGCTCTGGAGAGCAGCTTCAGTGACAGACTGATTCACCCTCGCTGTGGGAAGGAGAGGTTTCGCAGGTCTTTCCTTCCTGCTGCTGTTAGACTGTACAATGAACACTGTTAACACTGAACATGTGTCATTCAACTCTATCTATGTGCAATACTGAAGACCTCTGGTACAATTCACTCATGTCACTTACTGATATTTATCCTGTCTGTACATAAACATAGTCATTACTGTAAATAACATAATATACTGAAGTCACTTTACTGAGATTTACTCTGTTCATATGCTGCACTGTTACTTTTATTGTACATAATAGTATTTTTTGGTATTTTATATTTTGTATTTTATATTTTTGCTCCACCAAAACAAAATTAGAGTCTATCTTTAAGTCTATTTCTAAATTATTCTCTTTTTAGCTATTATCTATTATCTTGTTTTATTGCATGTTCCATTTTCCTGCTGTTCTTGAACTGTGCGTTGCAACACTGGAATTTCCCCACTGTGGGACTAATAAAGGCATATCTTATCTTATCTTATCTTATCTTATAATCCCTCAGTGGTCCAGGTAGGTTCCATAGTGGTCTATGTGTTCTTATATTTCTTCTGATACAGCTCAACATCATTCCTAAGCTATTCAGAAAGGTTCATTTATGTCCTGTGAATAGGACTTTTCTTTAGTATTGATATATGCTCAAATGGGTTTTTAGTTTTAGCAATAATTAGTATTCTGATTTCCTCTAATCCCCAGACATGTTACACAGCCCTCAGTTCAGTGTTTACAACATTCCTGTCAGCTCCCATGTAACCATGTTAACATAAGTATGGCATCGATCCCCTCCAAAGGACACACTTATTGCTGCTTGGAATTACATTAGAGAAAGACAAACATATTGTGGATGGGTGACTTAAGAGAATACCAGTGGAATGTGTGAGCAGCGTTTGTGGACGTGCTGGTCGATACTGCAGCTGTGAGGAAGATGTGGAATGCCATGAATAAAATAATGCACAAACAGAGACATGTCAGAGCGTGCTGTAGAACCCCACTACACTACATACTTCATCATATTGATATCTTGCAGTGACATCACACTGGAGGTGTACTGTGGTGATGTATTTGCATGGTCATCACTTACCATGGTGATACAATGGACAAATTAGCAAACACTGATACATTTTAAAATCTTCGGAAAATTCAAGAAAAAATACAAACATGACTTAAAGAGCACATTTTCAGAAGCCTGTGATCAATAAAAGCATTTATAGTCCCATTTATGTGCTTGATTTTTAGCAAAGGTGAGAGTGACTAACTGAAACTGTTGGCTAATGCTAGCTATCTTGTGGCTGTAATTTCATGAGTAAGAGACTTGTTTAAAAGCACAAATCAGATCACCTGTTGTAGTTCCAACTAAGTCAGCTCTTTTTGGTTAGACTGTGTTAAAATGAATATTTAACTCTGACAGAGCTTCTGACAGAGCAGTGCCTTCAGTTAGCATAGCACACCCAGTGAATGTTGATGACATCAACTGTAAAGTATCAATATATCAGTCAAAAGTTTGGACGCACTCTCCTATTCAGTGTTTTTTCTTTACTGTATGTATACTACAATCTACATGTTATGTACATACTGAAGGCAAACCAGTGTTCAAAGCAAAGGGTGGATAGTTTTAAAAAATCTAAAATCTGAACACGTTTGGAGTTATTTTGTGTTTATTTTTGTTTACTAGATTCCATGTGTCATTCATAGTTTTGATGCTTTCAGTGAGAATCTACAGTGTAAATAGTCATAGAAATGAAGAAGAGACATAAATAAAAACGTGTGACGAAACTTTTTACTGGTAGTGTATATAACAGAGATTAGTATTTTGACAGGGCTTTGTGGCAGCTGGAACAAGGACTGCTTTATGTTATGGTTTACTGCTTTACTCAGTGCCTCAATCTTTTAATATGGGTTTGTAGAAAGAACTATTAAATTTAGATAAATACTCAAATTGACAAAATATAAATATAATATAGGTAATCTATTAGTAATACGGCAGCCAAACATTATGCTGATATCTGTACTAAAATGTAAATCAGTCTTTTTACAGTATCATGCATCACTCATTCCCTCTCCGTACTTCTGTCCTGGGGTAAACTGACAGAGGCAAGGCTGCAAGTATTAAAGAGGGGTATTTTACTTCTATGAGGTAATGATTTCTAACACTTAACATTTAGATCACTATGTTACCTTTTATTGTTTTGAAAATAGAGTGCATCTCTAATGAAACTATTGCATAGTTTGCACATTGCATCAGATTTGTGAAGTTGTAGTGTGCAGTTTTGTATCCTTTTTTTGTATATTTACTGAAAATGGCTGCGTAGGAGCCTGGGTAACGTATACTTGGGATAAGCATCGGACAGAATGGTACAGCTAACTGCTAAATAGGGTTCAAATTGTGATTGGGAGAGATCGCTAGATTACTCAAACATGCAATGCTGACACATAAAAGCACTTCATTCTTGTTTTTGATGAACAACAATATAACATAAAAAAAGTCAATTTTGCAAATAATTAACTAATACCCCCTCTTTAACACTCTTTTAACACAATGACAGAATGCACTTGGAATTTAACCACTAACCTTTGGGTTCTTCACCTTCCAGGCCTTCTCCAGCTCTTCCTTGAGTCCCTGGTATCTGGTATTTCTCTAGTTTCTCGTGTTCCTTTTTCCTGATATTACCATTGCTTGGTATTGCAATATCCAATGTTCACTATATATATATATATATACCAACTGGTAAGTCACTTGACTTTCGCACAGGGGACCCGGGTTCAAATCCCCCCCCCCCCGAGGGGCAATGAGTAACCAGTGTGGGTCCTTGGGCAAGGCCCTTCACGGTACTGCCTACCTCATACAATGATGGGAGATAATAACAGTTACGAGATGCCGGCTCAGACGTCACCCGGCCAAACAAGGTCTGCGTCAGGTGCTGGGGAACCAGAGCACCTTGATGAAAAATGGGCTACTGGAACAATGAGGCGTAAATGGGCGAGATGCGATAACAAGGCTCTGTTGGAATGCTACTACTCCAGTAACCCTAGTCAGAGGGGTTACATGAACAGGATGTGGGAGAAATGGTTACTTCGAAACCCACAGTCCAAGCTAACGGCCAAACAACTAGTAGCTCAGTGTTCCAACATCCACAAATGGCAACTGCTATCACAACTAGAGATTGACGAGGTACAACACAAATGCTACGGCAAGGGGGAGCCAGGACGCCAGGTCAGAGGGGAGTTAACACCAACTCCCCAACCAGAGATTGGGTCCAAAGCCCCAATAAGTATCACGCTGAACGAGGCAGCGACTGACCTGAAAGATAAGATCATGGCCCGAATGAACACAAGGCAACCCCGACGCCAGTTACAGAGGCTAAGTGAAGTACCATCTGAAAGTCTCCTAGAAGATGTGAATGCAGCACTGAGAGCGATCCCTACCACAACTATCACTGAAACCAATGAGCTGATATACACTTCAGCAGCAGTGATCCTAGAGGTGCTGGGCTATAAGAGCAACCATGGGAGCCATGAGAGACAATACCCACCATGGAAAAGACGGTTAGAGGGCAAAATCAAGGAGGCGCGGAGAGAAGTGAGCCAATTGTCAGAGGCCAAGAAAGGTGCAATGAAAAAACAAATACCCAGGAGGTACAGCCAGATGCCCATACCTGAAGCACTCGAAACTGCCAAGCAAAGGCTGCAAGCCTTTGCCAGCCGCCTAAAGAGGTACACGCGGGAAAATGAAGCGAGACGAATAAACCGCCTCTTCGCAACACAACCTGCGAAAGTGTACGCTCAATGGCAGGGGAATAACACCAGAGCAGACCCCCCAAGGCTGGAGACTGAAAGGTACTGGAAGGGCATATGGGAGAGGGAGGCATCACATAACACCAATGCACAGTGGCTGGTGGCTCTGAGGGAAGACCACAGCAACCTCCCTGAATAAGATCCAGTCACCATCACAGTGGCAGACATTCAGAAAAGAGTCTCAGGTATGAAAAACTGGACAGCACCTGGCCCTGACATGATCCATGCGTACTGGCTAAAGAAGCTCACAGCTCTCCACGAGCGCCTGGCAG
Organism: Taenioides sp. WSHXM2023; assembly: GCA_029959045.1. Classification (NCBI taxonomy): domain Eukaryota; kingdom Metazoa; phylum Chordata; class Actinopteri; order Gobiiformes; family Gobiidae; genus Taenioides; species Taenioides sp. WSHXM2023. The sequence goes on along the minus strand of CM057094.1, from coordinate 33,450,080 downwards.
CACAAATGAACCAGCTGCTAAGGGATGGGACTCACCCTGAATGGCTAACCCAAGGGCGTACGATCCTGATCCTGAAGGATCCCTCAAAGGGTACAGTCCCATCCAACTATCGGCCAATAACCTGTCTCTCTATAACATGGAAGCTCATGTCAGGCATCATTGCGGCTAAGATAAGTGGGCACATGGATCAATACATGAGCACAGCACAGAAGGGCATCGGCAAAAACACCAGAGGAGCCAAACACCAACTCCTGGTTGACCGAACAGTCGCCCATGACTGCAGAACCCGTCAGACCAACCTGTGCACTGCCTGGATTGATTACAAGAAAGCCTATGACTCAATGCCACACACATGGATCACTGAGTGCTTGGAGTTGTACAATATCAGTCGGACTCTAAGGGCGTTCATTGCAAACTCAATGTGGTTGTGGAAGACCATCCTTAAAGCCAATGGCAAGCCAATTGCACAAGTGGCCATCAAATGTGGCATATACCAAGGAGATGCACTGTCCCCACTGCTGTTCTGCATAGGTCTGAACCCCCTCAGCCAAATCATTGACCGCACTGGCTATGGATACTGACTCAGAAACAGGGCCACCATCAGCCACCTTCTCTACATGAATGACATCAAGCTGTACGCTAAGAGTGAGCGGGACATCGACTCACTGATCCACACCATCAGGATCTACAGCACAGACATTGGAATGTCATTCGGGCTCGAGAAATGTAGTAGGATGGTGACAAAGAGAGGGAAGGTAGTCCACACAGAGGGGGTCTCACTCCCAGAGGGAACAATAGCAGACATTGAGGACAGTTACAAGTACCTTGGTATCCCACAAGCAAATGGCAACCTTGAAGAGGCAACAAGGAAATCGGCTACGGCCAAATACCTGCAACGAGTAAAGCAAGTCCTAAGAAGCCAGCTCAATGGCAAGAATAAGGCACAGGCAATAAACAGCTACGCCCTGCCAGTGATCAGATACCCTGCAGGAATCATAAGCTGGCCAAAGGAGGAGATACAGACCACAGACGTTAAGACACAAAAGCTCCTGACCATGCATGGAGGGCTCCATCCCAAATCCAGCACCCTGAGACTGTACGCGAGCCGGAAGGAAGGAGGCCGAGGACTAGTGAGTGTGGGAACCACTGTCCAGGATGAAACAGTCAAAATCCATAAGTACATCAAGGATAAGGCCCAAACAGATGATGTGCTCAGGGAATGCCTCAGACAGTGGAGGTCAGAGGAAGAGGTGCTGGAGGGACCATCATGGCAGGACAAGCCCCTACATGGGGCATACCACCGAAACATAACTGAAGTGGCTGATATCAAGAAATCCTACCAATGGCTGGAGAGGGCTGGTCTGAAGGACAGCACAGAGGCCCTCATCCTAGCTGCACAGGAGCAGGCCTTGAGCACCCGAGCAATAGAGGCCCAGATCTACCACACCAGACAAGACCCAAGGTGTAGGTTGTGCAAAGAGGCTCCTGAGACAGTCCAGCACATAACTGCAGGGTGTAAGATGCTGGCAGGGAAAGCATACATGGAGCGACACAACCAAGTGGCGGGCATAGTGTACAGAAACATCTGTGCAGAGTACGGGCTGGAGACCCCAAGGTCAAGGTGGGGAACTCCCCCAAAGGTTGTGGAGAATGAGCGTGCCAAGGTCCTGTGGGACTTCCAGATACAGACTGACAGAATGGTGATAGCGAACCAACCAGACATAGTGGTGGTGGATAAGCACCAGAACAAAGCCGTGGTGGTGGACATTGCAATACCAAGCGATGGTAATATCAGGAAAAAGGAACACGAGAAACTAGAGAAATACCAGGGGCTCAAGGTTGGAGAAGGCCTGGAAGGTGAAGGCATCAGTGGTGCCCGTGGTGATCGGAGCACTCGGGGCTGTACTAGGAACAGCAAAGATACTGCGCAGAACTCTCAAGCTCCCAGGCTTGAGTATATATATATATATATATATATATTTTTTTTTTATCTTAAGTTGAACTATGCCGCCATATAACTTTATAATCTTCATTAGGCATGAGCCATTAGTCTGTTCATTTTCACAGAAAATGGGGCAGTGTCACAAAATATTGAAAATTGATATGGTCCGATACTGGAACCGTTATATGCACTGTCCTTAGCGTGAATGGGATGTATTCATGTTGCTCTGCGGCCATTTCATACTGGGAGTCAGAATAAGAAGCCAAAGAATTGTTCATAATTCATGCGCTGGATTGTGCGGTGTGAAACTAGAGCAATGTAAGGAGGTATCAACTTTTACCAAGTTCCCCACCAGCGATCCGTGGAAACAGTGCTCAGACTGCTCTGACTGTTCTGGTGCACAAACAGCAGGGGATGAAGAGCATGTGCATGTGCGGTCAGGCCCACTCCTCATCCTCACCACAGCCCCCCCTTCATTATCCCCACTGAGGCAAACCAGTGCAGACAGTGAGTGTGTAGAGTAGCAGCCACGTTAGAACACGTTTGAACATTTTTATTTTTATTTTTTTTGCATAATACCCCCTCTTTAACACTCTGACCACATGGGTGAAGTGTCTTGCCCAAAATAGAACACAATGACAGCATGCCTCTGACAGATACTAATCAGAAAATTAGATACTGATCAATACTAAAACTACTATTGAAAGTTGAAAGTATTAAAAGTCACATTCTCAGGATAGCAATGAACCTTTCCTGAATAGTTACTGAGGCAAAGCAGTGCAGACAGTGTGGAGCAGCTGCCTATATGGAGCAGAGCGGGCTGGCTTTGTGTCCCCTCTGAGCACAACCACCACAGATTGTAGACCCCTGAACTACTTGAATATGGACTATTAAAGAAGGGTTATTTTGCAAAATTGGCTTTCTACCATGTTATAACATTGTTCAAAAACATGCCTGAAGAGGTTTTGATGTTACCCATGCATGTTTGAGTGATCTCACTCGGTCCCTGTTGGAACCTTGTGGTTAGTGCTACTAGCCCACACTTCTTGTACAAGACTCAGCCCACACTTCTACATCATACATGTATATATATATATATATATATATATATATATATATATATATATATATATATATATACACACATATTTATATTTATATATATAAAACAACCAATGTGCAGTAGTTTCATTACCACAATGCACATGGTGATCTCAATAACTGAAGTTAACAATCAGTACACCACCATAAAGGCACCACACCCCCTCTTTAATGATTCATTTTTATTAACCAGGTATTTTTCACAAGTTTCAATAAATAGTATTCTTGTTTCAGGGGAAATTATGTGTCCATAAAGTACATAGTAAACTAAGTGAAAATGTCATATGCTTTTTTACCCTTGAAAATATTTATTCAAACCAGTCAAAATACCTTAAAGAAGACACTGCTTGTGTCTGCTATATGGTTATAATCTGTAAGTGTAAATGTCATCACAACAAAGCGCCATACTGTATGCTGTCGGTCCCTCCTATGGATAGCTGCACATCAGCTAGCTAGCGAGCTACATGTTTTTTTTTTCTTTTTTTATTTGTATCGCAAAGACTACGCAACACTGTTAAGTCCTACTTGTAACACTGATTAAGAAGACAAAATTGGAGATCAAAGTAACCGGTAACTGAAGAAGCAGATTTTAGTTACCCCTTTATGGATATATATAGATACAAAATTGACATGAATCATGGTAAAATATAATTTTACCAGGATTTGTTGGCATTTTGCCACCGCTAACTCAAACATGCATGATTGACTGTAAATATGCATAATATGAGCAGGATGATAAATGAGAATGAAAACTACTAACTATGAAATCTGGAAAGTTGATTTTACACAATATGCCTCTTGTAAAACAATCAAAAAACTAAAGCACTAAATACACAATAACAGATGAATATTCTGAATTGAATCTATTTGCGTAGTGCAGTCACATGGCTGTTTGCACAGTTAGCAGTGGGAGGATGAGCAGCAGAAACATGCTTCATTAGGGTGGGCAGTGAGCACAGAGAGATAGTGCACAGGCATATTGATAAGTGTGTGGACACTGTGGCTCTGCTGTGCGGGAGCCTTCTCATTAGGAGCCTGCTCCATATGAGGCAGCAGGGACAAGGCTGTCATCTGGAGTTTTGCAGCCAAAAGTTCACTTTGACTCACAATTTAAGACAGCTTTTATAGTCAAAATAGTCTGTTTAAGGTTTGGTCTGCTTCTAGTCAGCTAGACTCAGAGATACTTGGGCTACATTCACACTGCAGGTCTTGGTGATTCCTTGGTTGCCATGGTCGTGGTTGGCTGCTCTTGTGGTTTAATGGCTGGCACATTGAGCACTTAAAAAAAATGTGTATGTCATTATTATTATTATTATTATTATTATTATTATTATTATTATTATTATTATTATCATTATGATTATTATTATTATTATTACTTAGTATTTGGTGCAGTGCGGCTTGGCAGTTCAAAGGACAGAAGCTAAGGACTATTGAATTGTGTGATTTGAGTAGTTTGTTTTTTCCTGTATCCATGGTGACCCTGTTTGTAGATAGCTATGCTAGCCAGTTAGCTCTGACATGCAACAATGCAACAGACCTTCTACACCAAATATGCTAGTAGATGTTCTAGAGGGAAGGTCCCGTCTCATCACTGACCAAAACAACATAGCAGAGAGAGAGAGAGGCTTAGGAGAGGCTTTGCCAGACTTCACCTTGCTCCCCCTGGAGGCTGCTTTAGTGCTGAAGGTACAATTTTATCCTGAGTGCTGTCCATCCATCCATTTTCTTCCGCTTATCCGGGACCGGGTCGCAGGGTCAACAGTCTAATCAGGGACTCCCAGACATCCTTCACCCTGGACACTTCCTCCAGCTCCTCCAGGGGGATCCTGAGGCATTCCCAGGCCAGCCGAGAGACATAGTCCCTCCAACGTGTCCTGGGTCTTCCCTGGGGCCTCCTCCTGGTGGGACATGCCCAGAACACCTCCCGAGGGAGGCGTTCAGGAAGCATCCGGAACAGATGCCCGGGTCACCTCAGCTGGCTCCTCTCGACGTGGAGGAGCAGCAGCTCTACTCCGAGCTCCTCCTGTGTGACTGAGCTCCTAACCCTATCTCTAAGGAAGCATCCAGCCACTCTGTGGAGGAACTCATTTCGGCTGCTTGTATCCGCGATCTCATCCTTTCAGTCATTACCCAAAGCTCATGACCATAGGTGAGGGTAGGAACGTAGATTGACCGGTAAATCAAGAGCTTCGCCTTTCGGCTCAGCTCCCTCTTCACCACGACGGTCCGATACAGCGACCACATCACTGTTGACATTGCACCGATCCGCCTGTCAATCTCATGCTCCATCCTCCCCTCACTCATGAACAAGAGATACTCCTCCACTTGAGGCAAGGACTCCCCACCCACCCGGAGAGGGCAAGCCACCTTTTTCCGGTGAAGAACTATGTCCTCGGATTTGGAGGGGCTGATCCTCATCCCAGTCACTTCACACTTGGCTGCAAACCGCCCCAGTGCACACTGTGGAGCTCCTGGTCCGATGAAGCCATCAGAACAACATTATCTGCAAACAGCAGAGATGAGATCCTGTGGTCCTCAAACCGGATCCCCTCTGGCCCCTGACTGCGCCTAGAAATTCTGTCCATATATACAATGAACAGAACTGGTGACAAAGGGCAGCCCTGGTGGAGTCCAGTGTGCACCGGAAACAGGTCCGACTTACTACCGGCAATGCGAACATAGCTCCTGCTCCGGTCATACAGGGACCGAACAGCCCTTAGCAAAGAGCCCCAGACCCCATACTCCCACAGCACTCCCCACAGGACCCCACCAGGGACGAATGCCTTCTTCAGATCCACAAAGCACATAGGGACTGGTTGGGCAAACTCCCATGAACCCACAAGCACCTGATGGAGAGTATAGAGCTGGTCCAGTGTTCCGCGGCTGGGGCAAAAACCACACTGCTCCTCCTGAATCTACACTCAGGAATATTGTCTTGAGTGCTGTTATTCCCCTTAACACATCTGAGAGGCACAGTTGAATTCAGTTTTAGTTTTTCTCTCAAACTGAAAACACTCCATGTGATGTCATGTTGTAATACAGGAAGTGCTCAACTGTGTTTTTAAACTCCATACATCTTCACTTGGCTCATTTGGATCATTTCAGCCCTGGAATTACCAGTCTCTACAGAGCAAAAGGTAGCTGTTAACTTGAAAATTACTGCTTCATGACATCACAAGGTGGAATAGAGCATTTTGAGCTTTGTAGATGTAGAGAGACTAATAGTAAAGGGTTATGTGTGAATGAAACAAAGCACAACTCCAGGTTTGACTTTGATGAGGTAACAACATTATAACATGGCTTAAAGTTCACAAGCATCAGTTTTGTGCAATTTAAGACCTTTAAATAAGCAATTTGATATTTTATGTTTGACTCACTTCAATCATTATATCAATAAACTTGATTTAAAACATCTCACTTTATTTTTCGCTTTACTGCTAAAAGCATTTATCTGTTATCTATTACATCATATTTCACAAATAATAATAACACACCTTTGACTTGCTTCTAAACTAGAAGTGCAATGCTCTGTTCTTTGGAATGCTTTAGCCTCTCAAAGTGAGTCATTTTTACTGTAGACAGAAAACAACTGACACGAGGGGCTCTATAGTTTTGATAGCTTGCAACTTTTAGCTTGTAGTGCACATTCTCTTCGGTGCAGTTTCTGCACTCGGGGATCGTAAGATTTAAAATCTCAGACAACTCTCCTGTCTGCACTTTTTGCCGCATATTTAAAAATAGTTTAGGACTGAAAAATCGTGTTGTGTGTGGCAGGCTCTAATTGACAAAAAATTATTAATATTTTGTTAATGACAGCAAACATATTTAGTCATTAAATTAAGCACAGATAAACTTTACAGGACCAGTCTAGTTTAATAAATACATGCTGGGAATTTACACACCCATAAACAACTGACTGCTATCTTCTATCACAGCAGCTTATCCACACATGCACCCAGTGGATTCCCTCTGGCTCGCCTCCCCCTCCCTCTCTCCAGCCCATCTCCTCTCTCTCCCTCTCTTCTGCTCTTTCTCATTTTCATCGCTCTCTCCTCTTCTCACTCCTACCCAGCCCATCTCCTACTTTTCCTCTGCTCTCTCTCTACCTCACCCCAGCCCATTTCCTCTGCTCTCTCTCCTCTGTTCTCCTTCTCATCTCTCTCTTTCTCTCACTCTCCTCTACTCTCTCGCTTCCCAGCCCATCTCTTCTGCTCTCTCTCCTCTGCTCTCTCCCCCTCCCCCGCCCATCTTCTGCACTCTTTCCTTTCTCTTCCTTTCCTCTCTCTACTGTTCCCCCTTTCTCCCATTGCTCGAAACTTTCTCCTTCTCTACCTCTCTTCTCTCTCCCTCTCTCTTCTCCATCCCTCTGCTGTCCCTCTTCTCTTCTCTGTCTCTCTCGTCTGCTAGTCTCAGCATCTCCTCTCCCTCCCTCTCCTCCTTTCCCTCACTCTCTTATTATTCCTTCCTCTCTGCACTTTCTCACCTCTGATGTCCCTCTCTCTCTCTCTCTCTCTCTCTCTCTCTCTCTCTCTCTCTCTCTCTCTCTCTCTCTCTCTGCTCCAGCCTGTGGAGATTGTCTGTGCAGCACATAGGGGGGTCTCAGCTCAGTCTGGATGTGCTGACTGTGACCACAGCAGCGGTCAGTAGGAGGCCTGTGGACCTACCCAATCACACAGATCAAATAGGCCTGCACTACTGGTACATTTGTTTAGCTCATTATTCAAATACATGACTCTGTTTGAGCTCTGATGCTTGTGCTGATGTGCACTGTGGGAAATTGTGGATTTGAGAAGCAAGAGGTCAGACACTGGACAAGAAAATAAATGTGTTTAAAACGGAGTGGTTTTATGGTTTTAGTGGTTTTAAGCATAGCGCTACACGCCACCCAGTAGTGCACCAGGAGCTCCCCGTCACAAATAGGTTTGCCCCTCTCAGCGGCGACACACCCGCTACTTGGACTCGTGAGACTCTAGTGATTGGAAGCTCTATAGTTAGAGACGTGGAGCTGCCAGCGGCATCAGTTAGGTGTTATCCGGGGGCCAGAATGGGTGACATCGATGGAAACCTTAGGCTTCTTAGAAAGAGTAGGCAGAGGTACCGTCGAGTCGTGATTCACGCAGGCGGTAATGACGCCCGGCGGAGACAATCAGAAGTTCTCAAATTGCAGGTGCAGGCTGTGTGTGAATTGGCAAAGTCGATGTCGGAGACTGTAATATTTTCTGGCCCTCTACCCTGTCGTGTCAATGCTGAACTGTACAGCCGACAGTCAGCATTTAACTGCTGGCTTTCTAGTTGGTGCCCCCAAAACAATGTAGTTTTTGTCGACAATTGGAGTGCGTTCGAGGGGAAGCCCGGGCTCATACGCAGGGATGGTGTCCATCCGACTTCGGCGGGCACATCTCTTTTAGTCAGAAATTTGACCGATAGTCTTAGTCGCCTAAAGTGACAGGGAAATAGTGAGTCCCGGGTGCAGAGGAGAGTTAGTGGAAAATCCTGCTCCTCTGTTACTGACGCTAGGCTCTCGCCCGCTCTGTCACAAATCAAGTATTCAGAACCTAGTCAGATAGAGACTGTGTCTGTCCCCCGAATAAATAAAAATAATAAAAATAAAAATAAAATTAAAAGACCAAAAAACTTAATACAAATACCAATTCGTGATACTAGTCAACCTCTAAATAAGTGTGTAAAGTGTGGACTGCTAAACATAAGGTCGATTTCTTCTAAATCCTTTTTAGTCAATGAATTAATTCAGGACCATAACATTGATATTTTGGCCCTGACTGAAATTTGGCTTCAACCTGGTGATTTTGTGAGATTAAATGAGTCCACACCTCCAAGTCATGTCAACTTTCTGAGTGCCAGGAGCACTGGTCGAGGTGGTGGTGTTGCAGCCATTTCTCATTCTGGCTTGTTGCTTTGTCCTAAAACGAAGAAAGCGTTTGGCTCGTTTGAAAGCCTCTGTCTATCAATAACCTGCCATAATTGGAAAAACCAAAAAGGTGTTTTATTTATAATAATTTACCGACCTCCTGGTCCTTATTCAGAGTTTTTAACAGAGTTCTCGGATTTTGTGTCGGGTTTGGTTGTAGACTGGGACAAAATTATAATACTTAGAGATTTTAATATAAAAACCGATCTGAAAGATGATTGTCTAAACAAAGCCTTTGGCGCTCTTTTGAATGACATTGGTTTTACTCAAAGTGTAAATCAGCCCACACACAGTCATAAGCACACATTGGATCTTGTTTTAACATATGGCATAGAGATCAGTGATCTAAAAGTCCTCCCACAAAATCCTATATTATCAGATCATTTTTTGATTACCTTTCAGTTTATTCTTAAAGATTTCTCTGTTCACCACAATAAAATAATAACTAAAAGAACAATTTCTGAAAAAGCTGTTACTAATTTCATAGAAATAATTGGGCCAATATTTAATGATTTGTCATGTGACCCAGCTGGGGATGGTTTAGATCCCATCAAAAGTGACCAATTTGTTGATAAGACCATGGACTCCTTGAAAACTGCCCTTGATGCAGTTGCTCCACTAAAACAGAAAGTTGTCAGGCCAAGGCGATCTGCTCCATGGTATAATGAAAAATTGCGTGCACACAAACAAAAGGTTAGGAGAATTGAGAAAAGTTACCGTAAAGCACACTGCAGTCTTTAAAAGCATGGAAAACCTGCCTTTTGTCCTATAAGCAGGCGTTGCGTGCGGCCCAAACCAGTTACTATTCCAATCTAATTGAAGTAAACAAAAATAATCCTAGGTTCTTATTCAGCACTGTAGCCAGGCTGACTAACTGCCACAGCGCAGTAGAACCTTCAATCCCAATTACCCTCAGTTCTGAGGATTTCCTGACATTTTTTTTAATAATAAGATCATTACTATAAGAGATAAAATAAATGAAATTGCCCCTACTTTTAATTCTGAGCAAGTTCAAGCTGTAAGAGTAGGGTCTCAATTAAACTCATGTTCAGTTTTGGTGGGATCTGAATTATCCTCACTTGGTCCAGTTTTTGAGAAATTTGCCATTCTAAATCATGCAGAATTAACTTCTGCCTTTATGTCCTCTAAATCCTCAACTTGTATGTTGGACCCAATCCCAAGTAGACTTTTCAAAGAAATTCTCCCTCTAATTATTGATCCTATTCTTAATATAATAAATACTTCACTGGAAAGTGGTTACGTGCCTCAGTCTTTTAAATATGCAGTAATTAAGCCGCTCCTAAAAAAACCTAATCTTGATCCTGACCTCTTAGCCAATTACAGACCTATTTCAAATCTTTCGTTTATTTCTAAAATTCTGGAGAGAATTGTAATTAAACAGCTTTGTCGTCATCTGCAGGAAAATAATTTATTTGAAAAATTTCAATCTGGATTCAGAACTCATCATAGCACTGAGACAGCCCTGGTTAAAGTAACAAATGATTTATTACTGGCTGCTGACAATGGTCAGGTCTCAATACTGGTTCTGTTGGACCTCAGCGCAGCTTTTGACACAATCGACCATAACATTCTACTGCAGAGGTTGGAATGTGATGTGGGCATCAGAGGAACTGCCCTCAGCTGGTTTAAATCCTATTTATCTGATAGGTACCAGTTTGTAAATGTTAACCAGAGCTCCTCACAGTGCTCTAAAGTAGCCTACGGTGTGCCACAGGGTTCAGTTCTGGGTCCAGTTCTGTTTACCCTTTATATGCTACCGTTGGGTAATATCATCCGAAAGCATGGTATCGATTTCCACTGTTATGCAGATGACACCCAGCTGTACCTATCAATGAAACCTGATCAGACTAATCAAATTGAAAGGCTTAGCGACTGTGTGAGGGACATAAAAACATGGATGACCTTTAATTATTTACTTCTTAACCCTGAAAAAACTGAAGTCATTCTATTAGGCCCTAAACACTTACGAGACTCTATTGTGGTTTTGTCCCGGCCTGCAGCCGGGCTCGATGTAAAGTTTGACTCTCTAACTGAACAGACAATCACATTGGACAATGTCAGTGTAGCCTCCAGCTCCACTGTAAGAAACCTTGGAGTCCTATTTGATCAAGAGCTCTCATTTAAAGCACACATAAGCCATGTCTGTAAAACGGCTTATTTTCATTTACGCAATATAGCCAAAATTAGAAATGTACTGCCAAAAAATGATGCTGAAAAACTTGTCCATGCTTTTGTCACTTCGAGGTTAGACTACTGTAACTCCCTGCTTGCAGCTTGCCCTAAAAGCTCTATAAAAAGCCTTCAATTGGTTCAAAATGCAGCAGCAAGAGTACTAACAGGTACTAAAAAACGAGAGCACATTACTCCAGTATTAAAAAATCTTCATTGGCTTCCGGTTGAGTTTAGAGTAAAATTTAAAATTCTTCTTCTAACCTATAAAGCTGTAAATGACATGGCCCCTTCCTACATTAAAGATGAAATTGTACCTTATCATCCTAACCGTTCACTCCGCTCTCAAAATGCTGCACTATTGGTGGTTCCTAGAGTCGCTAAAAGTACTTTAGGAGGTAGAGCTTTTAGGTACCAAGCACCCTTGTTGTGGAATCAGCTCCCTGCTCATGTCAAAGAAGCTGACACAGTCTCTACATTTAAGATTAGGCTCAAAACGTTCCTCTTTGAATCAGCTTATGGTCAGGTCAGTTAGGAACAGAAACTAAACCCATAGGCCTAGTTAAGCTGCTCTAGGAGATATATTACTGGGGAAAGTATGGCAACTTGAGCACTGTCCTCTGGTTTCTCCTACTTTTTCTCCTCCTACTGTTAAGAATATTCAATTACTAGTTCATTCATAGTCTGTTCTTTGCTATTCACATGTTGTCCCTGTCCCACTCCCCTTTTGGGGAGTGTAACTGTTTCAGATGCTGCTGTTCCAGTTTGGACCGCTGCTGCCCCCTAGTGTCGAGGACCTGGACCCCTCCTCTCCTTCCCTATCCTGGATTAACTGTCCTCGTCCTGCTAGATTAGTAGTTTCATCTGCCTGTCCGTCCTTAGGAGTGGATCTCTCCTTCACTGTGGTTCTCCTCGAGGTTTCTCCGTTTTCCCATTGGGTTTTTTGGAGTTTTTCCTTGCCGAGAAGGAGGGTCTAAGGACAGGAGATGCTGGGACAATCATCCATTTGCCTGCTTGTTGTTGAACATTCTGTATTTGTGTTTTATGAATGTTTCTTCTGCTTTATTAATCAACAATTTTGTGAAGTCCGCCGAGATAACTCTTGTTGTGATTTTGGGCTATACAAAAATAAATTGAATTGAATTGAATTGAATTTTATGGAAATCATAACAAATGTTCAGTCTCACAAACATGAACATTTATTATTATTATTGTTTGCTGGGAACTGGGTCTATATATTTGGAGTATTAATCTTAAAGTGCATATTCATATTGTTGTAATTCTGACTTGTTTTGGTGGGAAAGTACTGTGGTCAGTATGTATCATAGTTTTACATCAGTGAAGTGAAAGTTTGTGGGAAAAAAGCATAAAAAATTCAGAGAAAATTTCCACACATTGATTTAACAAAATTATATAATCTATCTATGATAAGTTTTGGCACTTCTTTATGTTCGGTAACAACTCATCTGCTGCCCTTGTCCAACCAGGAAGTAAAATGATAAACTTCAGTAACATTTGTTTTGTGAAATCTCAAATGATGATTTAACAATGATGTTAAATGTTTTTAGTGTTTTAGTGAAATGCGTATAGTCTACGTGTCACTTTAAGGCAAAGTCAGTCATGCCTTTTTGCCATCTGCAATTTGTATTCTTTAAACTAATGCTACACTAGAATTCTGACCTGCTCACTGTTAAACGATCGTCAGTGTAGAATGTTGTTATGAATATGAACCTACCAAAAATCATATCAGTAACTCCCTTACCAAGTTTTCCATGTTAAATGATCACATTGTGACATGTCGGTGTGCACCTTACCTGAGAGGTGATTGGTGGGTGTCACCGAGTAGTGCCCATAAAGCCTTGCGGGTGCGGCGCGCACAATCATACGACTCTGATCTGGTGCGGCAGTGGCAGCGTTTGGCGACCGGCTGCTTCTCCTTTGTTTGGAGCACGTTTGAGTGTCTGGGCGCGGCGGTTCGGCTCGCGCCGTGGGTTCAGGACGCCTCGCTTGGGGTAAGTCGCCCGTTGTCCTGCCTCTCATTCTTGGCTTCATGCCAACGCTGACTCCAAAACTCTCTGACTCAGATCCTGAGCTGCAGCAGGAACACGCTGCCAATCGACGTGGCGTTTCCCCTCCTCCTGCTGGCCGTGAGCGCGTGCCTGTCACCGGGAGGTGCGGTCCAGATCACGGGCCGACGCCCCAGAATGGAGCCGTTGCTTTTTTTTTTTTTTTGTCCACTGTCTGTCCATTTAAAAAGTTTAAGGTCCCACTCCTTCAGACAATTGAGTGCGCGCGCCCGGAGCCAGCAGCGTTTGGAGCCCGCTGGCTTCTGTCAGCGCGCTGCAGCTGTGGGGCATTCAGATGCGCTCTGTTCAATCAGTGCTCCTGTTTTACACAGGAATGGACATTTAAATTATTGTGGACTCAGCAACAAGGACAATTTATGAGCTGTTTAATTTCTCTTATTTTACTTTAATAGGTTAATTTAATTAAGTTAAGTTACAATTTATTTGTTTGCTGCTTTATTAAATTTGAGTTGCTTTTGCTTGCATTTATAATTTGTGCTGCATGTTTTGCCTGGTTTATTTTGCATTCGCATGGTTTATTATTTTTGAGTTCTATTCATTTGCATGGTTTTGTGTTTTTTGCATTTTCAATAATTTGCTTGTTTAATTTGGTTTAGTATTATTTACAGCTATTTCATTGTTTAAATTGCCTGCTTGCTGTGAGTTTAATGTTTTAAAAATGTTTTTATTCATTCCTACAGGCCTATAGTATTTTAAAAGACTGACAAAATAAAGTAATGTTGTATTTTTCTAAACTTTGACTTGCGTCTCACTCATGTCCGACCATCTCCAACCTAGTTTTCCATCCAATTATTTCTATCTACACCCCTCCACGCCACAACATGTTAACAGGAGAGTCTAGATCTAGATCACTAGAGAGGTTGGTGGAGCTCCACAGTCCCGCTCACTTCAAACTTTCTGCCCCTGCTGCACTGTAACTGTATTATAAGCTCTGATGCTGTAGTATAGAGGTATCAACAAATTAATGTGACCAAGGACTGAGCTGGAGGTGTCCTTGATACAGTAGTGTGTTCTAGTTACCATGGAGATGCTCCACTAACTTCCATTGTATGTCTCTGCTGCCAGGCTTTTAACAGGTTTCACATCACTCTGGTTTCATCATCCTTCCACAGGCAGTATTTTCGCTGTTTCACTTTTAGAGCACTTCACAGAGGGCCCTATACACCCTAGTTCTTTGACTTCATACTCCTTCAGTCACAACTTTTAACTAGAAAAGCACTCCGAGAGCGCAGACCTCCGCCAAGCAGCTCAGTTTTCAAAGTGATCCAGAATCCAGGATTTCTTCTGGATCATCACCAAAATTTAATCATCTGTTGGATTTACCATTAGGAACATTTCCTGAAAATGTCATCAAGATCCGTCCATAACTTTTTGAGTTATCTTGCTAACTAACAAACTAACAAACAAACAAACAGACTCAGGCGAAAACATAACCTCCTTGGCGGCGTATTGAGGAGTTATTTGTGCATGTTTGAGTCATCTATTCTCCTGCATTCAGTCATCGCTTCAATCTACCCCCGCCAACCCCACTGGTACATGCCCACATACTCTTATTTCTTTTATTAAGTCATTTTAGATCAATATTGCAATTTAAAGTCTCTCAAATTATAAAATAATGATCCATGGGTGTCATAGATTATAACTATATAGTAGACAAAAGCCCAAAACTGTGTGGCATACCCTGTCCTTGCCATACCCCCCAAACGTATGGCATACCCTGTCCTTGTCTTTCTGTGTGACTGACTATGGATTTTTTTTTGTTCAAGAAAGCTTTATGTCAACTGGGTGTTATTTTATTTTTGTCCAGCTGTTGCTGTAATGTGGTGTAGCTGCTCTCTGGAAAGCATTATTAAAATAAATTACTTAAGGGCTCCATACTTGTTTGGCATTTGGTCCGGGGGCAGGTTCCAAATCAATGAAAGCTAACTAACTGCTGCGCGCTGTATGTTCCCTGAGTTCATTTCATAATCAGCAGATGTAATTATAGTAAATGATAGGGTTCAGCGACATTGGCAGTTTTGTGATCTGTTAAATGCAGTTAACTAATACCTTTTGTCTACCTATAATTATTATTTTGTCAAAAAAAAAAAAAAAAAAATCAGCTCAGTTTTGCCAAGACTCAATGAGCAAACCTGTCCCAAAGCCCTAAACATAACCAAATGACCTGTTCCAAAACGTCTTGTCAAAAGGTTGCTTTTTAGACTTGGCAAAAAAGTAGGTCATCATGGTTGCAATAGAATATTAAAGGGCCTAAATTACACTAATTTCTGATCTTTGTTTCCTCATCAAAACCTTACCTGGAGTTGTGTTTTGTTTCATTAACACATTTAACACGCAAACCTTATGTCTTTCAAACTGAACACTCTGTGCAGTTAAATTCCTCACACAATCACTAGAATCATATGGACAATTTCAACTCTGCAACTGTCAAACTTGACTAAACCTTTAAGTCCTGCCCCTGGATGAAATGCCAAACTTTTAGTGAGTCCAATTTGTTAACTTTGTTATTAGCATGCAGGTCCACACAAGCACCAATCATAACAGAAATTTCTCATAACATGACATCTAATTGGATTGCCAATTGTTACTGCTAACACATATCATATTTAGATTAGATAATGAAACTACCACACATCGCATCAGGTTTGTGAAGTTGTAGTGTATTGTTTTGTATCATGTTTGTATTTGTATGTATGTAAGTTGTAGGCATGTGGGTTGAGCACTGGACAGAACCGTACTGCTAATCATAAGGAGGGTTCAAATAGGGCACAGGAAAGATTGCTAAATTACTCAAACATGCATGGATCTAAAACATCTTCAGGCATTATTTTGATGAGGAAACAATGTTGCAACATGATAGAAATTGATTTTGCATAATACCTCTTTAAAAAAGCCACGAAACCTGAGAATGTGACCATAATTTCACTGGGACCAGGCCTGCTAAAACCAACTCCTATTGCATCTTATACTGTATATGAGGTACTCACACTCCTCTGAAACATCAGTCAGACCAGACACACAGGCAGCTCACGCAGGCCACAGTCAAAGTCACTGTTATCCGGAGCTGGGTCAACTCATGTGAATATGACTTCATTTACATAAATTAGTTATTAGAGAAGAGACCGGATAAGAGTCAAAGGCAGTTAGAGAGGTATTTTAGGAAGAGCGAGAGCTGATGAGAAATGGAGCTAACCCAAATCCGAGCCCATAACTGCTAACCACCAGTCTATTACTTCACTTCATCTTTCATGTACTCTAATGACACTTTAAAAGGTATTGCCTTAGTTTTGGAACTGATGTACTACTTGGTCCGAATGCTATTTTTTAGTCTTTGTGCCTAGATGTTGGTAGTACACAGTTACATTTCATAAGTAACATTTTGTCAGTTACATTTACTTAACCGTCTTTTACTTTTACTCCTACTTAAATAACTGTGTGTAAATCTACAAGCGACACAAGCTTCATGACTTCGTGACAATGTTTTCATTTTTTTTCTCTCACTATCATATCACATCTTTGAATGTATGAGAATCTGCATTGTTTAAAAGTTTTTTTTTTTTATTGTTTTTTTCTATGAAGTATTAACTGTCACATATCACATATTTAGATCGCCATGTTACCTTTTGTTTTGAAAATGCTATGTTTACTAAAAAGAACATATGAACATGTTTTAGTTTAGTTGGTTTTAGTTTTTTTTTCTTTTTTTTACTTTAATTTTTTGACGCTCTGAGTTTGCTCTTCGCGTTCAGTTACTCCCTCTTCAGTGCATGCATCCCACTAAAGGAACTACTATAAGTTGCTGTGCATTGGATGTTTTTGTATATTTATGGAGAATTGTTGTATGGGAGCATGGGTGACGTAGGCTTGTGGGCAGAGCATTAGACAGAATCTTACAGCTAACTGTGAGGAGGGTTTGAATAGGGCACAGGAGAGATCGCTAAAATACTCAAACATGCATGGATGACATCGAAAACCTCTTCAGGCATTATTTTGATGAGGAAACATTATAACATGGTAGAAAGCTCTAAAAGTCAATTTTGCATCTGCTTTTCAAAACAATCTTGTGTTGCTTTGATTTCATGTTTGAAATGAATGACATTTATGTGAAAAATCTAATATTTAGCAAGCAATTATTCACAGGCAGGTTTTAGCCAGAGCTGTAAAAGTGCTTTCATGACAGGCTTACTTCAGTGATTAGTCCTTACTACTATGTATAATTGACAAACGCAAGTCAAGAACAGTGTACTTTAACTCGTGCTGAGTAGTACTTGAGCCTCTCCTATGTTCATGGCGACGTTCAAACATGTGCATGCGGTCAGGTCTCTAACGAGTAAAGCAGTTTATGAGTGGAGTAAGGTTGTCAAAAGTATCAAAATGTTAGATACTAATTTATACTAAAACTGGTAGTGAAACTAGATACTCATTTGAACAGTTATCAGTATTAAAAAGTCACCTCAACAAGAGAGAAATGAATCTTTCCTGAATATCTTTAGAATGTTCCTGAGCTGTATCAGAACAGTATAAAACCACATAGACTAGTATATGCCCATGGACCACTATGAAACCTACCTGGACGATAGAGAGATTAGAGAGATATAAGACCTGATGGTAATATTAAAGAAAGTACTATGATTTAATACTGGAGATCTATTTTATTATCATTGTGGTGTCAGAATCAATATTGAGTATCGAGTCTATTCCATAGTATTGACATTTAGTATTGTGACAACAACACTAGTAGTGCTTTCATGTCAGGCATACTTAAGTGATTAGTCCTTACTACTTGTAATTAACAAACAGAAGTTAAGAACAGTACTTTAACTTGTGCTGAGTGGTACTTCAGCCTCTTCTAAGCTCATGAATGCGAGGTTCAAACATGTGCATGCTGTCAGGTCTCTAGGCCAACAAGTAAAGCAGTTTGTGAGTGGAGTGTATAACATGGGGGTTGTGTGCAGGTAACAGGCCATAGAAAAGAGCTTTGAGCCCAGCCCATTTGCTTTTCATAAGGATAAACAAACAAATGAACAGTGCTGAACAGTGCGGTGGTATCAGGCAGACAAATCCTGTGCTTTGATACCATCGCAGTGCATTTGCACACGTGCTCCGATCATCTTGCCCCAGCACATATCTGATGGAGATTTCACATTCTGGAGATGTGGATTGAGCTGTTGTCTCATCAGAATGCAATCAATAATGCAGTGTTTAACAGACTGGAACAGTCACTGAAAGGACAAGGGAACCACTTTTTATCAGCATGAAATGTTGTGGCTAAACTCAGTATGGTTCTGCTATTGACCTGTGTGATAGAAGAGACAAATGCAATAGCATGAGCAATGACTCTGCAAGTCTTGTATAAGTTCTGTGGTAGAAAGAAAGAAAGTATTTTCAGACAAAAGCAATAAGACTTAAGATGAACCAAGCAACTGTCTTTCTTCAAGAGGTCATTGCTTTGCCTATAGTGTTCCACAGTGGTTGCCATGGCCATGGTCGGCTGCTCTTGCTGCTGACTGGCTGGCACATTGAGCAGCTTTTGAACTTTTTTACATTTTCATGTGACATGTTAATTACATACTATACAAACATAATATTTGGGAGATTTTGACCAACTAAGAAATGCAACTTGTGCAGTACAGAGGACAGTTATGTACTAATTGTGTTATTTGAGCAGTTTGTTGTTCCTGCAACCATGGCAACTTACACATATCTGATGACTCTACCTGTTGACCTGCACTGAGACTTTTGTTTGAGCTTTCTGTTGTTGTATTTTACAGCTATATGTGCGTAAATTGGCCCTTAGAGACAAATAAAGTGATTTTGATTGATATGACTGATTAACAATCTAACATCTATCTTGTATTTTTACAGTGATGAGGCAGTGTTTTTGCTGCTAATAAAATACCTTACAAAACATGCAGTCTCAGTTTAAGTACCTTTTCACAGATCTGACCAGTACCATGACATCGTAGCGTCTCTATTGAGATCAGCTAAATACCATATCGTGGAAGACTCTGGTCACAGTAATAAAATCGCTATGGAGACAAAAAAAAATATTTTTAATTTAAGTGAGTTATTCAGGCATATGCTAAATCTCATCAGTCATTTTCAAGCAGTGGTCTCTTGGAGAGGGAGCAATGCTGAAATACACGTGACCGTATTTCTTGGTTGGATTTGACATTTTTTGAAAGTTGAAATATATACAGATGTAATTATGAATGAGAATAGTGCTCTAGAATTTAGAATCTAGAATCTGATGATGTCATAATCTCAGATGAAGAGCAGGGGCTATAACGCTATATGAGATTCACTGTTTCTGAACGAAATGTCCAAACTTATGATCCACACTTACCATTATTTGTTGGGATTGACTCCAAGTCATCAATGACACCATGTTTTGAAGCTATTGTGAAAAATCATTGAAATGCTGTGTAAGACACTGATCTTGTTTTGTGTTTCATGCAGAACACAGGCACAGTTTTGGGAGAGATATTTCCCATAAAGCTCTGACCAGCCAATGGATTATAAACTATGGACATTTGAGAAAAAAAAAAAAAAAAAAGTTTTTAACAACATTAACAGTTCACCTATCTTTCCCAAGGAGAAAAGCCTATAACCATACTTTTAGGTTATGGGAGGATCTATTTACATCAGTGCTGTGAAATAATGAAATATATTACCGGCTTTTATTTTACAGTGCCTGGTGTTTTATCATTTATTAGCCAACAATCACAAGCACACGCTCCAGCGCACCCCACTATACACCAACAAACATATTAAACAGCCCAAAGGCAGACAATAATATGAGCGTCCATCATAAAGCACCTCTGTCCCCAAATAACTTACCCAAAGGTTTACAAATTTTGACACGCATGGCACAGGAAGTGAATACACAGTTTGCATGAGTTTGGAGTGATGCAGACAGAACTAGTCAGGATGCTGCGCATTCACCTCTTGGGTCTGGTTGGACTAGACCCAGCAGAGGCCCAGCAGTTCCCACAGAGGTTATAAATCCAACAAGGCATGGAAGATGCAATTATGCAACAAGCCAAAAACTTTTTTAAGACAATACAATAACGTGTATTTACCTTGTTGACATTTTCGGCTGCTAGCTGCGAGCCATCTTCAGAACTGTCCAAGATGTACTTTCCAGTACTAAGATATTAAGATTAAGATATGACTAGACTAGTAGCTGGGTCTGAACCAGAACTACCCCAGTGATAGGATTAAACTGGGCCTAAAGCAGAGTTAAACAAAGCCCAGGACAAAGTTAGTACTAACCCACAATAAAACCAGGTCTAAACCAGTAAACAAAATCAGCTATTTGAACATTTGGGCTACAGGCTGGATGAGATCATTTGGAGGGCCTGATCTGGCCCACAGGCCATATTTTGAATAGCCCTGACCTAGGCTTTGTAAGGATCTTTGTGGTCTTCACATGCAAATGTGTGGATTTTATTTACTTTTTTAATATTGAGATCTGGTTATGGGTTGTGACCCATCAGAGTTCCTTGTTGATACATGCAATTCTGTGCCTCTAACCACCGCACACAAACAGATTACATCATCCATCAAAAACATGCTCTCTTCTCCTCTTTCCCTGAGCTCCCACACTGACATTGCTGCCACGTCCAGCTCCGTGACCTACTTTGCTCCACTCAAACTTTCTTTGTCCAGTAAGCTCAGCTCTTCTCTGCTGGACCCCCGCGGATCCCACTACTCCCCCAAGCCCCCCACCCACTGCTCCCCCAACGGGCTCAACACTTTTAAGCCCCTCCCACCATCCCTCTGTACTCTTGCTCCATCTGCCTGCTGCTTTATCATGTTAGCAGCTCATTCTTAAGGGGCAGTGTCGAGAAAAGCACCCCGCCAGCTATTTTGAAGCTAGCTGGTGTTGGCCATTTCCGCCTCATGACTGCCTCATTATGTGACACAAATCAATTATGGATGAAAACGTGTGCACCGATGCGCTGTGCGCCTTTCATGTGGAGAAGCCCGCCAGCGCCCAACACACAAGAGAAATGGGTGGAAGGGAGCACCACTCTCATTATGCTAATTATGGCTATTGTATTGTTTTTAATCATCATTATTTTATTAGTGTTGTGATTTAGTTGCAATGAAATGGCAACACAGGAAATAGGTTCTGGAATGACAACAAAGCAGTTTGGGCTTGTAGCGATGAAGAACTAGTGACATAGCTAGCTTATGTCTATGGTGGACCTAAGTGGGCTTGCTGAGAAGAAAGATGTAATGGTTTTTCAGAATTACTTACACCATAATTAAACAGAATAGTCTAATGCATTATCATTCCTTAGTTATGTGTATATAACTATGTATGTAACTATATATAGTTAGTATGTGACTAACTTTATGAATGAAAACATTAAAGTGTGATATTTATGTATAGATTGGATTTTCTTTGTAACATATTAGAAAAGTTGCTCTTTCATAAAATAAGAGGTTTTAGAAGTCACCCATGCATGTTTGAGTAATCTAACGATCTCTGTAAGATTCTGTCCAGTGCTCCACTCACAAGTGTACAGCATCCATGCTCTTGCGCAGACATTTATATGAAAGCATGATACAAAACAATACACTACAATTACACTACAAACCTGATACGATGTGCAGTAGTTTCATAGGGGCATGCTGATGCTGATTATGTTGTGATAATGCTCTGAAGGAGGAGTGACTTAGCAGAAGAAGCAAAGGAATCATTGTAGAACTCAGAACAAGTAGGCTGATAATGAGACACTTTTTCTTATTAACTGTACATGGACATTTACTTGGCAAGTCCAGACTGATATCTCTGTATTCTTTATTGAGATAGGTATTAGTCT
The DNA here is from genome assembly GCA_029959045.1 of Taenioides sp. WSHXM2023. Taxonomy (NCBI): domain Eukaryota; kingdom Metazoa; phylum Chordata; class Actinopteri; order Gobiiformes; family Gobiidae; genus Taenioides; species Taenioides sp. WSHXM2023. The sequence continues at coordinate 33,427,994 of CM057094.1, read as the reverse complement.
GACCCACATGCCCTCCGTTGTATCTCAAGTCCGGCCAAACGTGATTCTTTTTTCATGCACCAGGCAATTATGTTTATGTTTATTCCTGATTTGGGCTGCAGCACAGCTTCGATGCTTTGAAGTGTATTTTATAACTGCACTTTGATCTCCTAATGAGTTACTTTGGGTTAATTACTAGCTCTCCTTACATTCCGATCCCATCTCTCTCAGTCTGTCAGAGCGCGTATGACTTCTCATACAACCTCCATTTTGACATCTGTTGGTTTATTTCTGTCTGCAGTGTGGAGCTGCACCCCGGGACCCCCTCAGGACCACTCCCAGCCTTTGTGAACCCAACCTCCAGTCAACCCCTGGACTCCAAACGCAACGGTGACATTTCTCAGAGTGGAGTCTTTCGGCACTGCGGCGGAAGTGGAGGATAATTAGTTTCAGGTGCAGAGTGCGATGGCACGCTCTCTTTGTCTCAGTGAGGAGCAGGCAGATCAAAACGAGTAAGTACCAGCGCGCGAAGTGAGGAAGAGAAGAGTGAAAGAAACTGTCAACACTGAACAACTACAACATCTGAAATAGACAAACAAATATGACTCAAATTATTGCAGTGTCTATCGCAGTTTCGATCCCAAAGCCAACCTGCTCATATTGTAAGTAAATTATGACAAAATGTATTTATCTGGAATATAAAACAATCTGTTACAAGTTTATGTAAACATACAGCCACATAATGCTCTTCTAATTTCATTTTAACTCACTGGTCTGTTCAAAAAGACAAATCCCAAGCACTGAAAACAATCTGGGAATGACACATGGTCACAGAGACTGGGGTAGCACCAGTAAATATCGGTATTGGATATCGACAAATACTGAAACCAATATAATACCCATTCCTAGTCTTTACCACAAGCAAAAGTGAGTAGAGTAGTAAAAATAGTACTCAAGTAAGCATTTCCATGTATGCCTAACTGAAAGCATGAATTTTCTTTCTAGGCAAGGTTAACCTTCACCTGTTCTCACATCACTATATTTAAAGTTTGTGGAAGGAGTTGTTTGTAACCAATCCTTCTCACTTTCTACCCTTGTAACCCCTGTCACATTTGTCTCACATGAAGACAGCAAAACTCCATTCACGGCCATATATGTAACACACTCTGGTTATTTTTTTCCTCTCAACATATATAAATACCACTTGGATGCATGCATTTATCCACGCATGTACCGCTGTAACTCCTGCTTTGTAACTCCCTTCATCTGATCAGACAAAGTACTTCTTTTATGACTCTACCTGGTCTGACGTCTCATTAACTTTTCCACCACGACTTCAATTGGCGTTGTCGGCAGGATCCAGCCCTTAATACAGGTAAGCAACTTCTTTTTTGCTTCCTTATGCTGGATCGGACCCGGAGTGGTTGGAAATTGTTTAATGAGACATTATAATTGTAATCGGTTTTGTAGCTGGGCATTTTCTCTGAAGTCTGACAACCATTTCTAAACTATTTCAGCGTATACCAGGGCATACTTATATATATATATAGCAAGAAGGTGAAATCCACGTTGAATGATTTCGTGGTTGGATAATTAACCAAGGATTCGCTGCGAAGTTTAATTTCGTAGTATAGGAATGCCAAGGGGAATTATGCTGGTTTTCCGGTAATTGACTGAGTTCTTACCAATGTCAGGGCTAATAGAGGGCTCTACGTGATTATATAGATAATACAATACGACTGAGTTTTCGTATTTAAAGGTTATGAGTGGCATGTTGACTGAGTTCCATGCTTAAGATAAGTGGCATGTTGACTGAGTTCCATGCTTGAGATAAGTGGCATGTTGACTGAGTTCCATGCTTGAGATAAGTGGCATGTGGCATGTTGACTGAGTTCCATGCTTGAGAATAGTGCGCACTAGAATATTTATTTATTACTATAAGCGAACAAGGGTTTTGCTCTAATATTATTATATACCTCCTGTCCACAATCTAACTAGTAGTTTTCTCTCTTTTCTCTATTTCTCTCTATCTCTATTCCTCTCTTTCTCTGCTGTGCTCATGCCCCCTCCCTTCTCTCTCACACACACTCTCCGGTCTATTAATAACCTTTCCTCTCGCACCCCTGTCCTCTCCCCTTTCAATACCCCTCCTCTAACTCTTCTGTCTCCTGTCTCTATCTATTTTTTCTTCTTAACAGTTTATGTTCAAAGGGTTGATCTTATCAGTTCAGTTGTACTATTGTAGCCAGTGACACCTAAAGGTTTAGCTTTAAACTGCAGTTGGTTGGCGGTATATGGTGAATCTTTTAGAGATGTGTTATTATTCTTCAAGAGGGTATGTCCCAGAAAACTTCGGCAAATTTGAATAAATATTGAAATTTATATAAATATAAACGATCCAATCTAATGTGTAATTCAAACAAATTTTGTTAATGCAAATAAATTGGAAAACTAATGTGAATTGTGAAAATGGCAATTTTGAAAAACAACCTATTTAAACCATACATTTTTAGTGGCATTTCAGTAAAGACCAGGTAGACCGAGTAAAAAAAGAGTAATTGGCTTTTTGCATGATTTGTATATACCGTCGTTATGGGGGGACAATCCAGTGTTCCGGTAAACAAATATGAAATTAAAGTCAAAAATGAAGATGATTTACCAAAACGTGAAAGAAAGGAGTTTAAAGCTCTGTTGAAAACTAATCCGCAGTTGAAATTAGTCCCTGATAAACCTGCAAACCGTCTCACACCGCGAGAATGGATGACTCGGAAATTAGGCATCTATTATGCTGAACCGTTTATTTCTGAATTGGCGATGTGGTCCGACAATACTTTTCCAAGAGAAGGTAGTTTTACAAAGGATAAACTGAGTTTAGCCCGTGCTTACATTATTGATAAGACTAAAGTGGCAAATCCTATTTGACAATCAAGTAATTATATGAAAGAAGTTTATCAGCTTGGGAAAGAATGGCGGCACAATATCCTGGCAATTCTAGTTATAGTAGAAGAACTAAATTTGGACTTCCATTCTGGCCAACCCTGTTAATGTCACAGCAAATTGAAAACAAACCATGTTGTCCTACAGACAAAAATGAATTCTACCCATCATTAGCAGTTGATGCGTCCGTTGTACACGCATACACAGACGGTGATGATGATGATGACATTGATTTGTACACAGACGGTAAAGATGATGATGACATTGATTTGTGTATTGCAGGATTCACTGTTAATGACAAACGTAAGAAAGATTTTAAGACACTCCCAATTCAATCGACCATAATATTTCCTGAATCTGATACTGCGGATAAGGATGAAACAGCTTGGCAGAAAAGATGCATCAGGTCATGGTTTGAAAACGGTCAGCGCGCTTTGGAAGGAATAGCACGGCGTAAAGGGGCGGATACTGAATTAAAAAATTAAAAGAGATCAATTGACCTATGTACATGAGCTGAATTTAAACACATTTTCAAATTGATAAAACACAAGCAAAATCCGGCAATTGAGTTGGCTCCTATTTGTTCGTATATAGTAAAGTGTTGAGGATCATGTATGAATCTGTATAAAACTAAAACGGGAATAAAGATAGATGTTGAAAAACCTATCGACAAAACAGTAAAAGAAAAGATCATGAACATGATACCGGAAGAGACCATTCAAAACCTTCTAGATTTATTAATTAAATATGGTAAGGAATCACAAACAAAATTCATGCTTTCACTAACCTAAGCACGTCTTCATCATCAGACCCTCTTGCCCGCTTGTTTAACTTGATCATGTGTTAATATTATATCTTTGAGAAAGAGCATTGCAATAATCGCAAATGACAAGATTGTGTACGGATAACAAAAACAGATGCATAACTTCCGACCATGTAAATCACCATGACTGTAGATAACTCCAGTTTAAATGAACAAAAGCAAGACACCATTTTTCTACAGAATATCCAAACAGGGAGCAAGCTTAAATTTAAAGCACATGTATTATGCAAAATTGACTTTTTCAAGCTTTTATCCATGTTAGAACATTGTTCCCTCATCAAAAACCATAGAGATCCCACCCTATAGCTGAGTGGCCACCTCTTACATGGGTTTATCCTTGCTCCCCGATAAAGGCTGTGTTAGACCATGTTTTGCAATAAAGACTTTTCAGCTTTTCTAAACAGACATAGTCCCTTGTTGTTTTTTTTTTTTTTTTTTTTTTTTTTTTTTTAGGTTTTTTTAGATTTTACCCTGACAACTACTAAAATATAAGATTTATACTTCCAGTTTACTTCATTCATACTTGTTTGAAGAATCCTTTAGGAAGAAGTAATTCTAAAACACAGTTGAATTTTGGAAGTTTGTTATGTTACAGGTAAAAGTGTGGAGGTCTCCTTCCTTTCTAGGTCAACAGAGCGCACACTACATTCATCATGTTGCCAATTTTAGAATTATAAATAAGACTTTTGGATTTTTAATAAATGAATGACAACTTCGCACATCAATTTCTTGAAATGGGTGCATTGGAGGAGAGGGAGCAGCCCCAGAACATAGAGAAAAAATCCTGCACTACTTGCAAAATGTGAGATTTATTAGGACATATGTCCTAATAAATGAAATTGCTTAATTAGATGCAGATTGCTTATAATTACATGCAAACAGTGCACAGCAGTTTTCAATATCTTGGGCAAAACAAATTTTACTCAACTTCAGGAAAAAAGGGGTTCAGAATCTTGTGTCTTTAAATTAGTGATGTTGATACTAAATTAATTAATTGAAACTAGATTTGAGATATCAATACTAAAAAAGTCACATTCACTGGACAAAAATGAACGTTTAGCTTTAGAATGATCCTGGGCTATAAGAGTAGAGAGTATAAGGACACTAGTATACGCCCATGGACCACTACGGAACGTATCAGGACAACAGAAGGATTACACAGATATAAGGCCACAAGGGAATATAAAAGTACAATAATGTAATGTTGAAAATAGCATTCTACTGTCTAAAGAAAGTGTTTTTAATTACCGTTGTATCATCGAAATCAAGTTTGAAATTTCAGTATCGTAACAATGCTACTCGAGATGTTAGATAAAGATGTAGCTTGTGCTAAGTGACAGCGCATGATGACTTTGGTAAGTTCCGATGATTTCAGAGATCTGGAGCAGCAAAAACAACCAAAAACAACAGCAACAGATTTGATAAATAGCCCTGTGTATGAATGCTGACAGGCTAACTCAAGCCGCTCAAGCTAACTTTGCTCTGCCATGCCTTCTTTCTTCCCCCAAAAATCTGATCTTATTCTAACAAAACCCCAGCTTCTGATAAGTCTATTCAAAAGTCTGTTTGTGACACCAAATCTCCTGACTCCAAGTTCATTGTAATGTCTGATGCCATATTTGTGTTTTGGAGTGTCCCAACCTCTCTCCTCTCTCCTGCTGTATTCAGGCGGAGTGGAGCTGTGCCAAGGTTCTGCCCCCTCCCGAGACAGAGACAGGCATAAAAACACAGTCGGGCCTTGGCACTTTATAGGAGCACCTGCATCTAGGCATTATCATGAGCAAGGCACCCACAAGCAGAAGGAGAGCCGAGATTCCACAAGCAGAAGGAGAGTCGAGATTTACGCCAAGGGAGAGAGTGTCCATGACCGCGTATAGGGCTGTGGTGAGATGGTTTATGGGTTACAAAGTCACAAACAAAGAAGGGAAATAATTACTCACCTGTTCGGTTGAGCGAGGCAAGGGCACAGGCACAGGGAAGCAAAAAAAGAGAGAAAGAAGAGGTAATTAGAACAGAACAATAAGCATTTGAGTTTGTAAATTGGATGACGTTTTGAATATGTCATGTCACAAAAGAGGGTGGGTCATCTTCAAGAACAAAGGAAGAGAAAGCAGTAATAGCAGCACACTTAAAATATGTTTGTTAGCATTATAATTTTAGTTTTTATTTTTTTATTTTTTTTTTTTCAAAATTTAGAATGTGACGATGTCACACTCCCAGATACTCCCAGCAAAAGCCAGATTCGTGACACTGCAAATAATAAAATAAAAAATGAAAATCCAAAAGGTAAATCTTTTCTATCAGTCACTGCACCAGTGGAGTCCAAATGTATTCAAAATGGAGGGACACAGACAAGCAACTGATACAGTGAGTCAGTCAGATGAATGCATTTTAAAAAGGTTTGACAGAGCCACTGTACCTTGATGAGGCTTGGAACATTCTTTTTAAAATTGTAATAATGCATCGGATTTACACACACATGCACGCACACACACACACACGCACACACACACCCGCACGCACACGCACACACACACGCACACACACACACGCACACACACACGCACGCACACACACGCACGCACACGCTCACATGCACACGCACACGCACACACACACACACACACACACACACACACACACACACACACACACACACACACACACACTTTCATTTTAGCCACAATACAGTACAATGCAATGTGATGTTATTGAGGCTATAGTGGTATAATTAATGTCATTTTTAGATCATTAAAGCTCATTCAGCAGCAGGCATGAGGGTCAAGAAAAACTGTTCTAAGGTCTGCATTTGGCCCCTGTTACATAGTTTGTACACTCCTAGACAAACCCTAAACCCCACCTAGAAAACCAACAAGCAAGAATCTCCATGGGATTGTATTTGAATGGCTAATGCTGACATCAGACATGCCACTGACTGAGAGTGTGAGAATGAAAGACTATCACGATCACTACAGTCACTCTTCAAGCCATTGAGACATGTAAACCAATAAAACCACAGTATCTTACCACTGCCACTTCAAACACACAAATGCCACACTACACACCACTATAATATCATCATGATGTTAGATAATATAGGGTGGCATTAGCATAGCATCCTTCTGAGCTGTTAGCCCGGAGTTTGGGTTAGAGCAAACAGTTGTTGCTAGATGACTTTGCATCAGATAAGGTCTGTTTACAGCTCCAGATAAGAATTACCAATTAGCAACAATAATCAGAACCACTTTATAATAACTTTACCTTATAATTAGCCTTATTAAACCATAAACAAAGTCTTACACCTGGTGTACACTGAGTGCAGGTGCAGTGCGGTTCAGGACACACAAGGGTCCTGCAAGACCTAGAAAGTCATTAAAATCAGTAGCACCCTGCCACACTGACCTTGGTCTGGTCCTGATGTAGACTTGGTTTGGTCAAGATTTAGTCCTTTTTTAGTCCTGGTGGTCCAGGTTTAGTGCCAAAAGAGCAAACTTCAGAGGTGATTTTATAATACCATTAAGGAAAAGTGCCTTTGGACAAGTTTTGGACTGCACCTATCAAACGTGGAACATCATCCCAGTGACTATACGTGAGCTACCTACACTGAGCTCCTTCTCTGCTCAACTTAAATCATGACTATTGAATAATCTGTCCTCACAACTGCTCATGAGCAGGGGACTGCAATCAGATTTGTATATAGATCTGTAAATGGATGTTAATGCTGTACATGTATATTTAGTGAGTGTATATGTCTGACCTGTATATTTAAAGCTAATGTAAGTTTGTTCGCCTGTGTTTTGAGTGTATGAGTGTGTGTTAGAGTGTATGACTATGTTTTAGAGTGTAGGAGTGTGTTTGAGTGTGTATGAGTGTGTTTTAGGGTGTATGAGTGTGTGTTAGAGTGTATGAGTGTGCTTTAAAATGTATGAGTATGTTTTAGTATGTATGAGTCTGTTTTAAAATAAATGGGTGTGTTTTAAAGCGTATGAGTGTGTTTTAGAGCATATGAGTGTGTTTCAGAGGGTATGTATTTTAGAGTGTGTTTTAACATGTATGAGTTTGTTTTAGTGTGTATGAGGGTGTTTTAAAGTGTATGAGTGTGTCTTAGAGCGTATGAGTGTGTTTTAGTGTGTATGAGTGTGTTTTAAAGTGTGTGAGTGTGTGTATGAGTGTGTTTTAGGGTGCTTTCACACTGATAGCATTTGGTGCGCACCAAATGGCCCATTCGAACCAAAAGTTCTTAGTTCGGTTCGTTTTCGTTAGTGTGAATGCAATCTCGGTACTTTGGTGCGCACCAAATCAACTGGTCCGAGACCGATAAAAAGGGGTGGTCTCGGATCGCTTTATCTGCCCTACTTTGGTACGGTTCATCTGGTGTGAAAGCAACCAAACCAAATTGGACGGAACCGAATGCATTATGGGTATCAGATCACTTCCTGTTTCTGTTTACTCGGTCGCGATGAAGGGGCACTCAAGCCGCGGAGAAACGTGGACGCACGAAGAAACAAAGTGCCTCATCGACATATGCGTACTATTACATATTGCATACTTGCCGTTTGTATGACGATTTCATAACAAGCCTATGCCTCTCTGTATTCAAAATGTGATGAAAATGTGTGGCTAGACTGTGTTGATAGACCAATGGAATACCTGATGGATCTGCAAGAAGATCGCCGGCTAGCGACCAAATGATAATTCAGGAGGAGGGCACGTCTCTTCCCCCTGAAGAGGCGTGCAATGCGCCGTCGGCGAGTTGAATAACTTATAAGTTGTCTTTGGAGTCGCAGCCGCGAAACATGTTCGAAATTAAGTACGTGCAGAAAATTACCTACACGTACAAAATAATGTATGATGATCAGCGCCAGGAGCGCAAGGCAAAGCTGTTCCTCCATGGTGATCGAAAGTGGCGCGTTTTTTAGTCCGGTTCCGGTGACGATGGTCTTCGCGGTCTATTTTGGTTCGTTTAGAACTATGCATATGTGAAAGCAAACCGTACCCACATCTGTTTGCTACATTGTAACATTTTTCTGACTAGTGCGGACCAAAGCAATCGAACCATAGGTGTGAAAGCGCCCTTAGAGCATATGAGTGTGTTTTAGAGTGTATGTGTTTTAGAGTGCAAGAGTGTGAGTGTGTTTTAGTGTGTATGAATGTGTGTTAGAGAGTATGAGTGAAAGATGCATGTGGAAGCATGTTTTATGAATTACATGTTTTTTGTGGCTGGCCTTGAGCCAACAGGGAACTAAGTATGGAAATTAGCTTTGGCTACAATCCTACATATTTACAAGTACATGTGTTGTTGTTGTTTTTTTTCTTTTGCATTATCTTGCCTTTTAATAGGCATTGTACTTTTAATAAATAAATAATACAAATAAACATTTAGTCCTAGTTTTGTCCCAGTTGTGTTGTGGTCTATGTCCACTTGTGGATGCACCTAAGAACCTGAGAAGCCTGCTGGTGTATACAGGTTTCAAATGTGAAAATCTCATGTAGTTTCTGAAAGTGAACATATTTAAATGATTGTACATAGTGGTGTGACTTAATTGGTTTCTTATCCAGGATTTGTATGGACTTGTATGTACATTTCACATACATACACTATGGATTATATCAACGTAATAGAGAAAGAACTAGCAAGAGCACACCATACAAATACATAAACTGCAGATACATTTATGAGTTGTGACAAACAGGCTGACCCACGCCACAATCAGGTCTAAGCATCTCTCTCTAAAACGACTGCTTTGTTAATTGGATCTGATTAAAGGCAGCAGCGAAGGAAAAGTCCAGCCCAAGAAAGCAGATTAAAGAGGGACTATTTTTATCCTACTTTCAACATGCAAATGATGAAGAAATATCCATCCACACAGTTCTTCTACCCAGCTTTCATCGCCAAAAGAAAGACCTATATATGTGCTTTGTATGGGGTCGCACACATAGACAGTACAGTAGCCAGAACCGAGGGAGGCCTGGTTACACAAGGCAGAGATGGAGGGAATGAGGAGAGCCAGTTCACAAAGTATGGATTTGCATAATTTGTGCTTTGGAAAGAGTCTCGGGGAGGAATAATAAGACGTAAAAGCTCTCATCTCCCACACAGCACTCTGACTAAATGAAACCCACCCAGACCCATGCGCGCTCAGACCTGTCCGTGCTAGAGACGAGACTCTTGTGCTGCTTTCACATTCATTTGATATCAGTGTATTTTCATGATGTGTCTATTTTAAAGCATCATAATGTTATAATGAATAAGACACAAAAATCTTAATTATAATGTATTATAATTAAAGGCAGTGATCCAGAATTTTACAGTCTTAAAAACATAACCCCCCCCCCCCCACACACACACACACCCGCCCCCAAACACACACACACACACACACACACACATTGTCCCAATTCTAACCAAACAATTATAACAATTATTCAGGTATGAATGATGAATGTGGGATAAGACCAAAATACAAACTGAATTTTGTCTTGAATGATTTACTAAGAGAGGAGAAGGTTACTATTTAAAAGGAATTTAAGTTCTCAAAAAACAAAACAAACAACAAACAAAAAATGTGTTTCAATCAAAGGTGTCAGCCTGAGGAAATCACAATCACAATCAAGTGTTTCAAAGAAAAGTGAAATATACTGTATGTTTCTAGAGGTGGGTAGCACTTAGTTGCATTTACTTTAGTAACTTTTTAAAGAAATTGTACCTTTCAGAGTACTTTTCTAGCCATATAGATGTATTGCTCCTTGAGTAATATTTTTATTGACTTAGACTTAGACTTAGACTTAGACAAACTTTATTGATCCACAAGGGAAATTATTTGGATACAGTAGCTCACACATCACAATATAATATAATAACAGAGAGTAACAAAAATAGATGGTATAGCAAAAAGAGTAAGAGACAGGTGTCGAATGAGACATAATGATAAAAATGTATATGTACAAGTCAAAATAAAAATAGAAATATAAGTAATAAAGTAATAAACAAGAGACAAGAACGACAGTGCAAATACTATGCTGATTGACAGGGCATGAGGTTATCCATTATTTGGGATTAATTTGTAGTACAGTTGTAGGGAGTATTATCTGTTACATAAGGGTGAGTTGTTGTACAACTGTATGGCATATGGTATGAATGTAGTCCTGAATCTCTCACTGTTTGAGCGGAGCTGTAGGAGCCTATTGGAGAATGAGCTCCTCTGTCCCTCTATAGTCCGGTGCAGTGGGTGAGCAGGAGTGTCCATGATGGAGATCACAGCCGATCACGTGTCCAGCTTTACGGATCAGTTTGTCAATCCGCCCAATGTCTCTTTTACTGGTGCCGCTCCCCCAGCAGACCACAGCGAAGTACAGTGCACTGGCCACCACAGACTGGTAGAAGATCTCCAGTAACTTGCTGCACACAATGAAAGACCTGAGCTTTCTCAGGAAGTAGAGTCTGCTCATGCTCTTCTTGTACACAGCATTACAGTTGTCTCTCCATCCAGTCTGTTGTTCACATGGACGCCAAGGTACTTGTAGCAGTCCACTATTTCCACGTCCTGGCCCTGGATGGTAATGTGCTCCACAGGTGTCCTCTTTCTCCTAAAGTCAATCACCAGTTCCTTGGTCTTGTCAACGTTCAGGAGCAGATGGTTTGCCTGGGACCGCTCCACAAAGTTTGTAATCAGTGTCCTGTATTCCAGCTCCTGTCCATCCCTGATACACCCTACCACTGCAGAGTCATCAGAGAACTTCTGCAGATGGCAGGACCCGGAACTGTACTGGAAATCAGAGGTGTACAGAGTGAAAAGGAACGGAGACAGGACTGTACCCTGGGGAGCTCCTACATTACTGACCACCGTGTCAGACATGGTGGTCCCCAGTCGCACGTACTGAGGCCTGCCTGACAGGTAGTCATCAATCCAGGAGACAATGGAGGAGCTGACACCCATCCCGAGCAGCTTCTCACTCATCAGAAAGGGCTGGATAGTGTTAAAGGCACTGGAGAAATCGAAGAACAATATCCTCACAGAGCCCTTAACACTATCCAGGTGAGAGTGAGCCCGCTGCAAAAGATAGATTACAGCATCATCCACACTAATGTGGGACTGATAGGCAAACTGTAGAGGATCCAGGGATGGTGCCACCAGGGTTCTGAGCTGAGCCAGAACAAGTCTCTCAAACACTTTCATGACATGAGATGTCAAAGCCACTGGTCTGAAGTCATTAAGTCCAGATGGAATAGGCTTCTTGGGCACAGGCACAATGCAGGAGGTCTTCCATAGTACCGGTATCCTCTCAAGCTTCAGGCTCAGTGTGTAGAGAAAGTGCAGGATCCCAGTGAGCTGAGCTGCACATGTCCTCAGCACGTGGGGGTTGACTTGGTCTGGTCCAGGAGACTTGTTATGATGAATTTTCTCCAACTGCCTTTTTACCTGCGCAGGTGACAAACATAAGGAGCTGGGTTCCTCCGTGGGGGTGGGAGCAGGTGTGGGAGCAGAGGTGATGGGCTGATGAATGGTTGTCTGAGTGGTCTGTGGTGAGGTGTGAATTGGGCGTCTGAGAGGTGTAGAGATGGGAGGGCCAGGGGATGAGAAGTGATTAAAATGCAGATTGAGCAGGTTTGATCTGTCTGGGCTATTGTCCTGCAGCTTCGATCGAGGGCTGAAGCCAGTAATGGCCTTCATTCCTTGCCACACTTCCCTGATGTTATTTTGCTGGAGTTTTGCCTCGAGCCTTTTCCCGTACGCTTCTTGCCCTAGTCTGAGCTGGATCTTCAGCTGCTGTTGCACCCTCTTCACCTTGTCCTTATCACCAGAGTTGAAGGCCCGCTTCTTCTTATTAAGTAGATCCTTCAGCTGGCTGGTGATCCAGGGCTTGTTGTTGGGGTAACAGCGGACAGTGCGTGTGGGGACGGCTGTATCCTCACAGAAGTTGATGTAATCTGTTATACAGTCCATCATGCTGTCAATGTTGTCCCCATGCGGCAGGCAGAGCACATTCCAGTCTGTGGTCTCAAAGCAGTCCTGAAGGGCATCGCTGGCTTCCTGACTCCACTTCCTTACAGTCCTAGTGGTGACAGACTGTCTCTTTACTGCAGGGACGTACTGAGGCGTTAACAGGACCAGATTGTGGTCTGATCGTCCCAGTGGGGGCAGGGCAGTGGCACTGTATGCCTCCTTAGAATTGGCATACAGTAAGTCCAGAGTTCTATTGTCCCGACTTTTACAATCCACATACTGATGAAGTGTAGGTAAAACACTGTCCAATGAAACATGGTTGAATTCTCCAGAAATCAGTAATAAAGCCTCCGGGTGTTTAGACTGCAGCACAGCGACCATAGTGTGTATCCTGTCACACGCTACATCTTCATCAGCTGAGGGAGGGATGTAAACTCCAATGAACAGGACAGAAGTAAATTCCCTCGGTAAATAATATGGACGTATTCCTAAGACCATAAGTTCAATGTCCGGCGTACAGATCCGTTCCTTCACATTAATATGGCCAGGATTACACCACCTTTCATTCACACCTTCTTCTTACCGCTAAAGAAAGTGTCTCTGTCCGCATGCACTTAAAGCCTGGTACAGATGCACTGTTGTCCGGGAGGTTTGTATGAAGCCAGGTCTCTGTGAAGCACATGATACTGCTGACAGCGTACTCCCTCTGGGTCCGAACAAGCGCACACAGTTCGTCCATCTTATTTCGCAGTGACCTTACGTTCCCCATCAGAACTGACGGAACTGCAGGCCTAAATTTCCTTCTCCGCTGTTTTGCTCTAACTCCAGCGCGGCATCCTCTGTGCTTCCTCCTCTGTAGTTCCACAGGAATGTCAGGCTTAACTCCAAACAGCACTGGGGACTTGGAGAGTGAAAGAAGGTGCTCTCTGGAATACAGAAAGGGCAGTCTGGACTGCTGAGCCACACAGCAAGAGACAAAGAGGCCAGCAAAAATCAAGAAAAAAAAAAAAAATGCCCAAAAAACATGAGTGTTTTATTGAACAAATAGAGTAGATAAAAATAAAGTACAAAACTTAAAGTGCACACAAGAGTACCATAAAAGGTAGATGTTATCAAGAAAAACGCAGGAGCTACTGTACGCAGCTGCCGCTCTCTCAGGCGCTCAGGGTGTGTGTGAAGTAACAGTACTCATACTTGAGGAACAGTTTTGGTTACTCTTCCCACTACGAGAAAGCTACAAGTGACAAAAGCTTCATGTCGACAATATGAAACGATTTGAACATTTGTGTTTCTTGCAGAGCTTCTTCAGATATGATTAAGTTTGTCTCATTTTTGTGTCTGTTCTTTGAAAATATCAAATTTTGTGAATAATTTCATGTTTTGTCCTTCAAATTACATTAACTTTAAATTATATCAGATGTCCCAACACTCTTGTGTCTACTAATTTCTTGCATCACTTCTTTCTACTTCCATCCATCCATTTTCTTCCGCTTATCTGGGGCCAGGTCACGGGGGCAACAGTCTAAACAGGGACTCCCAGACTTCCTTCACTCCAGACACTTCCTCCAGCTTCTCCGGGGGGACCCCAAGGCGTTCCCAGGCCAGCCAAGAGACATAGTCTGTCCAGTGTGTCCTGGGTCTTCTCTGGGGCCTCTTCCCAGTGGGACATGCCCGGAACACCTCCTGAGGGAGGCGTCCAGGAGGCATCCGGAACAGATGCCCGAGCCACCTCAGCTGGCTCCTTTCGACGTGGAGGAGCAACGGCTCTACTCTGAGCCTGTGTGACTGAGCTCCTCACCCTATCTCTAAGGGTGCACCCAGCCACTCTACAGAGGAATCTCTTTTCGGCTGCTTGTATCTATGATCTTGTCCTTTCGGTCATTACCCAAAGCTCATGACCATAGGTGAGGGTAGGAAAGTAGATTGACGGTAAATTGAGAGCTTTGCCTTTTGGCTCAGCTCCCTCTTCACCACAACGGTCCGATACAGCAACCGCATCACTGCCGACGCTGCACCGATCCACCTGTCAATCTCACGCTCCATCCTCCCCTCACTCGTGAACAAGACCCCAAGATACTTGAACTTCTCGACTTGAGGCAAGTTTCTACTTCTACTTGAGTAATATTATGATGAAGTAAAGTTACCCTTACTTGAGTACAATTTTTGGCTATAGTACCACCTCTGTATACTACAAAAATCTGAGACGGCAGAGAAACTGTCCTTTTGTGTTGATGATTTCTTAATATGGTTTAATGTCATTTGTAGCTGCATGTAAATGTAGCTGAGCTGTATATTCAATATGATGGAACCCTTAAAATATTATAGTGTAGTGTGAAGAGATGGCAGATATTAGTTTATACTTCTTCTACTTTTCATTCACATTTATGGATGTAACACTATTATATCGATTTTAAAAGTCCTATATTACACACAATGGAGCACTTCCTGTATCACCACATGACCTCAGGTGTTTTCTGTTTGAGAGAACTCTAAATGTGCAGGATTTTTGAATTAAACATGTGTGAATGAAACAAAACACAACTCCAGGTGTCTTTGTGATGAGGAAACTACATTACAACATACATCAGAAAATAGTGTAATATGGGCCCTTTAAATAAATGAAACAGCCCCTCCATCCACTTCACACTGACGGACAAGGACAATTAGATGGTGTGAACGCGTGGCTAATCTGTGGCTAATGTGGAGTGTTATGGGTGCAGATTGACAGGTGCTGGATGGCAGGCGAGGAGATGGAGAGATGCATAAGTAGATGAGTGCACATGATTACACCCAGCCTGGGTGTAAGTGCAGCTCTTTGACAGTTCTGTTTTTGTGAGCTCGGGCCTGCAGTCTGAAAGATGCTGCAATCCTTTGAAAGTGTGCAGACAGAGAGGGGCGGAGTTATAGTGGCTTCAATGAGGTGATGGTCTGATCCTGTTGTTTTACATGCCCTTATCTGTCTAATATCACAGCACAGCCACTGGATACATACTGCTGAGATCACAATCAAATGTCCCTATATAGCCACTCAGATACACCAGAGCTTTTATGTGGGGTCCTTGACTTCAAGTGGATATGACAGATTTTCATGTTTTTCAGATTTTGATTTGATGTAGTGAGATAGAGCTATTAGTTATTAAATAGAATTGCATCAACAAAGAAAATTATATTAAAAATGCAGAGACAATTTACATCTAAGTCTAATTAGTGAAATCATAAATATTGTGTAATTTAGGCAAGTTTTGTCCCTTGTTAACATTTGGTAGATAACAGTACTGTAATTACTGTAATGTAATTAATTATATGAAGTGCTCTGCAACAGTGTGAGTGAAGTGCCTCTCTTCTGTCTTCATGACAGTCAAAGCGACTGAAGTTCCCACTGTGGGTAAAATAATGTGCTGTGACCCTGAGGTAGTTCCATTACTGAGGGACGTCCAGTAATCTCCAGTTAGTGCCACTGTGTTTGTCTGTCCCAATGCCTGCTGTACTAGGAGCACACTCGCGCTGGGACTTTTGGGCTGTGCCGTGCACGGGCATGGTTGCCTGGAGTTCTGTGGGCCACGTTCGCACCTGCGTGGCTGGGCCGGGCCGCGGCCGATGGCATCATCGCACGGCGCTGTTTGTTTGGTGCTTTTGGTGGAGAAGGTGTCTCCAGTGGCATGGGGTGTGTATTGAGGATTGTAGGGGGACCAATGTGGGTCCTACTGCGGTGCACGCTCCTCTGTGGGTTTGTGGATGTGGTGGTGGTGCGGGATAGTGGGGGCGGCTGGGGGAGGGAGGCTGTGGGGCTGCTGTTGCTGTCTACGGTCCTTGTCAGGGGTGGGCTTGGATTCGCCGTATGTTTTGGAGCGGACATTGTTTCGTGTTTTCCTTGTGTGGGTGGCATCAGCGCGCGCAGGGCTTGTGTAGTGAAGTCGCGCGTGTGCGCGTGCATGGTTTGGCCCACCTCTTCCAGCTGGGACTTCTCAATTCCATACAAATTGTTTTCTTTTCTGTTTACAGCCGGATCCTGTAGTTTTTCTATCGTTACTACTAGTAGTGGCCACAGCTTATGAAAAACATAGTTCACTAGGTCACGAAGAGCGTTAATCTCATGATAAAAAAAAATGAACGGCGTTAAAATTGTTTTATGTTCACTCATGTTAACTTATGTTAAATTAATAATGCAATATTTTTGATAGCACTAATATATATATACACTGCAATACTCAACAGTAAAAAGGCAATACGCAAAAAGGCTGACTTTCTGCTGGTGTCCCTCCCTTTAATACATGAGAGATGTGAATACAACAATATAATGTACAATAAGTGCTATCACACCTCAAATTTCTGAGCCCTGCATGTACTTTCACATGTAGCACTGAGACAAGTGGCAGAATTACTTTTCAGCTGGTTATACACAGATGGTTCAGTAAAGATCATTTGCATCACTGACTGACTTAATGAGATGCCTTTGACGTAAGAGCTCCTATATGAAGTGCTCTACGCTCTCCTAATGATGACATCACCATATCCCTATGCAATGAAAAGTCCTGTTTCTATATAGAAATATGGCTTCATTTATGACGTTGGTGCTAAAACTGTACATCACACTACACAAATTGCATATTAAAGGTACAATGCCTACATTTTCTGGTGAAGGGGCACCATCTGTTTGTCTCCATATTTGGGACATTCAAAACAGAAACACGGAAAGAGCCAGGTTTCTTGCTTTACAGAGGTAATTTTTAATGTATTCTTATTTAGTATTTAAGACTTACTAAAATAATTAGCCTAAAATACAGTGTTGCCTATTTTTTAGTTTAGGCTTAGAATTCAGTATCACCAAATCCTGCATGTCTTGTTAAAATTTTGTTAAATACACAATTAGAAAATATACTAATGTACTACTACTACTACTACTACTACTACTACTACTACTACTGTACTTTAAGAGATGAGCCCTGTGAGAGAAATGTCCCTGTGAGAGAAAATGCATTTTGAAAAAAAATTAATAAAAATAAAACAGCCACTGAAGTTATAATCTTCGATAAAAATCTATACAAGTTGATGATAAAGTCTCCTGAAATGCTTTTCACTTCACAATCTTGCCAGGGTCAAAGAATGCCAAAAGTGCAAACCAGGGATCAGGGATAAAGGGTGGTTAATCTAGTGATTTTGAGTGTATTTTTGTTTCCTATATTCCACATGTGTCATTCATAGTTTTTGATGTCTTCAATAAACATCTACAATGTAAATAATCATGGAAATAAAGGAAAAACATAAATGAAAAAAGTGTGTCCAAACATTAGGTTGGTAGTGTAACAGGAGAGGCCAAACAGACTTCAAAAGTCCAACAATACAGGTGCATTCACAGCTCAGTGGGTAGGATCATATCTGGTCATAACTCACTTAGAACAGCAGTTATTTTCAGACACAATAGAACAATATAAGAACACAAACTTGACTGTGTGGGAACAATGCTTCATATAAAAGAGTCCAATTAGAGGCCATTCACCACTGCTTTGTATATGTCCTACTACACTGTGTTTACTGGAGCCACTCGCTGTGTGCTCTCCATTAATCACTACAGGAGCAGGAGTGTAGAAGTAAGCAAATCTATGTACACACACACACACACACACACACACACACACGCACACACACACACACACACACACACATGCACACACACATGCACACACACACACATGCACAAACACACACACACGCGTGCACACACATGTATGCACACACACACACAGAAGCATGCACACACACATCAGAGTCCTGCACGGGTCTGATTTTCACAAACCGCACCCACCCGTACCCGTCATACTTTAAACCGCACCCGACCCATTTTCCGACAGAATTGAAATTAAAGTTCCGCACCGGACCCGACCCGCAATAAATAAACCCGCCACCCGAACCGTACCCGAACGAAAATAAATCAGAGAGCCAAAATGAAACTCAAAAGTTTATTGCCATGACAGTAGGCGAAGTGAACTGAAAACGTTGCCTAGACAGACTAATATTAATAATAATAAGAAAAACATGTAGCACAGATACCTCTGAACTCTATTTCATACAGTTGGCAGCCGTGCGCACACATTGAACTGAAATAAGACGAGGCTAAGGCTACGCAAAAGTATTCAAGATCTGCCTACCTTTACTGTCCATTTTGATCTGATTACTCACTCGACAGGAATTCCTACATGGAGGTATGTTTTGTGTGGTGCTTAATGTTACTATGTAAGAAAAGGATATCGTCCACAGTTGATGGCCTCAGCTGACTTCTTCTCTCCTGGATGACATAGCCAGCGCATGAGAAATTTTGCTTGCTTGCGGCACTTAATGCTGGGATAGCGAGAACAGACCTCGCAATGTGAGCAATATTGGGAAACAAGAGCTCATGCTCACTCCACCAGGACAGGACATCAAACGAGTCATCTTTGGGAGTTTTGTAATTAATGTATGCAGCCACTTCATTTTGATACTGCGGGGCCTCATCACTGGAGTCTTCCACATCCGACAATGTGTCAGCTGTCACTCGGGGTCACTTCTGGGGAGGAGGGCGTTGGGACTGCTCTGGACTTCCACGCTTTTCCTTGAGATCTGTCATTAATGAAAAATGAAATAAAAAATATGTTTGTGTTATTAGGCCTATACGTCATATATAGTCTACTGTATGTGTTTATGTGCGTGTCTGTTATGTGCAGTGTTTGCGCCACGCTAACCTTTCATAATGCGCCGCGTCTCGTTGTGGACATTTGCCACTTCGTTACTGTCGGCAAGTAAGTTCATGCTTTTCAGTTTGGGATGGAGAAACATTGCAAGTCTGTGTAAAGGATGGACGTCAAACTTCTCCTGCAGAATGCCGAGGCGTTTCTCCTTCAGTGAGGAAATGGTCATGCTATCTGTAGAACAGGGTTGTAAGTGGCGTCTGATGCGCTCAAACCAAACAATTGTTAGGTGGAGGGTTGGGGTTTTCGATGCCTCTAAAGCTTTGGTAGCCTCCTTAAATCACCCCAAGAACACCACACTATCAGCGAGGGAGTCCTCTGTGCAGCAGGCAGCACAGAGGGCTGCAACTATATTTGCGCCCCTGTCTGTCACGTAGATCAACTTGGAATAGAATTCATCAATGCCAAACCTCTGTAATGCACTGAGGATGGCTGGTTTGATATTGTCTGCCTTTTTACGCAGTGAACTGTCCCACTCTGAAGTACAGAGCACCCGCTCTATTAGCTGCCACTTGTTGTCAATGTAGTGCAGAGTGACGCAGAGGTAGCCAATTTTTCTGTAGTCATTCGTACACATGTCTAAAGTAACTGCACCATTGTGCTCTGACAAGTGCATTTTCAGTTCCGGGATCGTTTGTTGACAAATCTCCTCCGCATATCTGGTCACTCCACGAGAAACTGTGGTAGGGTCAGGCAGCAGTTGCTTAGCATCCACATGGCCAGCTCGTGCACCAACATCTATCAGCCCCTGCGCTAATGCAAAAAAAACCTCGCTGTGTACTGATTCAAAGGGTCGAATATCGTTGCACACAAAATTCACACACAGTTTAGTTATGGCGTCCTTGTCTTCTTTGCGAGGCACCCCCAGTGCTACTTTCTTTTCAATGAAGTTTTCAGTGGTGGACCTGCATGAGTTTTCCAAACTAGCTGCACAGGTGTCCACATGCTTCTTTAGCGACGAGGTCCCACACTTTCAGCTGTCGTGCACAAACACTTTAAGGTATTTCTTACATGCAGTAAAGCCTTCAACGATGTTGTTCTCACCATCGGACACATGCCCAAAATACTTCCACATGTCTGATTTTAGTTTTGTGGAGGTTCTGGCAACAACTTTGTACTGACCATTAACTAACCGTCATTTTGAAATGCACTGCAGGACATTGCGTTGTTCGAAAATGAACGTGGCAAAGATTTCTGGGAATGCGGGCGTGCCGAAAAAACCCCAAAAAAACGTTAGAGTTTACATTTATTTTACATTTACAATCATGGAAATGAGGTTTTGCAGTTCACTACAATATAGGTTATTTTTTGTAGGCATCTTGTTTTAACCGCAGATTAGACCCGTGCTATAGCTCTTCTGACCCGAACCCGCATCCGACACAGCGCAACATTTTCCACCCGTTTCATGAACATTTGCGGTTCACCTGCGGGTATCCGAACCCGTGCAGGTCTCTAACACACACACACACACATGCATGCACACAGTTGCATGCACACAGACAAACACACACGCACGCACACGCACACGCACACGCACACGCACACGCACACACACACACACACACACACACATCATGGCTCTTCCGGGCAACAGGGAGGTGGGTAATACTCAATTCCCTGTACTCAGTTACATTTACTTAAGTATCTTATAAAATAAATGGTACTTTTCAAAGTCCCCTCCTTGAACCGCCACCTTAACGTGGTGGAGAGGTTTGAGTGCCCGAATGATCCTGGGAGCTATGTTGTCGGGGGTTTCATGTCCCTGGTAGGGTCCCCCAAGGCAAACAGGTCCTGGGGGACAGGTCAGACTAAGAGCGGTTCAGAAGCCCCTATGATGAGAAACAAAGCAAGGCCAGTTACGTCAGCCGGCTTGGCGTTACCGGGCCCCACCCTGAAGCCAGGCCTGAGGTGGGTGCTCGACACCAAGCGTCTGGTAGCCGGGCCTTCCCCCATGGGGTCCAGCTGGATACAGCCCAAAGGAGCGACCTGGGGCCGTCCTCCCGTGGACCCACCACCTGCAGGAGGATCCATAGGGAGCCAGTGCAGGGAGATCTGGGTGGCAGTCGAAGGCAGGGGCCTTGACGACCGGATCTCTGGACATAGAGACTAGCTCTGGGGACATGGAATGTCACCTCATGCGGGAGGTTGAGTGTTACCGACCATATATAGTCACACATAGCTTGGCCTCTGGAACACAACTCCTTGAGGCAGGTTGGACTCTCCACTTCTCTGGTGTTGCCCGTGGGGCGCAGCAGCAGGCAGGTGTGGGCCTGCTCATTGCCCTAGAACTCAGCCGCCATGTGTTGGAGTTCACCCCAGTGAACAAGAGGATCGCATCCCCGTGCCTTCGGGTCAGGGATAGGTCTCTCACTGTTGTGTCAGCCTTCAGGCCAAACAGCAGAGCAGAGTACCCAGCCTTCTTGGACTCCGTTGTTCTACTGGGTTACTTCAATGCGCACGTGGGCAATAACAATGACACCTGGAGAGGGGTGATTGGGAGGAACGGCCTCCCTGATCTGAACCCAAGCAGTGTTCTGTTATTGGACTTCTGTGCTAGCCACAGGTTGTTCATAACGAACACCATGTTCGAGCACAAAGGTGTCCATCAGTGCACGTGGCACATGGACACCCTAGGCCGGAGGTCGATGATCGACTTTGTTGTTGTGTCATCTGACCTCCGGCCGCATGTCTTGGACACTCGGGTGAGGAGAGGGGCAGAGCTATCAACCGATCACCACCTGGTTGTGAGTTGCGTCCGCTGGTGGAGGAGGAAGTCGGAAAGACCTGGCAGGCCCAAGCGTATAGTGAGGGTCTGTTGGGAATGTCTGGCAGAGCACTCTTCCAGGGGAGGCTGGGGACATGGAGTCCGAGTGGGCTTTGTTCTCGGCCTCTATTATTGATGCGGCCGCTTGTAGCTGTAGTCGTAAGGTCTCTGGTCCCTGTTGCGGCAGCAATCCCCAAACCTGGTGGTGGACACCGGAAGAAAGGAATGCCGTCAGGCTGAAGAAGGAGTCCTATCGGGCCTTGTTGGCTCGTGGGACTCCTGAGGCAGCAGACAGGTACCGTTGGGCCAAGCGTGCTGCAGCCCGGGTGGTCACAGAGGCAAAACCTCAGGGTTGGCAGGAGTTTGGAGAGGCCATGGAGGAGGACTATTGGACGGCCTCAAAGAAATTCTGGGAAACCGTCCGAAGCCTCAGGAGGGGGAAGCAGTACTTCACCAACACTGTTTATAGTGTGGGTGGAGAGCTGTTGACTTCGATGTTGTCGGATGGTGGAAGGAATACTTTGAGGATCTCCTCAATCCCACCATCACGTCTTCTGAGGAGGAAGCAGAGGCTGGGGACTCAGAGGTGGACTCGTCCATCACCCTGGCTGAAGTCACTGAGGTGGTTGGCAAGCTCCTTGGTGGCAAGGCTCCGGAGGTGGATAAGATCCGTCCTGAGTATCTTAAGTCTCTGGATGTTATTGGGGGTGTCTTAGCTGACACGTCTCTTCAACATCGCATGGTGGTCGGGGACAGTACCTCTGGAATGGCAGACCGGGGTGGTGGTCCCTCTGTTTAAGAAGGGGGAATGGAGGGTGTGTTCCAACTACAGGGGAATCACACTCCTCAGCCTCACCAGTAAGGTCTATTCCAGGGTACTAGAGAGGAGAATCCTCCAGTGTTCCTGGTTGCGGAACACTGGCATAGCTCTATACTCTCCATCTGGTGCTCGAGGGTTCATGGGAGTTTACCCAACCAGTCCACATGTGTTTTGTGGATCTGGAGAAGGCATTCGACTGTGTCCCTCATGGGGTCCTGTGGGGAGTGCTCTGGGAGTATGGGGTCCAGGGCTCTTTGCTAAGGGCTGTCCGGTCCCTGCATGACAGGACAGCATTGCCACATCACATCACATTGCCGGCAGTAAGTTGGACCTGTTTCTGGTGCATGTTGGACTCCACCAGGGCTGCCTTTTGTCACAGGTTCTGTTCATTGTATTTATGGACAGAATTTCTAGGCACAGTCAGGGCTGGAGGGGATCTGGTTTAGGGACCACAGGATCTCATCTCTGCCATTTGCAGATGATGTTGTCCTGATGCCTTCATCGGACCGGGATGTCCAACGTGCACTGGGGCGGTTTGCAGCCGAGTGTGAAGCGGCTGGGATGGGGATCAGCTCCTCCAAATCCGAGGCCATGGTTCTTGACTGGAAAAAGGTGGCTTGCCCTCTCCGGGTTGGTGGAGAGTCCTTGCCTCAAGTGGAGGAGTTCAAGTATCACGGGGTCTTGTTCACGAGTGAGGGGAGGATGGAGCGTGAGATTGACAGGCGGATTGGTGCAGAATCGGCAGTGATGTGGTCTCTGTACCAGACCATTGTGGTGAAGAGGGAGCTGAGCCGAAAGACAAAGCTCTCGATTTTCCAATCAATCTATGTTCCTACCCTCAACCTATGGTCATGAGCTTTGGGTAATGACTGAAAGGACAAGATTGCAGATACACGCGGCCGACATGAGTTTCCTCCACAGAGTGGCTGGGCGCTCCCTTAGAGATAGGGTGAGGAGCTCAGTCACATGGGAGGAACTTGGAGTAGAGGGCATCTGTTCCGGATGCCTCCTGGACGCCTCCCTCGGGAGATGTTCCGGGCATGTCCCACTGGGAGGAGGCCTCGGGGAAGACCCAGGACACGCTGGAGAAACTATGTCTCTCGGCTGGCCTGGGAACGCCTTGGGGTTCCCCCGAAGGAGATGGAGGAAGTGTCCGGGGTGAAGGAAGTCTGGGAGTCCCTGCTTTGACTGTTGCCCCCGTGACACAGCCCCGGATAAGCGAAAGAAAGTGGATGGATGGATGGACTTTTCAGAGTACTTTTCTAGCAGCATTGATTTATTCCTGATTGAGTGATTTTTAATTTTTTTTTTTTTTTTTTTGTACTCAGTACAGTACTCTTACTAAGTAAAAGTTTTGGTTTCTTTACCCATTGCGAGTAAATCTGCAAATGACAAAAGCTTTATGTTGACAATATGAGATGATTTGAACATTTGTGTTTCTTGCAGCGCTCCTTCAGATATGATTTAGTTTGTCTCATTTTTGTCTGTCCTTAAAATACCAGATTGTGTGCATTATTTAACATTTTCAATTTACATTAACTTCAAACTATAACTCTCTCTATATATTCTACTAATATACTCTTTTACTTGAGTAATCTCTTGGACCACTGCTTTGTACTTCTACTTGAGCTACATTCCTTTGAAGTAACCTTACTACTGCCAATCTGAGCCATCGGCCCCTCCCACCTATAAAATGCGGGGGAAGTGACCTTAAAGAGATGATAAATAAATAAACCTACTCTGCACTAATAATAATAATAATAATAATAATAATAATAATAATAATAATAATAATATAAAAAAGTCTCAGGTTATCTGTGCATAACCTAAAATCTCAACACCAGTACCTAAAAACAAATATATGAGTGACAGAGTGCCTTTGAGTCAAAAACAATAGGTCCAGATCCGTGTCCACCCTTGTGGCAGTTCCCCTTCTGAGGCGCTGGGAGTTTAAAATGCAGACGGTTTGATCACTTTTGTAGCGTGCACCCTTGGGCCTGAGCCAGTCAAAGTGCTAGTGCTGAAAGAAGAGCATATATTATTCATCAGCACTGCACAAATTGACTATACAGAAAGTCATTTATTTTCACTGCAAATATGTCTCCTCAGTGTCCACTATTCCCCACTCACATTTCAGACCGGACTGCACTGCCAAACAGGAGCTGAAATGACTGAAACGCACAATGTTAAAAGTCCTATATTATACAAAACTTACTCTTGTGAGCTTTAAGCCATGTTATAAAGTTGTACTACATGACGCTGCCAAATCCAGAGCAGTGAGCGTGTACCCAATATGACATGGCAATTGTGTTTGTTGCACTGCTTCTTAGGATATTAGTTTAGTTTTTTCTCAGATCAGCCAGCTTTCTTACAGTTCCTCTAACTTAAAGGTGCATTGTGTAACTTTTTTGATGGAGGGTCCATCAAATGCTTTTCTCCATAGAGAAACCACTGGTCACTGAATAAATGGAAAGTAGAGCTGTTTGTCATATTGTGGAACATTCCAGGCAGAGCAATGACCTATCCAAGCAGGTGTTGTATAACATTTACTTGAAATGACTTCACATGTAACCTTTCTTGCAGTGTAATCATATCATGTATTTGCGTAATGGGCAGAATACACAGGACAAACTGGCTTCACAAAGGACTCACAGAGTTTGAGTTGGTTTTCTTCTTCATGGGCTGATTCATAACATGTGTTCTGGTTTTATTGACCATGGGAGTCAATGGGGCGAGAGAGGGCACAGCCACAGCATTGAGGTGGTAACATCTACAGTATATGTAACATTTCATGTATGCATCAGAAAATTCAACTTTGCTCCTGCCTCAAATCCCTGGGCAAGGCCCCTGGCCCATAATAATACTAAGATTTATACAGCATCTTTAAGCGCACCCAAAGCTCTTCACAGTGCATTATTCATTCATTACACACTCCACACTCGGTGGTAGTAAGATATTATTGTAGCCACAGCTGCCCAGGGGCAGAGTGACTTCCAATCTGCACCATCCATCTCCATCCATCTCCGACCACTACCAACACTCACACACACATCACATTCATACATATGATGCTTAAATGTGTTTAACTCCTGCTGGTTGCTGCTGCATTAGACGTAGTTCAGATCATTCATAATGTGTATTTGGTTTTCTGAACTGTTGACTTTCATGGATCTTACGGAGCATTCATGTAAGTTTGATCTCCTCATAGTAGGTTTGTACGGTTGGATAACATAAAGAGCTGTCTGCTATGGATGGGGTGAATATCTCATAGCCTGTGCCTTTGGGTGCTGCCCCAGAAGTCAAAGCACCCTGCCCAGTATTTTTAAAGCTGTGTGCGTGCGAGTGGAAGTGCGTGTGCCTGTGTGTGAGAGCCTGTGCGTGTGTGGACTTGCCTCACTGCAGCAGGTTACAGCTTTGGGCTGCTCTCCCCAATCCTCTCTGCCTTTGATCCCACTTCAAACAGCTCACCTGAGAGAGAGCACATGCACTTCCACTCACATGCACGCTCACCTGAGAGAGAGTGTACACACTTGCACTCATGTGCATGCTCTTCCACTCACATGCACATGTATTTACTTGTGTGCACGCTTAATCACACATGCAAACACCTTTCACAATGTGCACAATTCTCCACACCTGTGTATGTCCATAAAGGACCATGTCCATTAGTGCTGTACCTCCTCATGTACATGCTCCCCCTCACATGCACGCTCTCCTCCTCACATGCACGCCCGACCACCCTCCTACTCATGTGCATGCTCCTCCTCACATGCACACTCTTCTCCTCCCTATATGCATGATTCTCTTCAAATACACACACCTCTTCACATGCACATTCCGCTTCACATGCACTGTCCCCCTCACGTGCACACTCTTCCTCACGTGTTCACTCCCCTTCACATGCCTGCTCCTCCTCACATGAACGCTCCCTATCACGTGCACACTCCCCCTCACAAACACACTCTACGTACCTCATGTGCACACTTGCTCCTCTCATGCACTCTTCTCCTCATACACACTCCCCTTCACGTGCATGCTCCTCCTCACATGCATACCCCCCCTCACGTGCACATTCCCGCTCACGTGCACTCTTCATCATATGCACACACCTCCTCAAATGAGTGAGAAGAGTTTAACAGATGGAACTAAACATGTGACAGGACTGGCTCTACTCTGGCACCGTCGACAGAACAAGTTACTCATTTTAGCTGCTCATTTTGGACATATTTCCAAACAACAGTTTGCGAATCAGAGAGAGTGAACTTCATAATGAGGAGGCTGCACTAACCAAATCCAGATCAGGAATTTGTCTATACTATAATAATGCTGAGGAAAAATGAACTGAAATAATACACTGAACATCACCACCAATCATTCACACACACCCAATTCATACCAAGCGAGGTAGGATGAAGTGTCTTGCATGACACAACAACAAGTATGCACTAGTCACTGCTGCCCCACTATGGTATTCGCAGCAGTCTCCCATCAAAGAGCCTGTCCTGTTTAGTTTTTTTAAATCAGATGTGAGCGGGCATACGCATGGTGGTATGACATGATATGGTGATATAAATTTGATATTTTGCAGTGACATCACATAGAGGGATGGCAGAATGTTCAGCAGTTACCATAGTGACACACTGCACACATTAGCAAACACAGCCAGTTTTTAGATTGTCATGAAAAAAATATAACATTCATTTAAACAACATATTTTCAGAAACCTGTGATCAATACGAGCATGGTCCTGTTTAGGAGTTTGAGTTTCCTCAAAAAGTTGACAGTGACTAACTGAAAAAACTGTTGGCCAATGCTAGCTAGCTTGTGACTGTAATGTTATTTGAGAGAGACTTGTAGAGAGATAGCACAAATCAGCTCACCTGTTTTAATTTCTGCGAAGTCATTTTTTTCTGGTCAGATTGTGTTAAAATAAAGCTCAGATTAAAGTCTATCTTGAGTAACAGAGCTTAACACAGAGCAGCGCCTCTACTGCCCCAAGTAATGTTGATGGCATCTGGCAACATGGCCACGTAAAGTCAGATCTAATATGGTATAGCTGATACATCTAGGTGGTCTGTTAGCTTTCCCAGAGCTCCTTTGACATCCAAGTAAAGGCAAACTCAATTGAAATTGCACATGTTCAGTTATTCCATGCCATGTCTTTCTATTTTTTCCATTTCCAAGCATTTGACAGAACATACAAGTGCAGATATTGACCCTTCCCCGGACCTTCAGATCAGACGAAACATACAATCTTTCCTAAAGAGTGAGTGCAGTTCTGAGGCATGACTTTGGTTCAAGGTCAAACATGTACACAGCAGGTGGCGGTGGTTAGCCCCCCACTCTTGTTCAACTGGGGAGAAGGGCTGGTAAGGAAAACAGTTTGAAATATATATTGTTAAAGGGCCCATTTTATGCTGTTATCTATAATTTTGCTTCCTCATCAAAAACACACCTGGAATTTTGTTTCATTCACACACGTTTAACACACAAACCCTGCATAATTAGTTCTTCTCTTACACAGAAAACACTCTGTTCGACCTTGTGATGTCATGTGATGATGCAAGAAGTGCATCACTATATGTTTTTAAACATACAACTTGTGAGCCTTGGCATCGACAATCTCTGCTGAACGAAAGGTAAAAAGAGATGTTAACTTGAAAACTACCGCTACATGACATCACAAAGTGCAACAGAGCATTGTGAGTTTTGGAGATGCAGACAGATTAATATTATCCAGGATTACTCAAACATGTGTGAAAGAAACAACACAACACAACCAGGTATGTTTTTGAGGAGGTAAAAATATTATAACATGGTTTAAAGCTCGAAAGGAGCCATTTAGTGTAATACAGGACCTTTAAACATGAACTTACATTAGATGGTAAGTAAAGTAGTCACAATAATGTGCACACTAGGGAGCGCAAGAAGGGGGAAAATGCATAAAAAAACAAGGAAGTTTAATGTATATCAATAGGTTAGAAATCTAATACGGGGTTATTGTAGCAGTTTGCTAGTTTTTCTGGGTAATATACTGTGTGTCAGCTATAGTTGAATTATGTATGTGATTTTATATGAATATCAGTTATAATTATATTAAAATACAGTAATGAAATAAGACGGAATTTTCTCCACATGAGGTCCACGTCATTAAAAGCAGCTGGCAGGAAAACATCCATATATGTCTTGCATTTGCTAACATTTGATTAAATTAATTTAAATAAATATGTGTCAGTGCTATTATCACACGTTAGGATAGAATGTACTTCACTAAGATTGCAGTATCATGGAATATTTTCTGTTGCAGCATATCACATGTAAAAATGTGTTTTGTATTGATGGGATCCCATTAGTGCAAACAGGATGTTGCTATTCTTTCTGGGGTCCAATAAGGATTCATTTGTATTAGTGCTGTCAAAAATATCGCACTATTAACGTGTTAATGCAAAACAATTTTAACGCCATTAATTTTATTTATCACGAGATTAACGGTCTTTGTGACCTAGTGAACTAGTTTTTTCATAAGATGTGGCCACTGCTAGTAACATTAGAAAAACTACAAGATCCAGCTGTAAACAGGAAGGAAAACAATTTGTACGAAACTGAGAAGTCCCAGCTGGAGGAGTTGGGCCAAAGCACGCGCACATGCACAACTTCACAACACAAGCCCTGTGTGCGCGCTGATGCCACCCACACGAGCAAAACACGAAACAATGTCCGCTCCAAAACATACGGTGAATCGGCGCCCATCTCCGTCTAGGACCGTGGACAATGACAGAAGCCCCACAGCCTCCTGGCTGCCCCCACTCCCCCTGCACTGCCACCACATCCACAAACCCACGGAGGAGCGTGCACCACAGCAGGACCCACATTGGTCCCACCACTCAATAGACACTCCATGCCGCTGGACCCACCCTCTCCGCCAAAAGTGCCAGCTGCGCCGTGCGACATGTAAACAAACAGCGCCTTGTGATGACGCCATTAGCCATGGCCCGGCTGCACAGGTGCGACTGCGGGCCACAGAACCCCAGGCAACCGCGCCAGAGCATGGCATGGCCCAAAGGTTCCAGCACGAGTGCGCCCCTAGTGCAGCAGGCGTTATGCAGACAAACACAGTGGCACTAACTGGAGATTACTGGATGTCCCTCAGTAATGGAACTACCTCAGGGTCACAGCACATTATTTTACCCACAGTGGGAACTTCAGTCGCTTTGACTGTTATGAAGACATAAGAGAGGCACTTCACTCACACTGATGCAGAGAGTTGAACATCAAACACAAAATTGTCTCAAAGACAAGAATTGTTATGGTTTGAAAATACAAAAAAAAAAACAACAAAAAAAAAAACAACATTTGCACAAAGCAAGGATATCCACTTTTCTATGTTGATAAGAGTATTAAAATGATGATTCCCAGGGACAAAAATCGCGAGTTAACTATGACATTCATGAGATTAATCGCGATTAAATATTTTAATCGATTGACAGCACTAACATGTATACAAATAATAATAATAATAATAATAATAATAATAATAATAATAATAATAATACATCTATTGTTCATTCATTATTAAATATCTTCATCGCATTATGTTGTTGCCGTTTTTCCTTACTAGTGAAATTATAAATAATCCCTATCCTGACATTACATGCAGAGTTGGTTCAATGGATGATGTTTAAGTAATAATCTAAATCTTCTTTTAACTCTACCAGAGTTAATGGAAGCCAAATCCATGCATACATTGCTCTGTATGTGAATGCTTTCTGAATAATATTTGATTTTACTTTTTGGTAGAATGAACTTGCTATAGCATGTCAGGTGCTGTGTTTTATTTTGAAGAAGGCTGAAATCACCATTCATAGTTGTGAATGGTGATTTCAGCCTTTTTTTTTTTTTTTTTTTTTTTAGCTTAGCTACAATAATAACAGGTTTATCATCATATTTGACATAAAAGTGACAAGTTATAAGTCCATAGGTCCAAGTCCATAGGTTTGGGGGTTTTGGCATGTACACGTGAGAAGCAGTGGTAGGAGAAGGTTTGGGCGCGTACATATGAGGAGCAGTG
This sequence comes from Taenioides sp. WSHXM2023, assembly GCA_029959045.1. NCBI lineage: Eukaryota > Metazoa > Chordata > Actinopteri > Gobiiformes > Gobiidae > Taenioides > Taenioides sp. WSHXM2023. Next base: position 33,396,936 of record CM057094.1, on the reverse strand, counting down.
GTAGGAGAAGGTTTGGGCGCGTACATATGAGGAGCAGTGGTAGGAGAAGGTTTGGGCATGTACACGTGAGAGGCAGTGGTAGGAGAAGGTTTGGGCGCGTACATATGAGGAGCAGTGGTAGGAGAAGGTTTAGGCGCGTACATGTGAGGAGCAGTGGTAGGAGAAGGTTTGGGCATGTACACGTGAGGAGCAGTGGTAGGAGAAGGTTTGGGCGCGTACATGTGAGGAGCAGTGGTAGGAGAAGGTTTGGGCACGTACATGTGAGGAGCAGTGGTAGGAGAAGGTTTGGGCGTGTACATGTGAGGAGCGGTCATAGGAGAAGGTTGGGGGTTTGGGCGTGTACACGTGAGGAGTAGTAATGGGAGAAGTTTTGAGGGTTTGGGCATGTACATGTGAGGAGCAGTGGTAGGAGAAGGTTTGGGGGTTTGGGCGTGTACATGTGAGGAGCAATGATAGGAGAAGTTGTGAACAGCAGTGGTAGGAGAAGATTTGGGCGTGTACATGTGAAGAGCAGTGGTAGGAGAAAGTTTGGGTGTGTACATGTGAGGATCAGTGGTAGGAGAAGGTTTGGGCGCGTACATGTGAGGAGCAGTGGTAGGAGAAGGTTTGGGCGCGTACATGTGAGGAGCAGTCGTAGGAGAAGGTTTGGGCGTGTACATGTGAGGAGCGGTCATAGGAGAAGGTTGGGGGTTTGGGCATGTACATGTGAGCAGCAGTGGTAGGAGAAGATTTGGGTGTGTACATGTGAGGAGCAGTGGTAGGAGAAGGTTTGGGCGTGTACATGTGAGGAGCAGTGGTAGGAGAAGGCTTGGGCGTGTACATGTGAGGAGCAGTCGTAGGAGAAGGTTTGCTCTGTGACACAGAGCTGCAGTGCAGAGTGAGCTTCCTTCTGGACTAAATTATTAAGCAGTTCCTATACTTAGTGCTACAGCAGAGTATTAGCCACGGTAAGATGGCTGTGTGGAAACAAACATATGAAGAAGCACTTTCATATAAAATGTTTCATACCTCTGTTAGAATTGTCAAGTATAAAAATCATAATTTTAATGTTGAAAATAACATTTTATTGTCTAAAGAAATTATTATTATTATTATTATTATTATTATTATTATTATTATTATTATTATTAATTTGTTTATTTATTTATTTTCATTGTGGTATCGGAATCAGTATTGAGTCTATTCCTCAGTATCAAAATTGAGTTTGAAATAAGTATCATGACAACACTAACCTCAATATAAGATAAGATTACCATGGGGAAAGTATAGATTATAACATATAACGAGAACTTGGTGTGATTAATCATTGAGTGCATTGTGTTTTAAAGTTGCACTATGGTCTGTTCTGTAGAGAGGATCACCCACTCCCTGTTAGAGTGATGATATCAAGAATGATCCAAAGGCTGGTGGTTCGAATCCTGCTCTCCACATAAACATTGTTGGTAGACCGGTCTGCTCCATTGGTCAGATCCACTGGCCAGAGGTTGGTGTGATTCCAGCTCCCACAGATGAATGTTGTCATTGTGTACTTGGGCAATGCACTTAACCCACCTCACCCCCAATGCCTGTGTGCACACATCTATGAGTGTATGTGTGAATGGATGCGTGGTTTTTTAATGCAAAATGTTTTGAGCACCTTGAAGGTGGCAAAGCGCTATATAAAAATGTGACAATTCAATGGCATACTATGGAATGCTATGGAATATTTCAGGCTAAGGATAAAGATCTCCATGGAGACAAGCAGGCAGCAGACCTTCCATTTGTCTTGTCCCAGTACATATATATTGTATAAGCAGTTCTTGAGGTCAAAGTAAGTCCACTGCATCTTATTATAAAGTGTTTTATTGTCCAATAATCAGGAAGTGCCTGTTAGCCTGCAACTTGTTGTTAGCTTTACCATGATGGCTAAAGCCTGCACTAATCTCTAAGAGTTCTGAAAAGCAAATAAACTCATGGTAGTGAATATTTAGGATGCTCAGAATGCATAAGGTAAGTGAGGATTCAATTCGGACTACTGCAAACTGTTTAAATCAACTAGTTCTCTTCATCAAATGTGTGAAAAAAACAAGAGGACTTACTTCATTGCACCGTTTAGCCTATGCTGGTGTACCACAAGAAAAAGCAATGGCAAAAATACAATTGTGTAGTTTCATAATCTTCTGGGGGCTTTTGAGCTGCCCTACTTTCCCAGATTGCTTTGCTGATGCATTGAACAGCGTTTTAGATTTGAAAAATTTAAAGGCACTGTACCTGATGTTTTCTGCCTTAAAATATGAAAAACAGTACTAGTTAACAAGTTATTTCTCACATACCCTGTGCATTCCAAGCATAATAATTTATATGAATGCTCTTCACAACTCTAAGAGACCAGTGCAGAGTTTTGTTGTGACAGTAAAGCTAATAGCAACTAGCATACTTATGCACTTCCTGAGTACTAGACAATAAAATGCTTTCTCATTAGAAGCAAACAGCACACAGTCGACATTGTTTGAAAGCAATCTCAAATATTGCTCAAATACATGGGAAAAAAGCAAACAGACATATTGTGCTTGTGTCTGCTATTTAGTTATTATCTATAACACCCGTGGATCTTTATGTATAATTTGCATAATTTATCTATGCAATATTTATCTAAAACAACTTAATAAAAGAAACAAGTCTAATTTGTTGCTTTTTTTTTTTTTTTTTTTTTTTCATTAAGGTGACGTAAAATTGGAGAAGTACATTGCAGTGTATCTGCAATATTGTGTCTTGAATACAGGAGATTAAATACTGGAGATTAAATAACACACCAAATACAACTTTGGGTGAGTAAATGGTTAGGGAAAACAACCATAATGTGGTTACTGGTCCTAATAAGTAAATTTTCAGAATAGGTCTGCTTTAAGTGTTCATTACATTCTCCACTAGAATTATTGTTGTGTATGAAAGGTATTGCGCATGATAAGCAATTAGTTTAGAGTGGAAACCAGTGAGAGGAGAGGGAGTGTTTTTTGTAGGTCTAACTCAGAGCCTATTCAGTTTATTCATAGTTAAACATATGTTGTGTTTGAAGATAACACATTTACACACTCATTCTTGACAAGTGCACATGTTTATGTATGTATGAAATGGCTTTCACAAAACAACGCTCTGCCAGCTGCTGTAAAGTGCATGTCTCGCCTCCGAACGCATCACGACAACACTCAAACACCACTGTTAATAAAAAGTGAGTTTCACCACAGGAGCCATACACGCGCTAAACGGCCAGCTTTTATCAGCGCTTCCATGGAAGCGCTGTGTGCGGAGTCCATTTAACACGCTCCGGCATTCCAAATGCTCTCCCACACAACACCAGCACTGCTACAGGCCCATTCAAAGACCTCTATTCAAATCTCATCTGCATAGGCAAACATCGCACTCAATATCAACAAACAAGCGTGGACAAAGACATACTGTACATGCACGTTGGCAAAGTGATGCCAAGCTAACATACATGCAAATCACTATGGATGAGAGGCGCCCACGGATTACACTCCAATATGGAAGTAGGCGGCTGCTTTTGAGATTGCTTTCCTCCGCTCCTCATCTCTGCTGCTTCCCTCTCTCTTTTCCTCCTTTCTGCTGTTAAATCCCCTTATTCCAGGCCTCCCCCTCTGTCTAGCTGTAGCCGATTAATTGCTTTCTGAGTCACCTAATTCCGCCAAGGCTGGATGAGGAGATGTAGGGGCAGGCAAAGGAAACATATTGAAACATTTAACAGCTCAAACTTGCACTGGCTCCATCCCGCTGTCAACAGCTCTGGACTTGTCAGTTACCGGCACTCAGTGAGTCAAGTTACATAGTGCTTTAAATCCACATTGTGCAGTTATTGCTAGTGATAATGTCAGTGTTTGCTGTTATTCAAATTAAACTTTACACTATTACTCTATTTTTTTAAAAGACGGAGTAATAGGCAAAATACACTTTTTGGTGTTGTTCTCTCATCAAAAACATGTTTGCAGAGGTTTAAATCCATGCATGTTTAAGTAATCTGGTAATCTCTCCTAGGTCCTATTTGAATCCCCCTTACGGTTTGTTTTCCATGCTCCCACACAATAATTCTCAATAAATATACAAAAGCATGACAAAACAATACACTACAATTTCACAAACCTGATGCTATGTGCAGTACTTTTACTAGCACACCTATTGTAATGTGATAGCACTCTGCAGTGGGAGTGTCAGAATGTTCAAAACAAAACTGAAGTGACTACAGTGTAGCATCCAGAGAACCTAGCTAGAAGATTAGCTTGAACTGTGCATGTTCAGCTGATGGGGCCCAAGTAAATGCTTGAAATATATTTCAAACCAGGCTAACTGCATGCATGAAATCTTGCTAATGATGACTGTTGTGTGACAGAAGTGGTGAGAATACTTGTATAACCATGTTATTTCTTGAAGTCAACGAGAGAACATGCACATCACTGCCATGGCGATGAGCTGCGCCAGATGTTAGCACTGCCTCGGATTAGCTGCATCTGGAGCACAACTGGGCCAGAGGACCAGAGCAGCAGAGCTCCATGAGGATGGCAAAAGTCAGTGCATGTTTCATCTTTTCATTTGGCTCATTCTAGAAGCCATCTTCATTGGTTGATTATTTATGTGTTAGCTTTGAGTTGGCCAGGGTGCAGTAGGGCCCAAAGTTGGTTAGTGTTCAATTACAGTCAATTACCTTAACTTAAGTATCATTTTTACACCTACTTATATTTGACAGTGTATAGTAGTACCCAATGGTACTCTTACTTGAGTAAACATTTCGCTTAGCTTGAGTTGACCAGGATTCAGTAGGGCCCAAAGATGGGTAGTATTCAGTAACAGTTCTTCAATGAATTTACTCTAGTAGCATTTTTAATAATGAAAGCACCTTCTTAAATAATAGTACTCTTACTGTTTTGGTTACTTTAGGTTCTTTTTCTAATGGTCATGGTCTATACCACACCTGGTGCACAGAAGAAGCATGGATCGTGACCAAGGTACGAGACCTGCTGCAACCTTGTACACACAGTCTTGCATAATACTCCAGACTGCTTAAAAGGCCTGTATTATGCTCATTTTTTATCTCTGTTGTAACCTCATCACAAATATACCTGGAGTTGTGTTTTGTTTCATTCACACGTTTAACTCTTCTTAAACTGAAAACACTCCATTCCACCTTGTGATGCCATCAAGTGGTGATACAAGAAAGTACTCCACTGTGATTTTAAACTTCATACACCTTCAGTAGAATAATTTGAAAAAAAAAAAAAAAAAAAAATTGCCAAAACTTTGAAGCTTTGAAGCCTTGTTGAAACAGTTTTGCTTCTCTGTGCACCAGAAGATATTGCCGACTTTCTTTGGCAATCTCATTCTCATCTGAACAAAGGGTAAAAAAAAACAACAAAGTTTTTAAAAGGTTATTCATGTGTATTTTGAGAAAGCAGTTCAGTTGAGGCTAAACACTTTAAAACTGCCACATGACATCACAAGTTGGAACAAAGCAATTTTGAGTCCCCACAGGCTCATAATAAAGGTTTACTTGCATGTGTGAATGAAACAAAACACAATCCAGGTATGTTTGTATTTCCACCTTCATGTGTTCTGGTATGATCACATCTGATGAAGTTATGGCAAAATGTGTATCCATGGACTCAGTTTGTACTTCTCTCCTCAACACAAGTCAGTAAATATTGTGGAGTCCCATAACAAGATTTGTTCATCTTTAACAAATGTACAATTGACAGCAGCCCCAATGAACAGCCCTGCTGCAGTCTTGTCAAACACAGGGACGAGCCATATTCATTTGCTACAGTAGTTATTGTGCACTCGCTCTCTCTCGCTCTCTCTCTCTCTCTCTCTCTCTCTCTCTCTCTCTCTCTCTCTCTCTCTCTCTCTCTCTCTCTCTCTCTCTCTCTCTCTCTCTCTCTCTCTCTCTCTCTCTCTCTCTCTTCTTTCTTTCTTTCTCTCTCTATTGACTTAAAAGCATCAAATGGTGTTTACATCACCATTGTGCTGCCTGCCCAGATTTTCTCAGTGTCTTATTCTACACTCTTTGGGTTGTTCTACATTCACTGTTACTGGGTTAAACATTACAGTGATCACATTTTTATTAATAATTGTATTAATTGTATTATTTTTATTGAGTAACAGTACTCTTACTTGAGTAAAAGTTGTGGTTACTCTTCACACTATGATTAAGTATAAAGTGACAAAAGCTTTATTTTGACAATATGAAATGATTTGAACATTTGTGTTTCATTTATTTTATTTTTGGTGCCTGTCCTTTGAAAATATTAGTAAACTATTTAATGTTTAGTCCTTCAAATTACATTAACTTCAAATTATAATTCGGATGAGATCCCAACAGTTAGTCTTTAAGTAGTACTTTTCCCAAATACTTTTTTACTCTTACTTTAATCTTGAGTAATTTCTTGGACCCCTAATTTGTACTTCCACTTCTTACTTGAGTACATTTTTGGTTACTCTACTCATCTCTGATCATGCATTATTCAATTGCAGGTGTTCTTAATGATAAAAAGTGCCTTGAAAAACATGTAATTTTACTGTGGGTAGGCTGTCCCTGCAGATATCTCATGCATAATTTGGCCTGGTGGCATGACCTACTTGTTTCCATTGAGAGTGCATAAATTGCATCTCCCTACACCAAAATTTTCATAGTGGAGCTTTATATAAATAAACACACACGCACACGCACACGCACACACACACACACACACACACACACACACACACACACACACACACACACCAACTCATTCACATTTCCATGACCCCACTCTTTGCAAGAATTGGTGATGCACACAAAGCAAGTCCACTATGCTAACTATCTGAGATCTGTTGATATTTATCTAAGGGGTTTTAAATTAGCCTCACATAGTTTAAGCCATAGTTAACTGAATTCTTGATTTGGCATTTATGTCTTTCAAAGTTGAGTATTAATTAACCATTTCACTTATCTTGAACAGATGAAACCTACATTGAAATTGCATCCACACACAATAAACTCTAAAACTAAATGCTTGTAATCCATAAGTACGCGCAGGTGCACACAGTCACCGCCATCATGGTTCCATGTGTTGTGCCTCAGCTTCAGAGCCTCCGGGGCCCATGAATTCCTGATCGATCCAGAACAAAGACTGATGCTTGATCTGACTCAGCTGTGTAACACTGAACTGACTAACAACACGGTTACCATGGGCACCATGGGTCACCACGGTTACCAGGGATAACGTTGTTTCCTTATCACAGATATACCTGAGTTGTGTTTTGTTTCATTCACACATGTTTAACACACAAACCCTGCATATTTAGACTGAGTTCTTTTCTCAAACAGAAAACACGCTGTTCCACCTTGTGTCATGTGGTAATACAAGAATTTGATTTTAGCCCTGGAATTGCCAATCTTTACTGAACAATTGCCATTTTTTACTGAACAAAAGGTAAAAGGTAGCTGTTAACATGAAAACCACCAACCACCACCACCACACAAAGATGTCTGAAACAAAAAACAACTCCAGGCCTGTTTCTGATGAGGTAACAACATTATAACATGACTTAAAGCTCACAGGAGTCACGTTTGTGTAATATAGGGCCTTTAAACAGTCTGACACAATTTCAAATTCCATTTCTTATTGCTAGGTTTCACAGTACATATTGCACCATAACGCTGAAGCAAGTTCCTAGTTTGTGAAATGTGTTCACTTACAATGGCAATAAAACGTATTCTGATTCTGACATCACAGCATCCTACAGGCCTTTTTCTCCCATGGATTTGAGCAAAATGTCTCTTACTCCATTACAGATATACAGTATTGTTGGTCTTGAGGTCAAAATAAGTCTGTTCTTTCTGTATCTAATTATGAAACGTTTTATTGTTAGAGAATCTGGAAGTGCATGGTTAGCATGCTAGTTATTGAGCATTACCACTCTGGCCACTGAAATTGTGAAAAACACTTAAAAACTCATTGCTGTCTGTAATTAGAATGCATAAGGTAAGTGAGGAATAACTTTGGACCTAGAACACTTAATGTTTTTAAGACATTAGGTAGAGTAGAGTGCCTTTAATGCAGACAAAAGCCAGTTTTTTTTTTTTTTGTTTTTTGTTTTGTTTTTTTTGTCGTTGTGTCCTTGGGCTAGACACTTCACCCACTTTGTCTGGTATGAAAGTGGTATGTGTGTGAATGATTGGTGGTGGTTGGAAGGGCCAGTGGCGCAGATCGGCAGCTTCACTTCCGTCTGATTCAATAGTATCTCACCACCAGCGGGAATGTGGCAGAACTTCCCAAAAATGTATAGTTTGTTAGCTAAAAAAAGTGGAACATTGTTTTCGTGTCAGAATATTATTCTTTCTTCTTTCTTATTATTAGTAGTTCCGAAAGGCAGAAGCTGGCGAAGAGCCTATTAGTCTCGCAAAGCAATGTTCCTAGTGGGCAGAAAGTGAAATGATGCAACGTGACTCACCCGTAATGACCCTTGCCATGATGTAGGAATGCACCAGAGCTTTCTGAAAATGTATAGTTTGTTAGCCAAAAAAAAGTGGAACATTGTTCTCGTCTCAGAATATTTAAACCCGAGCCCTGACAGGACGTAGGCCCTATTGCTTTCGCTACGATGAGCACATGGACAATGATGAGCACATGGGTGTATGCGAGAGGATGTCGTGCAGCTTTGTCCTCTCAGTCGCCCCCTGCTTGAACAGCAGCATCCTAGTAACCCACGCCCAAGGCCTGGGCCATAGTTATCGCTGCTAAAATGAATGGAAGTCAATAGGAGGTCAGGGGGCGACTCCAACGAGATGGTGTTGACGTGCTCGCCATTCATCACTGATCCCACGGTGACGTGGGGAAAGTCGAGAGCTTGCAAAAACCTTATAATATGCTGTTCCCATTTTAATGGATATATTGGTTTTGCTCAAATTATTATTATTATTATTTTTTTATTAATCTATAATAATTCGAATAACTATCACGGTTTACGTGCGCTGAACCTGCAACTTTCAATGAAAATTCCTGATAATTTTCTAAGTCAAGATTGCATAGTCCAATCATGCTGAAATTTTAATCATTAATGCGTGATTTCGACCTGAATATAATACACTATAAAACATATGAAAAGTGTACACTATAGCGCCCCCAGCATGAAACGTCAACATTATTGGATCTGTGCCAAATTCCATCCATCCATTTTCTTCCGCTTATCCAGGGCTGGGTCGTGGTGGCAATAGTCTAAGCATGGACTCCCAGACCTCCTTCCTCCAGCTTCTCCAGGGGGACCCCAAGGCATTCCCAGGCCAGCCGAGAGACATAGTACCCCCAGACAAACCAGAAGGCAGCCATTTTGGATTGAAATTTTCTAAATGCTGAATCAGCATTTTCGCTGACATTGCATTTTAACGCACTCCTCTGAAGGCACTTCACCCACAGGGCTGAAAATCACTGTACATCAACTAACTATCACAGTTTATGTGTGGTGAAGCCGCAAATTTCAATCAAAATTTGTGACAATTTTCAACATCAAGATTTGCTCCTGTTCGCATATGCTTTTGTCCGATTGTACTGAAATTTGAATCACTAATGCGTGATCTCAGCCTGAATATAATATACTATAAAGCATATGAAAAGTGTACACTATCACTATGTATCACTATTGGCACGCAGAATCATTAAATTTGATACAGAAGTAGATCATGACAAGACAAGTAAAAAATACTATTACACCAATGCTGTCCGCTGCTCCAGAGGTCAGCAATATTGGATTAGAATTTGCTAAACATTACTCTGCAATTTTGTTAACTTCATACTTTTATGCACTCCTACTAGGGTGTTCACCTGAACATGCTCAAATTTGGTACACACATTACCTCAAGGGGTGGAACATCAAAAGTTCTTACGGTCTCTGAGCAGTGAAGCAACAAATAATGCCCAGAATTTTGAAAATTTTGAATTTTTACAAATTGATCCCATTTGCACATATGAATTCCAATTTCAGTAAAATTTGAATAATTTCTTAAACTCTCTGCCCTAAAGCTACTTAACATGAAAAAAAAAAAAAAAAAAAATGGGAACAATTAGCGCCCCCTACCGATTGACATAAAATTGAATATAGGAGAAAAAAATTTAGCTTTTTCAAAAATTTCAGAAATTTTGCACAAAATTCAGTTTTGGCATCTTGATCCACAAACACGGTGTTGCCATAGCGATGACATAAACTCTCCATGTTATTCTGATGGTATAATGGCCAGTTTCACTCAAATTTCAATCGTGGGTGCACACCCCAACCCTGAACAGATTGATATAAGAAAATACAAAAATGGGCGCAATAGCGCCCCCTAGACAATTTGTATGGAACAATAACATTTTATTTGTAATAAACATACAAAATTTGGTACATATATTCGTGACATGCTCACAATTAAAAAAAAGACTCAGTGAAGCCCACACCCCATCTCACATTGTGCTGCCATGGCAACAAACCAAAAATTTGTCCTCGCCAATTGGACGTTCTTACACAAACTTTGGTATACCCAAACCAAATTTGGTAGCCAGATGCGTCTTGGCAATAGGAACAAAAAATTATATTGTGACCACGCCCCATTACAAACCAGAAGTCAGCCATCTTGGATTTTCTTTACAACCAGGGTTAGGTTTACACTTAGGGTTACGTTTAGGGTTAGGCCTAGCGTTAGGGTTGGGGCTAAGGGTTACAATTGTGGCTGGGGTTTACGGTTATTATTATTAGGTTAGCGTGGGGCGCAGGTAACCCTTATGGAGATGTTAGATGTTCCTTATGAAAAGCATCCAATCATAGCACTCCTTCTGTCCATACTGCTTATGGAACAGTTCTCTGTCTTTAAAGGTTCACTGTGCAACTCTTCAGGTTAAGGGTTTGTCACGTATTGTCTCATGAAATTTTATTATTTTCTTGGGAAAAAAAAGAAACTGTAATAATACAAAAATGGCTAGAGAACTTTTGTCTCCGATCCTATGTTTTATAGAGCCATCACCACACCCTCAGAGCCACGTGTGTGCTCCGGAAACACTATTCTTATCAGCGCTCTTTAAAAAGACGGATGCTGGCACTGTGGAGAGATGACATGTTTAATTAAAAGACAATAAAACTGCATGGATTATGGCTGGAGGTGCATTCATGGGGGGATTGGTGTGTGGTTAATTTGAAATTCATTTGACCAGCGCAGTAGCAGCAGGAGCGGTAGACACAAGAGCTCCCTGCTCCTCCCAAACACGCAGAGACGGAGGGAGCGCTGAGTTTGCACAAGCACGCGCAGAGTGGGTATGTAGGCCAGAGCATGTCTCCGGAGAGCACAGTCTGTGACTAAATTAAAACAGGAGAAATTAGAAGCGACAGTGGCAGAAAGAAGGACAGATGGAGAGAGAGAGAGGGATAGAAAGAGCAAGAGAGAGGGGTAGAAAGAGAGAGAGATGGAGAAAGAGGTAGAGAGAGGAGGGAGAATGAGGGGAAGATAGAAGGAGGGAGAGAGAGGGGGGTAGAGAGAGAGAGAGAGAGAGAGAGAGAGAGCGAGAGAGAGAGAGAGAGAGAGAGAGATGATGATGTAGCGCCTGTGTGACTCCACTAGCTCAGGAGCAGTTGTTGTGTATTTTAATTATACAGAACTTGTAATATTGGAGTGTTACTGCAGCTTCAAATGAATCATGTATTAAACAACACGTATGATTCATTATGTGTATACTGTTATTATTGGCCCTTAAACATGCTCTTGGGTACTTTTGCTTCTCCTGTTTTAAAACTTAGAGAGGGGGTATTACACCTCTGTGGGGTATCAACTGTTAACACATACATTTAGATTGAAAACAGACAGACAGACAGACAGACAGACAGACAGACAGACAGACAGACAGACAGACAGACAGATAGATAGATAGATAGATAGATAGATAGATAGATAGATAGATTTATTGATCTCAAAGGAAATTAAGTTTTTGGCAACAATGAAACAAACACATCAGGTTTGTGAAGTTGTTGTGTACAGTTTTGTATCATGCTTTTCTATGTTTATGGAGAATCACGTGGGAGCATGGGTGATGTAGCCTTGTGGGCAAACATTGGACAGAATCTTACAGTCAACCCTAAGGAGGTTTCAAAATAGGGCCCGAGAGAGATCCCTAAAATACTCAAACATGCATGGATGACATCCAAAACCACTTCAGGCAAGTTTTTATTTTATTTTATTTTTGTTGTCTAATTAATTAATTAATCATTGGATTTATAGAACACCTTTCAAGTCACCCAAAGCACTTTACAGTTCATTGTTAATTCATTCCACACTCAGTGGTGGCAAGCTACAGTTGTAGCCACAGCTGCCCTGGGGCAGACTGACAGTAGTGAGGCTGTCAATCTGCGCCATCTGCCCCTCTGACCACCACCAACACTCAGACACACACAGGCGAAGTGTCTTGCCTAAGGACACACCGACAGCTTTTGCCACTGGCGCCCCACTATGACACCTGGAACTCCCCACATGGTATATATATATATATATATATATATATATATATATATATATATATATATATATATATATATATATATATATATATATATATATATATATATATACATGGATGACATCAAGCTGTACACTAAGAGTGAGCGAGACATTGACTCACTGATCCACACCACCAGGATCTACAGCACAGACATTGGAATGTCATTCGGGCTTGAGAAATGTAGTAGGATGGTGACAAAGAGAGGGAAGGTAGTCCACACAGAGGGGGTCTCACTCCCAGAGGGAACAATAGCAGACATTGAGGACAGTTACAAGTACCTTAGTATCCCACAAGCAAATGGCAACCTTGAAGAGGCAACAAGGAAAGCGGCTACGGCCAAATACCTGCAACGAGTAAGGCAAGTCCTAAGAAGCCAGCTCAATGGCAAGAACAAGGCACAGGCAATAAACAGCTACGCCCTACCAGTGATCAGATACCCTGCAGGAATCATAAGCTGGTCAAAGGAGGAGATACAGACCACAGCCGTTAAGACACGAAAGCTCCTGACCATGCATGGAGGGTTCCATCCCAAATCCAGCACCCTGAGACTGTATGCGAGCCGGAAGGAAGGAGGCCGAGGACTAGTGAGTGTGGGAACCACTGTCCAGGATGAAACATCCAAAATCCATAAGTACATCAAGGACAAGGCCCAAATAGATGATGTGCTCAGGGAATGCCTCAGACAGTGGAGCTCAGAGGAAGAGGTGCTGGAGGGACCATCATGGCAGGACAAGCCCCTACATGGGGCATACCACCGAAACATAACTGAAGTGGCTGATATCAAGAAATCCTACCAATGGCTGGAGAGGGCTGGTGTGAATGACAGCACAGAGGCCCTCATCCTGGCTGCACAGGAGCAGACCTTGAGCACCCGAGCAATAGAGGCCCAGATCTACCACACCAGACAAGACCCAAGGTGTAGGCTATGGAAAGAGGCTCCTGAGACAGTCCAGCACATAACTGCAGGGTGTAAGATGCTGGCAGGGAAAGCATACATGGAGCGACATAACCAAGTGGTGGGCATAGTGTACAGAAACATCTGTGCAGAGTACGGGCTGGAGACCCCAAGGTCAAGGTGGGGAACTCCCCCGAAGGTTGTGGAGAATGAGCGAGCCTTCCAGATACAGACTGACAGAATGGTGATGGCAAACCAACCAGACATAGTGGTGGTGGATAAGCAACAGAACAAAGCCGTGGTGGTGGACATTGCAATACCAAGCGATGGTAATAGCGGAAAAAGGAACACGAGAAACTAGAGAAATACCAGGGGCTCAAGGAAGAGCTGGAGAAGGCCTGGAAGGTGAAGGCATCAGTGGTCCCCGTGGTTATCGGAGCACTCTGGGCTTTAACCCCCAAACTGGAAGAGTGGCTAAAGCAGATACCCGGAAAAAAACATCAGACATCTCAGTCCAGAAAAGCGCAGTACTAGGAACAGCAAAAATACTGCACAGAACTCTCAAGCTCCCAGGACTCTGGTAGAGGGCCCGAGCTGGATGAGGGTGAGAGAGACCAACCACCGTGGAAGGTGAGGAACACATTTATATAAAATAAAAATGTGTTCCTCATATACAGTATGTATAAAAAAAAAAGTATATATATATATATATATATATATATATATATATATATATATATATATATATATATATATATATATATATATTTATATATAGTATCTGGCAACCCAAAGCAAGCAGGTCATGTACTTCCATGGTAAGGTTAAAGGCAGCAGTTAGAGGGCTGGGTTACTTACATGCTAAAACATGCTGTTACATTGTACGTAATGAGGCAGGCATACTGAATTAAGGCTAATGTAAAATAGTGTCATCATTAAACATTCACAGCATTTACATAATGTAAACGCCTCTTGTAGAATCTATTTTTAATAACCTCATATCTGAGAACGCACATATTCTTTATGAACTGTTGTAAACTATTCATACATACACTTAAATGGTATATAGTCACGTTTATATAGTGCTTTAAGGCACTCAAAGTACTTTACATCAAGTAAACACTTCACCATTCAAACAGACACGAGGCTGGTTAAGTGTCTTGTCCAAACAAACAGCAGTATTCATCTGTGGTAACTGGAATCGCACCACCAACCTGTCGGCCAGTAGATCCGCCCGCTTTACCAACAATGTTATGTCAAGAACGAGACTCGAACTGGCAACCTTTGGATCAGGACAGGCACGCTACCAACTGAGCTTCTTCCACTAAGTTTGCTGTCAATGAATCCCAATGAAAAAAAAAAATAATAATAATAATTAATACAAATATATTAATACTACTACTACTACTACTACTACTACTAATAATAATAATAATAATAATAATAATAATAATAATAATAATAATAACAACAACTATATTTGAATTTTCTATTGGAAATTCCACCCCCTCTCTTCATGAAGTGCTCTGCAACAGTATGAGTGAAGTGCCTCTCTTCTGTCTTCATAACAGTCAAAGCGACTGAAGTTCCCACTGTGGGTGAAATAATGTGCTGTGACCTTGAGGTAGTTCTCATTACAGAGGGGGCAACTGTGTTTGTCTGCATAACGCTTGCTGTACTAGGGGCGCACTCATGCTAGGACTTTTGGGCCGTGCCTTGCTTGGTTGCCTGGGGTTCTGTAGCCCGCGTTCGCACCTGTATGGCCGGGCCGCGACCGATGACTTCGTCGCACGGCACTGTTTGGCGCTGTTTGGCGCTTTTAGCGGAGAGTGTGGGTCCAGCAGCATGGGGTGTCTGTTAAGTGGTGGGACTGATTTGAGAGTGAGTGTATATGCTCCATATACCCATACTCTCCCATCCTTGCACTAGCACACAAGCTCCGTGCTCACTCATGTTGGCAATCTAAACATGCTTTTCACAGCACCGAGGGGACACTCAATAGGTCACGAAGCAACCTGCCAAACAAAATGTCGCCTCGGAAAGCGACAAAAGTCAAGATGCCAGCAGCTGGGATTAGCCGCTAAATGCTCTGCTCCTCTGCATTCCAATGGCATGCAGCACAGGTGCCTATAGGAGCTAACGCTTGGCCCTGTGCTCTGACAGCAGCACTTGTCACACACTGGGCTAATCCAGCCATCAGTCAGCCTTCAGGTCAGACAGGAGACACTCATTGGTCTGCACAAGCCCCTCCTGCTCCTGCTCTCTCGTCCACTCCCTGTTTGTTTACCCCGCTAATCTATTTGCTTTTTCATTTCACACATTCTAAATCTTCTTTGCCTGAATGCAGATCAACAGAGTTTGGCTTCAGGGGATAAATTCTGTCTGTTTGAGCACCTCAGCTGTGCTGTGGCTCATTTTGGCTCCATCTGGTGACTCCTTTTGCTGCGTCGATACTGCTCTTTTTTCTAATATCTATATGAGGTTTTTGTTTTTTTTTTACCAATGATTTGAGCAAAATTTGTCTTGGGCCAGATCGCGGGGGCAACAGTCTAAGCAGGGACTCCCAGACTTCCTCACCCCAGACACTTCCTCCAGCTCCCCCGGGGGGACCCCAAGGCGTTACCAGGCCAGCTGAGAGACATAGTCCCTCCAGCGTGTCCTGGGTCTTCCCCGGGGCCTCCTCCCAGTGGGACATGCCCGGAACACCTCCCGAGGGAAGCGACCAGGAGGCATCCGGAACAGATGCCCGACATGGAGATGCAGCGGCTCTACGCCGAGCTCCTCCCATGTGACTGAGCTCCTCACCCTCTCTCTAAGGGAGTGCCCAGCCACTTTACGGAGGAAACTCATTCCGGCTGCTTGTATCCGCGTTATTTAAACATGTGTGAATGCAACTCTTGATGAGGTAACAGCATTATAGCTTAAAGCTTACAAGAGTAAATTTCATGTAATATAGGACCTTTAAAACAAAACCGAACCAAGTCTATATTAGGACAAAATTGCACTAAAACACTAGATCAATACAGTAATGTAGCAGCAGTCCCTTCGCAAACTAAAGTGGTATGTCTGACCTTTTCCTGACCCATGCGTGATAGTCCATTGTTCACCACACCAGCTCAGATCATACATTACTCCTACTCTGGCTCTGTTTGTCAGACCCAGATGGGACAGAACCATGTCCTCAGAGACCTCCAGTGCCAATGCGGATACATGTGGAGCCATTGGCAACCCCAGCACAATCCACAACTCATCAGATGCAGATTCTCAAAAGTGCACATTCAGCACACCACAAAAGACTCAGATTTTGCCTGACATCGTTCTTTTCTCTTCTCTTCTGAGCTTACCTTCTGTTCAGTGATATGTTTAAGACCACATGCACACCCCAAATCTACAAAGTAATGATTGTGGATATAATTACATTTAATTTAACAGACCAAGCATGTCTGTGGACTGTGAATAACCTATGTATCAAATGCTAAAATGCTTTATAGAATGTGCTGAAAACTGCATGGCAACAGATGCAGGCTTTGTTCTGTGGCCATGTTTGGTTGCATTGTTTTGTAAAAATAAATAAACAACTCTACCACCTAATATGGGAGAAGGTGGGGAGAACTAGACCACAGAAAAGATGAACAGAGACACTGAGTTAAAGCCCCAGTATGTGACTTGCCAGAAAATAGACTAAAATAAAATTATGTTTCTTTCAAGATGGGTATGTTTATTGCACTGAAAAAACATGCGTTCTTTGAGGGTGCTTGCATCTCCACAAACCTTTGGCCTGGAGGGGTGCCTCTTCCTGTTTCCACAGTATGATTTTAACTTTCTGTTTCCATGGAATCATGCAGATGGCATACCATCTCCAGAATGTTACATGAAGTCCCTCAGTTGTCCAGGTAGGATCCATAGCAAAGGAGAAATTCAATTCTGTCAACTGGACAAAAGTTTTTTGACTGACATGTTTTGCAGCTCATCCAAGCTGCTTCTTCAGTTCTGACCAGTTGACAGAATTGAATTTCTCCTTAGCTATACGTCACATCACAACATTCTATAGGTCTATATTATTTAATACAGCTAAAAATAAAATAGTTTAAAAAAAAAAAAAAAAAAGTTGTTATCTGGCAAGTTCTAGGGTCTAGTTATTAATAGATATGAATAAGTACCATATTTGTGAAATGACCTTTTGGATATTTCATAGGAAAGTACAATGTAATCAATAGGAAAAACTGGCTGTTGCTCCCCATCTGAGAGTATCATCACATTCTAGAATCTGAAAACCACTAATTATAACCGCAAGCCTCTGTTAACACATCAAAAACAGTTGGACAAGTTTATTTTCAATAGCAATTCCCTGTTCTGCATTTTAGGGGTTATTTAGTTAATTTTAATGCATATACTGTACTTTTCTTTTGAATCGTGTGCTTTTCTTTTGGTACTCCACTCCAGTCCGTCAAACTGGAAGTGTGAAAAATAAGTTAGAGAGATGAGCACCAACAACCAGGCAACAACCTGTATGTATATGTTTGTACATTTAATTTGGGTAATTTCATGGGTGTATAAATTACTTTAAAACAAAATTGTAAAGATATTATTATTGTCGCATATTTATGTTAACGGAAATTTTCTTTGTATCACACAGCCTCATATAATATGCTAATGATAAAAACAGATCTGTGATAAATTCATTTATTTATTTTCATGTTAAAATAAGCACTTTTTATTGGCAATTTGTTGTAACTGCTTTACTACAAGTTACCGAGCGCTCAATTTACTGATTGTGTTTTTATATTTTTCTCTTGCAGTTTCACTCTGCATTCATAAGATGAGCATTAAATCTGAAAACTACAACAAATGTCTTGTCATTGAATCAGAGTTTAGCTAGCGGTCAAGCTGGAACTGTTAACGTCTCAGTGAGGACAGTACATTCCCTATCCTGCTAGTAAATGGTGTCCTGACCCTAGTTCCCAGAATAGGGAGCAAAATTGTATGAATATGCTGTCTATTGTCTGTAGATAGTCAGTTATTTTAAGTTAAATGATGAAATGCCAATGCGAATGTGCTTGAAAGCATGTTTAAAGGCCAATAACATATGTCTTTTAAATAAGCAGCAACAATCCTCTTCCTTTTACCCCAGTCTCTGCACAGCCCTGTCTCCTTTGATAACATTAAGAACGACTGGGAACAAGCTGTTTGCAAAAAAAAAAAAAAAAAAGCTTTGGCTGTATTTTTCAAACTTGCCAGAGAATCCGGTGCTCCATCAGCAGCTTATTTGCATTTCCTAATTTCTATTATCAGAGGCAGTTCGAACTGTGCAAAATGGGTCATTGTCCCAAGAAACCTCAAGAAATGGAGTAAGAGAAGGTTAGGTTTCAGTGGAGAGACTGGGATTAGCCCCTGGGGACAATTTTTGAGCCAGGTAACGAAAATGCCATGTTAAATTTGTGGTTTTCAGAATCTAGAAATCTAGAATGTGATGATGTCATACTCTCCGATGGAGGGCAAGAGTTAATAAAGATAAATGCACAAATGTTAACATTTCTATTAGTTACTAAAGTCAATAACTCACTATATTACAGCAAAATCTTCATTTTAACAATACTGGTTCATCTGTATTCATTATTATTGACCAATAGTGTGCTGTGATGATATCTAAAACCCAGCAATGTTTATTTAGGTGAGATAAGATAATATAAAATAACATAACCTAATCCTTTATTGTCTCCCATGGGATAAATGTGTCTTGGAACAGAGGGTCCCATGCATTAACACAAAGAAAAGACATCACAACATTAGCCCATGTTTGAACCCTTTATAACTGTATGTCTACAACTCCAAAGCTCAAAATGCTCTGTTCCACCTTCTGATGTCATGAAGCAGTAGTTTTCAAGTTAACAGCCTCTTTTACCTTTTGTTCATCCAAATGAGTCTTGTGAAGATGTATGGCATTTAAAAACACAGTGGAGCACTGTGGAGTGTTTTGAGCTTGAACTTGGCCTAAATATGCAAGGTTTGTGAGTTAAAAGTGTGGGAAGAAAAAAAAAAAAAAATGCGTCGAAAAGCCTACCTAAAAATTAGGCTACACAACAATTCCTCTAGGATTAAAGAAGAGACACCGTGCCAGTCTACCTATTTTTGTTTAAAAAGATCAGCATGTAACATGCTCTGGTGTCAGACGTGACAGAATTCTAGTCACCCTCAGTCCAGCCGCTGAAAAGACCAGCTCTGATGGGACTGATGTTGCTGGGATGCACAGGTACCTATGCACTAACTTAGCCAGCCTTGGGAACCTTATTCCATTCTCTTTCCACCAGTCTGTTGGGGTACAATTCAGAGGTGGGGGAGTTTCTCTCAGAAAGTTCTGAAATTCTGCATCAATGCCAGTCTCACAATGAGTGGTATAGTGATCTCCAAGGAGGTGTGCCATAGCCGTGACATGGTATGGTGAGGCAGCAACTCCAGTGTTAGATGCAGCCTTGTCTCCCCCAGCCTGTGGAATAGCCACCTCACTGGTCTCCACTGCCTCTCCCAGTTTAACGAGTTTTGCATTAGCAACCACTCTCTGTGCTGGTGATAGAAAATCCAGGTGCTTGTGACGCAGGTCCAACATTGATGAGATCATGCTGACACAAACTCATCAGACTGAACCTGTATGGTGGCATCAATAATCAGAAAAAACTCAACACAGATAGTCAAGTATGTGTGTAAATAGGCCTACTACTATTGGCTTTTTTTAGTGGAAAACATATAGCCAGAACTAAGATTTAAAAAAAGTTTAACTTACATTCATTCGCTTGATGAGGCTGGCCACTGATATTACCCAGTGTAAATACAGTGCAAATCCATCATTTATGGCCAACTGGAGAGTGTGGGCAAAGCAAGGACTAAAAATCTAGGGCACTCTGGTGGGGTTGTTGTCAGCAACAATATTGGCTGCATTGTCATGAACACATGCAATAACTCGGTCTTCAAGACCCTACCACCCTACAGCTTCATTCACTTTCTCTGTGAGGTGGTCAGCCGTATTCCAGCCTGGCAGGCTTTCAGTGAGCAGGACTGCTGACTTCATTTGCCAGTCATCACTGACGTAGTGGCAGGTGATCGTGATGTAGCTCTCAGCTGTTAAAGCGGTCCAGCAGTCCGTGGTCAGAGCAACTTTCTCAGCTGTTTCTCAGCTCTTTTTTTTTTTGCTAGCTCCTGCTTCCATTCTTTGTAATGAGATTCTACTAGTCTGGTCATGGTGCATTGTGCCAGAATGTGATATTCTGGTTCCAAAAATTGCATCAGTTCTTGAAAACCTTTGCCCTCAACAACACTAATGGGCAGCATATCTATTTCAATCATCTTGTCAATCAGCTGGGTAATTCTCTCTGCTCGCTGTGCACTGCAGCTCTTTTGTGTCCATGCTAACACCGAGTCGATGCTAGGTTGAGACTGAGATGATCCACCACCGTCATTTACAAGGGTTGGGTGCGCGTTGTTCAAGTAGTAGATCATTTGTGTTGTGGATGAGTTGTACTTATATGCTGCTTTACAGTAATGACAGTGAACGTGGTCATTTTTAAGTCAAAATGGTCCCACGCCACACTTCGCCATGACCTCTTCATGATTACGTTTGACTTACTCGCAGGTAATTGAGTAGGTCAGGCTACGTGTTATAGTCAAATATTGTCCCCTGGTGGCTAAATTTTTCGCTGCCACACAGTGAAATTCATTGCATTGCTTGAAGACTTGCGCTACACACAACAACCTACATTTGGTTTGTCGATTAAAAATGAACGTGATCGGTGAAATTCTTAATAATCAATTGTCGATTAGTTGACTAATCTTTACACTTTACACTTGCCCATCGATGAGCATGATTAAGTATAAAGTGTAAAGTTTGGTGAAGGGGGGATTATGGTGTGGGGTTGTTTTTCAGGAGCTGGGTTTGGCACCTTAGATCCAGTGAAAGGAACTCTCAATGCTTCAGCATACCAAGAGATTTTAGACAATTCCATGCTTCCAACTTTGTGGGAATAGTTTGGAGATGACCGCTTCCTCTTCCAACATGACTGTGCACCAGTGCACAAAGCAAGGTCCATAAAGACATGGATGAGAGAGGTGTGGATGAACTTGACTGGCCTGCACAAAGTTCTGACCTCAACCCAATAGAACACCTTTGGGATGAATTAGAGTGGAGACTGAGAGCCAGGCCTTCTTGTTCAACATCAGTGTGTGACCTCACAAATGCGCTTCTGCGTGGTGAAAAATTCAGATAAACACACTCCTAAACCTTGTGGACAGCCTTCCCAGAAGAGTTGAAACTGTTATAGCTGCAAAGGGTTGAACAACATCATATTAAACCCTATGCATTAAGAATGGGATGTCACTTAAATTCATATGCGAGTCAAAGGCAGGTAAGCGAATACTTTTGGCAATATAGAGTAGATCAGAAAATGCAATACGGGTCTTTTAAGTATAATGATCTTAATTGTGTTTTAGAAAAATGAGCAGTCTAACCTGTCATCTGCAAGTTTAACTGGACAAATATATAATAATATATATAAATGCTGACCCCACAATAGGTCTTCATTTTGTCTACAGATGTATCACAGATCAACTGTTTGTTACAAGAGACCTTTAGTTACACTGGAGTCTATAGGCTAGTGTGACATCTAAGGCCATGTGAGGAGAGCTTGGAGTGATCATGTTAAATCTACATTCACACATGTAGTCAGGCTGATAAACCTGGCAGGTCACTCACCCTCCTCCAGAGACCACCAGCCAACAGGGCCTGTGATCAGTCTGAGTGATCTGCCAGGTGAATCAGCCTAACTACGCCTACAGGGGGTTACAAAAGCTGATATACGGCATGTCACAACCAACACTGATGGCAGTTCTGAGGATGGGTTGCAGCTAGCAGCAGAACCTACTGTATTGTCTTCAAAAAGAACTCAATTTGGTCGAATTTTTCGACCAAATAAACTCTGTCCAGTTGACAAATTAAATTTCTCCTTTTGCTAAAGGTCTGAAATCATACTTTCTCCACGGAGATGTGGTTTTGCCTTAAATAAATGTTCCCAGTTTTTTTTTTTTTTCAATAAAAACATGAGAATGATGGATATGTGTATCATGTATATCATACATTCCAGGAAAAAAAAAAAAAAAAAAACATATATATATATATCCATCCATCCATCTATTTTCTCCCGCTTAATCCGGCTGGGTCGCAGGGGCAGCACACTGCCCATTACTCTGTGCACCAGACCCAGACCCCTATGAACCCCTCTGCAGGTGGTGAGCCCACAGGAGGGAGGAATGACGGCCCTTGATTGTATACTGTTCATAGGGGTGTTGCGTGTTTTTGGTTGATGGGGGGAAACCGGAGTACCCGGAGGAAACCCATCCAGACACGGGGAGAAAACATGCAAACTCCACACAGAAAGGCCCGGATCGAACCTGTAACCTTCTTGCTGTGAGGCATGAGTGTTGCCACTCAGCCACCATGCCGGCATATATATATATATATATATATATATATATATATATATATATATATATATATATATATATATATATATATATATATATATATATATATATATATATATATATATATATATATATATATATATATATAGTGCATCCGGACAGTAATAAATCACATTTACATAAGTATTCACAGCCTTTGCTTAATACTTTGTTGATCCACCTTTGGCAGCAATTACAGCCTCAAGTCTTTTTGAATATGATGCCACAAGCTTAGCACACCTATCTTTAGGCAGTTTTGCCCATTCTTCTTTGCAGTAATTCTCAAGCTCCATCAGGTTAGATGGGAGACGTCTGTGCACAGCCATTTTCAGGTCTCTCCAGAGATGTTCAATCGGATTCAAGTCTGGACTATGGCTGGGCCACTCCAGGACATTCACAGAGTGGTTCTGAAGCCAATCTTTTGAGACCTTGGCTGTGTGCTTCGGGTCGTTGTCCTGCTGAAAAATTAATCTTCGCCCCAGTCTGAGGTCAACAGTGCGCTGGAGCAGGTTTTCATCCAGGATATCTCTGTATCTTGCTGCATTCATTTTTCCTTCTATCCTGACTAGTCTGCCAGTTCCTGCTGCTGAAAAACATGCCCATAGCATGATGCTGCCACCACCATGCTTCACTGTAGGGATGGTATTGGCCTGGTGATGAGCGGTGCCTGGTTTCCTCCAAACATGACGCCTGGCATTCACACCAAAGAGTTCAATCTTTGTCTCATCAGACTAGAGAATTTTGTTTCTCATGGTCTGAGAGTCATTCAGGTGCCTTTTGGCAAATTCCAGATGGGCTGCCATGTTCCTTTAACTAAGGAGTGGCTTTCATCTGGCCACTCTACCATACAGGCCTGATTGGTGCATTGCTGCAGAGATGGTTGTCCTTCTGGAAGGCTCTTTTCTCTCCACAGAGGAACGCTGGAGCTCTGACAGAGTGACCATCGGGTTCTTGGTCACCTCCCTGACTAAGGCCTTTCTCCCCTGATCGCTCAGTTTAGACGGCCGGTCAGCTCTAGGAAGAGTCCTGGTGGTTCCAAACGTCTTCCATTTAAATAATGGAGGCCACTGTGCTCATTGGGACCTTCAAAGCAGCAGAAATTTTTCTGTATCCTTCCCCATACTTGTGCCTCAAGACAATCCTGTCTCGCAGGTCTACCTGCTCCCAGAGGGAACAACAGCAGACAAGTACCTTGGTATCCCACAAGCAAATGGCAACCTTGAAGAGGCAACAAGGAATGCGGCTACAGCCAAATACCTGCAACGAGTAAGGCAAGTCCTAAGAAGCCAGCTCAATGGCAAGAACAAGGCATAGGCAATAAACAGCTATGCCCTGCCAGTGATCAGATACCCAGCAGGAATCATAAGCTGGCTAAAGGAGGAGATACAGACCACAGACGTTAAGACACGAAAGCTCCTGACCATGCATGGAGGGTTCCATCCCAAATCCAGCACCCTGAGACTGTATGCGAGCCAGAAGGAAGGAGGCCGAGGACTAGTGAGTGTGATAAGATAAGATAAGATAATCCTTTATTTGTCCCACAATGGGGAAATTGCAGTGTCACAACGCAAGTTACAGAAACAGTAGGAAAATAAGAGCATGCATCAAAATCAAGATAAATAATAATAATAAGTATTTACAATCAACTAAAAAACACAACACTGTAAGCTAAGCTAAAAGGCACAGGAACATTGCACAATAAGTGTTTTTGATTCTGAGATGATTATGTACAGTGCAGTGATGGACAGCATTGGGTAAATAAATAATAGCAGGTAAAGTGACTTTAAATAATATTGCACTGCAATATTGTGTGGGAACCCACAAGTACATCAAGGACAAGACCCCAACAGATGATGTGCTTAGGGACTGCATCAGACAGTGGAGCTCAGAGGAAGAGGTGCTGGAGGGACCATCATGGCAGGACAAGCCCCTACATGGGGCATACCACCGAAACATAACTGAAGTGACTGATATCAAGAAATCCTACCAATGGCTGGAGAGGGCTGGTCTGAAGGACAGCACAGAGGCCCTCATCCTGGCTGCACAAGAGCAGGCCTTGAGCACCCGAGCAATAGACGCCCAGATCTACCACACCAGACAAGACCCAAGGTGTAGGCTGTGCAAAGAGGCTCCTGAGACAGTCCAGCACATAACTGCAGGGTGTAAGATGCTGGCAGGGAAAGCATACATGGAGCGACATAACCAAGTGGTGGGCATAGTGTACAGAAACATCCGTGCAGAGTACGGGCTGGAGACGCCAAGGTCAAGATGGGAAACACCTCAGAAGGTTGCGGAGAATGAGCGAGCCAAGATCCCGTGGGACTTCCAGATACAGACTGACAGAATGGTGATGGTGAACCAACCAGACATAGTGGTGGTGGATAAGCAACAGAACAAAGCCGTGGTGGTGGACATTGCAATACCAAGCAATGGTAATATCAGGAAAAAGGAACACGAGAAACTAACGAAATACCAGGGGTTCAAGGAAGAGCTGGAGAAGGCCTATAAGGTGAAGGCATCAGTGGTGCCCGTGGTGATCGGAGCACTCGGGTCTGTAACCCCCAAACTGGAGGAGTGGTTACAGCAGATCCCAGGAAAAACATCAGACAGTTCAGTCCAGAAAAGTGCAGTACTAGGAACAGCAAAGATACTGCGCAGAACTCTCAAGCTCCCAGGCCTCTGGTAGAGGACCCGAGCTGGATGAGGGTGAGGGAGACTAACCACCGTGGAAGGTGAGGAACACCCTCCCTTGTGTCTCCATCCCCGACTGTTTCACTGTGATGGCAGAGCATTTTAAAGGAGCAGCATGTACACACAGACAGTTGCACTGTGATAATAGAGCATTTTAATGGAGCAGTATGTACAGAGAGACTGTTGCAATGTGATAGCAGGGCATTTTAAAGTATGTACAGAGAGACTACATGTTGCCGCTGAACACAGCAGTAACTTGCACTCCTGTGTGTCGTGGAAGTGTTGCAACCCTGTGACATGCTGATGCAAACAGGCCTGCTTATTGGGGATAATTAAATGCAGAGCTGTTCTTTTTTTAGCTGTAGAGAGTGTGTGAATGTCAGCTCTTTCCCACCTCTCTGAAGAGTAGAGGACATAGAGGAGAGCAGCTACACCAGCAGATGGTCCAATCCAAATACAGCACTGAGGGCACACAGCAGGGGCGTGCACATGTCTGTGTAATTGTGCACATCTCAGGTAGTGTACACATGTATGTCTATGAGCATGCACGTTTCAGCTAGTTTGCATGTGTATGGGCATTCATGTCTCTGCCAACATACATGTGTACGAGCGTGCACATTTCAGATAGTGTGCATGTGTCTTTGTGTGAGCATGCACATCTCAGGCAGTGTGGACGTGTGTGAGCGTGCACATTCAGGTAGTGTTCATGTGCACTAGCTCTTGTGCAGAGTGCATCTAACACACAGGTGTGTTAACATGCTTGTGGAGGTTAGACTGAGCTCAGAGGTGGAGCTCTGCCAGCAGCCCAGTGGTGGACAGCTGGCTCCTGCTCCATCCAGGGCTCCTGTGGCCCTGTGCATATGTGCTCATACTATTGGCTCACATGGACAGGTCATATGGAACAGCTGTGCTCAAGAGGGACAGGAAATACACTTGGTGGACATTGGCCTGTGTTCCACTGGTATACTGTAGACACTGGTATAATACAGACTCCACAGTTCCACAGTTCACCTGGTTCTCATGACCACTTTCCTCCTAGAAGCTCCTCTTCCCTTGTCATGGTTTCACACTTGTCCATATCCAAGTGAAAGTGACAGCGCCAGACGTGTTCTTTGTACAGAACAGAGTAGGATTTGGAGGCTCTGCAGCAGACTAAATACAGCCAGTGTGATGTCTGCGCGCAGGACTATGATTCCCTGTCATTTGCAAAGGCTGCTGCATTGAAAGTACTCTAATCCTGTTCCAATGGCCCAGGCCTGAGAACGAGGGAACAAAGAGGTGATCAGAGGCTAATGCTGCACTGACACATTGGCACTGTGGAAGGGGAGTCGCATCACATTAGGTACATGTGAGTACAGAGCCACTACAGCTCAGAGCAGCAGGTCAGCATCACAAAGAGCCGTATCTGCTCCTCAGGGATATGCACAAACTCCAACCCCAATCGCGTGTTATATACACTCACATTTCAAACCTGATGGGCTTGAAAATTAGTAGCAGTTTTGATAACACACTGACATTAATAATACAATATTTAGTCTGCTACTCAAAAGTTATTGTGTACTAGTTGTACTATACTAGTATACTAGTAAACAACATCCTAAAACTATTCAGAAAAAATTAAAATAATGTGTTTGTGTGTTTTTACAGTATTGGTACCTCCTCAAATTAGTATGTAGTTAGTTTTGGCCCTCTGCCTTCACCCTTTCACCCTCTCCTGTTCAGCACACAGTAGCTAGTAGGTCAGTTGGATGGTCCTAGAGGCATTGCTTGAAGGCTGGGTCAAAAAACACAATAAATAGTGTGACAGGATGGGCATCTGAAGTCACAGTGTGCCAAAATGCCTTGATATATTACACATGTGATGAGGGAAGGGCTTTTGCAGCTCCTCAGTGTGTGACAGTGGTTATGAAATAAGCACAGATCCTGATCATTACCAACAGCATCTGACATAATTAAACTGCTCTAAAGAACTCGCCATTTGAGATAATGGGACATGAGCCATATGTGCTCTGCTGTAGGGGGGAGGGCAGCTGTTGGATCTGTGCTGCCTGCTCCAGCTCAAGTTAAAATAAGGCTGGTTTGAGCCCAATTTAGTCCTGATCTAGACCTGAATTGTACTATAGTCTTAGCTTAGGTTTAACTCTGGGTTTAGTCCCAATTAAGTGTGACACACCTAGAATTATATTGATTATATTCAACTCAGTGGAAACAATATGACTTAGTTTCAATGCATTAAAAATTAATTAATATCCTCTCTTTAATAAAAGAAATATATTTTCTCTCTGAATCAATAATGGATAATGGATACAATGGATAAACATGTGTGACTGGATATTTTTTCACATTATTCTATAAAAACTGTAAGCACTATTATAAAGTACATTACACTACTTCCATCCATCATGCTAAGTAATCACTGATTCCCAGTCTATCTATCCTCTGCTTTCAGAAATCACAGTCTAATCTGACTTTGACAAAGCTGATTTTCAGAGCATACTGGTGCAGCCACGTAAATATTGCTTTCAAATCACTGTTCAGATTGTTTTTTCAGAGGAAAGGAGAAGAATTAGCCAACACTTGAGTCCCACATCGACCTACTTAGAACTGTTCCCTTTCCCTCATCACTGAACAAACGGTTTCTGTTTTGCATAATAAAACCGCCTCATTTTTCTATTTAAATGAGGTGATTTCTCTCCCGGCTTCGATTGTCTAATTAGGATTTGGGGACACACGCCTTGTGTCCATGTCCTCTCTCACACATGGATCACAGGCCCACCTCAGCCCCACCCCCACCTCACCCATCCCACCGCTCTGTCATCATCTGAGAGGCAAATCAAGCCATGCATTACATGGCTTGCATTACACTGCCTTCATATATCATGCCCACGGATCCGCCCTTACACTACATATGCATGCACTTTCTATAAGAACGCCAAGGCTGCGCTCACCAATACATTTAAGACTATTTGCTCCAACAACTCCTCTCCCCATATACTTTTTACACTAAGTTAAGAGAAAAAATGCATTTGTGTATGATGGTGTTTTTATTCAAGTTAAAAATGCAGGTTCAAAGCATATCTGCTAGTGATGGGAGGATAAAATATTTTTAGAATTGTTGTGCATGTTTAATTGTATGTTAAAAAAAAATAATAATAAAAAAAAAAAAATAATAATAGTATTAAATAACTTTGTTTATATCTATATATATAAAGCAGTGTCCGCCAGCATCTGACCAGAACTGAAGAAGCAGCTTGGATGAGCTGCGAAACGTATTCGACCAAATAAACTCTGTCCAGTTGACAAATTAAATTTCTCCTTTTGTTATTAAATAACTTGGGCAGTGTTTTGACACACAACAAAGTAACTCAGCCTAACAAGTCTATAAATGTTGCCTAACCATACATTTTTGTCATTATATTGTATGATTATATCTTCTTCTCTGGCTCTTCGCGAGGGTGGTCGCTTTTCTCTCCTCTCCTGCCCTTATCTTTCCCGGCTCTGCTCTTTGGCTCGTCTGGTCTACGGTTTTGTCTTATTCCTTGTGCGACTCTCTCTGCTCTGCTCTCCAAAACCAAATTAACTATGGATTTGATGAATTGGTCTCTGAACGCTATTGACACCATTTTTTCAACAAGACAAGCAGGATCGGGCAAACCTGCATGCCCTGCGGGAACCTACGCTGCCAGATACACGATGGACGGTTGGGACAAGCGGTGAATTGTGTGCCTGTCAGCGCTTTCCGTAGAGGACATAGAAGACTTATACTTATTCGGAACCATGATTACAGGACTTTTGCTGATTGGATTAGGCGTGGCCCTGTCTTTTAAGGAAAATCAGAGTACCGGGGCAGCTGTTCAAAGCCCCACTTGGCTGCCCGAATTGGGAAGAGATGGGAAGACCTTAAGACCAATGGACAAACAAGAGCAGTGTTTAGAATTGGAAGCAGCTGCTCACTCTAAAACCTAAACAACCCAATCTTATTTTTTGGCCTCCCCAAGCCTGCACTGGTCACGACCAAGGCCGGGCTGGTGTTAAATCACCCTGAGATTACAGCGGAGGGAGCCTGGCCCCTCCCCAACCCCTCGCAGCTTCCTACCCCCGACCGGGTGGGCGGGTCTGTTGCATCCAGTGCCGTCAGTGGCTGCAGGATCCGGATGGGTGCTTGCCTACGTTGGACTACCTCCACACCCCTCCCCTATGCTGTTGCTAGTCCTGTGGAAATGTTTGCACTGTGTTTTGACTATGTTGCTGATGCTCGGAGGTGTTTTTTATTTGTGCACTCACTCCATTTCTCCTCCCTCGACCCTCATGTTACACTGTTTTTTGTGTTTATTCCTATCTGCTACCTGTCTTCCGGTCCATGTGGTCTTCCCCATGTCATATTGTTTGTTTGTTTTTTTTGTATGTTGTAATGTACGGACGGGGTGACAGGTCCAATTTCGATTGCTTTGTATGTTTTGCACATGTGAAGGAACTGACAAATAAAGACATTCATTCATTCATTCGTTCATTCATTCATGTTGATTAGTGTCAATATTTGTAACCATGGTATTGATACTCCCATCACTAATACTAGTTAAGGCAAACAGCATGCTATATGTCTGTTATTAAGGATATCCTAATGTTTCCTAGAGTAAGGGTGCTCTTAACACCTGTCATTATTCATTTGCTCCATACTTGTGGTAAGGTACAATACAGAAATGAGACTGCCAATCTCAAATACGCCTGTCATTGCCAAGGACACAACAACACGTCTTGGCCTGAGTGGGAATCAACCCTCCGACCTTTGGGTGGGGGAATCACTGCTCTAACCACTGACCCATTGTCGCACCAGATGTAACATGAGATTTATCAGTAAATCCATTATAGATTTCAGACTCTCAAATATACTTCACTCCTTTAAACCTATCGTTTTAAGAGGACACATACTACCTGCAGGACACTAAAAGAACGCACAAAGCTCCCTTTAAATAGAACAGAAGAAACAGAGCTTATGGAGGGACTGACAAGGCATCCAACAAAACAGAGAATGTGTGTGCACATGTGTTATTTATAACAGTCAAAAATCAACCACCTTGTCCCCAAGAGCATTTTAAAGTTTGTGAAGTACAAATAGTGATGTGAAATAGAACCGTAGCATCCATCCTATTCCTGTGCTCTGATTTAGAAGTCTTCTGTCTTGTTTTAACTTTTTTCCCCAGTTATCAAGTTCAATCTCTGACAATCTCTCCCTGATGGTCCCCTATGCCGAGCTGCTGATTGGAGCACATCAGAGAGCACTGGAGTCTGGGTACAGTTTCACCGCATTGGGCCTGATAAAGAAGTGTGGAGGCCTGTTCGTGTGCCCCTTGCTGGGCCCACTCCCCTCTCACTCACCCCCACACAGAGCACTGGGCTCTGGGTGTAGTTCCACGGTGTTTGCCTGGGTGGAGTTCATAGAGTGTATATACTAGTATAAATGGACACAGCTAACCTTCTAGCTGCAGTGTTCCACATATGAAGTGAACATGGACGCATTTCTGCTCCATTGACTCTGGCCCTAATGCACTTTATACTGAAAAAATGGGGGTCTCTCTCTCTTTAACTGCTGGTTAGGGGTGGTAAAAATAATCAGTTTTTAGATGCATTGTTGATTCTCATAAAACAATTCTTGATAGATGTAGACACTAGGGAAGCAATGATTAGACTTAGACTTAGATAACACTATGATATTAATGAAACAATACATGCCTTACATACATTACAGTACAACTACTGTAAAGTTGTAGTTCATTTGATTCAATGATTTACAGCATTTTATTCAGTGAAAATAAGAACAGTGTTTTCTCAGGCTATTTTCAGTTTTGTAATATAGCCAGTCTACTCTTTATATAAACTGATAGGAGTTACACTATCATACTTTTTCTTTTTTTGATGATGATTTCTTTTCTTTTCCTCCTGAGTCTCACTGCATTCACACAGGCTCCCTGTGTCCGCGCTGCTCTGCATCGTCTCCAGCAGCAGCAGAGACAGTAGCTCCTCCCACACTGCCCTGCTCTTTTTACACACACAGCGTTCTTCCATCTTCTTTCTGAACACTAAAATTATGTTATATTACAAAGAAATGATGTAAAACCAAAAGCGATTCTAAAGTATTTAAAAGTTAATATCTTTGTGATTCCTGGGTCTATCAAAGTCAAATGAAAAGTGACTGAAAGATAAAACCCACCTCTGTTGGACTATTTCAACTGTAGGTCTCTATGGAGCTGCATCTGAGAAGGACACAGCGATAACTGTTTTCCTTTCAGACCAAAATAAATGACAGTAAAACACAGTGTGCATGGAGGGACACGTGCATAATGACTGATGTGTGTTGAATCATGACCCCTGTATCGAACGATTCAATATTATATCAAATATCGTTGCATCCCTAGTAGACATGCCAATAATCTGAATTTTAAGTTTCATTGAAGCTATTCGCTCTGGCTGTTTCTTTTCCCTGTGTTTCTCACCTGTCCTAAGTCGTGAGATGTGGAGGCCTGTCTCTGTGTCTCACCTGTCCTGCCCTGAGTCCTGAGATGTGGAGGCCTGTTTCTGTGTCTCTCACCTGTCCTGTCCTGAGTCCTGATATGTGGAGGCCTGTTTCTGTGTCTCTCACCTGTCCTGTCCTGAGTCCTGATATGTGGATGCCTGTCCCTGTGTCCCCTACTACCTAGCCCCACTCCCCTCTCCCCCTGCCCCCACATGGAGCTCTGGAGTATGGCTGTGTCTGAACCACAAAACTTCTTGAAGACAGCAGTGATGGAACATACACAGTCCATACAGTCAATTAGGCTGACAGACAGTGGCTGGGCTGAGGTCAGAGAAGCAGAGGTGCTAATTAGCACTGGCTAGTTTGAGCCACAGAACTTTTACTTTGAGTTGAGGCAGAGGAGAGGGTGGACAAACATCTCAGTTTTTATTTATTTATTTATTTTTAATTTGGTTTATTTAGCAGGGACAGTGTACATTAATCAACATTTCTGTAAATGTACCAGAATTAGCCAGAGGCTATTTCATCTGTAGTCCCTGGACAGATCGTAAACATGGTCACCCTAAAAACACAACAATAAGAATTTTACAAAAAAGTGCAATTGTACATAACAGTTCAATTAAAACAATTAACAACCATAAACACAAATGTCACAGAAGATGGTTTTAAGAAACGCCACTAGATACTAGCTTTGCATTTGGAATCTCAAATTTGATTTGAAAATAGTTGCTTGTCCTCTTAGCAAAAGAGTCATCAAAACACCTATACTTATACATGTCACAATAGAATTTTAAGACATGATTATGAGAATTTCAGAAACAAACAGTGATTTTAATGGTATAGACTCAAAATATTAATACTTACCCTAAATGCAGATATTATGCATTCAAAATCACTTTACTTGTCCCCAAGGGGCAATTTAAGCATGATGATTTAAAAATACAATAATAATAGAAAATCTCAAACAAAGCCTCAGTGCAGCTTCACAGATAGGGTCATCAGATCCTGTGGGCAGTTTGAAGAGATTAACAGCCCTCAAGACAAAAGTGTATGGTATAATTTGGTAAACAATTAAATCATGGTACCGTGGTCATGGTACCTAGACTGAATGCCACTTATTTTCACAATAATTTCAGACAAAAAACCTCAACAATACGGTCTCATTTGTATAAAATGATGTCGTGTTAGAAGAATGCAAGTACGCTTTCTGATGGAAGGTCTGTGGATGTACATGTTAGGGTGACATAAAATATCTTCAGGCATGATGTTAATGTGGAGGAGTCCGCCCATTCGTCCGACAGCCCAATTGTCCGAAAATGGACCATTGAGTAGCGATCCCATTAGTCCGACATTCCACTAGTCCGAAAAAAAGAGAGCATTTGTCCGACAGCCCAATAGTCCGACAGCTCAATACAGTGTCGAGATGCGTGGATGACTTGTAACGTGTAAGGTAAATGGTTCGGAAATTCGGAGTGTGGATGGAATTCTCGTTTGTTTAGAGAGCCACACCGGGGCACAACACAAACACTAGAACAAGAAAATCTGCATCATTGGCGGATTATACACACCGCAACCGCTGAGCCGATCGCCAGGACTACAGCAGGACTGGACCAGGACTGAACCTGGGCTACACCAGGACTATACCAGGACTAAACCAGGATTAAACCAGGACTGAATTAAGACTAAATCAGGACCGAACCAGACCTGAACCAGGTCTAAACCAAGATTGGGCCAGGACTAAACCAGGACTTAACAAGGTCTAAACCAAAACTAAACCAGTGTCATTAGTGGAGTATAAATCTATCCATGCTGCAGCTGCCGAACCGATCGCTTCCGCTGATGGTTTTATGTAATAAAAGGTTTGTTTTGTTTTGTTTTTTTCCTGTTTGTGCACAGCGTCCAAGATGCGTGTCTGAATGCAGCACATTGTCAACTTGCCCTGGCCATGGTCCTGAATCAGCAAATAATTTATATTTCCTCTTAAAGAAGTAGTCTGCTACAAAGTAAAACATTCCATTTATTTCACAATCCCAACACAGGAAAAGCTGAACTCATGAGTACAACATGAAAATTGACCTACATTAAATTAAGCAAATGAAATTAAGTTTTTAGTTAAACTGGTAGGCCTATAATATTTATCATTTAGGCTAATTTTAGTCACACAAAATGCATACAGCCCATCAGCAGAGATGATACTACTACTTATACTCCACTAAAGACATGCTAATGACACTGGTTTAGTCCTGGTTTAGACCTGGTTAAGTCCTGGTTTAGTTCTGGTTTAGTCCTGGTCCAATCTTGGTTTAGACCTGGTTCAGTCCTGGTTTAGACCTGGTTCAGTCCTGGTTTAGACCTAGTTAAGCTCTGGCTAAGTCCTGGTCCAGTCTTGGTTTAGACCTGGTTTATTCTTGGTTCAGTCTAGGTTTAGATCTGGTTAACTCCTGGTTTAGACCTGATTCAGTCCTGGTTGAGTCCTGCTTTAGACCTGCTTAAGTCCTGGTTTAGTCCTGGTTCAGTCCTGGTCCAGTCCTGCTGTAGTCCTGGCAATCGGCTCTGCGGTTGCAGCGTGTATATATTTATAATCAGCTAATGACGTTGATTTAGTGTTTGTGTTTCCCCAACCCGGAGTGGCTCACTAAACGAACGAAAATTCCACCCACACTCTGAATTTACAAATGGTTTATCCTCAGCATGTTACAAGTCATCCACGCATCTCTACTGTGTAAGGTCAGACTATTGGGCTGTCGGACCAATGCTTCTCTTTTTTTCGGACTAGAAACGGAGGGAATATCGGACTAATGGGATCTGTACTCGATGATCAATTTTCAGACTATTGGGCTGTCGGACTAATGGGCTGTTGGATCAATGACATGGAATCAATGAGGAAATAACATAACATGGCAGAAAGCTCCAAAAAGTCACTGTTGCATTATACCCGTCTTTAAATACAACTAACTCAAACAGTTGTAGACAAATACACATCCCTCCTCTCCACACAACCTCCCCAAATCCCTCCCTCACACCCCCACTTCCACCACCCTTTCTTTCCATATTGCCAGGATTAGTCTCAAACACGAAGGCAGCCTAAAACCACTTTTGATCAAGCCTGATTAAAATTCAACTTTGTAAAATTAGTTCCACACTTTGAATTAGAGGGTACCCAAAATATCTTGTATGTGTACTCTCGTATTCCCCTGTACAAAACATAGTGTTGTGAGAGTGGAGAGTCGCAGATAGACTGAACTTTCTTGTGTCATGTTGCTGTCAGCCGCTGTTCACTGCATCTCGTCTCCTACAAAGCAAAGTGACAGTCAATCTTCCAATCAGCACGAGCCACGTGCTGCTTTGGATGCAAATAAAGGAGTTTGTGGTTGTGCTCCCCTCCCCCTGTGCTTGCCTCCATCTGCCAGACACACAGTAACACTGCTAAATGTGTCCACTACTATAGCTCCTCTGAGATTTGGTTTTGCTATTGAAAAAATACACAAAGACTTAGCTAGGACTGAACTCCACATCTGCATCAATTAAACCAAGTTAAAGGACCTGTATGTATGTATGACATGTATGTCCTCCAGTTCAGATATATTGCATAAGCAGCACCTGAGGTCAAGCTATGTCTCCTGGACGGTCTGCATCAAATTACAAAGTGCCCAATAATGAGGAAGTGCTTGTTAGCATGCTAGGTTGTTCGAAATGAATTGCAATGAATAATAATGATGTTCAGAATGCATAAGGCATGTGAGGAAAAACTCAGGACCAGTGCCAACTGTTTAAATGAACTAGTTCAGTTTTTCACTTTTTAAGCTACAGCACCTTTAACTGAACAGAAGAGACAAGTGGGGACAAGATCCAAGCTCCCAAACAGTTTCATATCATTTATTTCTTTTAAACCACAGAAATCCATACCACACCATACACAACAAAATACTGTATAGACCAAACATTGTCTGTACTTGTCAGTGCTGCCACATTCTAACCATTTAGATTACATTATTGGTTTATCAACACAGCCGATCCATGTGCAACCTGAGTACAGAAAGGGCCACTGTCTGCACAGTTAACATGAAGTTGCTACGCTAGCTAGCGATGCTCATTATGTGCCTCAGCGTCCGCTGACCCCACCCCGTCAGTTTACATGGCCTACCACTTTGTGGCTGAGTTGCTGTCGTTCCCAATCACTTCCACTTTGTTATAATACCACTGACAGTTGACTGTGGAATATTTAGGAGTGAGAAAATTTTATGACTGGACTTGTTGCACAGGTGGCATCATATCACAGTACCACGCTGGAATTCACTGAGCTCCTGAGAGCAACCCATTCTTTCACAAATGTTTGTAGAAAGAGTCTGCAGGCCTAGGTGCTTGATTTTATACACCTGTGGCCATGGAAATGATTGGAACATCTGATTTTGATGATTTGAATGGGTGAGTGAATACTTTTGGAAATATAGTGTATCTCTATGGACACATATAGGCAGGAGCTGGAGTACAGGACACTGATTACAAACTTTGTGGAGTGGTCCCAGGCAAACCATCTGCTCCTGAACATTGACAAGACCAAGGAACTGGTGATTGACTTTAGGAGAAAGAGGACACCTGTGGAGCCCATTACCATCCAGGGCCAGGACGTGGAAATAGTGGACTGCTACAAGTACCTTGGCGTACAGGTGAATAACAGACTTGACTGGAGGGACAACTGTAATGTTGTGTACAAGAAGAGCATGAGCAGACTCTACTTCTTGAGAAAGCTCAGGTCTTTCAATGTGTGCAGCAAGTTACTGGAGATCTTCTACCAGTCTGTGGAGGCCAGCGCCCTGTACTTCGCTGTGGTCTGCTGGGGGAGCGGCACCAGTAAAAGAGACATTGGGCGTATTGACAAACTGATCCGTAAAGCGGGTTATGTGATCAGCTGTGAGCTGGAGACATTTGTCACAGTGAGGGACAGGAGGTCACTGGACAAACTGCTCTCCATCATGGACACTCCTGCTCACCCACTGCACCAGACTATAGAGGGACAGAGGAGCTCATTCTCCAACATTCATTCTCCAGATTCAGGACTACATTCATACCATACGCCATACAGTTGTACAACAACTCACCCTTATGTAACAGATAATACTCCCTACAACTGTACTACAAGTTATCCCAAGTAACGGATTACCTCATGCCCTGTCAATCAGCATAGTATTTGCACTGTCGTTCTTGTCTCTTGTATATAGCTGTGACTATATAGTTTATTACTTTATTACTTATATTTCTATTTTATTTCGACTTGTACATATCCATTTTTATAATTATGTCTCACTTGACACCTGTCTCTTACTCTTTTTGCTATACCATCTATTTTTGTTACTTGGTTATTATATTATATTGTGATGTTTGAGCTACTGTATCCAAATAATTTCCCTTGTGGATCAATAAAGTTTGTCTAAGTCTAAGTCTAAGGCAAGTTACAGGTCAAATCTGTGCAGAGGCAACCACTCTCACTAACAGAAACTGTAAACAAATTGGTGTAGTCTCAGAGTAATTTCATTGTAGTTAGCTCCTCCCTTCAGGCAGATATTCAGGCAGCTTGGATGAGCTGCGAAATGTATTCGACCAAATAAACTTTGTCCAGTTGACAAATTGAATTTCTCCTTTTGCCATGGATTTTACCTGGACGACTGAGGGATTCTACACACACTCTCACATACATTTCTTTTTTTTTCTTTTTCAGTAACAGAATAACCATAGACTGTATAAAGAAGTGGACTGAGAAAGTGTGACCCATAATGTTTGGTTGCAACCAAATGAAGCTCACTGGAGCTTGCAGTTATAGTGCCTAATCTGGAGCAAAGTTCCATTTGTAATTCTGAGTATGTGTATCATAGCAACCAAAAAGAGCCAATCAGGAGCCAGGTTGTTGAAGGTACACTACCTCTTGGAATGAAGGCATGTGATTGGTCTGTTATTAGTGTTCATAATGATTTACAGATAAAATCGTGGGAAAAAAAAAAAAAAAAAAAAAAAAAAAATCAGGATCATGTAGAGCGGGTTAATATGAACATTTTAAAATAAAAATGATGAGCCTGACAGCAGCAACTACAGAGGGAGGGCATTTTTTTTTTTTTTCAATAGAAAGTGAATCGGATCCAGAGCCAAACTTCAGCCATGCAGTGACCATAGAGATGTACACATAGCTAACCCGCTAGCTGCCACATTCCTAATAGGAAGTGATCCGATTAGGAATGTGGCAGCTAGCGGGTTAGCTATGTGTACATCTCTATATTCAATCTATGAGAATAGTAGAATAATTGAAGTAAGATAAGTTTAATGCTATACTGTGGAATATTCCATGCACAGCAGAAACATCATGGAGACAAGTAGGTGACGCACTGTGTAATTTACTTATTTGAGATGCTTGCTATTGTAATTTTGCATTCTGTTTGCATGACAACTTGATGCTTAAATTACAACACATAATAATATGATGAGATATTTGGAGCTGTGATTTCTCATGTTGTGCATAATTCATGAGGCTAAACAACACTGCATTCATTTCAGAAATAAACCCTTTAAAACATGCTCCATGAGCTAATCTGCTGCTTGGGTAAATCTGTTGTCAGTGCACAGAGATACTGTAAGGACAGGACAAAAAGCAAAGAACAATATACGCACTGAATTATAATAACTATATTCTACACAACACTATCAAATATCACTGTCCCCAGATGACAATGGATTTAAGTCGAAGTAGTAACAGAGGAAAGCTAAACATTTCTGAGAAGCTGTTGACTGTTAAGGAAAAAAAAAAATGGTACAAAAGAAATTATCTGCTGTAAGTTTTATAAATGAACTTTTAGGAGGCTGAATGTATAAATTTACCAACTAGCCACAACAACCATCCACCCTATGCCAGCTGACTACCAAACCCAATCTAATCACTCATGGAACTATTGGAGCATGGGCTCCAATAGAACACAATGAAAACGAAACATAGCTTATCTCTGAGAGGAACAGAGTGCTACATGAAGTAGTATTAAAGAACACGTGTCATGTAAGATTAATTTTTTTTGCTTCTTTCATGCATGTTTCATTAAACCATGAATTCAAAATCATCTACATATTGTATAAGCTTATATTCTGATTATTCTCTGATAATCAGGAATTGCACATTAGCATGCTAGCTGTTGTAAGCTTTACTATCACAGACTGTAGTCTGTGCTGTAGAAAAATGCTTATAAACTCATCATGGTGAGTAATTAAGGTGCTCTGAATGCTGCAATCCATTTAAATAAAGTCAGGTAGAGACCCTTTAATGCTCTGTTAGCACTTCAGAAAGTCCTTCAGAAAAGTGTTGAGTTGCCTGTATACTGACTCTGGTGCTGTGAGTGTGTTGGTGCAGCAGATGCTTCAGACAGAGCCCATGCTCTGTGTGGGAGGAGGATGTCAGAGCACAGATGTAGCGTGGGAACACAAAACTCCAGAAGATGTACAGTGGGCTGGATCTCCAGCTTTGGATCCTGGCCCAGATATGGAATAATAAACTGGTTTGTTTACCCCTCAGCAGTACAGGGTATTGCAGTATTGTAGTGTGAATGACAAATGTTTGGCTGTGTAGAGGCAACTGGCAGTAAAGTAAACCAATAGTGAACCTGATAAAGAATACATATACTGCCTGTGCATATGTTTTCAACATACACACTGTTTTATGATAGTCTTTAAAGGAACTCCTTGTAGCCTGTGCTCTTACAGTTTAAAAAAAGGTTCTACAATCACAACTGAACCTGGGATGCCAGTGCCTTAACCTGCAGATAGAGGACACATATTAAAAGTTTGTCTCATTCTCAGTATTTGGACAAGGTATTTCTCATGTGAAACCTCAGAACCACCTAAATTCCCTCACTGAGCTGCAGAGGCTGCACTAGCACTGGTTCAGGATTGGCTGCAAGTGCTGGGGTTTAGGCAGTGACCATTCAGATCAGTCTTATTTATATGTTTAAAGCAACTTAATTTCCACATTGAAACTGGTAACCCAAATGAGAGACTCACGTGAGGCTCATTCTGCTTTCTGATTGAATAATTCTTTTTAAAATCAAGCACAACATTACAACATAAACAGCTTGGCCTTCATGTCCAGTGATTTTGTGTGTGTTGTCTTCACAGCTTCACGTCACTGGAACTCAGCACCTTGAGCAGTGACAGAAGGCCCATCATTTCAGGCTTTTACAGTAAATACCAAAAAGTGGCTAATTAAATCTCAAAAATATGAACACTAAATATTTTTTCTCTCTCTCTTAATGTTCTGATGATATAAATATATAACTGTGTATTTAAATGCTGTTGGATGTATTTTAACAAACTGACTAGTTTAAGGGGGGATAGGCTTCAAATATAAAGTAAATTGGGTTCGAGAGCTGACAAAAAGAGTAAACTTCTGAGCCCTTGAGCAAGACACTTTATCTTCTGTACTCTTTTCTTCACCCTTCATGCCTAAGTGTGGTTCTAGTCTAGTGCATACTGTTGTTGTGTCATTAGGCAATGCACTAAAACTTCCCTCCCTCCTTGTCTAGAATAATTATGTTTTGTGAGTGGTAGTGGTTTTAGGGGGTAATGGTTTGTGGAGTAGGACAGACTGTTGGCCCAAATAAGCAGCCACATCTGTACCAGTCTGTCCCAGGACAGTCTTTCAAGTTTCCGTAACCAAATGGTCTGATATATGATCCCACAGTAGTAGTACCATAGTGCTGTATACAGTATGTAGGTGTATAACGCGTGCTTGGTTGAATTGCTCGTTTTATTTCACAGTACATTTGCTTCAGATGCCTTTTCCGGGCATTCAGCTTCCCGTCAGTGACTGTATTACTATACATGCTTCATAGTGACGTTCTATAGATGTCTTTTACTACTGTGACCCATTTCAATTCAAATAAATACTATTTACACGTAACACCATATAGTCTCTTTGTACCAGGGAATTTACTATCAGATATTTGTTATACAGTTATTGATACTTTGCAGCAGATGTCATCAACATTCCCTTGGGGTGTGAAGTTAACTATAGGCACTACTCTCTTAGAAGTTTTTCAGTTTTTCACGTTCACCTTTTTGTTAAAAAGTCAAAAGTAACCATGGTAACTGCTGAACATTCCACCATAGAGATTTATGCAGAACATTTCCAGAACACCCCAAATATTAAGTAGCCATTGTCAAGGCAATGCGAATGGAAATCCTAATAAACAAAGGTTAAATAACCCAGCAAAGGTACAGGTCAGATCTGTGGAGTGGCGACTTCGCCTGCTATAAACACTTGCAATTTAATCAATCCAGATGACAGTTAAATGCCATACTCAATAATGTGTCAATAATGTGATTATTGACACAACAATGAAATTTTCAATTACCACTCATTGCTGTTGTCTAATGGGCCCTAACAGCTAGGAGAAAATTTAATTTGTCAACTGGACATAGTTTATTTGGTTGAATACGTTTCGCAGCTCATCCAAGCTGCTTCCTCAGTTCTGGTCAGATGCTGGCGGACACTGCTTTATATCTTTTTTTTTGCCATGGATTCTACCTGGACGACTGAGGGATTTTACATACCTAACAGCTAGATTGAAAAGTACTTTACATTTAGGTTTATTTTTTCTGGAGAATGGATCAAAGTCAAAAGGCATTGTTTTCTTTTAAAATGGTCATGATTATGATTATTGTGAGGTTCTAATTATTCTACTGTGACCTGAATCCTGATGACTGACGAAAAAGAACATCTGTGGTGTGGTATTCCATCCGAGGCATCTCCTGTAATGTGCAAAACATGTCTTTAACAATATATAATTTTATTTAATTAAAGGGCCCATATTACACTATTTTCTGATCTATATTATAATTTTGTTTCTTCATCACAAAC
This sequence comes from Taenioides sp. WSHXM2023, assembly GCA_029959045.1. Classification (NCBI taxonomy): domain Eukaryota; kingdom Metazoa; phylum Chordata; class Actinopteri; order Gobiiformes; family Gobiidae; genus Taenioides; species Taenioides sp. WSHXM2023. Next base: position 33,354,901 of record CM057094.1, on the reverse strand, counting down.
ATACTTGACTTTGTTGTGTGTTCACAGATGTTTAACACACAAACCCTGCATAATTAAGCTGAGTTTGTCTCTCAAACATAAAACACTGTTCAACTTCATACACTTTCACTAGAATCATACATAATATAGGACATTTAATTGATAAAGTATTGGTGTTACAAGATGCATTATTGCTATATTGCAAGGAGGATTTTTTGGCACATGTTGTGGCAGCATTATGATTTAATTGCTTATGTAGATCGAGTAAACATATGTAATGCAAGTGTATTTTAAAAAGTAAAAAAAACAGAAATATATATCATGATGTTATGGTAGTGTGAGTCATGTACCGTGTATTGTATCTATGCCTGTCATGATAAAACATTTTGAACCACAATATATTGCTAGAGGGAAGTACTGCGATAAATGATCATATTGATCATATTGCCACTGATACAAAGCATGAGAATTCCAATAAACCTTTTTTTTTTTTTTTTTTTTTTTTAATACCGTATCATTAAAAGTCCTGAGCTGCAACAGTTCAATAGCAGAATTAACTCACTGAATAGCAGAATTAGCTTTAGTGATATAAGTTATTTAGTTTATCCTCTACAGCTCAAATCTTATGTTATACATAAAAATGGCAAAAATACTGCACTACTGCAAAGGGATTGTACACACAATACATATTGTTCCAGCTTTCATATAATGAAGTGGATGTAGTATTTCTCATGACAGGTCTAATTGTACTAAATCGTGAAAGAGCCAGTGATTTCCAGCCTTATTCAACAGTGCTGGTGACTTGGTGTTGCGTAGCCTCTTTTGCACATCTCCTTAAAGTGCATTTGACTGACAGTGCAGAGTGCTCATGTAAAAGGCTGCTATGACTCTCTGTCCTGCCACTCTTCACATCTCCTCTGCAGTGAAAGAGGGAGGCAGCATCAAATGCCCGGGATGAAAGCCCAGCCGGATGGGCGCACTCATAAGTAGAGATTGTTGGACCAATTTGTCTGTATTTCCCTGCAGTGTCTGCAAAATAGACCAAAGACTTGAGCCCTGAGCCACCCCATTATCACGGCTCCAGCCCGACTACCAGCTCTGGGGGTGGGCTGCTCACTGTAGCGGCCCCCTTTCTCCCCCTTATCCTGGTCCTCTCCCAAAAAGACACAGATTAGACAATGACATCCGGGAATTTGAGCAGAGAGATTGCAAAAGACACATTTGGACAGTTACAAGGCGGTTTTATGGCTGAAATGGTAAAGCAAAACTGTCTTAAAAAGTTGGATATGACAATGCGAGGCCTGAGTTAAATGAGCATTGCAGTCCCCAAATGACAGAACCGTTCTCAAGAGGGGCTTTTGAAGTCAAAGCAGCAGTAAGGCAAAGCAAAACATTTCACAGAGGCAGTTAGCTGGTTACAAGGAAATGTTGGAAAAGACAAATTATACATACTACATTTCTGATATGAAGCAGCCAAGATATTGTTTGAAAAAGTAAAGATGTAAACAATAAACAAAAAAAAAGAGTTTTAAAAAGATGTCTTTGCAATTTCATTTGGATTGTCACAAATACCTGGTTATTTGGGAGGTTTTTATGATGGCGTATTACATTTGCTGGAGTGGGATTTCACACTTGAGTCAGATTTGAACCAGTGACTCACTGTCTTGAGAACCACTGTCATTCAACTAGGGCACTGCTGAATGACACTTATGGTAGTTCTGACCAAGTCTAGCTCCAGATCTGGAGATGGGTCCCCAGGTGCCATGTTCCTGGCAAGCTGCCCCACTGGTGGTGAAGGATGAATTGTGTTTGCTCCTGTAACCATGGTTTCTCCTAAAATTGGAAAAATTAGAAAACAGCAGTGAGGTAGACAGTGGGCTGCACTGTTAGTTCACATGTCCAGTCTACTCCTGGTCTAATTATATCTCTGTTTTTTTTGGGTTTTTTTTTCAGAGATGGGCTAAAATAACACACTACAACTTCATTTTGTTTAATAGATGTTCAAACTGCCAGAAGAATGCCTTCCTTGTGTGTAAATTGTCTCAGCATTTTGGATGGATTCTATTCTAGAAGTCAGCTGTACTTCCTGTATTATTGTACTTTTCTTCTTAACTTATTTTCACCTTCACCACATATGTCTGTGCTTGTAAAGGTAGGTGTTTGAGACTCACTTAATACTAACCTACATTAAAATTAACAGAATACATGTTATCTTTTTCTTTTTTTCTTTTGTTATTGGCCTTTAAACATGCTCTTGAGTTTCTTTGTTTTGGCATTTTATGTTTTATAACTTTAGATATTCGGACAATAGACACCTTGTTTCTATAAATGCACTCCCTATACTGGGAATATGGAAGAGGATGCCATCTACTGGCAGCTGTAGAAATAACTAAAAATGTTGGCAACCTTTCCCAATATTCTAACAGAAAGGTTATGGAATTCAAAACAGTGAAAGAGGCCTCTAAACTTTTACTTGTAAACGCAACAATCCTGGGAAATTCAAGGTTTTTCTTTTTTGAGTGTATAGTCAGCAAAATAACTAAACAGGATTCATCAAACTGTGGCTCTATTTTAACCTGCATAATTCAATTTCAGTTCAGTTCACAGTCGATCCTATAGGCACTTCTAATGTCCACTTGAATTGTGAATGGTTCCATTTGCTCCACAATGAAATGTATTTTGTTAGAGCTTATCTAAAACACAGCAGGCCTCCCTCTGCTTCCATTGTTTGGCAGGCGTCTCTCTGCCTCGTCATGCACAGCTGCTTTTGTCGAAGAACTGAACCCAGGTACGAATCAGCCCATAGCAGCCACACACCCACTACTCCTCTCTCCATACGAATCAGACCATAGCAGCCACTCACCCACTACTCCTCTCTGCATAGCCCGCTGTGCATGAGTGAGTGCAGGAGAGAGACTTGCCAACAGGTGTAATTACAATGAAACAGTGTTTGCGACTGACAATAGAATCCAATTAGGTCTGTGCTTATCCAAAATATCCCAGACTTTCCCTTCACCGATGTTTGAACATCCACTCTGTACAAAGTAATATCTGCTCGAGTTATATGAGACTTTTAAATCATGTATGTACCAAGCAGGTCCAGTATATTAAGGTTTGTATTTGAAAATAGACCAAATAGATAGACATCAGTTTGGTCAGAACTGCCTTAAAAGCAAGTAAAATTATAATAATAGTAATATTATTAATAATAATAAATGACAACACCTTTAGTTTGTTTAATGGATGTTCAAAGGTGCATTACACAACATTTCTGGTGGAGGGTTTGCTATCTGCTTGTGTCCATGGAGATGTTGTAGCTTTCCCTTGATGTTCAAGTTTTACAGTATGGCATTTCATTTTATCAGTCTTCATGGAGAGAAAAGCAACACGGCAAAGTTACACGTCAGAGCTGTGGTCAGGTGACCCCACTCGCAGTTAGAACGTATGTTTTTCAGCAGTTTTTTTGAGCAATAAAATGTGTAAATTAACAGATGGATTATGGATAATTGTAATGCCATACTGTGGAATACTCCAGGCAAAGCAATAACATCTCCAAGGGACAGTGGACCTTCCACAAGATTTAAACTGTCAGAAAAATGCCTTCCTTGTGTATGTTTTAGAACACGCCTCTATTTCTTCCCAAATTATTTTCAACATACTGCTATTTGCATTGTAGATTCTCACTGAAGGCATCTAAACTATGAATAACACATGTGGAATGTAGCAAACAAAAGATTTCCACTCTTTGCTTTGAACCCTAGTTTGCATTTTTGGTATTTCTTGATCCTGATGCAGCACAGCTGAGAAGTGAAAATAATTTCAGGAGACGTAGAAAGCAGTAACATAAAAAAAAAATAATAATAAAAAAAAAATAATAATAATAATAATAATAATAATAATAATAATAATAATAATAATAATAATAATAAAAATAATAATAATAATAATAATAATAATAATGAGAGGGTGTGGCGCCAAACTTTTGACTGCTAGTGTAATAAATATTTAATACAGGCACTATCCCACAAAACCATGAAATCTTGCCATATGCGCTTTAACCAAGACAAAATCATTTTCAGCATATACATTTTGTGCTGTGGCTTTCATGCTTTGAAAACTTGCAGTAATAGTTGTTTCCCATGCATAAAAAAACGCCGGAGCTCCCTGCTTGTTCAGCACCTGTGCATGAGACCCAGTGACCCGTACATCTCAGGCCACCCACCCGCCTCATACCCGCCGTATGCGCTGCATGTGTGGGGTATCACCCAGGTGTGTGAGGGCTGTGTGGAAACGTGCTTGACCCGTTGCCCCGGTGACAGGCGGGTCCTTCCTCAGCCCAGGTGGTCAGGGTCACATGACTGCACACTCAGAGAGAACCCATCTGCTCAGAGCACGCAGGAGGCCAAAGCTTGAGCTGGGAGGGTCACCTGTTTTTGCGTAGACAACAATTTTACCTTTTTTATATGGGGTTATATGAGATCATTTTGCTTACATAGTTACTTGAGTTACAATGACTTAAATTCAGCATGAATCATTATTATCATAATTATCTTAATTCATATAGTTTTGACTAGTTAAAAATCTGTTTTGTTCTAATTGTAAATGTTACGAATTAACAATTTTTTTTTTATTTTTTTATTTATTTTTTTTTTTTTTTGCAATGCAGTGTTATGATTAGTGTAAAAATATGAATAATAAAAATATTGTCAAGTAAAAGGAGTTCTCAAATCAAATTACAATTTAGACCAATTTTATTTATAAGACAAGCATAAGAACTACTGAATTGTATAGTAATACTTAGATGCATTAATAATACAATATTTAGACGCATTAATAATAAAACATTTCATATCAGCTCTGTTCATCAACAAAGACATGTTTTGTGAAGCTCTTTGATTCAAAGATACTTTAAAGAAGGTGACTCAAAATGCAATGCAGCATAATTTCAGCAGTTTACACCACACTCTCCTCAAAGTGCTTATACAACACACATTTCCATATCCTGCATAATTTTCCGATTACAGGACGGAAGGAAGAATGCCCCCCCCAACCCCCACTCAGACTATGTGACACCTATATCTCCAAAGTGAGCACATATTTCAGGTGTAATGCCATACCGCTGTCCGTGGATGCTCATCCATCTGTGGATCTGTGTGTGGCTCCTAGCTCCTCAATTTGTCATGGTTATGTTTCATTTGGGCTCTGGTTGCACCCAAATCCAGTCAGTGTGCGCATAACAAGTGCATGATCGGAGTGGCAGACAGGAGCAGGTGAGACGGGCAGACAGGAGCAGGGAAATAGACAAGTAAACAAGAGTGTACAAGGAAGACACAGGAAGGCTATGTGGAAATATGGTGTGGAGAGACAAACTGGGGAGTGTTTATGATTAATTTATGCCTAGGTTGTACTGTAAACAAAATATGTGTAATAATCAATGCAACACTGTTTCCTGGGATAACAAGTTCGCAGTGGAGAGTGAGGTTGAGGTATAAAACTATATAAACTATTTTCTAGTCATATATCTCTAGTCTAAAACATAAAGGGAACGCAAGGTAAGGTATACTTGATTTGATCCCTTGTGATGGAAATTCATCATCTGCATTTGACCCGTCCTTCAACCAGTACTGCTGGGACAACCTGTCAGGAGCAGTTAGCTACTGCTATATAGCGCCTGGGGAAGCATCACTAGATCTTGAACTAGTCTTGGTCAGGACTCCCTTATCTGGAGGATCTGACCTATTATACATGTTTTGTGTTGATGATACCCAGAGGAAAGCCACCCAGACATGAGGAGAACATGCAAATGCTACATAGAAAAACCCAGGTGATCAGGGAGTGCAACCCGGAACTGTCACGATGTTAATGTTTATTGAATTATATTATTCTTGACCCGGCTTTATTTTGTTATTTCTCTAGCTGTGTGTGTTTGTTTTACCTCCAGTTGTACTGATTGTTTGCCCCGCCCTAATGTGTCTCACCTGTGTCTCATTCATCTGTGTGCATATATACCCTGTGTTCTCTTCTGCCCTTTGTTGGTTCATTATCAGTGTCACGTCTGTTTGGATTTTTGAGTTTGGTCATTATTTGTTATATTAAAGAACTTTGCAAATGCAGTCCTGCATTTTGGGTCCTCCCTCTGCCTTAAACGTGACAGGAACCTTCTAGCTGTGAGACATGAGTGCTAGCCACTCAGCCATTGTGTCACGATCTGTAACTACTGTAAGTCATTTTATGGCCAAATTGAGTTTTCTGGCTCAGTTTTCTGCAGCAGCTCCACCCAAAACATCACCATTTTATTTTTAGTGTAAAATTGAACAGCCTTAATGTAGACCCAATTTGGTCCTGTTCTAGAATTGGTTTACTCCCAGTCTAGTAGTCTAGTTCAGGTATAGGCCCCATTTTGATGAACATACCCTTAATCAGCCTTGTTCCATACATATGTTATTTAAACCCATGGTTTTGTGAGGTTAGTGACTCAGCCTTCAATGAGACATACTTGTACTGTATTCAGGTTCTGGTCAGTGCCCTCTGAGCTGGTGTAACATGTCTGAATCCGAGTGGGGGATCGTGACTACCTCAACACACAAGGTTAAAAAAGGGTTAGGTGAGGTTAGGTAAGGGAGATCTATCTACCTAGGACTAAGCCATTCCCCTCTGTCCCCTTAGAATGCTAATACATTTCAGAGTTGGTCCCCCTGAAGAAAAAAATAGTGGGTGTCCCTTTAAAGCAGACATATTGTGCTTGTGTCTGCAATATAGTTGTAATCTATGACACCTGTGGATCATTATATTTTAATTTCGACATTTTTAATTGCAGTACTCAACAAAAATGACTTAATAAAAAAACTTAGAAAACTGCGGTGCCCAATGGGAGCTGACGTCTCTATAAATGTCATCACAACAAAGAGTAATGCAGATGTCGGCACGTCCGATGAATAATTAGTGATCATGCTAGAGAGCTTTTTTTTTTTTTTTTTTCATTTGTACCAAAATGATGACATGGCACTGCCAAATCCTACACATGTTACAGATTAAGAAAATAAAATTGGATACTAGAGTAATTACAGAGAAGTGGGTGTGTACGGGAATTGATTTCTAATATGGCGTCTTGAAAATAAGTGACAGTACAGGCCTGCAAATATAGCACAAGAGGTAGCGTTGTGTTGGAGTATATAGTTGGAGCAGAGCACCAGTGGTCACATATAAAGTGTGTAATATAAAGTTTAACCCTTGCCTCATCTCTCATGTAAATGTGTTGTGTGGCAGATGCCGCATGCAGCTGGGATGCCTCTGCAGTGTGGGGGGACAGTGGTTAGCCATTAGCATTTAGCTGACAGGGACAGTATGGATCGAGGGTGGCTCTGGTGCAGAAGTGCTGATGTGGGACCAGCTCTGGTGATAAATCCACACACATGATGGGAGGCCTGGGCATGTCCACACATACAAACTATGTGTCCATAACAAACATGGCTGTCACAGGAGCACTGCAGGAGAAGGGTAGGCTATTCTGTAATACAGGTGGATCAGGAGGCAAGCCACACTTTTTTTTTTGTTCTCATCTTTGTAAAGGTGTGGGGTTTAGTTGTGTATATGTGTTTTATTCATCCATTTACATCAACATCAATTTATAAAATGTAATGCCCATACGATTACAGTGTGTTTCATACATTGTAGCACAATTTTTATAGAAGCCAAAAATGGACATTCTATGTATTTTGGCTAATGTTAAATGTAATAAGCCCATAATGTAATAACAGGCCAATAATAATAATAATAATAATAATAATAATAATAATAATGCATGGATTGCAAAGTTACAGGTAGGCCAGAGGTTGCTTTTACAAAAATATTACTGGCAGTGAAAGAGTTAAGTGCAAGTTTGGTTTGACTCAAGGACACACTCAGTGTGACTCATTATCATTCTACATCTGTAAAGGCACTGTACCTGATTTTCTGTCTTTAACAGAAAACAGAACTATTATTATTATTATGATGATGATGATGATGATGATGATGATGATTAATAATAATTATTTATTTTATTTTATTTTATTTATTTTTTTTTGCTGTGGTCCAAAGTTATTCCTCACTTACTTTATGCATTCAGAACATCCTAATTATTCACCAAGATGAGTTTATAAATCACAACTAACAGCAACTAGCATGATAATGCACATTTTTTGATTCAGATAGTACACAGCGGACATATTTTGACCTCAAGAGCTGCTTATATTACATATTTATACTGGGGCAAGACACATTTTGCTCAGATACATGGGAAAAACTTCAGGTACAGGGATTTTAAGCTTGCTACCAATGTCTGCCCCGTACTGTCCCTCCCCTAAGCCGTCTTTGGACTGAGACCGTGCTTTGATTCTTGTTGCCTGAACTCTTGTTGTGTTCACCTCCACTCCAGCCAATTACCAACACCAGCACAGCCCCGGCGGCTCCATGGATGTGTCCTGCGGTAATTGAACCTTTGCGCGCACAGGCACACACTCACCAAAGGGCCGAGGTGACAGGCGATCTAATTACCCGAGTGTGGAACAGCTCCAACTCTGGGAGAAGTTTGTGCTCCATCAAAGCGCTGTTTTGTGCATGTTGTTGTGTTGGAGAAAGCCCACTGTGATAGAGGTGTCACTCAGAGCGCTGACAGCCCTTACAAATCCTCATTATCACCCGCTACACTTTCAGCCAAACACTATCATTCACTCAAAAAAACAAAAAAAAACAAAAAAAACTGCACATTTGTATAATGGCTTTGTCTGGCCGCATCCGTCACCATCTTTAAATTGAAAAGTGGGAACACAAGTCTGCAGAGAGAGTTCCCAAAGTCATCTAAAGACATGTGGAGGATATGCAAATGAGGATGCTTTCAACTAATTGCGTCAGATGAAATGGGGATTGGATTCCTTATGTCCTCTGTGCACACGTCTGGCTTCTCTTTGTGCACAGTGAGTCCATACACAGAACAAAGAAACATGGCACTTTACCGCACAGAAGGAGTGATGTGATTAACATGTATTTACGAACAAAGGACCTCTCCCATTTTATGTTCTGTCAAAGTAAAATGGTCCTAACTGGATTGTGAAGAATGTAAATGACCAAAAACATACATGATAAGTGTTTACTTTGTAACAATGTATCATTACATGTTACCATGTTCTTCCTGTGCTACACTGATGTAAGCTATGAGTGTGATCAGCAACACACGTTTATACTTACAAAATCACTGGCAGATGTAGTTACATACATAGGTTTTGATGCATCTGCTCTTCCCTTTACGAGGTCCAGGTTTTTTTTAATAGGATTTTATAATCTTCTGCTTTGTTAAAGTGTGTGCAGAGCACAGACATAAGGACATTTTGTAATGAGATTTTGTCTCTCACTCGCATGAGAAACAGACAAACACTTGTGTTTTCACAGCAGATTTGCTACAAGCCAAGGACAACGTGAGATTCATGTGATCAAACCATGGGTCAGAAGACACTACAAATAATTGCAAGTACTGAATTGTGTAATACTTTGTGATGTGTGTGAAATGATCAAATAGGAACTATTGTCTGTCTTCTTATTTCTGTTTGCTTTTGTCAACATAATCTTTCTCATGTGTGAATGAAATGCCAACATACAGTCAATCATGTTCTGTTCCCAAGCATCACAAATCCATCAGAAGAGCCCTGACATGTTTGAACTGCACTGCTGCGGGATTTCTCTGTGTCTGTGCTCTGTGTCACCTGTGTAAAGTGGCAGGTGCAGACAGGTGCAGGTAATAGAGACAGGCTAAATAAAGACTCCTCCTCACACCCTCACATACACCGCAGAGTGCGTCAGTATGCTCTGAACAAGTGTTTCAGTCTCACATGGGTTTAAACAAGATGCTCAGAACATGAATGTTATACACTGTTCCAAAGCATCACAAACATTATGACCACAGACATCAATGACTTTACATCAGAAACACATGACAACAACAGCAGACTATACACAGCACATGGCAAGAGCAGGGGCAGAGGCAGGGGCAAGGGAGGGGCAGATGCAGGGGCAGGACAGGAGCAGGGCGGGGGCAGGAGCAGGGGCAGGAGGAGGACAGGAATAGGGCAGGATCAGGGACAGGGCAGGAGCAAGAGCAGGAGCAGGACGTTAAATTTTATTATGGTAACTCTGTTTAAGAAAGTGTATAAAGTGCTACAGTTCACTGTTCTTACATTAAACGGACATATTGCACATACCCTAAAGTCCTGGGGGTATTGCTCATGTGCTTACATGCTGAATTGAGTTCTTTTAGGCTTAAACCAAATGGATCTCACCACTGAGTCTGGCAACCCCAATAAGAGACATACATGAAATCACATAAATACATAGGACATCATCCACAGTGTTTTTGTAATACCAGTAATTTCATAGGTATTTTAAAAAAAAATATATCAATGAAAATAGAATTACAACCAATCCTGGGATCAGTCAATCAGAAGCAAGTGTTTGGGTAGGGGAGGGGCGTAGGGCATTTGCTTTTCATGCTGTGTGTATAAAAGTAAGAGCAGGTGGTTTCTCTTTAGTCTGACCTTTGTAACTTCTGAACAACTCAGTGGAATATGAGTCAGTGGAACTGTTCTCGGCTTTTGGTCAAACCTGAATAATGATAATGGATGGAACAGGCTGTGATGTCCTAAACTTCTGCCTACAAGTAACTCCTCTGAAGGTCCAGCGCAACCTGGTTTCATCTCGAACAGATGCTTTTCAAGGAACATCACCATGGAGGCCCGCTCCTGATAGCTTCCATTAAGATTTTGTCAGAGTGCTCTTTATTTAGTTGGCACTTTTAGAGGCAGTGCTGCTTGTGATAGATTAGTTCTTACCATCCGCCCAGACAAGATAGAGTGCACCAATTAACAGGGCTTTTGACAAATGGACCTGGAGAGGGAGTTGAGTAAGAAGTGTGTGTCTGGGATGTTTAATATATGATGTTTATGATGATGTATGACGCATAGATTTGAGCGGAGATTGGACTGGACTTAATTGTGGGCTTTAGTCACAGCTGCAAATGAGGGATTTCACTACTTGTGCTAAAGATGAATACATGATGCAGGGTTTAAAGCATACCTATTCTGCAAGTTTTTAACCATATTATAGTTGTTTCCCCTCACCATTCCCCCTCACAAAGTTGTATTTGGAGTGATTTGCACATGTTTGAGCAATCATAAATCACTTATTTTTGAGGCTCCATATGCCAATCAACTCCCATTTTCACAGTCCTCGGAATACGACCATTTCTCTGTACTTACTTTGTTCTAACTGTTTCCTAGCATGATGTGCAGCTATCCATAGGAGGGGCCGACAGCATGCGATCCTTTGTTGTGATGATGTTTACGGTGACTTCAGCTCCCATTGGACACTGTAGTTTTCTAACGCAGAGGTCAAAGGACTTGTTTGTTTTATTATGTGGGTTTAGATGAAAATTGAGATGTCCAAAAAATGTTCAAATTATGACATAATGATCCATGGGGGTCATAGATTAGAACTAGCAGAGTCAAGCACAATAGGCTTTCTTTAAATGAGAGTGAAGAGAAGTCATGTGATGTGAAAGCTGCCGGGGCGCTCAGTGGAAGCCAGCCGCTACAAATGCGCAGCAATGTTTTATGACACAAATCCTCCCAAAATGAAAACATTGTTTATTGGCAGTAAAAGCTAAATGTCTTGTACAGCAAGAGAATTCTAGTTGAACAAATATGAATGTGGTGTGGTTCAGTGAGTCAGAGCGCAGCAGATACAATAGGAGCAGGGAATGCACCCAGCTTTTGTCTCAAAGAGAGGAGAGGAGAGCAGAGGGAGAGGAGGAGAGGGAGCGAGAAGAGGAGGAGGGAGAGAGAGGAGAGGGAGATAGAGGAGAGAGACAGAAGAGGAGGAAAGGACAGACACAGCTCTGCACACTCAGACAGCAGACACCACATGATCAGAAACACACGGATATCCAAATGGGATGTTAAGTGATGATGTCATAACTGAGTCCAAATGAATTCCAGACTCATTCAGAATTAATTGCTTTTTTTTTTTTTTTTTTTTCCCTAAATTTAACTGGCTCCAGTATTTAAAATCAGGAGCAATTACAGACTTTCAGAGGTGGGTAGTAAACTAAATGATTTTTGTGAAGGTGTATGGAGTGTTTTTTGTTTGAGAGAAAAACTTGGCCTAAATAAGCAGGGTTAATGTGTGTTAAACATGTGAGAATGAAACAAAACACAACTCTAGGTATGCTTTTTGATGAGGACACAACATTTTAACATAAATCAAAAAATAGTGCGCAGGGGTATCAGAGATTATAACTATATAGAAGACACAAGCACAATAGGCCTTCTCAACTTATTTTATTTACCTATAGAATTTTTGCAGTGTTATAGAGATTTCTCTCCTGGGCTAAACTCTCTCTAGTTGTCACGGTGACATTTTCTCCAGCAGGGGCAGTAGTGGTGTTTTTAGACTCTGACAGTGAGATAAGACCTGCGCTCAGACCAGCCTCATCAGAACACTGTCAGAAAGTGTTTAGGAGCCAGACAACAGGCTACATGACAACACATTTAGCTTTGGCCCTGAGCGCTGCAGCTCCAGTCCTGCTCTTGCTTTTGCTCTCACAGATGAAGGCTGCACACGGAAAGTTCAGCCCAGTAAATGTCAAGTGTCAGGAGGGCCAAACAAGCAGACAAGGCTCTCACAATGTGTGGTTGATGCCTCAGACAGGACCACACTGTGTTTATGGGGATCGTATTCAACTAAGGGCCCTGAGTGAACTATTTACAAGACATCAACATAGGACTATTGAGTGTGTTAGGGCTGCAAAGATTAATCATCACATCTCATCTACTGAAGTAATAGTTGACTATATTTGAAAATGGTTATCTGTGTGTAATGGTTATCATATACAGCTTAAGCCTTCCCTTTCATTTTTAATGCATTGTCATACTATATAGAAGACACAAACATGCTTGCATAGGGCCTAATGTGCCTGAAGTGGGTCCTAGGCCACAAATCAACACAAATGTGTAATCACAATTCAGAATGCCTTTCTCTGATCTGAATGGTCACTACCGAAACCCCAGCACCTGCAGCCAATCAAGAAGCAGTGCTAGTGCAGCCTCTGCAGCTCAGTGTGTTAATTCTGGAGGTTCTGAGCTTTCACATGAGGCATGGCCATATACTGAGAACGAGACAAACTTGGATGTGTCCTCTCTCTGCAGGCTAAGGCAGTGGCAACCCAGGTTCAGTTGTGTTTGTAATACATTTTTAAAACGGTAAGAGCGCAGGGTACATACAATCACTTTAAGCCCATTAAGTATCTCCATAGAAACAAGAAAGTGAAAGTGAAACGACTACACCAAGTAACAGGTCAGATCTATGACCCGTGAGATGTAAGAAGTGTGTGTGTGTATGTATATATATATATATGTATATATATATATATATATATATATATATATATATATATATATATATATATATATATATATATATATATATATATATATAAAGCACGTGAGATGGATAATTGAGACATAGTGCAGACATCAAATAATGACACTGCTCCCTCTGCGTCTCATCGAGAAGTCCATGCCTCTGTTCTACAAAGTCATCTGTCAGCGCTAAAGCCCATCAGTTGTCACGGCGACCAAAGACAGCACCCTCCTCCTCCCAGAGACCGACTCCAGCCTGGAATCTTCAGGCCCAGCCACATTTTCTCTCTGACAAATCACTCCATCAGCCAATCAAAGACCAGTACACTGTCTCTGCAGCGGCAGCAGGCAAAGTCCCAAACATGAATGAAATATAGCGCTGCAGCTCCAAGGCAGGAGAATGTATTAAAATGGGCTGCGGAACAGAATAGAACTCCTGACTACATGCTGTTTTATGGGCTGCCATTTGTTACGCTGACAGGAGAAGTCGAGATTTCATATTAGCTTTAAAAATACAATATCCTCACCCACATGTACAGGGCCCTAACGCTGGCTTGTCAGCAGCAATATAGCAATATCTGTTATAGCCCACTCAAAACAAGGGGCTGGAGCTACCTGTTCAAATCTGCCTCCTCGAGTTTGGAGGAATATTGTTGCTGCGACAACTATAACATTGGAGAAAGTAAGGTGCAAACTAAACTGACAAGTCTTGTGTTATTTTGTTGTGTTATATCCAGTCCTATGAGAAAATATATATTATACTTTAGTAAGATGTATAATCCCAGTCAATAACTTTTAAGCAGCTATTAGCTATACAAAGATTCCTTATTCATTGATAAGAAAAATTGCACGGCTGTGCCGTGCTAGCTCAGCCCTTGTTATCTTGGCCTATAAGGTTCATAGGTGCTGGGTCCCGTGCTGATGTAAATAAACTTATCCATGCATTAGAATTCCAGTCTCATGCCTCTTTTGTCAACTCTCGCACTACTTCATTTTATTCACTATTTCACGACTACAAAATGGTGCACATATGTGTTATTAAACATATGGTATATCTCCATGGAGACAAGTTGACGATATAAAGCCAAGTTACCAAGTCCAAGACTTATTTATTAATCAAGGTATCATTTAGCAATGCAAGATTAAGAAGTGAAATGTCAGAGCCAAGGATATTCCAGAGCAGTAAGATCTCTTCAGAGGTAAGCAAGTGGCAGACAGTGTGCTGGTAAGTGTGTATACTTTCTACACGCATGAAAAAAGCACATGCAAATGAGTGCTTATTAGAGTATATAACTGGGTGATGGTTACGTGGTTACAACAGCAGCTTTTGTTGTGACACTGCTAACCATGTAGAGGGAGCGCTGTGCACTCCCTGTTTGGTTTGACTTTGACATTTAGCTGTAGGGCTGACTGCATACATGTTTGAGCTGTCCAGAATATATCTTAAGAATACAGGGACGGACTGGCACCAAAAAATGGCCCTGGACTTTTTTTTTTTTCCCAAATAGGCCCAGTAGGAGGGTGAAATTGAAAACCCACACATATTAGTGAGTGTATATTCAAAAACTTGAGTGTATATTCAAGAACTTGAACTCAGTATACACAGTAACACTGATCTTTCTTTTGACAGCAATAAGCCACTATTTCTCATCATCACAATGCAAATCAAGTTAATAGAAGCTGACTATTAGAGGGGTCAATGAGTAGCCTAAATCGTAACCTGCTGTTTTGTCCTTCTCACTTACCAGTACCTCTTCTTCCTCTGGCAAGTCCTCCGGTGGAGATCCCCTTGTCTATCCCTCCCTCTCCTCTCCCACATTAGGCCTACTGCTGCTGCTGCTGCTGCTGCTGCTGCTGGCGGCACCACCACTTTGATTGAAAAGCTCCGTGAGCTTTCTACATTTGGATGCTTCATTTTCCAATAACTTTGCTCTCTTGTCTCTCAGCTTCTGCAATCCACCTTTCTCCTTTCGCTTCTTGCTTGCCATTTTGATTCTTCTTTGTTGGCTTTTAGACTTAAAGAATTTAGGCCTATGTTTGACTAATTGACAAATGATCGTATTAGCGCCCTCTGGGTGTTAGGTGTTAGACTCTACATTTTGGTTTTTGAACAGGACCGGTCGAAAAAAAAAAAGGGACGTAGACCGGACGTAGACCGGCTGTTCAGAACGCCCAGATTGCCAGTCCGTCCTTGTAAAAATACCATTACCAAGTAACTGTTCTAAATGTAATATTTGGCGTTTGGCCCTTGTACTAATGGTGATTATCACTTGCAAAATGAAAGCTGATCAGAGGACTCCCACGTCACATACAAGTTAAACTGTGACATATTACAACAATGCTAACCACCACAAACAGTGAATCTGAGTTTATAACCAGCACATAAACCATGTAAAAATTTCATACAGGTTAAGTTCTACAGTATTTAACATGTTGGAAACAGTTGTTTAACATTTACAGTTTAACATTAGCCATATTGTTTACAGACAAGTCCATTCAGCTGCAATGCTCTGTACTATCCAACCTTCCAGTTGCCTGGAATGCAGCATTATGCAATACTTAAAGATCCTATATTACGTGAAAATATGTCTTGTGAAAAAAGTAGGCGATGGAACGCAGATATATAGAGCACCCACATGCTAGAAAGAACAAAGAACAGAATTAAAACTGACAATTACAGATCAAAATCCAGTTTAAACACCCAGTTTTACTTGTTGAATTCCAATATAGCCTCATGCATGGCTTCTTCCTCCCACTCACTGTCTTTACACACATCTCCACAGATATAGCATGCCTTTCAGATTCAACCGCTCCGACTTCCTGCATTTGGTAAAGGTCACATAACTAAAAGCTTTTCACTACATTTGATTCTAGCCTCTGGCCCGCTCTGTCTCACTCCTGTTAGCCACTGACTGCTCTGCCAGCCCCTTCCAATCCTCTTTCCTCTTCTTCCTATTCACGCCATTTTTGTCTTCTCTAAATGTTTTGTTCATTTGCGCGCCCCTGTCACTGCTTTGACACTCCTCCGCCTCTTGAATGGCATCTCATATTGTATTCCAAATTGAATTCTGTCTTCCGTTGTTCCAGCATGCATCCTGGAGCCGTGCTGAAAGCCTGGCCGACCTCCTCATGACCTCTCCCTCACTCTCTGATCTAATCAGTTCTTGGTCTTAAGTGTGGGCTCGGAGAGGAGGATTCCACGATTGCACACTGCACTCTTTATATATTCATGACTATTCCCTCAGTCTATTAAGAAGACATAAGTTGTTCAGGTGGAAATCCAAATTGAAGTCTCTTCATGGCTATTTGGCTGCAGAGCTGGAGTGCTGGGTTGGTGGGAGAATGGGCAGATTAAAGTGGTGTCCAGGGGAGGGAGGGGGGCTTGTCCTGGCATGACTCCGGACAAGGTGCAGCCAGGAGGGAGAGGACTCAAAGTGCATGTCTGTACCAGTTATTAGTGGACACACCGCTGGAGATTAGGGAGGATGGACAATGGTCAGTATGGGAGAAGTATACTTTTATTGTGGTTACATCAGAAAAAAGTTTCATTTTTGATGGTCTGACCCCCCATTGCTCCCAGAACCAAGTCACTCTCCCTTCAGAGTGACATTGTTGTAGAATAAATGGTAGTAGCCTGCGAATTGAAGTACAGGACCCAACACCTGGAGACATGAATTCGCAATACACTGTGATGTGTTGTCCATTCCACTCTTGAATTGTAGGGAGTATTATGCCTCTGACGATGTAGGCCAAGATAACAAGGACTGAGCTGGCAGTAAGACCCCTCATTACAGCACAGAAACTGAATATCTCTAGTAGACATCACAACACAATCACAATGTATCCCTCTAATGTAACTACTGCATGCCACATCAGGTTTGTAAAGTTGTAGTGTATTGTTTTGTGTCTTGTTTTTGTATACATACATAGGCTTGTGGGCTGAGCCTTATACAACATGGGTGGGTTTATACTGCTTACTGTAAGCAGGGGTCCGAATAATGCACATGAGAGATTGCTAGATTACTCATATCTGCATGGATGACATATAATGTATGTATAATGCCATAATGTGGAATTTTCCAGGCAAAGCAACATTTCTGTGGAGACAAGAAGATGAACACCATAACATAGTGCATCTTTAAGTAGAACTAATTCATTTCAGCTATGCTCGAAGCTAGAAGAATACATCAGTGTAGCTGAATTATAATGCTAATTGTCTGCCTTCTGAAGGCCCATTCATTTGTCAGAGGTGTATGTGAACAATCCCTTATACTTCAGTAGAGTTGTCTATACACCAACATACAAACCCCAACACAAACCTTAAAATGCTCTTTCTTGTAACATTCACCAGTCGCCTGTAGCCTATTATTTGAAGTTAGCAAATATATATTCAAGAAGGCTCTTCAAAACATCAGTAACAGCAGACATTCATTAACATAAAGAGTATATGTCTGCGGATATCAAACACATAAACAGGGTACTTCAGGTACGTAATAAGCATGCATTCAGGAGCTGGCCTATTATTTCATTCAAATGGACACGTAGAATTATGCACACAACACCGTATGAGAGTAATGTTTGTAAAGACACGACAAGTCGTGGCACAGACATTTTTCTAGCAAACAATAAGACAAACTTTATTTATTTGTTTTTAAGAGACAGCGCATATATATTAAAAATAAATACAGTTGTAAATATGCCAGAAAAAAGTGCTAGTTGCCTTCTGTTGTCCCAATGCAAGCAACAAAGGAGATGAAACACATCCAAAGATTGCACCTTTTCCTGTCACACCTGTTGCAATATTTTATTTTATCTTGAGGTGGGCAATATGCCAAAATAAACAAACAAGCAAAGAAACAAACAAACAAAAAGTAAATTTACAAATTTACTGTGAGTAGATAATACATATGTCACTCACTTAAAGCATGACAGGGGCTGAGCAAAATGACCAATGTAAATGGACAAGTGCAAAACATGCATCCTTACCTTACCTCCACAAACCTGACTCTTATTTGGCCTGGTGGAGGGTCTCCTCTGCTTATTTCTCCATTGAGAATGTTCCAAGGTATGGTTTTAACTTTATATTTCCATGGAATTATGGAAAGTCATTATGCAGTTGACTTTCCACCTCCAAAAAGGTCATTAAAAAAAAAAAAAAAAAGCAACAGATCACTATTTGACAATTTCACCAAACTAGTGTAGTCAGGAATCACATGATTCAATTGCTCAGCCCTTCAGACAGTACACATATGAAAAGGCAGGTAACAAACGAGACAAATCCAGTTAAAACCTTGCTGATTCTTCACAGTAGATGTTGATTTGATTTTCTATTGACCAAAGCAGCCATGAACAACTATGTCAAACCAAATTATGCAGGGCCAGCTCCACACAGGGCTAGACATTTTTAAGCTTCAACCTCCCCCAGTGGAAATGTGCTAACTGCTCATTTGGAGAGCTCTCCCACATCATGCTATGAGAAGGAAGCAGACACTCACACTGGACCCCACCAATCATAGTTTTTGTACAGCAGAGGGACTGGGACATGCTTCAAGTCAACAATGGATTTCTTGTTTGGTGAGGTACATTTGGTTTCCTCCGTACAGTCTGTTCACAATCTGTCCAAAGCAAAACACCAATTCATTCTGCTCATAGAATGGAGCTAACCACTTCATGTTGAGGAGTCATTATGGAGGGATTGAGAGGAGACTTACTGGGAGGACATTGTGTCTGTGATGGTGTGTTACAGCCAAACTAAACCAACCAGATGTATGTAACTAATGGCTTCATCCTGAGTCTGTATAGCGCTGTTCACAGGTCCCACTCTCACACAATGACACGCTACTACATCATTCAATTTGAATGGGAAAATAACATAAATATGTTACTGTGATAGTGCTCTGAAGGGGGAGTGACTTAACACAGAGCACAGGGAGGGGTGACACAGAGCTTCAAAATGAAGTGAAATGCATTAAGTAAGGATTCAATTACGAGGAGCAGTGCAGAGTTACACTGTTTTAACGGACTGATGCAGAGTCTAGAACAGCGCAATGTGCATAGCAGTGGTGTTACTGTGCTGTGTGCGTTAAAAAAAACAAAAAAAACTGTAATTCACTGTTCTTGTTGTTTAATTTGCTTATACCATGGTCCCACAAACTGATTTTTTTTAAATCTGACAACCTGTCTGTGTTCAATGCATTAGTTATTTCTGTTTTAGCGAAAGCTAGTCCCTCCTAACAGTAGCTAATTTGTTTACCAGTTGCTATGGTGATGCTCACAGCATAGTGATATAGAACAGTGATATAGAACTGTTGCTGGAACTACATGTGTGGTTATACAAAAATAATGCACGGTAGTTAGCATTAGAATTCTCACTTGCCATGGTATAATAATGAATAGCCCCTGTGCCAAATGTGTGTCAAATATCATTCAATAAAATAATATCATATAATAATATTACAATTCATTTAGGACTTTTTGTAAAAAAACAAATAAATAAATACAATGAAATGCAACGCACTTGAGTAAAAATGTGTGTTAGCAGCTATGGAATAATGTGTTCATTATTCCACCCTTACACCTCATACGTTAACATGCTAATGTAGGCAAATGCAATGCAAATGCAATTATTTATGATCCCTCTGTCATACACTGAAGGATAAGTTGAGGAATTACTATGACATGTCTATAGATAAATGTCCACAAATTGAATTAGTTTAAAGGTATACATCAGCATGCTAGTTTATTTATAATGTGTATGTAGATTATGCTAATCCAATTAGCCGCTAATAGGACCTGCACGTACATCACTGCAGGGTGATGCATGTAGCTCGTTTTGCTAGCAGAGTTCTGCACTGTGTGCTGTTGCACACTGTACATAGCTGATGCTAGGGCTGCAGCTAACAGACTTGTCTGACATAGTGACATCATAAGGGTTAGCGGTGGTATCAGAATTCAGATGTTACGAGTAACTTTAATGGAGCATACAATGCAAATTATACGATTTTAAGGAATTCCTTTATGATTTGCTTAAGTTGTTGTATTTTGAGTCATAGGCATATTGGTGTAGTAGGCTCTGTGCACAGCAGCATGCTAGCAAGCACACTGTGTCTCAAAGCTAATGTTAACTTTTATTAAAGGTGTAAAATATAAAATATACATCCTGCTAAAATAATAATAATAATAATAATAATAATAATAATAATAATAATAATAATAAAAACATGTTTTGGCAATGTTTTTGATACTTATCATGCCTTAAAATTAGCATTAGCATTCCAAGCACCATGACACCAAATCACCGACACTTACTGACAGTACCAGAGAAAACATGATATGTTTTCTTTAAGTGTTTTTGAAAGGTTTATGGTTAGATCTCTCCCCACACAGGAGGAAATGTCACAGGACATTGGGCCTCATTCATGAAGCGGTTTTATAAACAAATTTGTACTTAAGGCCTTCTTACAAACATTTTCGGCATTCACAAAACTTTTTCTTAACTAAAAATGTTCTTCTGGAAGATCAAATCCTATGAACAGTAAGGAGCACTCGTAAGAACTAAAATGCTACTGTTTTAGAATATTATTACTCTGAAAATGCACCTACAAATTCTAATTCCTCCATGATTGTAAGTTCTATATTTTCTTAAATTATTTCCTATAAACATATTACTATGTGATCCAATAACAATTGTGAGGCGTTTCATAAAGCATGTACTCTATTGGGTCTAACAATATATAGGCTGCAATGAGCCTCAGTCTGTCCCAGCCCCAGTGCTCTCCATATGGGACACTGACACAGCCCTGTGCCTGGTCACCGCACCAGACTCAACAGCCCCACACCCGCCTGACCCACCATGAGCAGAGTGCACTCTTATGCACCACTACCTCTGGCCCCCCTCCCTTGCTATTTACCATGGGTCCATGACCGTGGAAAGTGCAATAAATATGACAAAAGTGCCTGCTTATTTCAATAAGTTTATGGCTTAAATATTCCCTCACTGAGTGTGTTCATGTGAGTTTGAAATCGCCACTGAAGCTGTTAAACAGCCGCAGTCTGTAGACGCATTCCACCCGACTTCCTTTTTCACTTTTTCCCTCACCAAAAGGGTATATATGGAAGCTTAGAGGGCGTTTCTAACTTTTTTTTTTTCTAACAAATTTTTATGTAAATGAAATGTTTATGAGTGCGGTGGTGTTCGTATCTGGATGTTGGTGAATTAGGCACAACTGTCACTTCAGAGGGAATCTGTCTGTTAAAGAATGCTTTATGAATCTGAGTTCTTTCAGCATTTTCTTAAAGTGGAAGTTACAAACATTTTTTTTAAGAAATTATTAATAAATGAGGCCCACTGATAGTAATACTGATACTTAAATAGTTTAACTGGCACCATATCCATTTGGTGTTTGGGGATTAATGACTTAGAATAGGTAATAGTTTATATGTTTGTTTTTTTTTTGCTGGAAAAATGTGTGAACAAGTGCAAGAAAACTGTAGAGACAAAGCTCTAGATCTTGTACACATGACAAAGTTGCATCAGTCCCCCTCCCTCTCCCCTCTGGGTTGGGCTTCACAAAATGCCAAGCTAAACTGAGATCGCTAACAGTTTATGCCACAGTGACATTTTCCAGCTGGCATCGCACAAAGGTCGCACCCCCTACCTGAGGGTACCAGATCAGGGGAGGAGAGAGGGAAAGAGCCCCATCATTGACCCCCACCTGAAGCCTCCAGACCAGGGGAGGATAGAGGTATCAGTCCCATGATCCACCCCCACCTGAAGCCTCCAGACCAGGGGAGGAGAGAGAGAAAGAGCCCAATCATCCACCCCCACCTGAAGACACCAGACCAGGGGAGGAGGGAGGGAAAGAGACCCCAAATCCAACTTAATCCACCCCCACCTAAAGGCACCAGACCAGTCTCCTCACCAGCCAGAACCATATGCTTTGACAAAACTTTGCTAAGATGTGTGGGTTTGGAAGTGTATCCTTTCTCCCTGATTTGAGTTGGGTGCGATTGAAAGGTGGATAAACTTATCAGAAAGACACATCATCCATTCATGTTAAAACAAACATGGCAGCCAACAATGGAAACACCAAATGTTTGTTTTTTGTTTTCTATCTTAGACTTAGACTTAGACAAACTTTATTGATCCACAAGGGAAACTATCTCAGGTAAAATAAGTTATATATTTAGTACTGGATGTTATGAGAACTTAGGAAAGGAGAGGTCTTCTGCATTTGAGAGACACATTATACAAGTGAGCGACTGGTTGGACCGTCCTAAGTTAGGATGGTGGTTTGCCACACTTTCTGGTTCGACCTTTTTCACAGAATGTAAAAGGGACTGGCTGGTCACCTGAAGGCACTCCAATGCAGAAGGGTCTGAGACTGGACCAAAAAGTGTGTCAAACAACCACCCTAACTTGGAGTAATCCAACCACAGACACTAATTTCTAAAATTCAGAAGACATCTTCTCTGGAAAATTTTCATATCATTCAGAATAAAATATAACTTCTGACATGCTCAGGATATGCTTCCAGACCCATGCTTTTTTGTAAAGTTTTGTCAAAACATGTGGTTTTGTCTGGCCAGGAAACAGACCAGGGGAGGAGCAATGGAATGTGTCCTACACCTCCATAGCCTCCCCTTGCTGCTATGGGCATGCTAATTGCCAGAGGAAAGAGGTGGTGTAAGTACCAGCAGCTAATGTTTGGTTATAGCTGAATAGGAATATGATGGAGGGTGCACAGTGCCAGTGGACAGATAGCAGCTTTTTTATACTGCCATCAAAGTCATTACAATACACATTAAATCATATAGGTTTTATGGCCCCCCATCAATGTCGCAGGATTATCGGTGATTACAGAGCAGATTTGTGCACTTACTTCTGGGAGGTTCCACTGACGCGGCCCTGGATAAACACCAGACGCGGTGTAAAAAGACTCTCTGTCTGACATAACAATCCTGGCAATCTCCCCTCCAGTGTGCCAGCTCATAATAGGTGTAATCTCAGCCACTAGTCAATCAATAGATGAAAGAAAATTGGAAAAATATAACCTGCCAAGCTTAAGGCGCTACTAGTCCATTTGTTCATTGTGGTGTCTCATTCATGTGTCCTAAAGCATGCAGCATTTAAAGTGCATATGATAGTTTTTCTATGCCTGACTTGGTTTGGTGGTGCTACATATGTATCATAGTTTTACATCAGTCAGATGTCAGTCATCAACATAGACAGTTCCACCCAAAATACAATTAATGAGATACGAGACAAGAAACACATGAGAAACACATTTGTTTCTGCCAGTTTAAACATTAATTTAACAAATTAAAACTGTTAATATAATCAACTTTTTTTTATTTATCTAATTATAACCTGGGACCAGAGGCAGACTGGGAATCTGTGCGTTTTGGAAAAGTCTAGAACATCCATGGTAGACTTTTCCAGAACTAACAGCAGAGGGCGCTAATACGACAGTTTAACCATTTGTCAAGCATAAATTGCAGAGGCCTAAAGAAGAGAGGTTACTCGTTGGTTTCAACGAGTAGAAACCACCATCCCCCATCGAGTAGAAAGCACCGTCTGTCAAGACTAGGGCTGTTTTTTGACCCCAGGCCTGTTGCCCCTGTCCTTCTCCATGGACACACTCTGGAAGTCATTTGTACCACATTCCATACATCTGTACAATGCAATGCTATAAATGATGAATGCAGAGGATGGACTGGTGTATTATTATGCTTGTCTATCTATCTTTCTATCTATCTATTTTTCTATCTATGTATTTATTGTGCAAAATGTTTTTGCCTTTTGAGCTCAGTTTTTTTTTTTTTTACATCATATGATGGGATTTTAACCAGTTAAGAAGTTCAGCATGTGCAGTTCAAAGGACACAAATAAGGGACTGTTGGATTGTGTGAAATTAGCTGTTTCTTATTCCTGTATCCATGGAGACTGTGCAAGAAGCTAGCTAAGGAGGTAGCTATGGACCTCTGAGATGCTGCAGACTTCTTACATCAAATGTGACAAGAGACCTTCAAAAGAAATCCATAAAGAGAACAGCCTCTCTCATCACCAATCTAAACAACTGAGCAGACTAAGAGTGTCAGCCAACATGGTGGCGCGAGTGGCGCAGAGGCTACAGCCTCTATGACACTGTTGTATCAATGCAACGCTTTGATTCTTCACCATGTCTACGGATGAAACTGAACTACTACAGACTACAGAACTACACGACTGCTCAGCAGCTTCTACCCACAGCAGTTAGGCTGCAAAATCAGAATCTCTGATTGGACTTTTTACTACCTCCACTGTTGCACTGCAATAATATAATAAACAAATTTAATTTAATCTAATTTAAGTAAGTTTTGGCCCAAAATTCTGGTTGCTATGTAACTGAACTGGTATTACCTCTACATATGTCATATGTGCTTGTTTTTTTTTTTTTTTTTTTTTTTTTTTTTTTAAATATAGACAATACTAGGCATTTTTGTTAGTATACTCTTAAAAATATTGATGTTACCTATGTTTTAGTCAAAAAGTATCTGTCATATCTTCTTTAAGTAATGTGAATGTGGCATACGAGTCAGGTGATCTCTTCTACATACCCCCCCGTGCAGTGCTCCTTGGCCCTCCTGCTGTAGTGCAGATGAGTGGAGCTGGCACATGTTTGATGTGTGTTGCAGAGTTTACACACACTAAGGGACTGTCTGCCAGCACTAATCCTCTACCTTCTCCTGAGTTTGCATGGCACCACCAGCTCTAAGCTTGGCACCAGTGGCACTTCCTCTGCCCTGCCCTGCAAATGTCAGCTTGTGAAGGCCTGCTCTGAGATGTTGCACCGTGTATGGTAATGTGATCTCATAAAAGACATGGTCAGGTTAAGAGTTTCATTTAAGGGATTTGGAAGGGAGAAATGCCACGGCTATTTTTCTTTTTATGTCAGCTGTGTAGAGCACTTATTAAAAATGTTATACTCACCCCAAAACGAATGCCAATCCCGCTAATAGTGCTCGCATCACATTTGTGTAGTGTAGTGTTTTGTATCCTGCTTTTGTATATTTATGGAAAATGGCCGTGCAGGAACATGGGAGACAGACAGAATGGACAGAATTGTACTGCTAATCATAAGTAAGGCTTGAATAGGGCCCGGGAGAGATTGCTAGATTACTCAAACATGCATGAATGGCATAAAAACCTCTTCAGGCTTGTTGTTGATGAAAGAAAAATATTGCAACAAATAACTTTTGTCCAGTTGACAAAATATATTTTTTCTATTGCTATGGATCCTACCTGGACAACTGAGGATTACACAGACAACATGGTAGAAAGCTCCAAAAAGTAAATTTTGCATACTACCCCCTCTTTAATCATTCTAATGAGGGTGAAATCGACTAAAGGAAGTGTTGGTTGACTGGACGACATGCACCATGAATCCATCAGTCGAGTACGTGTGTGCCATGGTGCTGGAAAAGCCTCTGTAAATTATTAAAGATACACCATGTAACTTTTCTGATGAAGAATGGTCTTCATGAAGTGAAATTTGCTTACAATAAGTATGCATGTTTTTTCAATGTATTTTACTTGTAATAATATTCCAGGCAAAGCAATAACCACAATGCACCCCTACTTTTATCATAAAAATAATTGACTAAAGTCAATAAAGTCCTACTTTTTAAGTTAAGTATGTAAAATACGTTTTCTCCTAAGATATGTT
Source organism: Taenioides sp. WSHXM2023 (assembly GCA_029959045.1). NCBI lineage: Eukaryota > Metazoa > Chordata > Actinopteri > Gobiiformes > Gobiidae > Taenioides > Taenioides sp. WSHXM2023. The sequence continues at coordinate 33,328,770 of CM057094.1, read as the reverse complement.
TTGAGAAAACATAACTTGAGGGATGGTTACAGAACAGTGGGCTAGAAGACAACCTTTAATGAGACACAACAAACAGTTATAATGCAAGAAAGTATCAGGATACCAATATTTGAACTCAAGTATAGTATGTAAAATATAGACTTAGACTTAGACAAACTTTATTGATCCACAAGGGAAATTATTTGGATACAGTAGCTCACTCATACTATTGTACCCAGCTGCCACTTTCTCAGGCGCTCAGGGTGTGGGTCCTGTCCCCCGTCCGTACATTACAACATACAAAAACAATATGACATGGAGAAGACTACACGGACCGGACCGGAAGACAGGCAGCAGATAGAAATAAACAAAAACAGAGTAACATGAGGATAGGGGGAGGAGAAAAAAAAGACAACTGCCCCCAGACCATGCTCCTATTGGGGCATAGTATGGTATGAGTACACAAAATATAAAACACCTCCGAGCATCAGCAACATAGTCAAAACACAGTACAAAACATTCCACAGGACTAGCCAGGGTAGGGGAGGGGTGTGGAGGTAGCCCAACGTAGGCAAGCACCCATCCGGATCCTGCAGCCACTGACGGCGCTGGATGCAACAGACCCGCCCACCCGGTCAGGGGTACGAAGCTGCGAGGGGTTAGGGAGGGGCCAGGATCTCTCCGCTGTAATCTCAGGGCGATTTGACACCAGCCCAGCCTTGGTCGTGACCGGTGCTGGATTGGGGAGGCCAAAAGATTGGGTTGTTTTGGTTTTAGAGTGAGCAGCTGCGTCCAATTTCCACAACACTGCTCTCTTTGTCCACTGGTCTCAAGGTCTTCCCATCTCTCTATGCAGAGCATCCAACCTCTCCGAGATGTTATCAATGTTGCGAATTAGAGCCAAAGTTCCATCCAGCCTACAGTCAATGACTGCTAGCCTTTCCGTGATGTTTTTCGAAATGTGGTACGAGGCCGCCAAACCTTCCATCATACGGCTCAAAGTCACAGTTTGAGTATTGGCAGCCTTGCCCATTGTATCAATCAATCTGGGCAGCCAAGTGGGGCTTTGAACAGCTGCCTCAGTACTCAGATTTTTTCTAAAAGACAGGGCCACGCCTAATCCAATCAGCAAAAGTCCTGTAATCATGGTTCCGAATAAGTAGATATCCTATATGTCCTCCACGGAAAGAGCCGACAGACACACAACTTGCCACTTGTCCCAACCGTCCATCGTGTATCCGGTAGTGTAGGTTCCCACAGGGCACGCAGGTTCGCCTGATCCTGCTTGTCTTGTTGAAAAAATGGTGTCAATTGCGTTCAGAGACCAATTTATAAAATCCATAGTTAATTTGGTTTTGGAGAGCAGAGCGGAGTCACTCAGGGAATAAGACTAGACACTAGACGAGACAAAGAGCAAAGCAGGGAATATAAGGTGCAGGAGAGGAGAGAAAAAGTGTCCACCCTCACCAAGAGCAAAAGAATGAAAAAAAAAAAAAAAAAAAGATCAGTAGTCTACTCTATCTACAGTTTGGTTCTATACCTGGGAGCTCTTTACTCTCTTCTTTTCTCTTTTCTCTTTCATTTTCACTGTCACTGACCTAAGGCTCAGTACGTTGAATGGACATGTGAACAAAAAAGCATGTGTGCTAGTCACATTTGGGTAACTCTGAGAAACTAATACATTAAACTTGTGCATAATAATCCTCCAGAACACTGCACGAGGCTCACAGTGAACAGTTTGTCTGTGTCTGCCACTCCTGATTGTTTGCACCACCATTCTGTATTTAAGACAACACAGATGGTGCTGGAGAATTACAACCAAACATATTTATGACTTACACTATGTGATAGTCCATTTTTATTCATGTCTGCTGGTAAGTGGCTTGTGGAGCGAGAGCAGAGGCTAAAGGTGGAGGAGGCCTGAATGCCGCACTGCCTGATGATGTGGCGTTAGCGAGCTGTGCACAAATGTAGCATGATAGCCATTTGATTCCGGTGGTTTGCAGGGCGCTTGTTGCATACTAATTTGTGTATGTCGGCCCGCACACACAGACACACGCGCGGTTCCCGTGGCAATGGGCGCATTTGAAAGGCACCCGCCTGTCTCCTGGGTGTCATAAACGTGATGGCATGGGTGTCATCAGTCTCAGTGACAGGGACAGTCAGCCGAGTTGCACCACTCTGTACTCTTTCAGAGGAGACAGCATAGCACTCTAAATACAATATCACTGGCCATTCAATCTGCTCTGGGGAGGCCACATTATTCTAAGTGAGAGCTTTTCATTTGCTTTGAATCATATTAATAATTTTCTTCCCCTGCACTTTGTTTTATTCATAATCAGAGTTAGCAAACATAATTGTTAGCAAACATGCATGAATGCATTAGTAGATTTGAGAATGCAGTGGTCCTGAATGGCCAAGGGTGGCAAAGTGTTCGATCACTGCTTCAGATAGTGCATGCTGTTATTGTGTCCTTGGGCAAGACACTGATCCCAGGGCAGCTGTGGCTCCAGAAGTAACCACCACCTGATGTGGGGTGAATGGAGATTTGCTTGCAGTTTGCTGAATGTTTCTCCCTGTACCTGCTTTTTCACATGTATTTGTATTGAATAAGTAACTTTTCAAAGGGTCAAAACATGCCATGCTGCCTGCATCTAATTAGACAAGCATTTTATTGTCTGATAATCAGGAAGTGTGCATTAGCATGCATTAACACGTGTTATTAGCTGTACAGCAAAACTGCACACTGGTCTCTGAGAGCTTGTAAACTATTCACAGTGACAAATTAGGATGTTGAGAATGCATAAGGTAAGAGAGGAATAACTTTGGATCACTGCAAACTGCTTAAAATAATGTAGTTATTTTTTTCCTCGCTTTTAAGACAGTGATTGGGTGAAGTTTAAATTGTATTTTTTTGCCAAAGCCAGATGATACATATTTACATAACTTAAACATTGCTGTAGATGTATAATTTTTGAAGCAGAAGAACCACTTTTTTAACATTTTGCATGCACATTTCTACCTGGTAAAAAGCAGAGCTCCATTGAATGCTTCTGGTTTGGTTACCCTGTTCACAGCTGATCTTTGGAAAGGTCTGTTGCTCCAGGCACATCAGACTGTGACTCCTGCACTGACCGTGCACCAAACTAAACCAGATGTACGACGATCTAACTGTGGTTGGGTTTGGATGAGGATTCATTATGTAGGAACATAAACTTGAGGTGTCCACAGTTCAACTGTCAACACTACAACACTATTTACATCAAATAAGGGTTCGTTTGGAGCAACTATTAATGCAAGCTACAAAAAATATTTTTTTAATCATAGATCATATTTTATTGAAATATGGTGCATTCATAATATATACTAATACATTTCTATGGAACATTTTGATCAGAATTGCACAGGTAGTCAGGTAGATGCAGTAGACATGGCCATTAATCAGGATAGAGGACTAATCAGAGATCATAAAGTAACTGTAAGTGTTTCATACAATCGCACTATGGCAATCTGGTCTGGTTCTGGCAATTTATTTATTTGTATTTCATTGAATTAAAATTAATTTATTTTGATTTGATTTCCGATCTCATCTGATCTCTGAAGCTAAGCAGGGCTGAGCCTGGTTAATAATTGGACGGGAGGCAAGATTGTGCGTTTGAACTCCGCTCAGACCAGTACACAGTGTGTGCTCCCTTTAACATCCAAGAGGAGCGGAGTGCAACATGTGCTAGCAGCTAGCTCATCCACTTCCATCAGGGCCTAATCAGAGCTCCAGCCACACACTGCATCTCTCATCAAATATTTGTTATAGAAAATAAAAATCATAAATTAGGATTCCCATCTTTTGGAAAATGGGTTTTACTTCTCCTGCTGATTTGCATAAGTGAAGTGACAGCTTGCCCGTACTGTGCCAACGCAGCAAACAGCGCTCTTTGTGATTTATTCACAAATATTCATTTTTAGGTAGCATCATAAACACCAATATGAGCAAGCAAAAAATGAAAAACAATTTCCTTCTGATAATTGCTCCGGCTCCTCCAGAGAAAGTGCCAAATGCATCCGAATGGAACTCTTAGCAATGTGTACAGTGTCTGGGATTTGTTTTAACAACTTTGTATTCCGCTTTCATTTTTCATGAGATTGTAAATGTTTGATTTGGTGTAAAAGAAAAATATATATACATGCTCTTAAATGGAATATTGAATGGGTGCTGAAATGTTTAAGCCAAATTACACTGTTGCATTAAGATGGCGGCTCTAGCACTGCCTCCCTCAGCACTCTCAGAAGCACCTTTATTTGTCTGTCTCATCAAGGCAGCGCTGCTTTAAACTAGTGTTGTAATACTAACATTTCAAAGTCGATTTCAATACTAAGGAATACACTCAATACTCAATACCAGTTCATACAATACACCATGATGATAATACAAAACATTTATTTAGACAACAGTAGTGATTTTAGTACTTTCTTTTATATTATATGAGGTCTTACAACTGTGTAATCCCTCAGTGGTCCAGGTAGGTTCCATAGTGGTCCATGGGTGTATACTAGTCTATGTGTTCTTATATTTATTCTGATACAGCTCAAGACAATTCTAAAGCTATTCAGGAAAGGTTCATTTCTGCCAATGGGACTTTTTTTAGTATCAATGCCTGCTCAAATAAGTGTCCAGTTTCCATGTTAGATCTAATATCGACTGTATTGATTTTCCTTTTTACAAACCTAGTTTCAGCATATTATAAACCCAGGAGCAGATGACAGTGCATTTAGAAAGAGCACAGTACCATGGATGAGACTTAGATTTCATTATATGGAATTATGTTAAATACATAAAACTCCCCTTGTCACAGTCTAACCAGTGAACATGTTGAGTGGTGGGATAACATTATAAAACCATAGTATTCAAGGAGCAAAAATTCTCTACATTTTTCCAGTCAGTCGATTTCAAAGTTCAAAGTTCAAAGTCAGCTTTATTGTCAAAAACCATATGTACAGGTTGCATACACAGGATTTGAAATTGCAGCACTCCCTCGGCCCACAGTGAACATTTAACATCTTATAGACATGACAATGATAGGTTTGTATATAATACAAATAAATAAAACACACAATGTGTAGCGTGTTAGAGCTCAAATGGTGTCATTTAAGCAGCAGTGTCATTAGTTATAGTGCAAAACAGAGTGTGCATTAAAAATTAAAAATTTACAAATTTACTGTGGAGCAGTGGGAGAGGAACTCCACCGGCAGCAGTGTCTCTAGTTGTAGTGCAAAAAAAGAGTTGTGCATTAAAAAAAATGTCTGTGGAGCAGTGGGAGAGGAACTCCACAGAAGTAAGGCATCTAGGAACAACGGGAGAGGGAAGTGGTGAGTGTAGGGGTCCGAGGGGGATTTATTTGAGTGATGTTGAGTGGGGGTGTGATGCTAACTGTAGGCACTGCTCTGCCAGGAGCTCTGTTAGACTTTAATCTGAGTTTTAATTTACCACAATATGACCTTAGTTTTATTTAAATTAATTTTGTGTTTTCTCTACAAATGTTTTTGACCATATTTGCTATTTGCACTATGTCTCCATGGAAACTGCCAAACATTCCACCATAGAGATACAACTAAAGCACCCCCAGTGTGACGTCATTGCAAAGTATCAATAACTAACATAAAACTGTACTATGTGGATGCTCACTTTGATATTCAGATTCACACAGTACACTCTGATTCCCCCCTTAGCCACGGTTTATGCAGCTCCTATAATATGATAAGAACTGTCTAAGCCTGGTGCTGTTCTGTGGATAGGATCTGCTGTATCTTCACCATCACATTTGGTGGCTGTCTTCTCCGCTTTGAGCTGCAGGCCGAGCAGCGTCCTCCCTGCTCTCCCATTAGATCAGACTTTTCATTTAGCGAGCAGCTTCCTGTGAAGCCAGCCCCAGAGGTGAGGCGCCTTCTCTCTGCATAAATCAATTAGACTTTCATTTCCATGGCTTTTCACTCTGTGGCAATCCTGATAATTCCCAGCCCTATGGAGGCTCAGGCCAATCGCACGGATCATGTCAAAAAAGTGGGATTTTCGGTGTTCCTGTGTTTGTTCGGCTGCCAGTTCTTTTGTTCCCACAGAGGCCAGAGTGAGCTGCCTGGGACATTCTCCATTAATCTCTTCAGTTCATAATCATTCAATTACATGAAAATATCCACCAGAGAGGGGCCAATACCCATAAAGTTTAAATGAAGTGGGTTAAATCACTAGGGAGAGGAAGAAGGAAAGAAGTCTGTTTCATTTACTGGCTGAGGATGGTGCACTGTATGTGCTGTGGTGTACGGTGTTACAGTGGTTAGCACGCCTCACAGGATAGGCCTCTCACCATAATTACTATATCCACATTCAATACATGATACCTGGAACAATGTATTTTGGGGTTCAGTATGTACATATATATTTTGAATATTCGGGATGTTTTTGTTATTTTGTTGTAATGCGAAAAGATTTGTCACATTTCTTCTTTCTTCTGTCTCTTTCACTCCCTTCTTTATATCATCTTCTCACTTTTGCTGAGTTCCATTTGTGCTCAGAGATCAGAACAGAGGAATGTTCCAGTGGTCACGTATACCACCAGTATATTTCAGTTTATGTAATTGTTCACTAATATAGACGTAATATAGACCAAGACATTGTTATTGCATCAGTTACTTGCAAGTCAACGTTTGAGAGTTATTTTTGTTTTGTTAACTTAGCTCCATGTGTGCAAGAGCATAAGAGCACTTTTGTAAGTGCAGAAGCTCAGAGGGCAGGAGCAGGACACAGAAGCAGGTGCCCAGGAAGGATTAAAGGCAAAATAACACAATCAATATTTTGACTGTGGGATATCAAAATTTATCCACACACAAAGATGCCATGGTGGATTTTCTTACTCAGAAACAGCTCGGGGTTCAGAAATGTCAACCAAGTTTCCAAGTTGGAATTCTGAGATTTTTTCCAGAGAAATTAAAAAGTCAACAAACAACTGGAACTCAGCATTATTCACTTACTTTATTTCCCTCAATGTATTTTTTTTGTATTTTTATTTTATTTATTTATTTATTTATTTATTTATTTATTTATTTATTTATTTATTTATTTATTTATTCATTTATTTATTTTTACATGTTTTAATAGCTAATAAACTATTTCTATGTTCTATTTATGTTAATCACAACTATGAGAATTGGAGTTGGTGAAACTGGATTGTGTCTTTGTACACATTGTGAAGTGTATTGTGTTGGCTCATCAGTCTAACCTCTCATTATGGTGAGTCTTTAATTGCATGTACAAGAACATGCCCTCGTAAAATCATTCACAATGCCATATAATGTCAAATCTCCACACATGTCCCATATTGTTTCTGTACTAAACATTCTCTGGCAGATTCAGGCCTGTTTTCAGTGAGAGCAGATTTGAATGAGCATGTCAATTCTTTAGCTTGCCTCTTGTTTTATTTTGAGCTCTCATTGTGTTTGTGCCAGCAGCCAAATTCAGCTGTGCTGATCCTCAGATGTTGCACTGGTCTGGTGAGGAAAGGATTTATCTGGAGCTCACCTTCACTCTGTGGCTCCAGTGCTTGTGTGTTTAGGTGTTTTCTATAGAGTTGAATTCACATGACATCACATTTGAAATTGGCCATATTAAGTTAGTATAGTCTAGTCTTGTATAGTATAGTCCAATGTTCATGTTCTTGTATGTATGTGTCTATGTAGGTGCCATAGACTGTATAAAGAAGTGAGAGTTCAGCTCCACTTAAATCGCGATGTTTGGAGTCAGGCTCCAAACATGAATACGATTTTTTTTATAGCAAGAGAAAAAAAAAAAAAAAAAAAGGCTCATGTAGAGCAGGATAATACAAACATTTTAAGACCAAAATGATGAGGCTCACTGCAGCAGTTAAAGAGAGAGGGGCAATGTAATATTCCAATGTAAATCAATGGGAGCCAGGGTCAGTAGGAGCCAGAAGAGCCTGCATGCAAACTTCATATTTGGAACATGACGGCTAGCGCCTTAGCAGTAACTGGGCCCATCCACATATCCCAACAAAATCAACATGCATTTAACTTATGAAACTAGCCTCAGGTTTGTCAAGTTGTAATGTACTGTTTTTTATCATACTTTTGTGCATTTATGGAAAACTGCTGTACCTTCCATAAGAAGGGTTCAAATAGGGCCTAGGAGAGAGCATTGATTACTCAAACATGCAACTACAATCTCTTCAGGCATGTTTTTGATGAGGGAACATTATAACATGGTAGAAAGCTCCAAAAAGTCTTTAATGTCTTCACATATCTTAATAATGTGAACATTCAAAATCAAAAGCATGATTGTATGGAAATGATATGGTACATTTGCTGACATTAAACACAGTGATGTGCATAGTCGATGTGCATAGTCCCTGCTATATAATAGGTTTGGGGGTATTTTCTTAATTTTTATATTGATACTCTATAGTGTATGAACCCAGAACTAACATAATATGTGAAGGCATTTCGATGAACATGTATAAAAAGGATTTCAAACATGACACTTGACACAGATCAGGTCAGTCCAAAATGCTGTTGACGATTTAACACAAAACAATGAAGAAATGGCCCAGACATGTTTAGTGATTAAAATGTGCAAATCTCAATCACTATGGGTATTTGCATAACAGTATTGATAGCCTCTACTACTTCCGGCGCTGGTGAGAGCCGCAGCCGGTTGCATCGCACTCCTCTATTTTCCAACTTTTTTTTGCTTTTTACCTTTTTTGTGTGTTTGTACTTTTTGTAAATAGTGTGCATGAAGCTAAGTACTTCAGAAACGCGTTGGTTCTGCTTCGCTTCAACTTTTCTTTTCTTGGATTTTCGCCAATTTTCACCGGCGCGATGTGCGTGGGCCCGCGACCCCCCATTGTATACACAAAGGATCAGCTGTTAGCGCTGCGTTGTAGTGTTCCCCCGAGACCGCCATGATATCCCGGCGGAGCTGCTACGGAAGACGCGCAGGGGCCGACGTGCTGGACGCAAACTCCGGGAAAAGAAGAGACGCTTCAGACCTGTGCTCCCCTCTGTCATCGCGGGAAACGTGCGGTCTATTTCGAACAAGACGGACGAATTAGCGGCGCTCACGCGATATCAGCGGGAATACAGAGACAGTAGTATCATGCTTTTCACGGAGTCCTGGTTGACCCCGCAAATCCCGGATTCAGCTGTTGCTATGGACAACTTTCACCTGCTGCGCGCAGACAGGACGGCAGAGAGTGGTAAGAAGAAAGGAGGAGGTCTGGCTCTGTTTGTGAATGAGAAGTGGTGCAAAGCTGGACACTGTACAGTGAAGGAGCAGCTGTGTAACAGAGACATTGAGCTGCTGGCTGTTAGCATGAGGCCATATTATCTGCCCCGGGAGTTCTCACATGTGATAGTGATCGCTGTCTATGTTCCTCCCTCTGCTAATGCTGAGACAGCATGTGACACACTGCACTCCTGTACGAGCACACTCCAAACAAAGCATCCACAGGCTCTCTTCCTGATTTCTGGAGACTTCAACCATGCATCTCCTGCACCTGTTCTGCCTACATACACCCAGTATGTTACCTGCCCCACAAGAGACAATAAAACACTGGATTTATTTTTTGCCAACGCCAAGGAGGCTTATTCTTCATCCCCACTGCCTCCCCTGGGTAGAGCGGACCACAACATTGTCCATCTGCGGCCTGTGTACCAGCTTATTGTGCACAGACAGCCTGTGGTGCCCCGTGTGGTGAAGAAGTGGACTGCTGAGAGTGAGGAGGCTCTGAGAGACTGTTTTGACACCACAGTGTGGACAGAGCTCTGTGACCCACATGGGGAGGACATCAATGCAGTGACAGAGTGCATCACGGACTACATCAACTTTTGTTTTGAAAACATCGTCCCCTCCCAGACGGTGCGGTGTTTTTCAAACAACAAGCCGTGGATTAACCCTGACATAAAAGCTCTGCTGAAGGAGAAGAAGAGAGCTTTTAGGTCAGGGACCAAGGAGGAGCTGAAGGCTGCACAGAAGGAGCTGAGGAGGAAAATCAGGACGAGCCAAGCCAGCCAAAAGAGAAGGATGGAGCAACAGCTGCAGCAGAAGAACATCCAGGGGGTGTGGAGAAGCCTCAAGACGATCTCAGGCTTCAAAGCCCCTCCTGCCCAGACGGAGGGGGACCGGCAGTGGGTGAACGAGCTCAATTCTCACTTCCTGAGATTTGATCAATCACCCACCACTCCCCCCACCCAGCTGCCAGCTCTCACCTCCCCAGCTGGACAATGGGGAACTCCTGCACCTCTTCACACTCTTCACACTGGGCTGAAGAGCAGAGGCTACTACACATGGACTCACCCATCCCCCCAGCCTGACACTGTCATTTTCTACAGCCCAGGTGAGACTGGAGCTCAAGAAGATCAGACCCAGGAAGGCAGCAGGACCAGACGGCATCAGCTCCAGGCTCCTTAAGTCCTGTGCAGACGAACTGTGCGGAGTTATGGAGCATGTCTTCAACATGAGCCTTAAGCTGAGGGTGGTACCACAACTCTGGAAGACCTCCTGCGTGGTACCAGTGCCTAAGACACCACACACTAAAGACCCCAGCAGCTTCAGGCCGGTGGCTCTAACATCGCACCTGATGAAGACACTGGAGAGACTGGTCCTTGGCCACCTCCGCTCCACCGTGAGCTCAGCGATGGACCCACTGCAGTTTGCGTACCGGCCTGGCATCGGAGTGGAGGACGCCGTCATCTACCTGCTGCACCGCTCACTGTCTCACCTGGAGAACCCCGGCAGCACTGTGAGGATTCTCTTTGACTTCTCCAGTGCTTTCAACACCATCCAGCCACTGCTCCTGAGGGACAAACTGGAGACTGCCGGTGTGGACTGTGACCTGGCAGACTGGATCCTGGACTACCTCACAAACCGGCCCCAGTTTGTGAGAGCCAAGAACTGCGTGTCTGACCTACTGACCTGCAGTGTGGGGGCACCCCAGGGCACGGTCCTCGCGCCCTTTCTTTTCACCCTTTACACTGCAGATTTCAGACACAACACGGACAGCTGCATCCTGCAGAAGTTCTCTGATGACTCTGCCATCATTGGCTTCATTAAGGATGATGACGATGTGGAGTACAGAGGACTAGCGCAGGACTTTGTGGACTGGTGTCAGCAGAACCACCTCATCATCAATGCAGGGAAGACCAAGGAGATGGTGGTGGACTTCCGCAGACGCCACTCTACTGTCCCCTCAGTGAACATCCAGGGAAGGGACATTGAGAGAGTGGACTCTTACAAGTACCTGGGTGTTCATCTGAACAACAACCTGGACTGGACTCACAACACAGATGCACTGTACAGGAAGGGCCAGAGTCGGCTCTATCTCCTGAGGAGACTCAGGTCTTTTGGAGTGAGGGGCCACTCCTGAAGACCTTCTATGACTCTGTGGTGGCATCAGCCATCCTGTACGGTGTGGTCTGCTGGAGCAGCAGCATCACAGAGAGGGAGAGGAAGAAGCTGGACAAGGTCATCAAGAAGTCCAGCTCAGAGGCTGTCCTCTGGACTCAGTGCAGCAGGTGGGGGACAAGAGGGTCCTGGCTAAGGTCATCTCTATGCTGGACCATGAGTGTCACCCCCTGCAGGACGCCCTGTCTGCTCTGGAGAGCAGCTTCAGTGACAGACTGATTCACCCTAGCTGTGGGAAGGAGAGGTTTCGCAGGTCTTTCCTTCCTGCTGCTGTTAGACTGTACAATGAACACTGTTAACACTGAACATGTGTCATTCAACTCTATCTATGTGCAATACTGAAGACCTCTGGTACAATTCACTCATGTCACTTTACTGATATTTATCCTGTCTGTACATAAACATAGTAATTACTGTAAATAACATAATATACTGAAGTCACTTTACTGAGATTTACTCTGTTCATATGCTGCACTGTTACTTTTATTGTACATAATAGGTTTTTTTTTGGTATTTTATATTTTGTATTTTATATTTTTGCTCCACCGGAACAAAATTAGAGTCTATCTTTAAGTCTATTTCTAAATTATTATTTTTTTAGCCATTATCTATCATCTTCTTTTATTGCATGTTCCATTTTCCTGCTGTTCTTGAAATGTGCGTTGCAACACTGGAATTTCCCCACTGTGGGACTAATAAAGGCATATCTTATCTTATCTTATCTTATCTTATTTGTACTGACTCAGTGTTGAAATGACATGACACTTAAGATAAGATATGCCTTTATTAGTCCCACAGTGGGGAAATTCCAGTGTTGCAACGCACAGTTCAAGAACAGCAGGAAAATGGAACATGCAATAAAACAAGATAATAGATAATAGCTAAAAAAAAAAAAAAAGAATAATAAAAAAGAATAATTTAGAAATAGACTTAAAGATAGACTCTAATTTTGTTTTGGTGGAGCAGAAATATAAAATACAAAATATAAAATACCAAAAAATACTATTATGTACAATAAAAGTAACAGTGCAGCATATGAACAGAGTAAATCTCAGTAAAGTGACTTCAGTATATTATGTTATTTACAGTAATTACTATGTTTATGTACAGACAGGATAAATATCAGTAAGTGACATGAGTGAATTGTACCAGAGGTCTTCAGTATTGCACATAGGTAGAGTTGAATGACACATGTTCAGTGTTAACAGTGTTCATTGTACAGTCTAACAGCAGCAGGAAGGAAAGACCTGCGAAACCTCTCCTTCCCACAGCGAGGGTGAATCAGTCTGTCACTGAAGCTGCTCTCCAGAGCAGACAGGGCGTCCTGCAGGGGGTGACACTCATGGTCCAGCATAGAGATGACCTTAGCCAGGACCCTCTTGTCCCCCACCTGCTGCACTGAGTCCAGAGGACAGCCCAGGACGGAGCTGGACTTCTTGATGACCTTGTCCAGCTTCTTCCTCTCCCTCTCTGTGATGCTGCTGCTCCAGCAGACCACACCGTACAGGATGGCTGATGCCACCACAGAGTCATAGAAGGTCTTCAGGAGTGGCCCCCTCACTCCAAAAGACCTGAGTCTCCTCAGGAGATAGAGCCGACTCTGGCCCTTCCTGTACAGTGCATCTGTGTTGTGAGTCCAGTCCAGTTTGTTGTTCAGATGAACACCCAGGTACTTGTAAGAGTCCACTCTCTCAATGTCCCTTCCCTGGATGTTCACTGAGGTGACAGTAGAGTGGCGTCTGCGGAAGTCCACCACCATCTCCTTGGTCTTCCCTGCATTGATGATGAGGTGGTTCTGCTGACACCAGTCCACAAAGTCCTGCGCTAGTCCTCTGTACTCCACATCGTCATCATCCTTAATGAAGCCAATGATGGCAGAGTCATCAGAGAACTTCTGCAGGACGCAGCTGTCCGTGTTGTGTCTGAAGTCTGCAGTGTAAAGTGTGAAAAGAAAGGGCGCGAGGACCGTGCCCTGGGGCGCCCCCACACTGCAGGTCAGTAGGTCAGACACGCAGTTCTTGGCTCTCACAAACTGGGGCCGGTTTGTGAGGTAGTCCAGGATCCAGTCTGCCAGGTCACAGTCCACACCGGCAGTCTCCAGTTTGTCCCTCAGGAGCAGTGGCTGGATGGTGTTGAAAGCACTGGAGAAGTCAAAGAAGAGAATCCTCACAGTGCTGCCGGGGTTCTCCAGGTGAGACAGTGAGCGGTGCAGCAGGTAGATGACGGCGTCCTCCACTCCGATGCCAGGCCGGTACGCAAACTGCAGCGGGTCCATCGCTGAGCTCACGGTGGAGCGGAGGTGGCCAAGGACCAGTCTCTCCAGTGTCTTCATCAGGTGCGATGTTAGAGCCACCGGCCTGAAGCTGCTGGGGTCTTTAGCGTGCGGTGTCTTAGGCACTGGTACCACGCAGGAGGTCTTCCAGAGTTGTGGTACCACCCTCAGCTTAAGGCTCATGTTGAAGACATGCTCCATAACTCCGCACAGTTCATCTGCACAGGACTTAAGGAGCCTGGAGCTGATGCCGTCTGGTCCTGCTGCCTTCCTGGGTCTGATCTTCTTGAGCTCCAGTCTCACCTGGGCTGTAGAAAATGACAGTGGCAGGCTGGGGGGATGGGTGAGTCCATGTGTAGTGGTGGGCTGAAGAGCAGAGGCAGAGGTGTGAAGAGGTGCAGGAGTTCCCCATTGTCCAGCTGGGGAGGTGAGAGCTGGCAGCTGGGTGGGGGGAGTGGTGGGTGATTGATCAAATCTCAGGAAGTGAGAATTGAGCTCGTTTACCCACCGCAGATCCCCCTCCGTCTGGGCAGGAGGCGCTTTGAAGCCTGAGATCGTCTTGAGGCTTCTCCACACCCCCTGGATGTTCTTCTGCTGCAGCTGTTGCTCCATCCTTCTCTTTTGGCTGGCTTGGCTCGTCCTGATTTTCCTCCTCAGCTCCTTCTGTGCAGCCTTCAGCTCCTCCTTGGTCCCTGACCTAAAAGCTCTCTTCTTCTCCTTCAGCAGAGCTTTTATGTCAGGGTTAATCCACGGCTTGTTGTTTGAAAAACACCGCACCGTCTGGGAGGGGACGATGTTTTCAAAACAAAAGTTGATGTAGTCCGTGATGCACTCTGTCACTGCATTGATGTCCTCCCCATGTGGGTCACAGAGCTCTGTCCACACTGTGGTGTCAAAACAGTCTCTCAGAGCCTCCTCACTCTCAGCAGTCCACTTCTTCACCACACGGGGCACCACAGGCTGTCTGTGCACAACAGGCTGGTACACAGGCCGCAGATGGACAATGTTGTGGTCCGCTCTACCCAGGGGAGGCAGTGGGGATGAAGAATAAGCCTCCTTGGCGTTGGCAAAAAATAAATCCAGTGTTTTATTGTCTCTTGTGGGGCAGGTAACATACTGGGTGTATGTAGGCAGAACAGGTGCAGGAGATGCATGGTTGAAGTCTCCAGAAATCAGGAAGAGAGCCTGCGGATGCTTTGTTTGTAGTGTGCTAGTACAGGAGTGCAGTGTGTCACATGCTGTCTCAGCATTAGCAGAGGGAGGAACATAGACAGCGATCACTATCACATGTGAGAACTCCCGGGGCAGATAATATGGCCTCATGCTAACAGCCAGCAGCTCAATGTCTCTGTTACACAGCTGTTCCTTCACTGTACAATGTCCAGCTTTGCACCACTTCTCATTCACAAACAGAGCCAGACCTCCTCCTTTCTTCTTACCACTCTCTGCCGTCCTGTCTGCGCGCAGCAGGTGAAAGTTGTCCATAGCAACAGCTGAATCCGGGATTTGCGGGGTCAACCAGGACTCCGTGAAAAGCATGATGCTACTGTCTCTGTATTCCCGCTGATATCGCGTGAGCGCCGCTAATTCGTCAGTCTTGTTTGAAATAGACCGCACGTTTCCCGCGATGACAGAGGGGAGCACAGGTCTGAAGCGTCTCTTCTTTTCCCGGAGTTTGCGTCCAGCACGTCGGCCCCTGCGCGTCTTCCGTAGCAGCTCCGCCGGGATGTCATGGCGGTCTCGGGGAAACACTACAGCGCAGCGCAGCGCTAACAGCTGATCCCTTGTGTATACAATGGGGGGTCGCGGGCCCACGCACATCGCGCCGGTGAAAATTGGCGAAAATCCAACAAAAGAAAAGTTGAAGCGAAGCAGAACCAACGCGTTTCTGAAGTACTTAACTTTATACACACTATTTACAAAAAGTACAAACACACAAAAAAGGTAAAGAGCAAAAAAAGTTGGAAAATAGAGGAGCGCGATGCAACCAGCTGCGGCTCTCACCAGCGCCGAAAAATTCTATACTTAGTCCCACCTGTACTGTATCATATAGTGCCAGAATGAGCGAGACATCGACTCACTGATCCACACCACCAAGACCTACAGTACAGACATTGGAATGTCATTCGGGCTTGACAAATGTAGTAGGATGGTGACAAAGAGAGGGAAGGTAGTCCACACAGAGGGGGTCTCACTCCCAGAGGGAACAATAGCAGACATTGAGGACAGTTACAAGTACCTTGGTATCCCACAAGCAAATGGCAACCTTGAAGAGGCAACAAGGAAAGCGGCTATGGCCAAATACCTGCAACAAGTAAGGCAAGTCCTAAGAAGCCAGCCCAATGGCAAGAACAAGGCACAGGCAATAAACAGCTACGCCCTGCCAGTGATCAGATACCCAGCAGGAATCATAAGCTGGCCACAGGAGGAGATACAAACCACAGACGTTAAGACATGAAAGCCCCTGACCATGCATGGAGGGTTCCATCCCAAATCCAGCACCCTGAGACTGTATGCGAGCCGGAAGGAAGGAGGCCAAGGACTAGTGAGTGTGGGAACCACTGTCCAGGATGAAACAGTCAAAATCCATAAGTACATCAAGGACAAGGCCCCAACAGATGATGTGCTCAGGGAATGCCTCAGACAGTGGAGGCCAGAGGAAGAGGTGCTGGAGGGACCATCATGACAGGACAAGCCCCTACATGGGGCATACCACCGAAACATAACTGAAGTGGCTGATATCAAGAAATCCTACCAATGGCTGGAGAGGGCTGGTCTGAAGGACAGCACAGAGGCCCTCATCCTGGCTGCACAGGAGCAGGCCTTGAGCACCCGAGCAATAGAGGCCCAGATCTACCACACCAGACAAGACCCAAGGTGTAGGTTGTGAAAAGAGGCTCCTGAGACAGTCCAGCACATAACTGCAGGGTGTAAGATGCTGGCAGGGAAAGCATACATGGAGCGACACAACCAAGTGGCGGGCATAGTGTACAGAAACATCTGTGCAGAGTACGGGCTGGAGACCCCAAGGTCAAGGTGGGGAACTCCCCCAAAGGTTGTGGAGAATGAGCGCGCCAAGGTCCTGTGGGACTTCCAGATACAGACTGACAGAATGGTGATAGCGAACCAACCAGACATAGTGGTGGTGGATAAGCACCAGAACAAAGCCGTGGTGGTGGACATTGCAATACCAA
The DNA here is from genome assembly GCA_029959045.1 of Taenioides sp. WSHXM2023. NCBI lineage: Eukaryota > Metazoa > Chordata > Actinopteri > Gobiiformes > Gobiidae > Taenioides > Taenioides sp. WSHXM2023. Next base: position 33,311,858 of record CM057094.1, on the reverse strand, counting down.
GCGATGGTAATATCAGGAAAAAGGAACACGAGAAACTAGAGAAATACCAGGGGCTCAAGGTTGGAGAAGGCCTGGAAGGTGAAGGCATCAGTGGTGCCCGTGGTGATCGGAGCACTCGGGGCTGTACTAGGAACAGCAAAGATACTGCGCAGAACTCTCAAGCTCCCAGGCTTGAGTATATATATATATATATATATATATATATATATATATATATATATATATATATATATATATATATATATATATATTTTTTTTTTTATCTTAAGTTGAACTATGCTGCAGCCATATAACTTTATAATCTTCATTAGGCATGAGCCATTAGTCTGTTCATTTTCACAGAAAATGGGGCAGTGTCACAAAATATTGAAAATTGATATGGTCCGATACTGGAACCGTTATATGCACTGTCCTTAGCGTGAATGGGATGTATTCATGTTGCTCTGCGGCCATTTCATACTGGGAGTCAGAATAAGAAGCCAAAGAATTGTTCATAATTCATGCGCTGGATTGTGCGGTGTGAAACTAGAGCAATGTAAGGAGGTATCAACTTTTACCAAGTTCCCCACCAGCGATCCGTGGAAACAGTGCTCAGACTGCTCTGACTGTTCTGGTGCACAAACAGCAGGGGATGAAGAGCATGTGCATGTGCGGTCAGGCCCACTCCTCATCCTCACCACAGCCCCCCCTTCATTATCCCCACTGAGGCAAACCAGTGCAGACAGTGAGTGTGTAGAGTAGCAGCCACGTTAGAACACGTTTGAACATTTTTATTTTTATTTTTTTTGCATAATACCCCCTCTTTAACACTCTGACCACATGGGTGAAGTGTCTTGCCCAAAATAGAACACAATGACAGCATGCCTCTGACAGATACTAATCAGAAAATTAGATACTGATCAATACTAAAACTACTATTGAAAGTTGAAAGTATTAAAAGTCACATTCTCAGGATAGCAATGAACCTTTCCTGAATAGTTACTGAGGCAAAGCAGTGCAGACAGTGTGGAGCAGCTGCCTATATGGAGCAGAGCGGGCTGGCTTTGTGTCCCCTCTGAGCACAACCACCACAGATTGGAGACCCCTGAACTACTTGAATATGGACTATTAAAGAAGGGTTATTTTGCAAAATTGGCTTTCTACCATGTTATAACATTGTTCAAAAACATGCCTGAAGAGGTTTTGATGTTACCCATGCATGTTTGAGTGATCTCACTCGGTCCCTGTTGGAACCTTGTGGTTAGTGCTACTAGCCCACACTTCTTGTACAAGACTCAGCCCACACTTCTACATCATACATGTATATATATATATATATATATATATACAGTCCCTGACAAAAGTCTTGTCGCTTATCCATTTTGTAGAAACAAAAGCTTATAACCTGACTTTAAATTAATCGATTGGTTTTAGAAATGTCTCATATGAAAGCTAAAACCCTCCCAAATTAAGCTCAATATACTAAAATAAATTTGCTTCACTGAAGAAAGATTGATCATTTAATGAACACAGAAAGGTCAGATTTTGGCAAGACAAAAGTCTTGTCGCCTACAGAAAATTGAACAAATAATTTACTTCATATACAAAAATATGTTGCATAACATCAGTGAATTAAGTAGTGGTGCTGTGAGATCCATATTTAATATCTTGTATGACTTCCATGAGCTTGAAGGACTGCATCCATACGGTTCGACAATGATTCATACAATTTGTTGATGAAGTCATCAGGAATAGCAAAGAAAGCAGTCTTACATGCCTCCCAGAGTTCATCAAGATTCTTTGGGTTTGCCTTCCATGCTTCCTCTTTCATTCTACCCCAGACATGCTCAATGATGTTCATGTCTGGTGACTGGGCTGGCCAGTCCTGGAGCACCTTGATCTTCTTCGCCTTGAGGAACTTTGATGTAGAGATAGAAGTATGCGATGGAGCACCATCCTGCTGCAAAATTTGACCCCTTTTATGGTTGGGAATGTAAGAGGTAGCTAATACTTCTTGATATTTTAGGCTATTGATATTGCCTTCCACCCTGCAAATGTCTCGCACACCCCCATACTGGATGTAACCCCAGACCATGATTTTTCCGCCACCAAACTTAACTGTTTTCTGGGTGAATCTTGGATCCATGCGGGCTCCAGTAGGTCTCCTGCAATATTTGCGGCGGCTGTGATGTAATTCAACCGAGGATTCATCTGAGAAATCCACCTTCTGCCACTTTTCCAGTGTCCATCCTTTTAGCAGGCTGTGGGCCTTGGCAAATGCCACACGGTTTTTTTAATTGCCTTTTGTTTAGTGCTGGTTTCTGTGCACTGATTCGACCATGGAGGCCATTTCGAGACAGAATTCTACAAACTGTTCTGGTTGATACAGGGACTTGAGGTGGCCAGGCCTGGTGGAGCTCTGCTGCAGTGGAAAAGGGGCTGGCCTTGGATTTTCGAATCAACAAACGGTCCTCCCGAGCAGTTGTCTTGCGGGGTCTGCCGGACCTGGGCTTGTCAAAAACATCTCCAGTCTTTTCAGATCTTTTTCTTATTCTTTGTACTTGACGCTGAGACACATTGAAGGTGTCAGCCACCTCAGCAGTGGATCTGGTCTTCAGCCTCTTGATAATTAACGCTTTGGTCTCAGGGTGGATCTTAGGCATGTTGTCAGAGGTCAAGTTGCAGTTGATGTGAAGGTCTGGTGTGCTGGGGTTCTTTTTATACACACCCACTAATTGATTGATCAGTAACTGATCACAGGTGAGGCTGTAATCTAGGATTGGGTGCATCATATGAAAAGACGACAAGACTTTTGTCTTGCCAAAATCTGACCTTTCTGTGTTCATTAAATGATCAATCTTTCTTCAGTGAAGCAAATTTATTTTAGTATATTGAGCATAATTTGGGAGGGTTTTAGCTTTCATATGAGACATTTCTAAAACCAATCGATTAATTTAAAGTCAGGTTATAAGCTTTTGTTTCTACAAAATGGATAAGCGACAAGACTTTTGTCAGGGACTGTATATATATATATATATATATATATATATATATATATATATATATATATATATATATATATATATATATATATATATATATATATATATATTCATTCACTCCAGCATTCATTCACTCCATTGATTAACATGATTTAACTATATCTATGTTGACTATTGACTATAGCTCCCTGGCCACCGTCTGAATGTATAACATATTGTAGAAGCTGCTGCTCGTGCATATCCTGTGTGTTGTTTTGGAGATAGTTCCTTTGTTAGTCCAGCCATCACTTCCACAGAGTGTTGTGCTTACACCATGTTTCACACAAGGTGGGCCCAAAGGTCAGAGCACTGTCACTGTGCCAGGCCATTACAGAGAGAGGAGCCAGGGCAAAGCAAACAGCATCACACAAGCACTATAGACTCTACTGCACTGGAAGCACATCACCTGCACTGTATCAGCCCAAACAGCCATCCAGAAATAATTTTGCCACACGCTGAATAGGGCATCACTTGGCATTTACAGCTCCAGCAGTGTCCTTTAAAACTGGGGCCAAAGCAAAAGGAGTCCTGGAGAAACATTGCACATGTATTGATAATTGGAATTGGCATTATTTTGGCCAGTCTGGCCAGTGAACACTCTTCTCCCTGTTCTATTGACACTTTGCAGCTGATGTCATCAACATTCCCTGGGGCTGAGATGCTAACTAAAGGCACTGCTCTGTCAGAAGCTCTGTTAGAGTTAAATCTTCATTTAAAGACAATCTAACCAGAATGACTTAGTTGAACTACAACAGGAGGGATGATTTGTGCTGTTAAACAGGTCTCTCACATATAAAACACATACAATTACAGTCACAGAGTAGCTAGCATTAGCCAACAAAAATCAAACACCTAAACAGGAACACAAACGCTGATAACAGGCACATGAAAATGTACTGTTTAAATCCATTTTGTATTTTTTTCTTGAGTAGAGCAGTGTTTGCTAATATGCGCATTGTGTCTCCACGGTAACTGTTGAACATTCCACCATAGAGATAGATGTAAAACACCCCCAGCATGATGTCAATGCAATAATTAGATGCTTATTAACTTTATTCCACCTGCCCAGTTTTGCCTCTAAATGGTACTTTATGGTTATTCCAGTTAAGTGGGAATCCCATTCATTTCAATGGAGAATTTGAGGAAAGTTTTATCACTAAAATATGATATAAAGGAGGTTGATCTGTGTAAAATGTTCAATGTTCATGCACACCAACAAGTCAGTACTGCATGGATTCTCTGGGAGATTTAAACAGCTCTGTAGACTGTAGCTCTGATTTACTGTAAAGATCAGCGGCTCCACGCTAAATAATACAACCTCAATGACGTTGGCAGCGCCCATGCCAACCTCTGGAATTAGGTGGATACATTTAAAGAATAGAGTTGCAATAGAGTTATTAAGTGATGGTATCATTTCAGGGTCCAACCAGACTTGTATAACATATGTAAATAATGTAGTAATAATCTATTATAGGATTACTTGTGTGTATAGCCCACTACTAATGGTCACCGCTAGCACCATCTTAGCCTAGCTAAAACGACTGCAAACACTAAAACAAACACTAAAATAAATAAATAAATAAATAAATAAATAAATAAATAAATAAGGGACTGTAAACATCTTTGTTGTTTTCAATCAGCTACTTTTCACACTCAAAAAAGTTTATTCCCTGACAGTTTAATCTAATACAGATATATCCGGGTCTCCTCAAAACATCCCTGCCTGCACACGATTACGTGGGGCTTACACCAGACATGTGAAAAGACACCCACCCTATCTGAGACCCACAATTTATACATTGTGTTCATGAATATGCAAATTTAGCACGTTGTATCAGGTGACCAGTATTTTTCCACTCCATGCCTTGTCCTTGGTCGTCTTGGCTTTGTGACCTCTGCCTTCCTGGACACAAAACAAACACCAAAAACCATGCCCCCAGTTGACACATTACTGGATGAGGGGCGCTGTTATCAGCGCACATTCCTGGGTGAGGGGCACGCATCAGAGAATGCCATATGGTCATTGTGAAGTCAGCATGTACCATGTGTAATACTGCAAATGTAAACTTTATTAACATCACGTTTATTTCTATAATAAAACATCAAATATACTTCACAGGTAAGAGTGGCTCACTACAAGACAAGAACCAGTTTTACAGAAAATGCTGACATAGTTGCCTACTTCTGTATGCATAAAATATATATTGAGGGCCATATGATATAGTTCCAAATGTGCTCCCCTTTGCAGACCTGCTTGTCACGGTGGCCAGGGTGAGGGTTGGGGTTGGCTGCTTTAACTGCATGTGGGTTGCCTCTGTCCCCACTGGTGGGCGGGCCACACTGTGCTGAATACATGAATGAATTATGGGGGTGTGGGCTGATGAGACATGGGACAAGGAACCTGCTCCCAAGGCAAACAGCTGAAGGTCAAGGGCCCATTATGACGATATGTGGGCTAAAAGGGAGAGCGCCACCCAGGGGCCATGTCTAAGCTGTTCTGATCTGAACAAAGAGGCAGAAGGGAATACACTTACCACACTTACTATGTTTATTTTAAATACTTACTAAGTTTATTTTAAATAGATTTTTCTAAATGCATGTAAACCCAGAAACTATGATTCAGGTGTAGTGGTTTGAATCTCAAACACCCCTATAAAGCAAATGGAAAGGTCTGTACACACTTCGATGCCCATTACATGTAACAGCACAGTCCGTTGTATATTAGGAGCAGATTAGGAGAGGCGATCAAATGAGAAGAAAACATATATTTGGACTCCCTCTTCCCCCTTCATTCTCCCCTTTAGCTCTCCAGCAGACAACGCCTCCCCACACTTACCCCTTTAGTCCACCAAACCCGCCCCTCCTCCTCCTCACTCTCCTCTTTAGTCCTCCAAACCTCGCCCCTCTTCCTCTTCACTCTCCCCTTTAGTCCTCCAGACCCTGCTCTCTCTCACTCTCCTCAAGTTCTCACTGCCTGGTTTAAAACTTCAGTTTTAACAATGGCTGTGGGCACAGTGTAGATGTTTAGTCTCAGTTTAATTTGCTGAAGTTTAATTAGCGTTTCTTCCATCTTTCAAAATCATCCAGTGGAAATATAAGGGTTCTGCCTAGGCCAGTGTACATGTGCCTATTCTCCTATGAGGCTGATATATTTACTCATAATAGAGGAGACATAGCTGTGCTGTGCTTGTACAATATCCTCCTGTTGACAAATAGTCTTAGCAGGCATCCGTTCACTCAAATGTATAGTTGAGAATCTACACAGCCGCTGATAACTGTCTTCTCCTCCTCATATTTATTGTAATTTTCTGGTGCGTGGGCAATAACGCATGTGAAGTGCTTTGCTCCTCATTTGCAAGCGGCAGTCTCTTGCAGAAGCAGATCGCAGTGGTCCCGCTGGCTTGTGGATTGATATGATGCTGAGGTATAGAAATGTGTATTCAAACGCTGGGAGTGCCGAGTGCCGCAGGGTAATGCAATTATCAATGTAAATAAACAAGCACTGCATTTCATGCAAAACTATCGCTAATTTCAGCCATGCACCTGTGTGGTAGCATGGGGTGGATAAATAACATACCTGAATGATATGGTGTGAATGCTAGCATACAAAGGCAATATAGTGTGAGTAGTATGGTAATAGTAATAGCAGTACTGGCAGCAGCAGCAGTAGTAGTTGTAGTAATAATGTGACATTTTAGCAATCCATCAGATGCTAAAGCATGCATGTACACTGGATATGACAAAGTGAATGGACGCAAGGAAGACACATTAACACCCCTATACATACAAGTTTTTTGTTTTTTTTTTAACTTATTTGTTTCATCAGTCCCTTTTTCTTAGTATCAATATAAATATGCTTGATACTATAATTTTTACTTTAATTTTTTTTTTTAACTATTTTGATACTGATACCATTTAAAGCAGGGATTGTTATGCAAACATGACTTTTTGGAGATTTCTACCATGTCAGCAAAAACATCCTTGAAAAGGATCTACATGTCATGCATGCAAGTTTGAGTAATCTTCCAATCTCTCCCGGGCCTTATTTGAACCTTACAGTTAGCAGTACGAGCCCATGGTGATAAATATGTTACGTATTAGCAAATAAAACCCCATAAAAGTGCAATACCCCCTCTTTAAATTATGTAATAACTAAATTTGTAGGAGGGATCGATGTGATGCATGTTTTAATCTAAAACTGGCCTATCTCTTCTCATGTTTTACATTGTGTGTCACCATGGCAACTGACCCCCAGCAGCAGCACCCCAAGTATTGCCACTGAAAACTACCAATATTTTAGCAGCAATTGATTACCCACTTGTGATAACAAGTCTACCATACACTATACCCACATGTATTGGCCCTTTGAAGCAGTGGACATTTTAGACTCTTGAGCAGAGCCTACGTAAAACATGTGGCCTATATTTGCCTTGCTAATTACCTGTGGCTGTGGTCTCCTGAGGGGAATCTCACAAATGAACAGCCTCGCACCTCTCACTCATTACACAAAGTCCACTGGAGAAGGCGCCTCTGCATCTCATGTATACTGATGCGCCATCCAACCAAAGCACGAGTGTAAACACAGACAGCTCCGCAGCATCCTTATCTCCACCAAACCGTAAAACACTGGAACAAGCGGCGAGCAGCTCATTACCGACTCGCAGATTGCTTTAAATGGGCCTTTGTGGCACTCCAGCGATCACTTAGGCCTTTGTCTAAGTTTGTGGTCGAACTTGAGAGCCTGATAAGAGTCTACAATGGTCCATACAATATGCATAAGGGAGCCACTAATGCCGGCATGCGCAGATGGTGTGATGAAAGAAGGGAGCGTAAGTGGGGCTTGTTTAAATTTGCGGGACACGACACGCACATTAATGATCAGATGATAAGGTTAGAACGTTACACCCTGTTAGATAGATCAGTCAAGAGCAGCAGAGAGGATGTGGTTGAATGAAAGGTGTGTTGGCAGGCCATTAGTATCTGAGGAGGCACATGGAAACATGGAGACCGCTGCAGAGCGAGCATTAGTCAGTTTTAGATTAAATGATGGTAGGCTGTTATAATGATATGTCTTGTGGACTGGTGAATTGCAAATGCAAAATTAAATTATAGAGGGGGTATTAGGCAAAATCGACTTTTTGGAGCTTTCTGCCATATTATAATGTCATCCATACATGTTTGAGTAATCTAGCAATCTCTCCTACCCTTTTCAAACCCATTAATACAAACCCCTTGTACAAGGTTCCGCCCACAAGCCTACATCGCCCATGCTCCCAAATGGCAATTTTTCATAAATATACAAAAGTAAGATACAAAACAATATAATACTACTGTTGTGATAGCACTCTGAATGGGGAGTGACTGAGCAAAGGCATCTAATATGTTATGTGTTAGCAGTTAATACCCCATAGAAGAATAATAGCCCCTCTTTAATGTGAAGGGGTTTTGGAAATCTGTATCTTTTTAATGAGTTATTCATGAACAGTAGGAGTTTAGTGGCTAGAACGCCTGTCCATCAACCTAGTGGTTAATTAGTGCTTACTGCCTTTGTGTCCATGAGATATACACTTCATCCACCTTGCCTAGAAAGTATGCAAGTGTGATTGGTGGTGGTTGGAGAGACCAATGGTGCAGATTGGCAGCCTTGCTTTTTTACCCCATGGCAACTGTGGTTTCAGTAGTATCCATTTGGAGTGAATGCAATATGCAAGATATGGCTAATGGCTAATACACAAGACCTGTGTTCGGGCATAGGAGTATTTTGCATTGTTTGCATTCCAATGCGCCATTATGTAAACCCATGCTTATTTGTACTCTTTCACATGTGTGTGCCTCACTGAGTTTGTGTGTGTTTGTGTGTACACTGTGTGTGTGTTTTGTGTGTGTGAAAGTCCTTGGCCTACACACTCTCAGGTACAGGGCCAGAGCAGTGAGCAGGTGTGTGCAGATAAATTTTGGCAGGGTACCTTTCTGCAAAGAATCATGAAGCCTTTACATGGCCAACAATTATGCCAGGGCCTCCAGAGCATCTTTTTTAACCTGTGCTAACCCATTTTTTCACAGAAATGTCAGGTCAGTTATGCTAGTTGCTTTTTTGTGCAGTAATAGACTTATAAAAATATTCCTGGTAACTCAAATCAGATGCTAAGAGCTAATGAATGTGAAAATGTGCCCAATAATAAAACAAGTTACAAAAACACAAATAGCATTTAACTAAACACAGCTAGGAATTTGCATTTTTATTTTATGATGGTAATTATATGATGATAACTCACTGAAAATAAGACTCACCTGCATCATGAGCAGTGTGTCATAGTACTATATTCTAAATAAATAGAACTTTTCAGAGTACTTTTCTTGAAGCATAATTTTACTCATACTTGAGTAATATTTTTATTGAAGTAACAATACTCTTACTTGAGTAAAATTTGTGGTTACTCTTCACACTGTAAGTTTTTTTTTTCTCATTTTGTGTCTGTCCTTTGAAAATATCAGATTGTGTGCAGTATTAAATGTTTTGTTCTTCAAATTACATTAACTTCAAATTATAAGTCTAATTTTACTTCCTGACAGTTACTCTTGAATTGCACAGAATATTACTACTGTGACGAGGGTTTGAATAAGGCCTGGGAGACATGGTACTCAAACACTCATGCATGGATGACATCTAAAACCTCTTCAGGCATGTTTTTGATGAGGGGTTAAAGTTAGAACATGGTAGAAAACTACAAAAAGCCTATTTTGCTTAATACCCCCTCTTTAAACATATTTTACAGTATAAACAACATGACCCGCATTCATATGTTTCATTTTTTACAAAATGATTTGAAGTTAAAGGAGCTGGTCTCCTTTGAATCTTTTAAACAGATTTTAAAAAATAGAGATCTGGAATCCTCAGGGTGTAATTGTTTTAACTATCTTTGAATTGTGTTGATTATTCTGTCATACTGAATGTATTGTATGTTTTTATCTGTTTTGTGACTGTAATTTTGTGGCCTCTTGGCCAGGACGCTCTTGAAAAAGAGATTTTTAATCTCAATGAGACTTTTTCCTGGTTAAATAAAGGTTAAATAAATAAAATAAAAATAAAAATATGTGATTTGAAGTCATTTGTTTGAATGAGCTGCTCAGTCCAGTCAATGATGGGAATTGTAAATTGACATTAGTGAGCCACTTTGCATGCATCAGCTGCATAATTTGTATGTATGTACTAGTATGTAAGACTGCATTGTACCTCTTTAAATAATACTAAATAAATAAAAATAATAAATATAATCTGTATGAATAGCAATGATTTTACTGTAAAAACTAACAACATCTGTTACCACGGTAACACAATGCACACAGAAAACACTGCCTAAAATGTTTTTAGTTCGTCTATACACTCGTGAAAAAAATACAAAATGGATTTAAACAAGACATTTTTAGGAGACAGTTTTTAGTGATCAGTGCAACTGTGGTCCTGTTTAGGAGTTTGATTTTCAACAAAAAACTGTGCTTGTGACTGTAATTTGAGAAGAACTTGTTTAACAGCAAAAATCAGCTCAACTGTTGTAGTTCCAGTTCAGATCCATGGTCAGATTGTGGTACAATAAAGCTCAGATTAAAGTCTAATTTGAGTAACAGAACTTCAGACAGAGCAGATCCTTCAGTTAGCTTCACACCCCCAGGAAATGTTGATGACAGCAGCTGCAAAGTATCAGTGGGTAATACATTTTGCAAACAAAAAAAATGTTTTAGTTTTAGTCCAAGAAAAGATGAAATAAGAATTATAATGAATGTGTCAGTTGGTCAAGGCATCTTTGCCTTGACTTCTTTTAGTTGCATAGCAATAGTTTTATTACAGTGTGGTGAAGACACAGCCCACACCTCACAACACTGTAAAAACAGTACATCTGCGCACACACACACAGCCACCCACAGGAAATCAATGCCTCCCTCTTCCTGCAGCTGACCTTCTCACACACACAAGGACAGGCTTCAGCTTGAGTTTTGTTTTGGGCAGTGAATAAACCAGAGACAAACAATGAAATAAAAAAAAAAAAAAATGAAAAAAGGATACAAATTAACTCTTCTCTCCTAAGTGAGTATTGATGCTGCTGCTCGGAGCTGCTGGGGTGAAGGGGGAGGCTGAGAGGCAGGGCTAATTAAAGCTACAAGACATAATAAGTCACCCTTGGCTAGGTAGCAGGCGAGCACTTCACCTGCATTTCAGCTACAGAGTCCAAAGTGTACAGCTCTTACAGCTTCACTTTTCACAATGGAAATGATTATCAGCTGTTACTCCAATTTAGTCGAACGTGGCAACATCTAATCCCTCAGTGCCTATTGTTGCATTTTAGATGACATCACACCATTCTATAGGCCAATAATATTTACAACAGATGGGGGCAGCTCAAATGAATATTGTTAAAGAATCTATATATATACTGGGGATTACAGCCCCGAGTGCTCCGATCACCACGGGCACCACTGATGCCTTCACCTTTCAGGCCTTCTCCAGCTCTTCCTTGAGCCCCTGGTATTTCTCTAGTTTCTCGTGTTCCTTTTTCCTGATATTACCATCGCTTGGTATTGCAATGTCCATCACCACGGCTTTGTTCTGTTGCTTATCCACCACCACTATGTCTGGTTGGTTCGCCATCACCATTCTCTCAGTTTGTATATTGCAGTTATGTGCTGGACTGTCTCAGGAGCCTCTTTGCACAGCCTACACCATGGGTCTTGTCTGGTGTGGTAAATCTGGGCCTCTATTGCTTGGGTGCTCAAGGCCTGCTCCTGTGCAGCCAGGATGAGGCCCTCTGTGCTTTTCATCAGACCAGCCTTCTCAAGCCATTGGTAGGATTTCTTGATTTTCTTCAAGACCGAATGACATCCCAATGTCTGTCCTGTAGATCTTGGTGGTGTGGATCAGTGAGTTGATGTCTTGCTCACGCTTTGTACACAGCTTGAGGTCATCCATGTAGAGGAGATGACTGATATGACTGATGGTGGTCCTTTTCCTGAGTCGGTATCCATAGCAAGTGCTGTTGATGATTTGGCCGAGGGAGTTCAGAACCATGCAGAACAGTGCGTGGGGACAGCGCGTTTCCTTGGTATATGGCATATTTGATGGACATTTGTGCAAGCAGCGGCTTCAGGGGTGGTTTTCCACATCCTTTTATATATATATATATATATATATATATATATATATATATATATATCACTCTCATCAGCTCGGGCCCTCTACCAGAATCTTGGGACCTTGAGAGTTCTGCGCAGTATCTTTGCTGTTCCTAGTACTGCGCTTTTCTGGACTGCGATGTCCGAAGTTTTTCCGGGTATCTGCTTTAGCCACTCTTCCAGTTTGGGGGTTACAGCCCCGAGTGCTCCGATTACCACGGGCACCACTGATGCCTTCACCTTCCAGGCTCTTCCTTGAGCCCCTGGTATTTCTCTAGTTTCTCATGTTCCTTTTTCCTGATATTACCATCACTTGGTATTGCAATGTCCACCACCACGGCTTTGTTCTGTTGCTTATCCACCATATATGTATATATATGTATGTATGTATATATATATATATATATATATATATATATATATATATATATATATATATATATATATATATATATATATACATACACATATATATATATATATATATATATATATATATATATATATATATATATATATAGAGAGAGAGAGAGAGAGAGAGAGAGAGAGGCTCTGTTGTATGGCCCTGCTTTTAAAAAAGGAAATCTACTTTCCCATCAGCAGAGCCACAGTTTAGCAGTTTATTTATTGGGATGAGCCGGTTTAACAAGATCATCTTTAATAACAGTGCATCAGCATTTACTGTTACCTGTTACTGTTACCTGTGGCAAACTACAACCTGATATGCACAACTCTCCTCCCAACACAGCCCTCTCCTCCCAACACAGCCCTCTCCTCACAACACAACCGTCTCCTCACAACTGCAGGCTTCTGACTTAGTCCATGTTTACCAAATCTCCAGCATCCATAAATCCTGTGTGTCCATTTGAACTGAGTTAAGGTGCTAGCCAAGCGTGCCGCCAGTGCTCCATCTCAGCAGCATCTCACACAGCTAGGTCCTGGTCCATGGCACGAAGCGTACATCTGAATATAATTGATTCCTTATCTAATGGTGAGACATAGCTTGTGCAGGCTGTAATGGTTCTATCCATTAGGCCCAAGCCAAGCTGCCTCCTCCCCGCAGGACAAGTAATGGGCCAAGCTCTCGCCATCTCCGGACCCAAATAGGCTGGGTGTGTAGTGGGTGTGTTGTGTAGTGGGTGTTTGTGCGCAGAGCTAGTGTATATTTACAATATTTATTTTCCCTATACATGGCCGGGTGAGGGATCAGCGCATTAGTCACTGGCTTTGACTTCCTTGCCCGTGGCTAACAAGCAGTGCTTTCACAAGAAGAGAGTGGCTCCAAACACCAGGGTTTATGGACTTAAAGAGATCTGGCCTTAGCTGCAGGGACATTTCAGTAGTTTTATTGAAATGTTGACTGAAAAACAGCTTGTGTAAATGTCTGTTTGGGAGATTACGCCAGACTAACTTTTTTCAGGTGATGGTGTATGCTGGATGTATTAGGAGAGCTTGGACTCCAATGCCCAAGAAATATTGATTTTAGAAACACAAACTCTATGTATACAGATGAGATTCAGAACAAAATATATAGACTTCTTTTACTGAGATACAGTGCTCTGAATGTTGATTCTGCAGTTTTTTTTTTTGTTTTTTTTTGTTTTGTTTTTTCAATTTTACATGTAAGTTCCCATGTCTGTTATGACACAAACAGACCACCTGTCAATGACACCCATTGGAAAATGGGGAAACTTTTGTTGTTGTAAAGTATTTTCAAAGTGTGTGGTTTTAGCTTGCCAAGCAATAGATTTGTATCCACATTTTTTTTTTAGTCTTGTTTTTTTTTGGCCTTTGTTTAGATGCCAGCCTTGTTATGGGTCTTTCTAATGAGATCTACCAGACTTCATCACAGCTGTTAAGTACCAGATTAACTCTCAGGGCAGTTTAAGGTCAAAATTCCTTCCACTGGTGCAGGACTTATTTAGCTCAGTGCCTTATTAATCTTATTGTCTCAGCCCTGTACCATCAAATGTAAAATGGTTTCTGGATGGAAGCCAAAATGTCTTGATTTCAAAAAAGAGTGTCCAGATGACTACTGTTGGAATATTACACATATGGGACCACTCCTGGATGTATGAGGGATTACACCTCCATTTTTAATTGTACACTTGTACTGGAGGTGCGCTCTGTGGATTTATTAACAATGCTTAAAACTCATTCAGTTGTATGTATTAAGTTGAGTCGCATAATCCAGAAGTTATTGCTACCACTCTAGGAAATAAGTAGACTATTATTTTACAGTTTGTTTATTGTAAACCACAATCTTGATCTAAAGCACTTAATCCCTTGATTTAAAAAGAGCAGAACTGTCTCTTCATAGTTGCTTTTTTTTTTTGTTTAACCCTACATATATGACCCCAGAGTTTGAGTATTTACAGTAATCACAAGTATAGAGCAGTGGCAGATTACTTGAATATGCATAAACCATTCACAATACAACTGTGAGTAAGCTAATGATACAGGAACACCATTATACCATGGTTCAAAGCTCCTAAATGTCAACTGTTCATAATACGTTCCCTTTAAGATCCATTTGGCAAAGGCCTTCATATACAGAGGTGCTGGTTTAGCATGCAGACCGCGTCCCTACGGTTTAATTATAGACAAAGTTGTGCTGCATTTGCACTTTCACTAATACAGGTTGTTTGTTTGTGTGTGTGTGTGTGTGTGTGTGTGTGTGTGTGTGTGTGTGCGTGTGTGTGTATGCGTGTATGCGTTTGTGTGTGTGTGTACGTATGTGTATGTGTCTGTTGATTATCAGTGGATTGTTGATTATCAGTTGATTGTACAGTATTTGTGTGGGGTCCTGTGCCTGTCATAGCTGCACTATAAGTGATGATGAGGCTAAAGTGAGGGAGGCCAATGCAAATGCAGCAGCTGTAAATAGAACAGCGTCATGTTCAGTGATTGCATGAGTACAGCGCTGTTGTGAGCTGTGTGCAGCCTGGCCTCTACAGCCACTGAGCCACACACAGTAGTGGGACATGTCACATGACCACTTATTACTACTATTTGTTTTTATTTATTTATTTTTTTAAATTAATTAATTAACGCCCAGACACTAATCAGTACTATAAGTAGTACAGTAGAGCTTTTCTGAACGGTCTTGATCTATTAATAAAATAAATAAATAAACAGATATAAATACAAAATAAGAAAACTACCATAATGTTGTGTTAAAATTATTACCATTACTACTACTGCTACCACCACCACTACTACTACTACTTCTTCAAGGTGCTTAAATTTGCTTCAAAATTGTGTGCATTATTCATTCACTGATGGAAGCAAACCTGTCTATCTCCAACCACCACCAACACTCTCTCCCACACACACCACATTCATACTTGTGGGTAAAGTGTCTTGCCCAAGGACACTGGCTCAAGGACCTTCAAGTTGGGGGGACCAAAACCATTGTGTCATTTAGGGTTGTCAAAAGCATATAAAATCAGATACTAATGCTAGTATCAAAATTAGACACTCATTTGAGCAGGTATCAATACTACAAAAAAAGTCCCACTGATATGACAGACCTGAACCTTTCCTGAATAGCTTTAAAATGATCTTGAGCTGTATCAGAACAAGTACAAAAGAGTAGTATACACCCATGGACCACTATGGAACCTACCTGGACCACTAATGGATCACACAGATATAAGGCAGCACTGGAAACCAAATAAATTACTAAAATTTAATGTAGGAAATCACTTTCTATTGTCTAAAGAAAGTTTTTCTTATCACCGTGCTATCAGAATCAGTATTGTGTATCAAGTATATTCCTCAGTATTGAAATCGAGTTTGAAATATTAGTATTGTGAAAACACTCATGCCATGGCTGCCCCTGCACACATTGGGGGACATATTCTCTAAGAGCACAAAGCAGCCTGCACTATTTCTGTGGCTAATGCTCCTAAATGTACATATCCTTCTTCCCCTGTGTGTTTATCCAATCTCTTCTTCTCTCAAACTATTGTTTTGCCCAGCTTCAAGGCTTCAAGGTTCCCTGCAGTGGGTAGTGCTGCTTGTTCCAATTGTTGTCTGGTACATTTAGCATCAGTGCTTGCTTCATGCTTGGCTAGAACACGACTTACTGCCTCTTAATACAGACTGTCAGAGAGGGCCGGTGGATAGAGACAGGTGCATTGGATACTTGTCATAATTCTAACATTTCAAGCTCCATTTTAATATTAAGGAATAGAGTCGATACTGAATTTTGATACCACAATGGTAATAATAATAATTAGATTACCAAGTATGCATGTTACTTTATATCTGTGTAATCCCTCAGTGATCAAGGCAGGTTCCATAGTGGTTCATGAACGTATAATACTCTATGTGCTCTTATACTTGTTCTGATATAGCTCAAGATTATTCTAAAGCTTTTCAGAAAAGGTTCATTTCTGTTCTGGGAATGTGACTTTTTATTATCAATACCTGCTCAAATTAGTTTCAGTACTTTGAGGAGTAGTTTGAGTATCGCTTAGTACCTGATTTTCAATACTTCTGACAACCCTTGTGGATACCTGCACAGCCAATGTGTGGAAGAATGAGCCTGGTGCCTATGATTAGAAATGTGATAAACTATGTGAACATATTTGATAAGAGAGACCAAATGTATTATGTATAGGTCTATATAGCTACCCATCTACACATAGAATATCATGGATTAATTTGCATTAACAACATGCACAACAACACTTTGCAGCAAAGTGTAACATACAATATTAGGGAAAATATCAGGGTCAGAAATATGTGTTTCATACGTGTAAATAGTGACTAAACGTTTGGATAAAATTTAATGTCTCCCCAATGTGATGTCATCAGCATGTTTTATTATTAAACTCAACTTCCTGTAATTGTCAACATATTTTTTTCAACTTTTCTTCACAATCGCTTTTTAATTGATGTGAAACTATAATAACACAGATTATGCTACCACGTTAAGTTAAAATTTAAAAATCATAAAAAAAAAAGATTGTTATAAATGGTGTTATATTTAAATGTCCATGTTTATTAATTAGTTTGTAATTGCATAATAGTAGCTTTTTGAAACATTTTAATTCTTACTCCATAGTTTTTATCATTCCTTCTGCTTAAGTCCTTCCTCACACGGGTTTTGTTCCTGTGGCGTTGGGCTTTCATGAGGCTAAAGGTTCACAGTGGTACTGTATCTGGAGCAGCTGACAGCAGTCTGCAACAGACTCGCCAAAGTTTAGGACAAGTCACTGAGGTGGGTACCAGTTGAAGTGTCTAAATGATCCCAGAGGAGGAGCCCCGAGCCTGGCTGTCTCATACCACTGACTCTGTCTGTGGCTTTAATTAGACATGAGGAGTGATGCACCCGGTGCCCTGTAGGGGGAGCAGATGCAGGGCCCCGGGCTCTCTCTGGCGGGGGCCCATACACCACTGAGGGCCCCAGCACACAGGCACCACTCGAGCTTAACATGGCACACCTGCTGCAGTAGCCAGCCGGGCTTCACATCCAGAGGCAACTCTCCATCTGTGCTTCATAGTGACTATCCAAACATTCCATTTTCAAAGACCATCTCCATCTAAAATGTAATCATAATGCATTAGCTTCTATAGCACTTCTCCATACTCTGTAATGGTAACCTACTGTAGACACAGCTGCCCTGGGGTAGAGTAACAGAAGCAAGGCTGCTCATCAACTCCACGGCCTCTCTAAATGCCAACAGTCACTCTCTCGGGCATAGAAAAAGTGTGCTGAGGTGCCCAGACTCTACCACTGACCAATGGCCCTTTACTATGTATGAATTCCCTCGGATCCAGAATACACACTTCTTAAATACTTTATAAAGTTGTCCCAAGTTCAAGTGGGCATGATTGACAGATGGATTAGCCAATCAGGGACACGCATGATCTGTCCATATGCTTAACAGGAAAAAAAGAAAAAAAAAAAAATCATGGGGACTGAAAAACAGCAGAACAGCACACTAAACTGTCTGATCTGAATCTGAGGACAGAGAGATGTGATTTTGTGTGTAAATGTTGGTGAACCAATGAGCTCCTTTGTGTCACAGGCATCACTGAAATGGCAGTTTTAGCTACTGTCATAGTTTAGAAGGCCTATGTGAAATGTGAAGACATTAAAATAAATGTATGGAACCATGACTGTGCATCTGATAAGCTGGTCCCTGCAAGTGTATAGCTCATATTACTATTAAACTATAAGGTGATGCCAGTAAACAGATCTGTGTTCATAGTAAACTATATGGTGTAATGACAGTTAATGTGGCCATATATTTCACAACCTGCTTTCTGCCAATAAAGTAGTTGTTACCCCCTAAGATATTTATGCTAGTTTTTACTGTAGCCGTTTTACAGTAAATGAGCAAAAGCAGAATGAGAAATGATCTTTCCACATGTTTAATTACAACAACAGTTCAATAAAGCATGCTTTAATGTAGACATCACTGGGTTAGTCCAGAGAGAGGAGAGAGCCTTGTTTCCTGACACTGCCATTACAGCTCTCATGTTGTACAAGCCTACATCATCCAAGCCAGACTGTCTGCGTCCTCATCACTCTGAACCAGCACTGGAAGAAGTATGACAGTTTGTAACTTAAAGGTGCATTATACAACTTTTCAGGTAGATGGTCTGCCTCCTAATTGTCGCCATGGAGCTGCATGCTCTGTGTGAGCATCAGGGACAGAGAGCAACAGTTGATCATTAGCTCACATACTTTGCCTGGAATGTTCCACAGTATGCCATAAAACATATCTATCTTACATTAAGTGAATTACAGGTACTCTTACTGTTCAAATATAGTTTAAAAACATGCCTTCTGTGTCAGCGTGGTCACCAGCTCTCCACAGATCTGACCCGAACTTGGCATTGTAGTAAATGTATGTAAAAAACTAAAATGTATCTCAAGGCAGGCTATTAAATGCTAACATGCAACATATTTATTTATTTATTTATTTATTTATTTATTTATTTATTTATTGAGCAAATGCAGAGCGCAAGGAAATGTCTACATTTTCAATGTACACACAGTATATGTATAGTATATGTATTATAACATATATTATTATCATTATTATTACTTGTTAACTTTTACTGTTTTGAAAATGCTATATTCGCTGAACATGTTAACATGTTTAATATGATTCAGTTTTGTTTTTGACCCTCAGAATCTCTCCATGCCAAGTGACTCCCCCTTCAGAGTGCAATCGCAACACAATCAGAACGCATCCCACTAATCGCATCAGGTTTGTCACATTGTGGTGTATTGTTTTGTATCATATTTTTGTATATTCACAGAAAATATCCGGCTTTGACAGAATCATACAGCTACTTGTGAGGATAGTTGGAGTAGGGTCCAGGAGAGATTGCTACTCAAACATGCATGGATGACATATAAAACATTTTTTGGGAACACCATAACACCATGGTAGAAAGCTCTAACAAGTCTATTTTGCATTATTTTTAAGAGGGTCCTGGCTAAGGTCATCTCTATGCTGGACCATGAGTGTCACCCCCTGCAGGACGCCCTGTCTGCTCTGGAGAGCAGCTTCAGTGATAGACTGATTCACCCTCGCTGTGTGAAGGAGAGATTTCGCAGGTCTTTCCTTCCTGCTGCTGTCAGACTGTACAATGAACACTGTTAACACTGAACATGTGTCATTCAACTCTATCTATGTGCAATACTGAAGACCTCTGGTACAATTCACTTATGTCATTTACTGATATTTATCCTGTCTGTACATAAACATAGTCATTACTGTAAATAACATAATATACTGAAGTCACTTTACTGAGATTTACTCTGTTCATATGCTGCACTGTTACTTTTATTGTACATAATAGTATTTTTTGGTATTTTATATTTTGTATTTTATATTTTTGCTCCACCAAAACAAAATTAGAGTCTATCTTTAAGTCTATTTCTAAATTATTCTTTTTTTAGCTATTATCTATTATCTTGTTTTATTGCATGTTCAATTTTCCTGCTGTTCTTGAACTGTGCGTTGCAACACTGGAATTTCCCCACTGTGGGACTAATAAAGGCATATCTTATCTTATCTTATCTTATCTTTTACTTTGTTACTTTCCACCACTGCTTTAAACCCTATCTCTGCCTCATCCTGAGCTGTGGGCCCTCTGTAAATTAGGCCCTCTGTATATGGCCCTGTGTATATTAGCCCTAGTGTATATGGCCCTGTGTATAAGGCCCGGGGTTTATATTAAGGCCTGTGTATATTAAGCCCTATGTATATTAGGCCCTGTGTTCAGTGATTGATGTACAAGGCCTCTCTCATGTATTGCTGTTACAAACCCTTTGACAGATGAAAACAGCTGGGCTCGGGAGACTGTGCTGGACTGAATGTATAGCGGTCAGTGAGGAGTGACGGGGCTGGTTATAACAAAGTGAATGTGCTGTCTGGGTTTAGCATGTCACACAAACACACACTGTCATGTCCAATGTAAAAATGAGATTTGGTTTGGACTAAAGCCATTTGGAGCTGCATCTTTTGTCAAGCACAATAAGCATCATATCTGAGCAGGCCAGTCATCGCAGAAGGCATGTGCAAAGCAACCAGACAGCATACATTTGGATTCAGAAGATGAAAATGTGGACTTGGGAAATTTCAAACTCTACAATGTGATGATTCTCCAGATTTTTTTTTTTCTTTCTGATTATGTGGTATACACATATGAAATAATAATGATTATTCCATTAAAGCAAAGCTACATTCTCACTTTGTTTTTGTTTCAAATATGTGTATATAGTGTTTTAATAGTATTGTGTAGTGTCCTTATTTGGCGATTTCTTGTCAAAAACAGTCTCCCCTTTAGGCTTCCAGACCCCGTCCCTCCTCCAGGTACTGCCCAGTTTAGCAGCTCTTTTTGAAATGCAGTTGTGGGAGTTCAGGTGTTTAGCCCCACTTTAATGAATAGGCTATAGAACATGCTGACCTACAGTCCCTTACAAAAGTCTTGTCGCTTATCCATTTTGTAGAAACAAAAGCTTATAACCTGACTTTAAATTAATCGATTGGTTTTAGAAATGTCTCATATGAAAGCTAAAACACTCCCAGATTATGCTCAATATACTAAAATAAATTTGCTTCACTGAAGAAAGATTGATCATTTAATGAACACAGAAAGGTCAGATTTTGGCAAGACAAAAGTCTTGTCGCCTACAGAAAATTCAACAAATAATTTACTTCAAATACAAAAATATGTTGCATAACGTCAGTGAATTAAGTAGTGGTGCTGTGAGATCCATATTTAATATCTTGTATGACTTCCATGAGCTTGAAGGACTGCATCCATGCGGTTCGACAATGATGCATACAATTTGTTGATGAAGTCATCAGGAATACAAAGAAAGCAGTCTTACATGCCTCCCAGAGTTCATCAAGATTCTTTGGTTTTGCCTTCCATGCTTCCTCTTTCATTCTACCCCAGACATGCTCAATGATGTTCATGTCTGGTGACTGGGCTGGCCAGTCCTGGAGCACCTTGATCTTCTTTGCCTTGAGGAACTTTGATGTAGAGATAGAAGTATGCGATGGAGCACCATCCTGCTGCAAAATTTTACCCCTTTTATGGTTGGGAATGTAAGAGGTAGCTAATACTTCTTGATATTTTAGGCTATTGATATTGCCTTCCACCCTGCAAATGTCTCGCACACCCCCATACTGGATGTAACCCCAGATCATGATTTTTCCACCACCAAACTTAACTGTTTTCTGGGTGAATCTTGGATCCATGCGGGCTCCAGTAGGTCTCCTGCAATATTTGCGGCGGCTGTGATGTAATTCAACCGAGGATTCATCTGAGAAATCCACCTTCTGCCACTTTTCCAGTGTCCATCCTTTTAGCAGGCTGTGGGCCTTGGCAAATGCCACACGGTTTTTTAATTGCCTTTTGTTTAGTGCTGGTTTCTGTGCACTGATTCGACCATGGAGGCCATTTCGAGACAGAATTCTACAAACTGTTCTGGTTGACACAGGGACTTGAGGTGACCAGGCCTGGTGGAGCTCTGCTGCAGTGGAAAAGGGGCTGGCCTTGGATTTTCGAATCAACAAACGGTCCTCCCGAGCAGTTGTCTTGCGGGGTCTGCCGGACCTGGGCTTGTCAAAAACATCTCCAGTCTTTTCAGATCTTTTTCTTATTCTTTGTACTTGACGCTGAGACACATTGAAGGTGTCAGCCACCTCAGCAGTGGATCTGGTCTTCAGCCTCTTGATAATTAACGCTTTGGTCTCAGGGTGGCATGTTGTCAGAGGTCAAGTTGCAGTTGATGTGAAGGTTTGGTGTGCTGGGGTTCTTTTTATACACATCCACTAATTGATTGATCAGTAACTGATCACAGGTGAGGCTGTAATCTAGGATTGGGTGCATCATATGACAAGGCGACAAGACTTTTGTCTTGCCAAAATCTGACCTTTCTGTGTTCATTAAATGATCACTCTTTCTTCAGTGAAGCAAATTTATTGAGCATAATTTGGGAGGGTTTTAACTTTCATATGAGACATTTCTAAAACCAATCGATTAAGTTAAAGTCAGGTTATAAGCTTTTGTTTCTACAAAATGGATAAGCGACAAGACTTTTGTCAGGGACTGTACTTCAACAAAAATCAGCATTTTACCAGCATAAATGTATCTGCCTCAGTTGATATTTAAACCGGGGGCATTATGAAAAATCAACTTTTTTGGACCTAACATGTTATAATGTTATTCATCAAAAACAGGTCTGAAGAGGTTTTTGATGTCAACCATGCATGTTTGAGTATTTTAGCAATCTCTCCTGGGTTCTATTCAAACCCTCCTTACAGTTAGCTGTAAGATTCTGTCCAATGCTCCGCCCACAAGACTACGTCACCCATGCTCCCATACAACAATTCTCCATAAATATACAAAAGCAGGATACAAAGCAATACACTATGGCTCTACAAACCTAAGACACAATTAGTTTAATTTGCAGAATCTGAAAAACACAAAAGAAAAAGAGTAGTCTTGGAATGCACCCTTCAGGTGTTGTATTGACACATGTAAAAAAATAGATACTGTTTATCAGGTTCATTACAAACTGTAGAGCTATGACACATCACTATGACTGGTACACACAACTGTGATACCTTCTCTGTCCACTAGGAGGCAGGGACATTGGCATACTTTTATTTTCAAGGCTATGCATGGACTACTGCCTTCCTATATTTGTACTTTAATCACACAGAGAACTGTTGACTCGTACTCCTTGTGAGCTAATGATCAGCAGTTGCTCTCTGTCTCTGATGCCCACACAGAGCACAGAGCTCTGTCCTTGATGCCCACACAGAGCTCTCTGTCCCTGATGCCCACACAGAGCTCTATCCCTGATGCCCACACAGAGCATTTGTCTTTAAATGCTTTTAAATCAAAGGTGAAAGCATCAGAGACTGCCAGTCAAGGACTCCCTTGAAAAAGGTTTTTAATCTCAATGGGATTTTTCCTGTTTAAATAAAGGTTAAAAATAAATAAATAAATAAATAAATAAATAAATAAATAAATAAATTGTAAGTTTCTATTTACACGTGAGAGGCAGGCTTGGTGTGTCCTGGGACCCACACTACAAGAATGTGGTGGGAGGGGCTAAAGGTGAAGATTGACAGTCTCACTTCCCTAAGTCGAACCCAGGGCAGCTGTAACTTCCACCAGAGTAATCCCTGATGTCATTTGGTGTGTATCTCTATGTTTTTGCATTACAGAAAAAAAAAAAAAAAAAAAAAAAAAAGTGTTATCAACCCCAGCCGTGATTGCTCCTAAAATTGTAAATATCAGACTAAGCACCTGCACTGATTTTCTGTGGGATGTGAACATGCATCAGAGTTATGCATTAGTATAAAACACAGGGATGAATATTTGCTGTCTGAATCCTACCTGTAATATGATAAAACAGAGGCCATTAGCACCACTGCACCATTGTTCCCATGGCTCTCGCTCTGGCACACTCTCCCTACACTAAATACTTTTATTTTATCAATACTTTTTGGGTTCATAAATGATCATACATGCGTATAATTGGTGTGTTTGCCCTGCAGTGTCATTCATCTGGTTTCATAGATGGTATCTTTAGGAGAAAATGGGCTCATGTATTTGTAGATCTGTGATTACATTGTGTGCGACGCCCAGCCTGTGTTGACTAAAAAGGGGTGTGACAAACCTCTCAAAATGTACTAGGAAACTGTGTATTTTAATAAAGACAGATTAAACTTGTGAATCATGAGTTTAATCTGCCTTTTTACCTAAAAAAATCAAAAATAGAAAATCTTCAGCTAACTCACTCACTGACTCACCCATATAAATCTTTACGGTGTAAATACAATTATTATTCCAGGTCAGAATTTGGTCGACTAAAGGCCACCACACACTACAGAAGAATTTGCCCGATTTTGGCTGTGATTTGCTTCTCCCCGGGGGAGAATTTTTTATGCTTTAAAAATCATGTATGTGAAGTATTGCACCACATTTCACAAATAATAATATCACAGTTTTGATTTGTATCTAAACTAAAAGTGCAGTGCTCTGATCTTTTGAACACTTAAGAGTCTCAAAGCGAGTGGTTTTACTCTAGACAGGAAACAGCAGACGCGAGGTGCGCTCACAGCTTTATAGTCTGTGGTCACAGCCATATCCCGCTGCAGTGTCTTTGTGATTGGAGATTTTAAGTCTCATAAGATTCTCCTTGTGTCTGTGGTGTGCACTTTTTGCCGCATGTTTAAAAATTGTTTCAGTTCACTTTCTTTTGAAAAACCTTCGCCCCTCTCTCTGTACTGCTGCTCTCAGTCTCATCATTTTGGTCTAAATATATTTGTATTAACCCGCTCTACATGATCCTGGTGTCTTTATTTCACTATTTTGTCCCTAAATCAAGATATGAACATTAATAATAGACCAACAGGCATCTTCTCTCCCCAAGGCTGCTCCCGCTAGCATTAGCAACAGGTTTGACTGACCAGCTATGTTGGCAGGGAGGGGCGTTACCTTCAACAGCCTCACTCTGGATTGGCTCTTTGGTTGCTATGATACTCATGGTCGGAATTCCAAATAGTAAACTTGGCTCCAGATTTGCTTTTTTAACTGCTAGGCTCAATAAGTTTAATTTGACTGGAGCCGAACACTGGTGTGATGTCACACTCCCTCAGTCGTCCCACTCCCTCAGTCGTCCCTCTTCTTTATACCATCGACAGATTCATCGACTATACAACCAAATCCCTACAGCCCTACATGTGACACACAAAGGCTACAGCACTAGTTTAGCTTTTGTTTACCGGCCCACAAGGCATTGTGGGGATTCCCGCACATGTATTGCTGAACCTGTGAACCTCCTGGCTGGTTCTGCTGGGATGTGGTGACTGGTGTTGTCGTCTGGTGGTTTGAGAATCATCCAGGAGTGACTAACATGCGCCTGCTTCTGTGCTGGGTTTGCTTGCTGGAGGAAGAGGAGGAAGAAGAGGAGGGGCAGGTGATGGAGGGCTGTGGGTGGAATTCACATGTCTCTAGACATAAATTCTTCTTTAGGGGGCCTATATTGCATAATTTCTCATCTATGAGATGATGTAACAACAGTATAACGTGACTTAAAGCTCAAGAGTCCATTTTGTGTAATAGGACCTTTAAAGATGTATAATGTAACCATGTTTTCACAGATTTAATTTTTAATTTATTTTTGGATATTTGCTATAAAACACAATGGAACATTCCAGGTAAAGATGGAATATTATTTACATATATATATATATATATATATATATATATATATATATAGAGAGAGAGAGAGAGAGAGAGAGAGAGAGAGAGGGTTCCATCCCAAATCCAGCACCCTGAGACTGTATGCGAGCCGAAAGGATCGAGGTCGAGGACTAGTGAGTGTGGGAACCACTGTCCAGGATGAAACATCCAAAATCCATAAGTACATCAAGGACAAGGCCCAAATAGATGATGTGCTCAGGGAATGCCTCAGACAGTGGAGCTCAGAGGAAGAGGTGCTGGAGGGACCATCATGGCAGGACAAGCCCCTACATGGGGCGTACCACCGAAACATAACTGAAGTGGCTGATATCAAGAAATCCTACCAATGGCTAGAGAGGGCTGAAGAACAGCACAGAGGCCCTCATCCTGGCTGCACAGGAGCAGGCCTTGAGCACCCGAGCAATAGAGGCCCATATCTACCACACCAGACAAGACCCAAGGTGTAGGCTGTGCAAAGAGGCTCCTGAGACAGTCCAGCACATAACTGCAGGGTGTAAGATGCTGGCAGGGAAAGCATACATGGAGCAACATAACCAAGTGGTGGGCATAGTGTACAGAAACATCTGTGCAGAGTACAGGCTGGAGACCCTAAGGTCAAGGTAGGAAACGGGCATCAGTGGTGCCCGTGGTGATCGGAGCACTCTGGGCTGTAACCCCTAAACTGGAGGAGTGGTTATAGCAGATCCCAGGAAAAAAACATCAGACATCTCAGTCCAGAAAAGTGCAGTACTAGGAACAGCAAAGAAGATACTGCACAGAACTCTCAAGCTCCCAGGCCTCTGGTAGAGGACCCGAGCTGGATGAGGGTGAGGGAGACTAACCACCGTGGAAGGTGAGGAACACATTTTTTTTTATATATATATGTTTGATTTTCATAAAGGTGAGAGTGACTAATGCTAACTATCTTGTGACAGCAAAATATCTATAGCACAATCCAATATCAACACTGTTAATATGGTCCAGCCTAACACAGTATATTGTATATCACATCTGACTTCCCCCAGTTAAAACACAGCCCTTGATCCAATCACCAGTAGCGTTCCAGAGCAAAACAAGCATGCCTTATTTACCAAAAGCATTCCCCAAACATCTGTCCACACCTGTGCGTTTCCATGGCGATGCCCCCCCCCCTGTTCTAAACCTATAGGATTTGGCAGTTCATTTAGAGACTAGAATCAGCCGCAGTTTAGGGATGTTATTAAGTCTACATATTTGCAATTTATATACATTCTCATTGAGCAAGTTGTTTAACAGTTATTCGTGTATTTAATGTAATAAAAGTACTTAAAGAAAACATATTGTGCTTGAATCAATGACAATAATAAAATAAGTAAGTCCGCTGACTTCAGCATTAGAAAACCACAGTGCCCAATGGGAGCTGACGTCACTGTGAATGTCATCACAACAAAAAGTTGGGCAGCTGTCCTCCTGTGGATAGTGAGTAGCAGATTTTTTTATTTTTTATTTTTTTTCATTTGTACCAAAATTACCTTGCGACACTGCAGAATTGTACGTGCACCATTGATTAAGAAAATAAAATTGGGGAACAAGGTAAGTACGTCACAGTGGATGTGTACTGGTGGTGGTGAAACCGGGGGTAATATGGCAGTATGGCATCTTAAAAAATAAATGATTAAAGATGCCTCAAACATGCATGAATCACTCCAAATTCAGATGGTCAATGAGAAGGAAACAACTACATGGTTAAAAGCTCTGAAAAGTAAATTTTGCAGAATAGCTTTAATATCGACTGCACAGTGGGCAATAAGACAATACACATTTCAACTATGTAGAGTAATAAATAATCCCTCAGGGAATGTGTCTATGCAGAGACCCTGTACTGCTGACATTAAAACACATTAACCATCATTAAAGCTATTCAACCTAGTTTTACTGTACTGATGCTCTGTTACCATAACAACGCCTACATTGAATTACAGTTTTTTTCAATGGTTTTAGCACATTTTTGATGGTTTAGTTTAATTATTTGATTCAAACCTAAATCTGAACTGGGGCACAGGTGGTTAGATTATTTGGAACATTTTTCATCACACAATTCTCACGCTCTTTCAAAGAACACTTGACACAGCTCTCATTCACATACACACGATCAGTGAACACATTACATATTACAGGTATTATTGATGTATTTGCTATTCCAGCATAAATATTTTTGATCAAATACTGCAACATCTACTTTATGATTGGTAATGTGTTCTTTTATATTTTACCATACAATACAGACAAAAGCTTTTCCAATCCAAAATTCACATGTATAATGTATGAAACCCAGAGTCAGACTTCACAGACCAGTGATTGTCTGTGGCCCCTGAGAGCACGACTGGGGCTCTGAGCTGCTCTCTCTCATGAATGAAAGAGCACAGAAAAACACATGATTCCAGTCATTTTAATGGTTAGTATTGATGCTTGCATAGCAGTACTGAAACCCATATTTGTACTGAGTTGGAATCGTTATATCAATACTTCGATACTAATACTCCCATTCTTAGCTCATGCCATTTTCAGTGCTATCTGAATGTCCAGTGGGTGAAAAGATCTCAAAGTTTCTGATGATACACCTTGAAAGGTAGTGTCCATGTAGTGTGCAAAGTAGTGGTTATGGTCACTAGACTGGCCATATAGACCACAATGTATTGCAAGAGTTGGAAAAACAACAGTGACGATCTTAAACTGGACAAAACACTGCTCAATGAAAGCAGACACCAAAGCTCTCAATAAACCACTGAGGTGCAAAGTTGCTAGCGTTAGCTGCTTACCTTACCTTGAGCTGTTAAAAGATCAGTCTGGGGCAAAAGGATAAATAATTCAGTGTTTGTAAATAGTGGAGATCCATCTCCACTAAAACTTACATGATTAATGCAGAAATCTATCTATCTATCTATTTTATTTATTTATTTATTTATTTATTTATTTATTTATTTTCTTGTGACCTGTGGCAATGAGAATGTAGTGAGCTGTGTGTCTGAGTTGACATCATTTAAGGGTAGTTTAAGGAGGAGGCTAAAGGCTAAGTTTGCTTAAGATTAGGGTTAGGCAAAAGTCTTGGCAGAAATGACAACAATGCTTCTATCCAAATTCAAAATTCAAACAAATTATATACTGTCTCTTTAGTCACCACATATGGAATTACATCATAATTCCATTTGGTCAATTGATATGTTTCAGCTGTTATATGCACCATTTTGAGGACTTTTTATCATTCAAAAAGATGTAAAATGCTGTTTTAAAATGTTAATCACTATAGCAACTGCTATAATAATAATAATAATAATAATAATAATAATAATAATAATGATAAGTACAAGTTATATTGTATAATTTTTCATAGTTTTTTATAGTGTATACCTTCCCCAAATCACAAGACAGTTCTGGGTTCAAATGTGAATACCCCTCTGCTAACGCCCATTATATTTAAAGTACACTGTGTTCCAGAAAAAAAACATTGGTAAAACCTTTTAAAAATCCATTTACTTTGAAAAAAATAATGCATTTGAAGCTTGAAAATGGAGAAGAAGATGTTTTACTGAAACATGTGTGGCGTAGAGTACATTCATGTCGCATTATGGTGAATGTAAAGCCATCTCTGAGCCGTGGATATTGTGCGCCAAGGACGGTGTGTGCAGCTCTTGAAAGCCCTGTCATTAGCATATAAAAACAGCTTGTTACGGGCTGACCTCGCTGTGCACCAATGAAAACACCATGCTTTTTCACTCATTAGATCTGCAGCAGTGCTCTGTGCTAACCCCAACACCACAACCACAGACCAGACCTGGACTACAAGGAACACCAAAGTCCAGGGTCGCGCTTTGTACCACTATGCCACAAAATCTAACACTGAGTAATAAATGCACTATTGTTGTCACACTTCTAAAATTTCAAACTCATTACTAAGGAATGGACTCTATACCAATTCCAATACCATAATGATAACACTTACTGATCATGGGACAATATTACGCTTTATACCTCCTGTATGCGAACATCAAAGACGCTTACACCTCCGTCCCCCTCCCCCCGCTTGGACGCTCAGACCACAACCTCGTCAAACTGCTCCCGCAATACACACCAAAGGTGCGAAGAGGACCTGCGCGGAAGCTGTCTGTGAAGCTGTGGACTGAAGAGGCCAATGAGAGTTTGAGGGACGGTTTCCAGACCACAGACTGGAACATGTTCAGCAGCTCTTATGGAGATGACATCAATGGCCTGACCCACTGCATCACGGACTACATCAACTTCTGCGTGGAGAGCACTGTGCCAACCCGGAGGGTGCGGTGCTTCTCCAACAACCACCCCTGGGTCACCCCTGAGCTCAAAGACCTCCTGAACCAGAAGAAGAGGGCTTTCATCTCAGGGGACAGAGAGGAGCAGAAGAGGGTCCAGCGGGAGCTTCAGTGGAGGATTCGTCGGGCCAAGAAGGATTACGGGAAGAAAATGGAGGAGCAGCTGGCCCAGAACAACGTGCGGGATGTGTGGAGAGGTCTGAAGAACATCTCAGGATTTGGTCAGAACACCAGAGGGACATCTGATGGAGATCAGCGCTGGGCGGATGAACTAAACGTTTATTTCAACCGTTTTGATTGTCCCCCCATCCCCTCTGCCTCTTTCTCGGATCCCCCCTCTCCACACACCCCCA
Organism: Taenioides sp. WSHXM2023; assembly: GCA_029959045.1. NCBI lineage: Eukaryota > Metazoa > Chordata > Actinopteri > Gobiiformes > Gobiidae > Taenioides > Taenioides sp. WSHXM2023. The sequence goes on along the minus strand of CM057094.1, from coordinate 33,281,255 downwards.
GGCCACTGGACACACCCCCCCTTCCCGGACCGACTGCACCCACCCCCCGCCCCCCACCACCCACGTCTCCAGCTCACTTCACACCGACTGTTCCCAGCACCAGCCCCCCTCTGCCCCCCACCCCCGGCAGTCCACCCCAGTCCCCCCCTTACTCCTCCGTCTACATCACACCGGATCAGGTGAGGAGAGAGCTGAGGCGGCTGAAACAGAGAAAATCTGCAGGACCAGATGGCATCTGCCCCAGGCTGCTGAGGACCTGCGCGGACCAGCTCTGTGAGGTTCTCTGCTACATCTACAACCTGAGCCTCAGCCTGGAGAAGGTCCCTGTCCTGTGGAAGACCTCCTGTGTGGTACCAGTTCCAAAAACAACACATGCCAGGGAACCGGCCCACTTCAGACCAGTCGCCTTGACCTCTCACCTCATGAAGACCATGGAGAGGCTGATCCTCAGCTACCTCCGTTCCGTGGTGAGCTCCACTCTGGACCCGCTGCAGTTTGCCTACAAGCCCAACATTGGAGTAGAGGATGCCGTCATCTACCTGCTGCAGCGGGCGCTCACCCACCTGGAGACTGCCGGGAGCGCTGTGAGAGTCATGTTCTTTGACTTCTCCAGCGCCTTCAACACCATCAGGCCGGCACTGCTGCGGGGGAAGCTGGAGGACGCCGGAGTGAACGGACATCTCGCCGCCTGGACCATCGACTACCTCACTGACCGGCCGCAGTATGTGAGGCTGCGCGGCTGTGAGTCAGAGGTGGTTGTCTGCAGCACTGGGGCCCCACAGGGAACTGTCCTTTCACCCTTCCTCTTCTCTATCTACACCTCGGACTTCACGTACAACACGGACACCTGCCATCTCCAGAAGTTCTCTGACGACTCGGCCCTTGTGGGCTGTGTGTCTGAGGGGAATGAGCTGGAGTACCGATCGGTCATCAGGGACTTTGTGGACTGGTGTGAGCACAACCACCTGTGCCTTAAGATAAGATAAGATAAGATAAGATAAGATAAGATAAGATATACCTTTATTAGTCCCACAGTGGGGAAATTCCAGTGTTGCAACGCACAGTTCAAGAACAGCAGGAAAATGGAACATGCAATAAAACAAGATAATAGATAATAGCTAAAAAAAGAATAATTTAGAAATAGACTTAAAGATAGACTCTAATTTTGTTTTGGTGGAGCAAAAATATAAAATACAAAATATAAAATACCAAAAAATACTATTATGTACAATAAAAGTAACAGTGCAGCATATGAACAGAGTAAATCTCAGTAAAGTGACTTCAGTATATTATGTTATTTACAGTAATGACTATGTTTATGTACAGACAGGATAAATATCAGTAAATGACATAAGTGAATTGTACCAGAGGTCTTCAGTATTGCACATAGATAGAGTTGAATGACACGTGTTCAGTGTTAACAGTGTTCATTGTACAGTCTGACAGCAGCAGGAAGGAAAGACCTGCGAAATCTCTCCTTCACACAGCGAGGGTGAATCAGTCTATCACTGAAGCTGCTCTCCAGAGCAGACAGGGCGTCCTGCAGGGGGTGACACTCATGGTCCAGCATAGAGATGACCTTAGCCAGGACCCTCTTGTCCCCCACCTGCTGCACTGAGTCCAGAGGACAGCCCAGGACGGAGCTGGACTTCTTGATGACCTTGTCCAGCTTCTTCCTCTCCCTCTCTGTGATGCTGCTGCTCCAGCAGACCACACCGTACAGGATGGCTGATGCCACCACAGAGTCATAGAAGAACACCAGTAAGACCAAGGAGATGGTGATCGACTTCGGGAGAAGGACACTACTTCCCTCACCGGTGAACATCCAGGGACAGGACATAGAGACAGTGGACAGTTTTAAGTACCTGGGTGTTCACCTCAACAATAAACTGAACTGGTCCCACAACACTGACGCCCTGTACAAGAAGAGCCAAAGTCGCCTCCACCTTCTGAGGAGACTGAGTTCTTTTGGAGTGTGCAGGCCCCTGCTCAAGACTTTTTATGACTCTGTGGTGGCCTCTGCTCTCCTCTACGCTGTTGTCTGCTGGGCCCCGAGCAGTACAGAGCGGGACAGGAAAAGACTGAACAAACTAGTCAGGAGGGCCAGCTCTGTCCTGGGCTGTCCTCTGGAATCTGTGGAGGAGGTGGGTGAGAGGAGGGTGCTGGCCAAACTCACATCCATCATGGCCGACACCTCTCACCCTCTGCACCGGACTGTAGAGGAGCTGAGCAGCACCTTCAGCGGCCGACTGAGGCACCCTCAGTGTAAGAAGGAACGCTACCGCAGGTCCTTCATCCCCACTGCTGTCAGACTGTACAACTCCACTGTTTAACACTTACAATAACCTGTGCAGTAACCAGTGCAATAACCTGTAACCATGTCACCTCATCAGTAACCGCCTCCACTGTCCTCAGATTATATATTTATATATTTGTATATTTGTATTCTTTTTACATATATATATATATATTATATAAGAGATATGTTTTATTATATATTTACATTTCTTTCACTCCCTGTACATAAGAGCTACCTGATGTTGTAAATATGTTAATATTTATTCTGATTTTATTTTTTATTTACTTATTGTTCTGAGTGTTTGCACAATTTTTCACAACTTTTTGCACTATACTGTCCCCTGACTGTGAGCTTCTGTCACGAGTGAATTTCTCCTCTGTGAGATCAATAAAGTCTTATCTTATCTTATCTTATCTTATCTCTCTCTTATAATAAGATACAGACAGCAAGAGAGCCAAGCACCATCTTAGGACAAATTTTGCAATAACATATTCCCCTACTTAATAAAGGCATTGTGTTGTTGTTGTATCTGATTTTGGCTGTCCTAAAAACATGAAAAACAGTGGTCCAAAGTTATTCCTCATGTACCTTCAGACAGGGTAGCATCGCCAAACAAGGCTAATTAAAATTCTTTGTTTGGCATTGACTCCACAAACTTGTCACGTTAATCTTATGGCTTAAAGCATTTTCATTTGAGAACAATCATGTCTTTGGGGTTGAATAATACCACCACTGTCTGAAATGATTGTAAGCCAGTAATTACAGAGATATGAGCCATAAACCAGGTCAACGTCATGAAATCTGGCAGTTACACAAATTTCACCGTAGAATTATGATTTAAACTATAGGGATTCTACAATGCTGTGATGTAATGTGAACTATTCCATTCACTAATATCTGTATATTATTATATGTATGGGACACCATGTCTTTTCTACTACAAAACAAATCTACAGGTACAAAAAAGTAGACTTGACTTTGATTGTAAAACTGAATGTGTTAATCATAATCATAGATGCCTCTCAAAACGTCAAGAAATCCACTACACACGTTTTGCATATGGCGACAAGTACATAAATATGAGCTTGATCTTGACATGTTCTGGCTTTCAGCTGCTATGTTTTCCTCTATAGATCCTTCCAGGAGTGACGTGTTTAGATTTGCTGCCACATATTGATATCCCTTTCATTTGAATATGTGTTTATTCATTTGTGTTTATTATATTAGACAAAATATAACCTCCAGCTCCAACTTCTAAAGTTCATGTGAATTTGTGGTGCTTAATGAAATAAAACGGACATTTAATAGTCACCTCCTGTGGGCTCACCACCTGCAGAAGGTTTCATAGGGGTCTGGGTCTGGTGCACAGAGTAATGGGCAGCGTGCTGCCCCCACGACCCAGCCAGATTAAGCGGGAGAAAAATGGATGGATGGATGGATTTAATAGTCAAACTGTTACGGATTGTTGTATTTCTAATGCATTATTTTCTAGTATAACATTAGATTTAAGATATCTTTATTACACGGTTGTTAGCGTGTATGCTAATGACAGTCATTGATTGCTAAGGAGGGGGTAATACCCTTCTATAGGGTATTAATTGCTAACACATAACGTTTATGATCATCACGTTACCTTGCATTGTTTTGAAAGTATTCACATGTTTTATAAGCTTCACTTTAATTTTTGATATTCTGAAACCCCCTTCCTCTCGCTCCTTGCACTAAGCCACTCCCCCTTCAGAGAGCTATCATATTCCAATCAGCGTGTATTCCGTTAATGACGCTATTGTAAATTACATCAGGTTTGTGAAGTTGTAGTGTATTGCTTTGCATCCTGTTTTTGCATATTTGTGGGCTGGGTATTGCACACAGTCTTGCAGCTAACCATAACGAGGGGTCGAATAAGACCTAGGAGAGAAGGTTCAAATACTCAAACATGCATGGATGACATCTACAACCTCTTCAGGTATGTTTTTGATTAGGGAACCACATTATAGTATGGGAAGCACCAAAAAGTGGATTTTTCATAATACACCCTCTTTAATGCACTACAACTAGAGACACTGCTGCCGGTGGAGTTCCTGTCCCACTGCTCCACAGTAAATTTGTAAATTTGTAAATTTTTAATGCACACTCTGTTTTGCACTATAACTAATGACACTGCTGCTTAAATGACACCATTTGAGCTTTAACACGCTATACATTGGGTGTTTTACTTATTTGTACTATATACAAACCTACTGTACTTGTTGCTATGTGCATATGTTATGTTTTGTCATCATGTTTACTGTCATGTCTATAAGATGTTAAATGTTCACTGTGGGCCGAGGGAGTGCTGCAATTTCAAATCCTGTGTGTGCAACCTGTACATATGGTTTTTGACAATAAAGCTGACTTTGAACTTTGAACTTAATAATCCACACAAAACAGTGGTATGGTATGGTATGGTATGGTATGGTATGGTATGGTATGATATGGTATGGTATGCTTTTTATTTGTACAGGGACAGTGCACAACAATACATTAACCAGGAAGTCAAAGGAAAGATGCTGGTGCCAGGTTATAGCATGGATGCTAATTTACACCTGTAGTTCCTGAGCATGTTGGTGGAAATACTAAAAGTACAGATTCAGTGTATATAGATAAATTGACCAAAAATAAATTAAAAACAGATATTACTTAGGTTTACAGTGTTGAAATACTAAAACAACATACACCAGATACGCAACCACATGCACTCATAGCCTCTTCCACCCTGTATCAAGGCCCAACATATGCACACACACACACATTCTACATTCAGATCACACTCATCTGTAATATGTAGGAACTTGTTTAGAGATCAGCAACTTCTTTGTCAGACTTGCACACATTTGAAAACCTGTGCAGGTTAGAATCTCTGTTGGCAAATTATTCCAATGACTCACAGCAACAGAGGAAAAAGACAATTTGGTCTTACATTTGGGGACAGGGCACTCTCCTCCAGAGGATGAGCATGTTTCTCGAGAGGAGGAGCAGCATGAAGAATTTTGAAAAGCAAACAAATATTTGCATATATCATTAGATTTTCAAAATTTAATAAATTGTACTTTGCAAGAATAGGACAGTGGTGACCCTGTAGGGGTTTCTTATCATGAATCTTTTACACAATGATTCAACAGGTTTCAAGGCTGTTTTGCATGCCTGCGACCAGCTTGTCATACAGTACAAGAAACGTGACATGATCATGGAGTTAAAATACATGTGCGAGGCCTCCATGGTCAGTGACCCTCGTATATGTCTGAAATTTGAGTTTTTTGTGTGATTTTTTTAAAAGTTAAAGTTGAATCTAAGGTGACACCCAAGTAAGCAAATTCAGTAACATTTTTAATTATCTCATCACTTATAAAAAATATCTCGGCAATTTGTTAATTTGTGCTTTTTTGTAAACTACATGGCAACAGTCTTATTTACATTTAACGCCAGACAGAAACTCTTAAGCCAGGCTGTCACCTTTCTCAATTCAGTTGGTAGTCTCTTTTACCTCACGTACATTTTTCGATGGGTGAATATGACAGTGTCATTAGCATACATACTGTAATTAGCTTGACATCACACACTGAGGGGAGGTCATTTATGTGTAGACTAAAAAGCAGAGGCCAGAGGATCAAGCCCTGCAGCACCCCCATTGTGCAGCTTTGGAGAGAGGATCAGGTGTTGTTTGCTCTCACACATTGCTGTCTCCCCCTCAGGTACGATGCAAACCAGTCTATTGCAGATTGTGAAAATCCAAAATGTCCTATTTTATTGAGAAGTATACTGTGGCTTACAGTGTCAAATGCCTTTTGTCAAGGAAAGTCAAGGAACACAGCTCCAACTACTCCACCCTAGTCTAGACTTGATTTAATTTCTTCAAGGAAGTAGTAGCATGCTGTTCCAGTGGAATAATTTCTCCTGAAACCAAATTTGCAACAGATTTAATAAATCATTTGCATCAAGCTGTTGAGAGAGCTGCTCAGCTACCACCTTCTCATAGAACTTGGCAGATGGCAGGGAGTATACTTATGGGCCGATAGTTACTGACCTCTAGCTTATCTCCAGACTTGTGCACAGGCGTGACAATGGCAGTTTTTAATGTTGTTAGAAAAATGCCTTCATTGATAAACTGATTTATAGTTTTAGTGAAAATTGGAGTTAAAGTTGTTTTATGTTGTTTTAGAAAAACACTGTCAAGCCCATGGATATTCTTAGCTTTACTATAATTCAATTTTGTGAAGATTGCTTCCACTTTTGCCTCATTAACTGGTTCCAGTATGAAAATAGAGACATTACATGGTGACTGATATTAAACAGGGTTTGTAGACTGAATTGATAAAATAGTCATTAAATAATATTGCAATGACTAGACTATAATTTTGGAAACCACTGTCTACTTTGAGGTGAAGATCATTGCAATTGCTTTTTTCTTTTCCGAGGAGTTTGCCCATACTGTTCCACAATACTTCACTATTTCCTTTTGTCTCTTTTATTAAGTTAAGAAAAACAAAACATAATAAAAAATGTCTCTTAATTGCCTTAGTTGAGAGGTGACTTTAATTCTAAGATTTCTGTATATCTGATTATCCGTTTAGATTTAATAGATTTTTCGAGTGCAACGTCTCTTTTCTTCATTAAGTCCCACAGTTCATTGTTAAACTATGGCAGAGATTGCCTATTTGTTTGCTTATATAAACCATTTTTAGGGTAGAAATTATATCACTACACATTTGTCCTCTAAAATTTCCTTGCTTTATGTCAAAAAAAGGAGAAAATTAAATTTGTCAACTGGACATAGACTATGTCCAGTTGACAAATTAAATTTTCTCCTTTTTTTGCCATGGATTCTACCTGGACGACTGAGGGATTTTACATACTTGCTTTATGTCATTTCCTAAAACAGACAGATATGATTTAGGAATAAAAGTTACATTTTTTGTTGATTTATTGTTTTTTGTTGATTGATTTTTATCTCTAAAACGTTATTTATTAAGCTTTCTTGAAACTAAAGTAAAATTATGATCTGATAGTCCTGTTATTATAGGTTTTCATTATTCTTTCTTGTTTATCTGTAAAGATCATATCTATTAGTGTTTGTTAATTTTTAGTTATTCTTGTGAGTGCTACACGGCCACACGTGGTCATGTTTGCCAGCGAGGCTCTGGTGTTACTTATGTGTAGTCCAGTGTCAGTTTTTATAGTTTGTGATGTTTGGATGCTAACGCTAACACTCCCACTGAAAATGCATTAGAGCTAATGTATGGAAGAGTAGCTTTTGTAATACAGCTATTCTGTTTATAAACACTGGAAGGGTCTGTTGCTCTATTGCTCGAAATTAGTGATTTTGGCCACTTCAAAATGGGTGAATAATTTAATGGTTTGGATCAATATGATAATAATTGAAACAGAAAGCCACAAATACAAAAACGCTGGATCAGGGAAACCAAAATAATCAGGAGACACAGTGTTTTTTGTATTGGACATTCTCTGGCGGAGTGTCTGAGCATGCTCAGACACTTTTATAACAGAAACATGATGCTTCTGTACAGTAGTGGAAGGTCTGGCTGAGCATGTGTGACTGGTGCAGTGGGCTCTGTGCGCAGTCCAGTGGAGCAGTGGACATACAGCAGATGACGCTGAGTGGGAGTGACTGGACTTGGCGTGGGGTTAGTAAACTCGGACTACTCCTTGTGGTACTGCTGCCATGACTGCCTTATCATAGCCCTGTGCACTCCCCACTGGAGTCATACTGGACTGCATTCAATTCACAGAGAGTAGTGGTGGTTTTCAGATTCTAGATAGTGATGATGTCATATTTTCATATTCATGAGGTTCAAGCTATGGTAACCATGGTCATGGCAATTAAGCAATTCACATTAAAATATTATATGTTTTCAGTGGGCAAAGGGCCTCACCAGGTGTTTACAAAGTCCTTCAAAACAAGAAGAAATTTGTATGGATTTGAAACCCACAAATTTATACTTTGCAGCTGATGTCATCAACATTACCTGGGGGTGTGATGCTAACTGTAGAGATTGCTCTGTCTGAAGCTTTGATAATCAAGTTAAGCCATATTTGTATGTGATTAATTTAACGTAGAATCCCCTGGTATATCGTCTGTAAAACTGTCTATGAAAGTTACCCCAAATTTTACCTGCTATAATTTTGCAAACTCAGAGGTTCTCAGGTGATTCTAGTCCCGTCTGAATGTTCATGTCTGTAAACTACCCTGAAAAAATCTACAATATTTATTCTCCACAGATTTCCACATATTCATTCTCTATTCTAATCCAGTTAATGTTCTTTTTTTCTTTCTTTTTTTACAGCAGCATGAAATCTTTTTGGAGAAGTTTGGAGCTTTTGGTGCAAAGTTTGTACACTTTGGCCGGAGGAGCTATATAGCATGAATTAAAAGGTTTAAAAGGCTTTTATTTTGATTCAGTGTACTTATCAGTCCAACATTACCAGAATAGTTTACTGTTGACTGACATTGCTTATAATGTGTGAATGTACACAAAAAAAAAACAAAAACACAAAAAAAACACTGAGGTCATTTCAATTTTACAGACATCCCAAGGTAAAACTAATCCCATGCAAATAGGGCTTTAGATTTTAATCTGAGCTTTAATTTAACACAATCTGACCAGAAAGATCTGATTTATCTGGAACTACAACAAATGAGAATATCTGTGCTGTTAAATAAATATCTTACACATACAAATACAGTCATATGCTAGCTAGCATTATCCAGCAGTTTTTCAGTTAGTCACTCTCACCTTTTTGTTGAAAATGAAACACTAAACAGGACTATGAACACCTGGACTGATTACAGGCTCCTGAAAATGTGTTGATAAAATCAAGTTTAGAGTTTTCAGACTTATCAGGCTGTGTTTGTTAATGTGTTCATTGTGTCACCATGGAAACAGCTAAACAGTCCATCATAGACATAGAACCCCCCTAGTGTGATGTCATAGCAAAGTATGTCAAAGTATGCATGATGTCAAGAGCATGTTTTACCTATTGAATACATTGTACTTTGCCATGAAATATCCAAAAGGTAAATGCTGAAATATTAAACCTGTTGGTTTATAGAACTGAGTTGATTCATAGTTTTAAAACATAAATCTGCATTGTACTCATATGAAATTTAGCTGTTCCCATCGGTATTAAATACAAAACACTGGTCTACAGAATGATGTCATCTGAAATTCAGCAATATGATGAAAAGGATGAAACATCATTGGGATGTTCAAAACTGAAAAAAAAAAAAAAAATATATATATATATATATATATATATTTGCAATATTCTGTGGTTAGTTATCCCTCAGATCCCTTGCTTTGGAATTTGCATATTCTGCCTGTGCCTGTGTGGGTTTCCTCCGGGTGTTTTGCTTTTCCTCTTTAATGTAAAACAAGCACAAATCCTTCAGCCTTGTAGTTCAGACCAAAGCTTGCTCAATATCTGCTATGTAGCTATATGTATGACTCCTGACAAGTTGCCCAAGGGTAATAAAGGATGGGTCAAATATGAAAGACAAAGAAATATATCTCAAAATCTGTTCAAAATCAGTTCTCAGTTCCTGGATTCTTATCATAGCAATTGACAAATCAAGATTAAAACCCCAACATGTAACTTTTTCTTTTTTATTGCACAGTGTTCTACTGTGAGGGTGCTTGCATCTCCACAAACCTGATTCATGCTTGACCTGAAGAATTGCTTCTTCCTGCTTGTTTCCATGGTAATATTGTTTTTTAAGCTATAATATTCCTCAGTATGGTATAAAACCATATCTACTAGTATACAGTGCCTTGAAAAAGTATCCAACCCCCTTGAACTTTTCCACACTTTCTCACATTATGACCACAAACATAAATATATTTCATTGAGCTTTAATGTGAAAAACCAACACAAAGTTGCACACAATTGTGAAGTAGAAGGGCAGTCATACATGAGTAAAAAAATGTTTTACAAATAAAAAACTGAAAAATATGGCGTGCAATATTATCCAACCCCTCTGAGTCAATATTTTGTGGAACCGCCTTTTGCTGCAATTACAGCTGCAAGTCTCTTTGGGTATGTCTCTACCAGCTTTGCACATCTTGAGACTGAAATTTTTGCCCATTCTTCTTTGCAAAATAGCTCCAGCTCAGTCACATTAGATGGAGAGCGTTTGTGAACAGCAGTTTTCAGATCATGCCACAGATTCTCGATTGGATTTAGGTCTGGGCTTTGACTGGGCCATTCTAAGACATGAATATGTTTTGTTTTAAACCATTCCATTGTAGCCTTGGCTTTATGTTTGGGGTCGTTGTCCTGCTGAAAGATGAACCTCCGCCCCAGTCTCAAGTGTTTTGCAGACTCAAATAGGTTTTCTTCCAATATTGCCCTGTATTTGGCTCCATCCATCTTCCCATCAACTCTGACCATATTCCCTGTCCCTGCTGAAGAAAAGCACCCCCAGAGCATGATGCTGCCACCTCCATATTTGACAGTGGGGATGGTGTGTTTAGAGTCATGAGCAGTGTTAGGTTTCCGCCACACATAGCGTTTTGCATTTTGGCCAAAAAGTTCAATTTTGGTCTCATTTGACCAGAGGACCTTCTTCCACATGGTTGCTGTGTCCCCCAAATGGCTTTTGGCAAACTGCAAACGGGATTTCTTATGGCTTTCTTTCAGCAATGGCTTTCTTCTTGCCACTCTTCCATAAAGGCCAGATTTGTGTAGTGCACGACTAATAGTTGTCCTGTTGACAGATTCCCCAACCTGAGCTGTGGATCTTTGCAGTTCCTCCAGAGTCACCATGGGCCTCTTGGCTGCATCTCTGACCAGTGCTCTCCTTGTTCAGACTGTAAGTTTAAGTGGACGCCCTGGTCTTGGTAGGTTTGCAGTTGTGCCATACTCCTTCCATTTTTGGATGGTGGTGTAAACAGTGCTCCGTGAGATGTTTAGAGCCTTGGAAATCTTTTTTATAACCTAATCCTGCTTTATACTTCTCCACAACTTTATCCCTGACCTGTATGGTGTGTTCTGTGGACTTCATGGTGCTGACTGCTCCCCAATACTCTCAAACAAACCTCTGAGGTTTTTACAGAACAGCTGCATTTATACTGAGAGTAGATTACACACAGATGGACTCTATTTAATCGTTAGGTCAACATTGGATCCTTCTAAAGCCTCTAAAAGCAATGTGTTGCACTCAGAAAAAAAGGGGGTTGGATAATTTTGCACGCCCACTTTTCAGCTTTTTATTTGTAAAAAAAAAACAATAAAAAATAGATCATGTATGACTGTCCTTCTGCTTCACAATTGTGTGCAACTTTGTGTTGGTCTTTCACACAAAGGTTCAGTGAAATATGTTTATGTTTGTGGTCATAATGTGAGAAAATGTAGAAAAGTTCAAGGGGGTTGGATACTTTTTCAAGGCACTGTATCATACCATATCCATGGAAATGGTCTGAAGTATGGTTTTACCTTCCTATGTCCATGGAATCATGCAGGTGCCACCTCCAGAAAGTGACAGTGTTGCTTTAATTTTAAACAAAGACTGTATAAAGAAGTGGACTAAATGAGTGTCACGTCGTCCATAGTCTTCAGCTCCAGTCAAATGAAGCTCATTAAGGCGGCAGTTACAGCAGCTACAGCAGCTAATCTGGAGCCCATGCAGTTCCAGTTTTGGAATTCAGTTATTAATGATCATATCTTGATTTATGGACAAAATAGTCAAATAAAAATACCAGGAATTGTAGTTAATTGGAGCAGTCGATGGCGCCAGAAGCACCCCCATGCTCACTTCTTATTTAGAACATGGCGGCTAGTGGACTAGCTATGTCTACTTATATATACAATGTATGATTTTAAAAGGACTTATAATGTCTGATATCAAAGTGCAGTATCTCACATATGTCAAGTGACTACTAGAACATGAAAACACCTGATCTCTTAAACAATCTTATACTCCTAGCTGACCCCACAAGTGACCCCACTTCCACACGTCTCTCAGTGTGCACATCCAACAGCATTGCTTTACATGATCCTGCCTTGTCTTTTCAGTCTGGGTGCTGCCTTGTTATCAGCTCAGCGTCTAAAAAGTCAAACCAGTGTCCAGTGATGTGTGCATTGTAAGGGGGGCAGCGGGCTGTGAAAGGGCCTGCCCTGAGGTGCTATGTGGACTATTTGAACACCTATCTGCACTTCTCAGAACAGAGCCTCTCCAATAGATCAATGTAAAACTGCATTATCTCAAGCGGGCATGTGAATTATTATCATCAGACAGCTCTTAAGCACTGCTAAATGTTGTTTTTTTTCTCCTTTGTACCCAGCAGCCATGGATTACTGTTTCAAAGGTGATAGACTTAGATAAAGTTGTATTTGAAGATCACATAATGGAGATGTGAAGGATGCTGATTAAACAATGGTGTTTCTGATCATATACAGCCATATCTACAAATGTTACAAACACTTGTCACCGCTAAAATGCATATGTGCAGATCATGGTTACTACATGAGCCTTTCATTCATGTATTATGTATCCAAGAGGACTAGCCTCAATGGCGTAGCATTCGGCGGTGCAACCGGTGCGATGCACCGGGGCACTTGGAGGCCCATTCCCCAGTACTGACTCAGTACGACTGTCAACATAAACAACCATCCCGAATTGCACCCCCCAACTACGCTATGCCACTGAATAGCCTCATACAGCTATTAGCGCCCTCTGTGGGTCTGATGACCTAAATGTTAAAGTGCATATGGCAGGTTTGACTACTCACTTCACAGACACGTAGTATAGCATAATATAGCATAACAAACAATAATCGGGACAAAACTTGTCTAAATTACACAATAGCTATGGTTAAACTAATGTAATAAATAACATTTATTTTGATAAATTAACATTTAAACTGCCCAAAAATGCCTTTCTTGTGGGTAAATTGTAGTGTGTAAAAAAGGTGTTCTTACCTTTACTTCCTGTATATTTGTAGTTTTATTTAAAAAAAATCCCACAAACCGTCACTTAACATGGGCCTGTCACAGCTTCCGGTGAAAATTCAAGTAAAACAGCAAAAATGTCAAAGATCAACACTGAATGAGCACACACTCTGCATCTTATGTATGTATATATCTCTCAAAGTGCAGGCATCATACTCTGGTCATTATTATTATATTATATTATTTTACAATCCATTTTTGTAAGTTTAAGAGCTACAATCAATATGTATATAAGGATTTTAATTAGGGCTCTTACTGTTCACCTGACTGTTTTGATTTGAATTCTGTTAAGCACCTTGTGAGCCATTTAGGCTGTCTGAGGGTGGTATATAAATAACAGTATTTGATTGATTGGAAAATAATGAAGATAAAGCTTGTAAAACCATACTCTTCACTCCCCAGAGGGTTTTTGGTAATATTCAAGTGAAACTGTCAAAACAAAAACAAATGCAGGACTAAATCAAGGTTTATTTTGGAAAATTGTGATTAAATTCAGCTTTATTTAAAATAATGATTATTGAGTTTGTTACGATATTGATTACTGCGTCAGCTAATATTGCAATATTGATACTTTTGCGATATATTATGCAGCCCTAATGATTTTAATTGTTTTTATTAATTGGTGCATAAAAGTGGAAAAATCAAATTACATCTTTTGAGTCTATGGACAGCCTTCTGTGTGAGCTGTGCTAAGGCAATAGTGTTATACAAGCAGCTCTCGTCAACACACTGTGGGTATACCTTCACCTCTGCCCTCATTATGACCAGGGCACCGTGCCGGACACTATCTGCTCTACACATCTCCAAGTCGGATGAATCTTGTTCCTCCTGCTCTCTATGAGAGATAGATAGCACCTGATTTGGTTTTCAGCAGATCATAAACACACAGAGACAGTAGGAGGTTTGTTCTGACCTTTGACCCCTGACCCATACCCAGGTGGTCAGTGGCTCCAGCTGAGTAATGGCCCCAATAAAAGCCCTATCCATCATCACCACATGCTATGCTAACTGCAGGCTAAAACATCTGTGCACCGCCTGCTCCCCTAGCCTGGACGGGACTAGCATATTTTTATAGTGTTACGCAGAGTAGGTAACCCCAGCTTTGTCCATATGTATTTTCACGGCAGGACTAATGAATCACAGTGCAAACCATTCAATCTGTTATGTCTGGGGATGGCCAGCAGAAACAAACTCATATTGGTTTTCATCTGGTTTGATTCAAATTTTCATTCTAAAATGCCCATAGTTTAAAGAGGGGGTATTACACGTGCATGGGATATTAACTGCTAATATAACATATTTAGATCACCTTTTATTATTTTGAAAATGCCACATTAATTGAAAAACAGTATGTACTGATATGTTTTATAAGTTTCACTGTTGTTTTGACTCTGAGTCCCCCCTTCCTTTGCTCTTGGTGTTAAGTCACTCACCCTTCAGAGCACTATCACAACACAAACCACATGCATCCTGCTACTGAAACTACCTCACATCAGGTTTATCAAGTTGCTGTGTACAGTTTTTTATCGTCTTTTTGTGTATTTATGAAGAATTGTCATGTGGGAGCATGGGTGACATAGGATTACGGAGCACTGGACAGAATCTTAAAGTTAACCATAAGAAGGGTTTGAGTAGGGCCCAGGAGAGATCACTATAATACTCAAATATGCATTGAGGACATATAAAACCTCTTCTGGCATGTTTTTGATGAGGGAATGTGGTAGAAAGCTCAAAAACAATCTATTTAGCATAATACCCCATGTTTAAATATAAAATCATTGCAACTTTTGAGTTCGATAATGCTACCACATTTTGAAGCTATAAAAATATGTATGTAATTAAGTTAACCTGTTAGAGAAGCCACTCAACTGTTTACCAGTTTTGTTTCATGTGGATAGGTCAAGTGATTACAACAATCTGATGGCATTACGAATTCTATAGGCCAACAATATTGAATACAGCCGGGGGATGGTTCACATTAATTGTTTAATTTTTGTGATGTCTTAGAGTTCTTGGGTCACTGATAGAAATGATCAGGTATTTACTTTTTGGATGTTCCACAATCAATAGGGAAAACTGTCTCTTGCCCCCATCACATTCTAGAATAAAAAAAAAAGGCAAACTGACACTTTTTTTTTTTTTCAGTTAGTCACTCTCACCTTGAAAATAAACAGGACCATGAACACTCATATTGATCAGAGGCTACCGAAAATGTATTTTAAATTAGTATTTTTATTTGTATTGTATTTGTTTTTTGAGTTATCTTTATCTTTAAACTTTTTTTTTGTGTTTTCAACTGTGTACATTGTCTCTCCTTGGTAACTGCTGAACATTCCACCACAGGGATACATGCAGAACACCCCCAGAGTGATGTAGCTGCAAAGTGTCAATTTTTTCCATATAACCCCATATGTCAGAGTAATGTGTCTCTGTGGTGAGTTTGAGGTAAACAGATTGGACAGGAGCAGTTTGACAGGGTCTCACACATGCTCCTGCCCTGTCACTGTATATCTGCTGTGATGGGCTCCACTCCGGGCCTAGTCTATTCATTCAGCTGCTGACACCAAGTCCATTTATTACCATTGTCCCTGTCAGTCAAACCCTCTCTGCTCCATTCATCTCCCCACTCTTCTGCTTGCTCAGCCGGTATATAGAGCCAACCCAGGACCGTGTGGTTTCACATGTGCCATAAAGTTGTGAAAAGCACTTCGGAATTCATGTTGGTGAATAATTAGGATGCTCACAATGCATGAGGTAAGGAGGAATAACTTTGGACTACTGCAAACGGTTTAAAATGGACTAGTTCTGTTTTACATGTTTTTAAGACAATAAAAAATCAGGTACACCACATTTAACATCAGCCATCATAGGTATTTATACTGAGAACCAATTTGTAATAGGATGTAAAATACTAAAATGATGGAATTACTGTTCAATCAAAGTGTCTACAAAGAAGAATATGAAATGCTAGGAGCACGGATGTAGGCTACAAAACCCACTAAGAGAGAAGAATTAGCCCTAAAGTGGATCCTGGATGACTATTTGAAATGTCCCTTGCTAACCAAACCATGTGGTCTCAGGCCCGTCCTCTGTCCAGCGGGTGTAGCACAGCTTGAGGTTGTTTATGCTGGGAGCTTGTAGGTTGAGGGGAGAGAGGGCGAGAAAGAGCACAGAATCATGGGAGGCTGTCCTGAGGCTAAACACCGCTAACGGAGCATTCACTTCACGGCCGCCGCACCGGCTGCTCCTTGCTCCCCCGCCTCTTTGTGTGTACATCTTAACTAAGTCTTTCACAGACATGAGAAGACAGATCCAATTGAGCGTCTGTCTCCAAATATCAGCGTTTACCCCCTTATGGCCCAAGAGATAGAGAGGCCAGGGTCCAGCAAAACCAATGAGCATACTGCTGAAATATTGATGAATTAGCATAACAGTGTTTTGCTAATAGCCGTGCTTTAGCATTTGCTGACAGCTCGTTATAAGGCATTTTTTCTGGGCATCTGATTGGTGGATGTCTGGGCATTTCCTGGTCTCTCATCTGTTTTGCTCCTGTCTGTTACTTAACATCTACAGTACAGTAATTATCAACAGCAGCTGTCAGGAGCAGTGAGGCTTGCACCACTCCAGTTTGCACACAAATCAGCATTATTACAGTGGGAGGAGGGAGGGAGCAGGAGGGCTGCCTATGGGGAAGTCTGCAGCCATTACATATTTTTGCATTTTGGAGCGATTCCGCCGGTTAAGTCCTATTTTTGTGAGTTTTCATAATTTCTCCCATAACATTTAATGAGTGTAAACAAAATAGCCATTTTACAATTCTCTCAGAAATGACCAGAGTGGATGCAATTTGTCCATCAATAGAATCTGATTATGGTTTGTAGACTGCTCCGTGTTCTTCCTGCGACTGGCCCAAAGTCCTATCTTATGTAATATTACAGCTTTTTTAACTCCTGTGGACACCAGAGTCTTGGTATTTCTTTTGTATATGACTTATAGTGCGTTCCAAGCAACTGATAACTGTGGTATTTCCAACTGCCAACTGTCCAAAAAAAAGGCACCATGTCCAAAACAAAGGCACCATGCTCCATATGGTCATGTCCGGGAAGATGTTAGAGGGACTCCCAGCTGAAATAAGAGACGAAATGTGACGTATTACAACAATGATAATCTGAGTGGTTAACCATCACATACCATGAAACCATGAAAACATTTGTTAAAGGGCGGGGCGACATGGAGACAAAAATCAAATCATGATCTCATCCATTTTACAATGTACTTTTTTGGTGCATTTTCAGATCGTGATTGAGTGTTTCTCTTTCTAATACAGTTATATGGTCAAATATAGGAGACTATTCCCCTCCACTTTTCCCATTGGTCCACCTCCTTAAGACAGTGAGTGACAGGTGGAAATAACCAGTCATTGCATAATCTTAGATGAAGCAGAGGACTTCAGTTACCATTATGAGCAAGCATTATAAAGATACCAATCCTGAAACAATCCTGATAAAATCGGGTTTGTATCGATCTGGGTCCAACAAAATTTTAACAACAATATTTTAACATACCACCCTTCATTTGTTATAGGTTAAATCCAACAGTATTCCTCTGGTTTAGCATTAGCCACATAGTTTTCAGACAAGTTCATTCAGCTTGAAACTTGTAACATTCAAGTGGGAACTGTCCATGCTCTCACTTATCTGTGACACAGTATTATAACAGGTGTGCAGCCTGTAGATCCATTTGTGTTTGGCCCCCAGGCTTCATATGTGTCAGTTAACAGGGGAAGAATGGAAAACATATCTCATGTACTATGCATTTTGTTTAGGGCCTAGAAGATATGCTTAATAGTGTAACAATGTTACCTATGTTTTGGTGAAATTAGTAGTCTAACCTGTCATATATACTTTCACATCCATTAGCAGACACAGCTCTGACACTTAGAAAACAAAGTGCAGTTTGTTGAATTTTCTACACAATTATCTGAAATTCAGCCATGCATTCGACTATCCAAAAACATTACAAAAATCCTGCTCCGAACAAGCCCCCAGCACCCAGTGTAAACAGCAGAGCACAGGCTGAACTCAAACAATGCTGTGATTACAATGCCCTCCGAGACTCAACAAGCAATTACAAATCAGTAAATAATCATTATACAGTCTGGCTCTGAAGCTCCATAAATACAAGCACAATAATATCTCACTTATAAATATGTACAGACCTGAGACGGCTGGCAGAACAGCACAGAGCCAGGGCTGTGCAGGGGATGTTAGCTTCTATTAACTATTATGAATATGTATGTGTGAGGCAATAAACATTTGGAAAAGAAATAAATATAATAATTCAGTAACTAACAACATCTCCTTCTCTGCATCCTCTAACCTTACACCTACTTGTGTTTTCATGATGCTAATATTTCAAACACACTTTCGATACATGGAAAGACTGCCTATTCAATACCAATTCTGATACGCAATGAGACCAAATACTCTCTTTATTTAGACAGTAGAATGTGATTTTCAACATTAAATAATAGTACTTTCCTATGTCTGTGTAACACCTCAGTTATCCAAATAGGTTCAATAGTGGTCCAGGGGCGTATAACCCTGTTCTGATACAGCTCAACTTCATTCTAAAGCTATTCAGGAAAGGTTCATATCTGTCCTGTGAATGTGACTTTTTTTAGTACCAATATCTGATCAAATGAGTATCTATTTCCGATACTAGATTTATTATTGATTATCTTATTTCTGATTTCCCTGAAAACATTGATCCGTCTTGCCGACGTCGGCGTTGCCGATGTATAATCTTAGACGTCAAGCCGACGTCTACACGACGTCATGCAGCCAATGAACAATACGCAACGTCGAACCGACGTTGTTTGAAGGTCGCGATTTTTCGGTATTCCGTCATATCTGACACAGGTTAACGACGTTGGCGCGACCTTCGAGCCGATGTTTGTAATGAAAATTTGTTTCAATAGTAATTTTATTATGGATATATTAAATGCATGAAATATACACCATTTTAAATGCCAATGCATCAATATAATTTAATTAATTTTACAAAGATATTATTTCATAGAATATTCATAAATGCAACCTTTATGCGCCGCATTTCAATTTGCTATTTCCCGTGGATGCATTCCTGATACATGCTACTTGAGTACTCATCCCCGGATGAAGAGATGCATTCTGGATCAAGTCGCCATCTTTCTCGCAAGCACACTTTTTGAATTCACCAAAGTTTTGAAGATATACTCATACAGACAAGAAAGAATAGGTCAACACTGTGCAAGGTTGTGAAAGGTCAGTTCATCTTAAATCTTCTCAATTATTTTTATTTTTGAATTTGTGTATATGCATATATATCTTTGATTTTGCGCCACACTTCAGATGAATATTTACAAACAGGAGATTAAATAAATCGCAAACATTAATAATTACTATTCTTAAAAAGTTATAATACGTAACTATTTATTTTAAATTTAAAAAAGAATAAAAAATCTGTTAGCAGTGCAGTATATACCACCTTAAAAATATTATTAATGTTTTCAGCTGCTGTCAAGAAAAATCGGTTGTGTACCACAGATACAGACCATGACATTTACAAACATGTCAAAAATTGGCTGAAGTACGCAAGTGATAGATCAGGGGGGAGGAAGAGGAGGAGAGAGGGTCAGGCAACAGTGACCACTGGACCAGCAGATGAGTCCGCACCATCAACACCGCTGAGTGAATACTCCTCGCAGGAGTAATGGATAAAACTGTTTGGACTTAAAAGCTGGATTATTTCACATTAGGTGATTAGGAATCAAGTATTGTCATAGTGTTATAATTTTAGTTTGTTTTATTGTTTATATGATTTTTATAAGAATGTACAGTGTTATTGTAGTCTAAACTTCCGAGTCCATGTGCCTTCCATATTGATTGAGCTATGCATTTATTATGGGTTACAGATTGATTGGTGGTTATTCTATTGTTGTACTCTGTACTACAAATCAGATTTTTGTACAATGTTAATACTTATTTTTATGGTGCTAAGCATTTTCTTCATAGCTTTAATGTACAACTATGCTATGTTTTGGTGGTATGAATTTTTATGATTGTTATGATTGTTCAGGTATGTTTTGAGGTGTGGTTTTATATTTGATTTATACATACTGAAGCTACATTACATTACATTTATTTCCATCTACTTCCATCTACTTGTATATGTACACTGTTGTAGATTTGTTGACTGTAGACTAATGCATTTGAAGTTTTTTCTGTTTTAAACCAGCCTTAAGCAATATAATTTGGTAACTTTTTGTGCATTGTAATATAAGAACCAGCCTTGAGCATTTTATTTTGATATGATTAGGATCCTTTATTAGAATGTATTGTTGTAGTCTAAGCTTAAGAGTCCACTTTATGTACAGTATACTGCTTTACATATTGATGGTGCTAATTGTATTGTTCTACTCTGTACTACTATTTAAATACATTTTTATGGTGCTAAACCATATACAAATATGCTATGTTTTGGTGCCATGATTTCTCATGATTGTTCAGGTATGTTTTGACATGTTGTTAGTATTTTATTTTTACATTCAGAAGTTGATCTCATTACATTTATTTCCATCTACTTATATAGGTACACAGAAACTTGTAGAATTGTAGTGCATTTTAATGCATTTGAAATGTGGTTAACTTTTTCTGTTGTAAATCAGCCTTCAGCAATATATTTTGGTAACATTTTTTGTACATTGTAATTAAGAACCACCCTTGAACATTATATTTTGATAATATGTGTGTACATGAATTCAAGTATTATCAATAAATGTTGCAATACTGCAACAAAACCTACATGCACTGTTCACCTGTGATTACTTTCCATAAAGTATGCAATTTAGTAGTACAATATATACAGTATATAAAAAGCTTAATTAATAGTTGGTTAGACGTTGGGCCAACGTCTGAAACTGACCAATTACTCACCTATTAAATGTTGGGAAGACGTTGGGCCAACGTCTAGCCAACCGTCTTTTGATGATGTTGGCCCAACCACTTGCCAATGAGCAAAATGACGTTGGCCCAACGTCAACTGCCAGCGTTGGCCCAACGTCCACACATACGTTGGCCCAACGTTGGCATGACGTCGTCATGTTATCAGGGTTCTTCTTCTTTCTTTTGACAACCTTAACACCTATTAACATGCTTTTTCATTACATGCATTTCTATAGAGGGATTTTCAGACTACATCACTTCATGCTATACTGTGCATGTCTCCTGCAGAAAGAGCCGCTGTCCTATCTTGTATCATGCCAGTGTCTTGTAGGATTCAACAGATTTCAGGCTCGATCAGATATGAGTGGAGGTCCGGTACTGAAGTTTGAGCCATTTCTTCTCTTCATTTACGCACTCAACTGCATTTAACGCATATGGGTCATTAAGATGTATCCCACTCTCTAATGTTAACTTAGCATCATAACTTGTTATATCACATGGCGATAAACTGTTTTAGTGCTCTGACAACAGCGCTAGCTAATGTTGCAACTTCATGTTAACTGCGCAGACACTCAGGTTGGGCGCGCATCCCCTGTGTTGATAAACAATAATCCATCTATATGTCTCCTGTTTTGTAAAGCTGCATTTCTTAAGTCAATCACCACTGACTGTATAAGTGGATATAGTTAGCCTGTGTTCCAAATAGAAAGAAGGCATGGGCACAAACTGGTTCTGTTGAGGCCTGGGTCCAGTTGGCTTTTAGTGAAAACTCTGTTGCTGTAAAGCTTCTCATTCTGGTATTCAAATGTTATTTTCAAACCATTCTACATGATCGTACAGGTTTGATTGACAGCTATGTTGAGGTAAGGGCCTTTAATATCCTTGCTTCTCATTGGCTCTTGCTATAAAACACACACTTCAGGACTTGGAAAATATGAAACTTGGTTGCAAATTAGCCACTATAACTGTTAGCCTTGACTGGCTTCAAGTGGGTTGTAGCAAACAATATAGTGAGATTGTGCTGTGATAGTGCTCTGAAGGGGGAGTGACTTAATATGGGGATAAAAGGGAGGGGGCACTCAGAGCATCAAGTGAACGAAAGTGAAATTTATAAAATATGTTAATGCATTGTTTTTGGTGAATATAGCTTTTTCAAGACAATAAAAGGTAACACTGTGATCTAAATATGTCAAGTGTTAGCAGTTAATACCCCATAGAAGTAAAATACCCCCTATATAAATAATGGTGGAATCTAACTCACACACATAGTCCAACACTACTGAAATGATATCATGTGTAGAGTGGGACAGAAGATGTGATCCAGTTGTATTTTTTTGCATTTTCATAAGCTCTGATGTATCAGTATAACACACGCTTCACCATTACACATTTCACATGTAACCTTAGCTAACAGCTGCCTGGACCGCTCGCCCTACTCATGGCTCTCCTTCCCTTCTTTTCACTCAAAGCCCTTCCTCTCTCCACTTTAGCTCCCTCTCTCCCTCCTTCCTCCCTGTTCCTTACCTCCTTTCCTGTTACAGTACTGCCTCTCACTTACCTCTATCCTTCTCTGTTACCTCCCTCTCCCTCCAGCTTTCATTCGATTGTTCCATCCCTCCCTCTCTCACTTACCTCCCTCTCTCTCCCTTATCTCTTTCCCTCTCCATTTCCTCCCTCTTTCTTCTTTGCTACCCTCTCACTTACCTCTTCTGCCTTACACCCCCCTTCAACCAGCCTGCCCTCCTTTCCCTTACCTCCCTCCACCACCATTCATTCCATGTATCTATCCCTCTCTCTGTCTTACCTCCCTCCCTCTCATTCCCTCTGTCCCTGTCCCTTACCTCCCTATATCTCCCTCTCCTCTCTCACTGTCCCTTACCTCCTGTGCCTTACACCCCCCTTTACCCCCTCTCTTACCCCCTCTCTTTCCCCCTCAACCAGCCCTCTCTCCCTCCTTCTCTCTTACATCACTCTCACAGCCCTCCATCCATCCCCCTGACATTACTCCCTCTCCCTCATCACCTTCACCAGCCTTCCCTTCTTCTCCTTTACATCATTCCCTTTCCCTTACCCCCTCCCTTCCTCTCCTTTACCTGCCTCAGTCTCTTTCCTCACTCCTTCTCCCTTACATCCATCTGTCAGCTCTCCTCCCTCCTTTCTCCCAGCCATCCCTTACCTCCCTGTGTCCTGTTGGCTGCAGATTATAAAGTGCATATTAAGCTCATGTATATCGCACACATGGATTATGATGGGACGCGCCAGCAGTGTGAGCTAATGGCACCGATTACATCAAACAAGTGCTCAGGGCGTGTGTGTAATCTGGGGACAGGCCTATAGATTACTGTCCTCTAATCTGAGGGACAAGTGACAACTGCGGTGCCCTGTCACAGCTCCCATATTTACGTACTCCTCTGCACATCCGCAGCACCACAAAAGTAGGATTCTCCTCAGTGTGTTGTCATAAGAATCATATTTAAAAGTCAATTTTAAAAGCCTTTATGCTCATAACAATATATCATAGCAATGAAAATGCCACAATATAAATACACACGCTTAAAGTTGCCATATGTCATGCCATGGAATGTTCTACAATATGGTATTATACCTCTCTATCTCCATGGAGACAAGCAGGTAATGCCAGTAGGCCAAGTTATATGTCAGGTCCTGTTCTCAGTCACAATGCAATAAAAACACATATAAGTGGATCAAATGACAGATGACAAAGCAAAAACATGGTGATGGAGACAAGCAGGTGGCGGACCATCTGTAAAAGTTTTATGAATTTTTGAAAGCTATAATGTTATAATGAGTGTTTCAACGCATTATAAAACAAAACTCACTGATATCTGATCAATACTGCAATACTTCCCATAGTATTACTTGGTATCTGACAACTCCCAACTAGGCTCCTGACTAGTACCAACGTGGGGTCAGTGCTGCAGACAAGTTAAGCTGGATGCACTATAGCATGGGCTAAAGATTGTTTAATGAGACCTTGAATACAAAGAGCAATCAGTGCATTAGTCATTGTTCTGAATATATTGCCACCCAGCTCTCTGTCATTTCCAGTTGTAGAAAAGTGGATTATGTCTTCTATACTCAGTGTTCTTTGATATGATCGGATTCTATTTCAGAAAATAATTGGAGCATGCTGTTCCCTGTGTGTCTTTCTCTGCAGCTGGTGCCCAGATGAAAGCTTGTGTTTGTGGGTGTGGAGTGGCAATACTGTCCCTGTGTGGAGCTGTGGGTCACACCAGCCCCCCCACTGGAGACCACCTCCCCTGCTGAGAGACGCTGGAGTTGGGTGGGTTTGGTAGGCCTGTCGCAATAAAAACTGCATCCACTTATTGCTCAATATACACTCAGTCAAACAACCACAATGCAATTTCCCCATTTGTTGGACAAATAAAGAATTATCTTATCTTATCTTATCTTATCTTAAGTTTGGACACACTTTTTTGTTATAGTTTTTGTTGTATTGTCATTATTTCCATTGTTATTCACATTGTAAATTCTGTGTGTTGGTGTTGGTTTTATTGGAAAGCACTTTGGTTACCTTGAGTGTTGTAAAGGCCTCTGTAAATAAAGTTTGATTGATTGATTGATTGATTGATTGATTGATTGATTGATTGATTGATGGATTCTGACTGATGCATCAAAACTATGACTGACACATATGGAATGTAGCGAACTAAAAATTAAGTGAAAATAACTCAAAACCTGTTTTAGATTTGGCTCACTGAAGGTATCAAAACTATGAATGACACATGTGTAATGTAGTAAACACAAATAAGTAGTAGTCTATGTTGAAGGAGAAGTTGATATAATATTTATCCCGACAGGCCTACTTCTATGACTCATTACAGACACAAAGAAACAACTGAAGTGTTTCATTCTGTTATTTATTTATTACAGTTTGTGTTTTTAACCATATGGTACATTTAGAATAGTTTCTGGGGAGACTCCTGCTTACGGGTTATTGTGGTGGCATAAATTAGTTTCAATATTATCTACATATATCTATATTTTCTTCAACAATATATTGTACTTCAGAATGTGTTATGGTGACAGGCATAGGGTTGGGCCCTGGCTCTGCTTACTCTACCAGCCACAGGAAATAGCTGTTGATACAAAGACAGAGCAGAGATTCAGAGGTCAAAGGTCAGGGCAGTGGGATTGATTGCATCAACACTGGGGTCTGACAGACATGACCTAAAGCAGAGCCCACTGGTAAATTACTAGACTTTTAAAATGTAATATTTGACCATTCACATGGTGCTGTTTATTTTATAGAGGCCAGCAGGGCAATGGATTAGACTGAGTTATCAGAGCCTCTACTTCAGTTGAAATCCCTCAGGCCTGCACTTCCCTTTACTGCTTTTTCCAACCTATGCTGAGAAGCTGAAAAGGCTCCAGATGATTGGTGTTCACTTTCAGTGCAGAAGGTCATGTTTGTTTCTCACTTTGAAAGTAAAAAAAAAAACAAAAAAAAAAACAACAAAAAAAAAACAGTTATTATTCTGTTATTCCTCACTTAGCTCATTCTAAGTATCCTAATTATTCACCTCAATGAGTAAATACATGCTTTTAACAATTTTCAGTGTGAAGTTTTGCCTTCACAGTAAAGCTTACAACAGCTAGCATGCTCTCATGCACTCTCTGATAATCAGATAATGAAATGCTTTATAAATAGATGCAGCTAGTACACAGCAAACTTATTTTGACCTCTAGAGCTGCTTATACTGCTTATACTACATCCACAACAGTTATGGTCAAACTGTAGTTCTGTGGTATCATTTGTCTTTGGAGAGGTCTTCATGATTTAGGGTTAATCAAACCTTAACAAAATTACCTAAACCTTAAACCATTCTAATGACTGTGGAATAGTATATCATCAAGAATTAGAATTTGGACCATATAAGTATGAATTGCATTAAAATAGCGCAGAACCACCAGTGGTAACTGCACTATAATAACATTCTACTAATTCACTGTTAATATGTTAAAAGTTGTTATCATGACCCCTTTCACTCAAACTCCACGTGGCCTTTGTGAAATAGTAAAAATCAGGTAAATTTTTAACGATGTTTGGCTTAACTCCTAAAAATGCTTTTGCTGGGCAGACATTTTGTTTGGTGCTTGTTGAGCACCAAAGGACCAGCAGCAGAAATGACTGGAATGTCTCGGGTCGTGGTGAAGTGAGGCATGAAAACGGTAAAACAGTGCTCCAAGAGTCTGACATCACTCATAATTATTGCATGGAGAAGGAGAGAAACTTTGGGCTGGAAGCATAATTCACTCTGAAGCCTTGAATCTATATTAAGTGGAGCTGAAATGTCAGGCCAAGCACACTTCACACCAGCAAAAGCAGGGCCGATTGCAGCTAAATGCAGCTCTGTGTTGTGCGTTTTCCCTGTTGGGGCTCTGACATATCGCAGGCACAGACAGGTATAGGGCTGCAGGCAGGTTATGTAAGCCTCTCTCTCCTCAAGAACAGCACCCACATACAGAGGCTAAGAGAATGAAGAAGGATCAGCTCGAAAGGTGACAGCTGTGGGGTAGTACAAAACAATAAATGGCTAGATAATGTGGACAAGACTTAAAGCACACATATAGTGCTTGTGTCTGCTATATAGTTCTAATCTATGACACCCATAATTTGAACATTTTAAATCTTAATAGTGATCTTAAATGAAAGGACAAGAAAACATCATCAAAACAAAGAACTGTACAGTTGTTGGCATCTCTGATGGGTAGCTGCATATGTGTATCTCTGATTAAGAAAATAAAATTGGAGAGCAAACTAAGTACAGAGGAGTGGAGTATAAAGATTAAGATGCATGAACCACTCTAAATCCAAAATTAAAAGGAAAACAATTATAACATGGTTAAAAACTCTAAAAAGTTTATTTTGCATAATAGGTCCACTTTAACTCCATTTGAAATCTCTGAGACTGTAATGCAAGGTAAGGTACTCCAGATCTAGATGCTATTATGCTAGTTCTGGACTAAAGGTGGTATTGTAAAAGCAGATATTTGTGAAGAAAACAAGGCTGAAATTTGCTTATACATTTCAAAAACTCTCCTCAAGAACAGCACCCACATACAGAGGTAGGAGAATGGAGAGGGAGTGGCCCTAAAGGTGATAGCTGTGGGGTAGTACAAAAGACTGGCTGTTTGGATATAGTGTGAATGAGGACAAGACTTAACTCCATGTGAAATCTCTGGGGCTGTAAAGTACTCCAGTGGTAGACGCTATTATGCTACTATACTTTGGGCCTAAAAGTGATCTTGTAAAAGTATATATCATTGAAGAAAATGAGACCGAATGATTTTACCAATACATTCTGAAAGGCTTTTTGTTGGATGGGAACCTTAAGGAAGCAAGAGTCAAGACCAGGCATTTGACAACATAAAACAGCTAACTGAGCATTCTAAAAAAAAAAATCACTCATGGTTCAAATAAGACAACAGCAATTTAGACATTTTAGTCCAATTAAGAACGAGCAACTTGCATTTTCAATTTAAATGACTTTGAAAGAAATGTATGTAAAATGTAACCTTTGTATCGTAAAGCATCATTGTGCAACCTTCTGGAAGTCATCTATCTGATTCCAAGAAAACAGAAAAAACACACTTTGTAACATTGGAGATAGTTAAGTTTCATGCCATACTGTGGAAGATTATAGCCAAAGGAAAAAACATTTCCATGGAGACAAGCAAGAAGAGGCCCTCTTCCAGAACATTAAAGTCAGGTTTGTGGAGATGCAAGCCCATTCAGCGTAAGTAATGCATGATTTGCTATGTATTTTTATTTATTTTTTCTTCAGAACAATAAATTCATGTGTACCTAAGTTGAGAGCTGAAATACAGTTTTGTAGAGGAGCCTAAGTGCTTGCTGCCTGCAGTGAACCGACATGTCCACTCCTTTTGTAAACACATGTACTGTCAGAGCTGCTCCATCTGTCACCCCCCCACACACACACACAAACACATCACCTCCTCCACGTGCACTGTGGAGCTGAGACTGCACTAACACCATAGGACAAACCCAAGTGCGAGGAGCGAGTGGTGTTTATCTGGGTCATGTGTGCATCTCCTCTGCCTCTCTTCCTCCTCCTCCTCTCCTCCCTCACTCCATGCTCCCGTCTTCCCTGGTCAGTCCTGTATTTTCCAGTCTACTTCTACTGGGCGCTAATGGTTGGACATCAAAGTTTAACGCAGCTGAATGGCTCAATAATTGAATAATGAGCTCTTAGCAGATGGACACAGCCCACATCTTGGGTTTCTCTGATCCAGGCGGAAATGTATCGGCGCATCGGAAAAGCAACCCAATCCCCGAGTTGTGTTACTATTTAAAGAGGAGTTTCAGTCAGGATGCAGAAGAGCTAGTGCATTGTTCATTGGTTGGAAATGGGGCTGGACCACATACATGCACTAGTGTTGTCACTATACTAACATTTCAAACTACTAATACTAATACTGAGGAAAGGACTCTACATGCAGTACAGATTTTGTGATTGATAGCAAGGTGATAAAAACACTAAACTCATTTTCAACACAAAATAATTGCTCTTTCTTTAAAGCTGGCCGCAGTATGGAACTTTTTGACCAACAAAATAGATTGTTTTGTTGTAGTGTTTCTTTCTTTTTTTTTTTTTTTTTTTTTTTGTAGTTTTTTTTTTTTTTGTGTTTATTATTTTTTATTTTGGCTGTGTGTTTACTGCACTGGAAAACGTGCGCCCTTACTGTGAGCTGACTTGCTTCCCTGCTTGTTTCCATAAAAATGCTGTTTCTTTGGCTATAATCTTCCAGTTTAGCATAAAACATACCTGTCTTCATGGAGAATCTTCCAAAATATGGTTTTATCTTACATGCAGGTGACATGCAACCTCCAGAAAGTTACACACTATATCTTTAACCTGAGCCCTAAGAGCCATAAAAAGTTGTTGTTGTTTTTTTTTGTTGTTTTTTTTGTTTTTTTGGACTAGCCCTCTTTTAAAACCCATAAAATGCAGTTGAATTCAGTTCCTGTGCATGACCTATGGGAGACCTTAGTATCTAAATGAAGCTAAGGACTTCTGGAAGCTCTCTCAGGTGTAATTCTGCAGATATATGCCACTGGGAAGGTGAACATGAGTGTCAAACAAGAGCTTTCTAATTGCTCTGGACCAAAAATACATGCACATCAGAGGCAATGACCTCCTGAACATTTTGGAACAAGCCTGAAACACATGGAATAGTAAAAACAACATATGATGGTCACATTTACAGGGGAGCATACAACACCAATATTGCAATACCTTTAACAGAAAAGTCAATTTGCTCTGTGGGTATTGGGTGACTCAGGGATTAGGAGTTTATGAAATATTATCTGAAGACAAAAAGGTACTTATACTATCTGTGCTTGTGTGTTTTGGATGTTTTTATGGATGTTTTTATGGGCACATATGGAGGTAGGGTTATCTCTGTGATGTAAGGTGAGGTACTCCAGTAGTAGATGCTATTATGTTACTTAAGCCTACAGGGCTAAAAGTGATCTTGTAAAGGCAGATATAAGCAAATTAAACTATACTAAATGATTTTGCCAATACATTCTAAAAAGTGTTGTTCACAGAGAACCTTAAGGAAGCAACAGCCAGGACCAGACAGTTTTATCCAGTCAGAGAGGTTTTTCTGTCATAGTTCATCAGCATGAAATTAAATGGATATCTGTCATGGCAAACAATAGCACTTTAACATACTCCATGTTTACACTCAAACGTATTACATTTTAATTACATATCCAACAGTTTCTTTTACTTTTCAATACAAAGACCAACTGTGTGAAACACAAACATAGTTTGTGCTATAGATTATAATGTCCAGGGTAGGCATTACACTGCAAAATAAACCAATGCCCAATGTCCTGAAAAATGCATTTGAGCTGCTTTATTTGACACTTTTGGCAGCAAACTCACAGGGATAGACAATCCTGCAGCCTCACTGTCCATGCTGGTTTAAAAAACAACACAAAAAAAAAATGCCCTACTGCACCCTCCCATCTATTTATGCAAATTAACCCAATGACTAAAGAAATGTCAAACTAGACAATTACTAAATTAAATTTGCTGAAAAAATGTAAACAATTAATAATTAATATACAAAATAAGGACAATAACCAACAGTTAACTTTGGCAAAACATGAAATTGGAAATAGGAAAAAAAACAAAAAAAAAAAAAAAACAATCATTTTAACAAAACACAAATTAACACAGATCGATAGCTGCAACATGGATTTATCTTGACACATTACATAACATGGGTGTGTTTGTTCAGCCATTTTCCTATTGAGCTAAATTTTGTAGACACTGTAGTGGAAGTTGAGCAGTTCATTACAAGTGTCATGTTTGCGTTTGTGTAGCCTGTATTGTGTGTGTAGAGCGTATGTGGAGAGCATGTGTGTGTAGTGTAGCTTATAGGGCATGTGTGTAACGTGTGGAGTGTGTAGCTTATAGGGCATGTGTGTATGCGTGTGTGTATGCATGTGCAGTGTATGTGTTGAGTACATGTGTATTGTGTAGTGTGAGGGGCCTGCAGCCCGTGGGGAGCTTTTTAAATGGGCTAAATGCGGTGTTCTCCGCCTGGACTCATTCACACACACACACACACACACACACACAGACACACCCACGCACACACACACACACACACACACACACACACCTCTCTACGTAGAGCCCAACCAGCTTCACTAACACAATCTCTATGTCCACAGCGAGTTTACAACAACACAGCACACAAGTAAGAACAAATGTGCAGAGGTGGGTAGAGAAAAATTTTACTCAAATAAGAGTAACGTTACTTTAAAATAATATAACGCAAGTAGAAGTACAAAGTAGTGGTGGAAGAAATTACTCAAATAAGAGTAAAAAAAGTAATTTGAAAAGTATTATTTCTTTTAAAAAGTTACTTAAGTAAATGTAAATTAGTACTACCCACCTCTAAATTAGTACTACCCACCTGCCAACGTGAGTAACACGTAAGTAAAAACATGAAATCTATAGTCTGGAAGCATGGTGAGTTAAGTATTCCTCAAAGGTTAACAATGCATTTGTATAGTACTGTGTGGAGATGGTTTATGGGCACACAAAGTTACAAACGAAGGAGAGAAATAATTACTCACCTGTTCGGTCGAGTGAGGCAAGGGCACAGGCACAGGCAAGCAGAGAGAGAGAGAGAGAGAGAGAAAGAGAGAGAGAGAGAGAGAGACAAAGGAGAGGTAATTAGAACAGAACAATAATCGTTTGGGTTCATAAATTAGACCCATTTTGTAATTATGAAATTCTTCAAATTAGTTTTAGACCCGAGTGCTGTTTAATACCAGGCAAAATGTGGTATTCACTTTAAAGGCTTGTTTTGTAATCACCATTGCTGTCATTTGAGTATGAAAAGCAGTAAGCTGGCATCACATGAGTGGTACATAGCAGGGCTAATATAGTCTTTCTGTATGGAGTTCCATGTTTTTCCTGTGTCTCCCTCCAAAACATTCATGATAGGTCAAACCCTCTAGCTAAAATTGTCTTGACCAAGACTAGCCCAAGATCTGGAGATGGGTCCCACTTCTTCTGATGAGGTGCCCCAGCAGCACTGAAGAATGGGTCAAATACAGAGGACACATTTCACTACAGGACAATAAAGTGTAGCTTATCATTTCTACAATGCCCCCAACAATGTTCTTAACAACAAACCAAAAATCACCTCTGTCTATGACAATGTCTATACTTTAAATGCACAAACTAGCAAACAACACTGGATAGATAGCAAAAGAACTATAGCGGATAGAACAATATTATGGTTATGCAAAATAATAAATGGTTTCTTTAAAATGAGTCAGCTCAATGACAAAAACAAGTTCTGGAAATACACAGCTATGCCCTGCCAGTAATCAGATGCACTGATGACGATAGGGCCATTGTCCAGGATTGTTTCTTTATTTTATTTTGTTTTACTTTATTGAATAAGTAGTAAGCTTATAGCATGACATACAGAAGGGAGGTCTCAAAAAGAAAGTAAACATGCTGCTTTGGGCCTAGGACAGAGGCAGACCTGCTCAAAGCTTTCAGCATTGCAACTAGTCCTCCAGTACCTGTGCTCTGTGTGTCAGACTGAGCAGAGGTTTACACAGAAGAGCCACAGCGAGCCCAGGACTACACCACCATCATGTAGAGCCCCACACAAGGGAAAGCTCTGCTCCAATCCCCATGAGAAACACCAGAGGCCCACAGCACAGGCCTAGAACACAGGCCCACAGCACAGGCTCAGAGCAGGTGGAGCTCTGTAACCCTCATCAGTGATTAAGAGATTCAGAGAAAGAAGAGGAAGAGAGAGAGAGGAGAAGGAGAGGATGCCAGGCATGGAGTTCTGCTGCAGCCCTCAGCAGTGATTTAAGAGGGAAGAGAGAGAGGAAGGAGGAGAGAGGGGAGCAAAAGGCAAAGCAAGAGAGAGAAACCAAGAAAGAGTAGAAAGTGAGAAAGTGAGAGAGATAGATAGATAGAGAGAGGAGGCCAGGTGTGCAGCTTTGCAGCCCTCATCAGTGATTAAAACAGCCCGTAGAGAAAGAAAGAGCAAGCGAGAGAGAGAGAAAGAGAGAGAGAGAAGGGGGGTATAGGAAGGGGCGATATGGATAGATAGATAGATAGATAGATAGATAGATAGATAGACTGGTGTCAAATAAGCCATAATTATATAAATATGTACAAGTAAAAATAAAATATAGAAATATAGTAATACAAATATCTCATCTATATACTGTACAAGAGGTTGTAAGGTGAAAACAGTGCAAAGATGATATGATATGATGATTAATAGAAACATAGGCTTATCTGTTACATAAGGGTGAGTTGTTGTACAGTTGTATGGAGTATGGTATGAATGTAGTTCTGAATCTCACTGTTTGAGTGGAGCTGTAGGAGCCCATTGGAGAATGAGCTCCTCTGTCCCTCTATAGTCTGGTGCAGTGGGTGAGCATGATGGAGAGCAATTTGCCCAATGTCCTCCTGTCCCTCACTGTGACAAATGTCTCCAGCTCACAGCCGATCACTTGACAAGCTTTACAGATCAATCCGTCAATCCGCCCAATGTCCCTGGTGCCGCTCCCCCAGCAGACCACAGCGAAGTACAGGGCACAAGCCACCACAGACTGGTAGAAGATCTCCAGTAACTTGCTGCACACATTGAAAGACCTGAGCTTTCCCAGGAAGTAGAGTCTCCTCATGCCCTTCTCGTACACAGCATTACTATTATGTATTTTATATTTTACATTTGAAGTGTAATTATTATAAAGTAGCACGTAAATATGGTTTGATATGCAGCGGTAGACAATAAACAAATTACAAATACACATACACATAACATCACACACACAGTGTAATCAAGTAGATTTTTTGAGTAACTGTACTTTTTTGAGTAGATTCTTACCTGTAGATGTACTTGTAATTGAGTATAATTCTAGCCATGTAATTGTATATAGTTATCTAAAAATCTAAAATAAAAAAAATAAAGTTATCTAAAAATCTAAAATATATCTAAAAAATATACAAGTTACTGAGTACAGCACAATCCCCCCAATCCACAGCTGTCTCACTGCTTTCTCTGCTCTGATCAGTATCGCCTGATCTGATTGGCTAGCACTCAGTGAATTCTATTGAAGACTAATCTAAATTGCTGCTAAAAAAAAAAAAAAAAAAGGTAACTCGTAACTTGTACTTTGAGCTATGATTTAGTTTTAACTTTTACTACAAATTTGACAGTAGTACTTGTATGTGTACGTTTTTAGCCATGTAACAGTACTTTTACTTCAGTACAAATTTTCAGTACTCTTTCCCCCCATCTTGATATGATGCTTGATGCTAGACCATCTACAGTAAATTTGGTCTTTGCTTTTAGTGTGCTAGGTTTCTGTGCCTTGCTGTGCCTTTGGTGTTATTGCACAGACTATGGCTGTAGTAAATGTTAGCACATAAATGTTAGCATAGATGTGGGTGCACGTCTCTAATGCCCAAACACATAAATATTCCAGAAACCCTCTCGTCACAGGGCATCCAAACACGTCAGCTGTGGGGCACTTCTCTGTAGCCACTCAAAAACAAACTAATCCTTGTTTGTATAATTCCGTGTCAATAACCTCCTTAGGCTCAAATCCATTTTGTTTGAATAAAAAACAATTTCCAATTTAGTGGCGCGCTGCTGTGCTGTGGGAAATCAAAGCTCTCGCGCTGAAATGTGAGAGTGTGGAGCGAGTGGGCTCTGTGTACCTGCTGGGCCTGCTTCTTCTTCTACTGTGTGTGTACCTGTTGGGCCCTCACGCTGTCACTCCCTCTGGGGCCATACACTCCAATAAGCTCCTGTTACTTTTACTTAGTTTGTTCTTTAATTTCATTTATTTTATGTATGTATTCATAATAAGTATTATATATGTACTTACACATGTACAGTTACTTTTTCTTTTTTAGATTCATTAGTAGTGATCAGAAGACTGAAATACTGATTGAGATGTCAAAAAGTATTCACTCTCATGCAAACGCAGATACACCTTAAAAATTGACTTTTTTCCCCGACGTTTGTACATTTTTGAGACATTGTTTATTTCAGGTTATTTGCACTAGTATTGAAAATCATGAAAATCATCTTGAGTTTTATTATTTTGTGATGAAAATTACAATATTGTCTAAAAAAGATCATTTGGGTATCAAAGCAGAGTATCGAGTTCGTTAGTATAAAAATCACAATTTAAATATTAGTATCGTGAGACCACTAATCTGCACACACAACTATAAATCTGTTTCTGCCTTCCTTCCGTCAGTCTGTCCCAGGGCAGCTATGGCTACAATAGTCTCTTACCACCACTCCAGTGTGAAGTGTGGAGTGAATGAATAATGCACTGTGAAGAGCTTTGAGCGTGTTGATAGATAAGATAAGATAAGATAAGATAAGATAAGATAAGATAAGATAAGACTTTATTGATCTCACAGAGGAGAAATTCACTCGTGACAGAAGCTCACAGTCAGGGGACAGTATAGTGCAAAAAGTTGTGAAAAATTGTGCAAACACTCAGAACAATAAGTAAATAAAAAATAACAATCACAATAAAATTAACATATTTACAACATCAGGTAGCTCTTATGTACAGGGAGTGAAAGAAATGTAAATATATAAATAAAACATATCTCTTATATAATATATATATGTAAAAGAATACAAATATACAAATATATAAATATATAATCTTGAAAGGTGCTGTATACCACAGGTTCCCAAACTTTTCAGGCCCAGACCCCTAAAATTAGGCTGCTGACGACTGTATCCCCCACTACACCAGCACCACTGCAACAAACTTACACTCCCTTTCCTTCCCGGTAACACCTTATTGAAAGAGTATGTTTACGCACACAAAAAGGCATACACTATGGTATGTTCATCTTGTGATAGTCTCAGCTCTATGAACGTGAGGCCCTGTACAGAGTTAGTAACCTAGTTAAGTAACCTGGGTGTTTACGTTCCATGCATCATGACAGAATAAACGCACATGACAGTTCATGTATTCACATAGGGCTGGGTACCGTACAGCAGCGCATGTGCTTACAATATGAGTCAAATGGATGGCACATACTCAGGGTTTAATACAGTCCAACATGTGGCCAAACAAAGTGCAGTGTGTTGTCTTACGGTAAAACAGAAGAGCTGAAGAAACAGCGTCCAAAGATTCAACTTGTATCCACACTCATGTACACATGAAAACACATGTACGTGCGTGGCCTTTACAGCATCTCAAAGGATAAACACATAACACATAACTAAAATATTCCAAACTCTGAATCAAGCCAGAGTGGTACTCAAGTTGTAAACCCAATATTCGGGGGTCACTTAAACATCCGGAGCATGGCCCCCAAACGAGAGCAACTTGAGCATTTGCTAGGAAATTCCAACAATGACTTTTTGGGACTAGCAGAAACATGGCTCACTCTTCCCCAGAGGCAGTAATAAATATGCCTGGGTATAAAACCTTCAGAATAGACAGGGGTAAGGGCAGGGGTGGAGGTGTCATATTGTATATCAATGATAGTTTTAAATGTGATCAAATAGAACTTCCAAGTGATCTTCAACTTGAATGTATTTGTGTAACTATCCCTCATCTGAAATGTCATTTACATTAATCTGCATTTATTGTAAGCCGTCAGCAACTACAGACTTTTATGACCAAATGAAATGTCTTCTGGGATATTGTGATTTAAAAAAATAATGAATTATCATCAGTGATTTTAATATTAATTGGGATGAGAAAAAAGGGAGAACCTTAAACAGATAATGGATCATCCAATTCCATGTTTATCCAATGGATGGATCAGAATAGACCTATTGTTTACTAATTATTCTGATAGGATTATTAAAACCTATAATTACAGGAATGCCTGATCATAATATAATTTTGTTCTCATGAAAATAGTCCAAAGCAAAATTTCAAAATCTATATACAGCTAAAAACAGCTAAAAACCCCCACCTCTACACCTCCCAGACGCCCAATCCACACCTCACCACAGACCACTCAGATGACCATTCATCAGCCCATCACCTCTGCTCCCACACCTGCTCCCACCCCCACGGAGGAACCCAGCTCTTTGTGCTTGTCACCTGCGCAGGTGAAAAGGCAGTTGGAGAAAGTTCACCATAACAAGTCTCCTGGACCGGACCAAATCAACCCCCGCGTGCTGAGGACATGTGCTACACAGCTCACTGGGATCTTTCACTTTCTCTACACACTGAGCCTGAAGCTTGAGAGGATACCGGTGCTATGGAAGACTTCCTGCATTGTGCCTGTGCCCAAGAAGCCTATTCCATCTGGACTTAATGACTTCAGACCAGTGGCTTTGACATCTCATGTCATGAAAGTGTTTGAGAGACTTGTTCTGGCTCAGCTCAGACCCCTGGTGGCACCATCCCTGGATCCTCTACAGTTTGCCTATCAGTCCCACATTAGTGTGGATGATGCTGTAATCTATCTTTTGCAGCGGGCTCATTCTCTGGATAGTGTTGGGGGCTCTGTGAGGATATTGTTCTTTGATTTCTCCAGTGCTTTTAACACAATCCAGCCCTTTCTGATGAGTGAGAAGATGCTCAGGATGGGTGTCAGCTCCTCCATTGTCTCCTGGATTAATGACTACCTGTCAGGCAGGCCTCAGTACGTGTGACAGTACGTGTAACCCTGTCTGACACTGTGGTCAGTAATGTAGGAGTCCCCCAGGGTACAGTCCTGTCTCCGTTCCTGTTCACTCTGTACACCTCTGATTTCCAGTACAGCTCCGGGTCCTGCCCCCTGCAGAAGTTCTCTGATGACTCTGCAGTGGTAGGGTGTATCAGGGATGGACAGGAGCTGGAGTACAGGACGCTGATTGCAAACTTTGTAGAGTGGTCCCAGGCAAACCATCTGCTCTTGAACGTTGACAAGACCAAGGAACTGGTGATTGACTTTAGGAGAAAGAGGACACCTGTGGAGCCCATTACCATCCAGGGCCAGGACGTAGAAATAGTGGACTGCTATAAGTACCTTGGCGTACATGTGAACAACAGACTTGACTGGAGGGACAACTGTAATGCTGTGTACAAGAAGAGCATGAGCAGACTCTACTTCCTGAGAAAGCTCAGGTCTTTCAATGTGTGCAGCAAGTTACTGGAGATCTTCTACCAGTCTGTGGTGGCCAGCGCGCTGTACTTTGCTGTGGACTGCTGCGGGAGTGGCACCAGTAAAAGAGACATTGGGCGCATTGACAAACTGATCCGTAAAGCGGGATACGTGATCGGCTGTGAGCTGGAGACATTTGTCGCAGTGAGGGACAGGAGGACACTGGACAAACTGCTCTCCATCATGGACACTCCTGCTCACCCACTGCACCAGACTATAGAGGGACAGAGGAGCTCATTCTCCAACAGGCTCCTTCAGCTCCGCTCAAACAGTGAGAGATTCAGGACTACATTCATACCATACGCTATTCAGTTGTACAACAACTCACCCTTATGTAACAGATAATACTCCCTACAACTGTACAACAAGTTAATCTCAAGTAATGGATAAACTTGTGCCTGTATTTGCGACATAGTATTTGTCGTTCTTGTCTCTTGTTTATAGCTGTGACTATATAGTTTATTACTTTATTACTTATATTTCTATTTTATTTTGACTTGTATATATACATTTATTTTCATAATTATGTCTCATTTGACACCTGTCTCATGCTCTTTTTGCTATAACCATCTATTTTTGTTACTCTCTGTTATTATATTATATTGGGATGTGTGAGCTACTGTATCCAAATAATTTTCCTTGAGGATCAATAAAGTTTGTCTAAGTCTAAAATAGTCATGATTTCATACCTATAAATCAAATACACAATCTTGAGGTAGCCCTTAAAGATACAAATTGGAGTGAAATTGTAAACAGCCAAAATGTAGAAAATGGGTGCAACATTTTTTGTTCAAAACCTGACAAAATCATAGCACCATTCAGGAGAAAGGGAAAACAATCCAAAAAAACAAAGAATGTTCTACCTTGGATAGACGCCGAGTATATAAAAATAATTAAAGAAAGAGACATATTGCTCAAAAAAGCATTGAAATCTGGTCTGGCAACGGACAAACAGACATTCACTGTAACTAGAAATAAAGTATTAAGCAAAATACACAAAAAAAAACAAAAAAATTTTTCATAAAAGTTATCAATAAAGGAAAAAGGAATATGAATAAACTGTCAAACAACATAAAAATAAGAATCATAATATTGAAATTAAAATAAACAACATCCTTGTACAAAATCCTCTTACTATTGCTACTGAAATGAATAATTATTTTATTAAAACTGTACATGAAATAACTCAGCAGTTTACACCAACAGAAACTCATAAGTGTCCCTCTGTGAGTTATAGTGACTCAGTTTCTTAATTTAAAGAAATATCTGATGGAGATGTGCTTCGCATTTTTAATTCTCTTAATTCCTCCAAAGTGTTGTGCCTTCAGCATGGAAGTTGGCAGTGGTCTCTCCAATTTTTAAAAGTGTCAATAAGTTTCAGATGGCTAATTATCGCCCCATTAGTATCCTCCCTGCCATCTCCAAAATTGCTGAGAGATGGGTGGCCGAACAATTAAATGAACATCTAACCACAAGCACTACACCTTTGCACCCAGTGCAGTTTGGTTTTCGTAGTCACCAATCCACAGAGTCTGCAAATTGTTTTTTTGTTGAAAATGTCAAAAGTTCTTGACAATCATGCATATGTGGGAGCAGTATTCTTAGACTGTAAGAAGCCTTTTAACATGGTAAATCACCAGATTCTTTTATCAAAATTAACCCATTTTAATTTGTCTAAAGAGGCGTTGCATTGGTTTGAATCTTATTTGTCCCACAGACAACAATGTGTTTTCCTCTCTGGCTTTAAATCGCCCTACCTTCACTGTCCAACAGGGGCTTCCCCCAAGGTAGCATTTTATGACCTATTTTATTTAGTCTATATATCAATGATCTTCCGGAAATATGTCCAAATGTCAATGTCCAGCTGTATGCTGATGATGCTGTAATCTTTACACATGCCAAAACTGTACAAGAAGCTTTAGAAAAGTTAAACATCAGTCATTACTCACGTCCAAAAGTGGGTCAAGAACTCATGCTTGCAACTTAATATAAAGAAAACTGTCCGCATTATGTCCAGTAAAAAAAAAAAAAAAAAAATGAGTTACAGGGGTCCAATGTCTTTCTGGACGGGGTGGAACTCAGCCTTGTCAAAGAGTTAAAATACCTGGGACTGTAAGAAACACAGCCTCACAAAAAATGTTAATTTTAACTTAGTGAATTTTAGACAGGCAAGATCCTTCTTGACTCTATATGCAGCACGAATGTTTTTACACTCCATGATTCTGTCTCATATAGAGTATTGCATAATCACATGGTCACTTGCTGCTGGCACAACACTCAAATCAGCTGAATCACTTTAAAAAAAAAAGCTGTAAAAATATTGGACAAGAAACCATTCTCAGTTCACTTGCTTAATTTGAATAATTTTGTTCATATCAAATATGGATGTTTTGTTTGGGCTTGCCCCCCCTCCGTTAAAGGATTTTATTAAAACAAAGACTGTCAATGGGATGGGAACTAGGGCCACGGCCCAGGGAACTGTGTGCCCACACAGACGCACTACATTCGGACAAAGTGTGCACTCAGTCAGAGGCAGTAAGTTCTGGAACACTCTCCCATTATCAGTAAGAGACTCCAACATTGGCCACTTTCAAATCACACTTGAAACAGTGGCTAAAGGAAAGCCAGACTTGTGGACACTTTTAGTGTATAACTGTTGCTGTTGTCACTTGTTATTGTTTTTGCTGTGGTGTCACGTGCCTAGGGACTACAGATGGAAATTAGCATTTTGCTATAATCTGGCATATTTAGACTGCAATGTTGTAGATATTCATCAATATGCACTGTCCCTATTAAAAAAAAAAAAAAAAGTAATTAAAAAAAATAATAATAATACAGCGTCTCAAAGTCGAATTGTTGTGCATAATAATAAATTGCATCCAGTCTGCAGTGTCCGCATAAAGTTGAAGCCAAACAAATATGATCCAAACTCCAAAACACAAAATTCATCTACTCCTTGGTCCTGGTGAAAGTGCAGTTCCCAAATCCTAAATGTAGATTCTCCAGTGTGGAGGATGTGTCTGCGTAAAGATCCAAACGAATGCCCGGGTAACCTGCGTAAAAGCGTAAAGTTGTTTATCAAAACAAAAAGCATGTGGTCCGCAGCACTGCCTTGAATATAAAGTGCAAATGTGGAGAAAACGAAGCGAGTGTGAGGGTCAGTTGGGCTGCTCTGGTTCATTTGTTTGCACTTTTGTGTTGAGTTATAACTGGCCAGACGTCATATAGTAACATAGGCTAGTACATGTTTTAAAATGGATATTAACATAATTATACAAAGTGTGCGATAGGAGCACGCCTGCTCCGTGTGTCTCTGCCCCGGACCAGCCAGATTCATGTGCAGGGAAATCTGGGTTTACACCCACACTGTTTATTTCAATGATCATCGTACGTTTACTCACATTATTATTACAATGATAATTTAAACATTTGAAAAAAAAAAAAAAAAAAATCTGGAAATCATTTTGCAGCCCCCGCCCTGTCAAGCCCCCACTGCTGTATACTGTGAATCCAAAGCATTTGAATACAAAACACGTGGTATCGAAATCAGATTGATATCACAATACTCATCATAGTATTACAATTCATTGGATTGAAAAAAAAAATCAGTGGTACTGTGCATCACTTTATTAGAGTCTGAACTACTGAACAAATCCTGTTGGTGCCTGCTTCCGTGTTATTCACCTGTGACTCTTTCACTGCTCATCATTTGGTGAAGCGCTGTGAGGTGAGGGCTGCTGTGGTTTTGTTCAATATAAATACTTAAATACAAGGGTTATGACAATCTAATACAGATATATGTTTGTTTTATATGACTGTAGAACACAATATGGTAATATGATGGAAATGACAATATAATTAAAAGTGTTTTTAGTCATTCTCACTAATGGAAACAAGACACTGGAGTGAATGAAGAATGCATGAGATTGTAAAGCAACTTTGAGCATTTGAAAAAGCACTATAGAAGACATAATGCATTATTCTTAGTATTAAGTAAAATGTTGTGGCCATATTATTTTGAACCCTCCCACTGGCCTTCTGTGAACACTGTCAATGACCAGTTAACCTGGCCAATATTTTCTTCATAATAAGTTGGAACCAGGGCAGAAAATAGGATGATCCCAGTTACTGTTTGAGGTCCATCCGATGACCAGTGTGTACATTATGAGCTTTTCAGAGTTCCAGTTGTTGATTTTGATGAATATAGCCGCCTCCCCATGTCTCTGCAGGAGCAGGGGATCGCCTCCCTCTTCTTGGGAGGATTAGACGTGTGTTCTGTCAATGCACAGTCACTGGCTCTCAGACTCCGGCTTTCTGCCTCTGGCTCTCAGGCTCTGGCTCTTTGGTTCTGGTTCTTGTTCCTTCTCTCTTTCCTCATATCACGGATCATCTTGTGCAGCTTTAATCTCACGCTCTCACTCTCCAGTCCCCTCCCAGCTCCTATTACCTCCCATCCGGTATAAGGGTAGAGGAATAGAGGGAAGAGAAGGACAGAAGAGAGGAGGGGAGGGAAGGGGAGAGCAGGAGAGAAGAGAGGAGAGGATGAAAGTGGAGAGGAGTAGAGGGGAGAGGAGGGGAGGGGAGAGGAGAGGAGAGAAGAGGGGAGAGGAGGGGAGACTGTTGAATAGTCATGGCAGGGCTCTGAGCTCTGGAGCTCTGGAGCAAGAGGGGCATGCGTAACACAGAGTGAGGCAGAAGCAGCAGACACATGTCCTGTGAGCTGCTGTTCAGCCGCTCCAGCGGAGAGTTAGGAAGGGCTGCTGCTGAGGCTCACA
This sequence comes from Taenioides sp. WSHXM2023, assembly GCA_029959045.1. Classification (NCBI taxonomy): domain Eukaryota; kingdom Metazoa; phylum Chordata; class Actinopteri; order Gobiiformes; family Gobiidae; genus Taenioides; species Taenioides sp. WSHXM2023. The sequence goes on along the minus strand of CM057094.1, from coordinate 33,238,474 downwards.
TATGCATATGCATGTGAGCACCTCCATTACATCTTTCCCTAAAACATCCTTAACATCATTAGAGAAGTAGTGGGTTGAACATTTTGGTGACATTTCTAGTTTTAAAAAGCTGACTTATGTAGCCACAATCCCATAACTGTTACCTAGCAACCATAATTTTAACAAAACTCCTCAAATTAAAAAAAAAAAAAAAAAAAAATGACAAGAGCTAAATTTTTCCTATTTTTCCAGTATTAATAATGACATACGTAGGTAGAGAGATTTTTCCACAAACTGTCACTTAACCCATGTAAACTATGACATTTGTTTTACGACGGCTACTATCTCTCCAAACCAAGTCATAATTAGAAAAAAAAACATGACAAGCTGTCACGTGCACTGCAGAGTAGCTAGAGTAAAATAGTCAAAAACATATGTTGAGATGTTTTTGCTTGTCATGATTGCTACTTTATGCTTGAGGATACAGGCATCTTATTATCTTTTTATAGAGCTCAAACTGCTTAGACTACACAGATAATTCTGTACTAGCTGCCATGTTTTAACTATGTACAAATTGCTTCACTCCGCAGTGCTCCAGCAGAGTTCATTATAGACGTTTTATATAGAAATTCCATCATACGTGATTGAACATTTTCAAAGTTAGGGTTACTAGGTCTTATGTTTGCAGCAGCCCTGTAATAGCGTTGCCATAATTGTTTTGATACGGACCATGTGTGTCCCAGATTGGATATTCACCAGTGACCTAACTCACATCTTCGTAAAGTATTGAAGACGTGCATATTCTGGATCCCAGTTTTACCTAACAGAAGGAGAGTATGCACTGTATAGATATAAGATTGAACTGCCAACCTTTTCTGCTCTACTACTGAATCACTGCATCATCAATATGGGCGCTTCTGTTTCTTTTCACCAACTTGAAGTCTTATTATTATTAGTATTATTTGTATTATTTTATTTTATTATTTTATTTTATTTTATTTTTTTTCAGAATGGATTGTATTTTTTTTTATTACTACAGGTGGATACTTGGTCCTTACAAACTTTCTCCACAGCTGTCCTGCCCCTCCAAGGTCAACTGCATCAATATTGCACAAGGGGCTCTATTTAATAAAGCACACTAGTTTTGGGCTGACACTGAATTTTGGATTGGATTTGGGCAGATAAGCCAGTCCACAGCTGTTTTAGCCAACCGTATGTGAGTAATGCAGCCAAACTTGTGTCACGCTTTGATATTCTTTAAGCTTTATTGATCCGTCTGCAGTCTCCATGGACCAGTGTGCCCCCAGAGAACGCCACAAATTACCTGCAACAATGAACAAATTAAACAGTGAATTACTCTAAGCCCGACCGAGTCTCACTACAGCAAATCCACACATTCTGAGTCGGACCGCCCCCTATCCCCTCCCCCCTCCCTCCCAGAGCTCCCATAAAGAGGCAGTGTGCTTAGGTGAGATGGCTGCTCTCGGTGGGGATAAAGGCCCCAATCCCCCATAATTGGTCACACCTGTGCGGGCAAGATGTGCGCCGTTTGGGAATGGGAGTTTGTGTGAGTGGGTGGCCTCTACATGGTCCTGATTGAGTCAGTGTGTGCAGGGAGGGAATAGTCATATAAGGGTTAGCATATTAAGTAAGCCTGTTTTTATGAAGCTTTTCTGATAGAATTTGGGATGTATTAAACACTGGATTCATGTCTGGTCATTCACCTATGGTCATGAGCTTTTGGTAATGACTGAATGAACAAGATGGCATATACAAGCAGTTAAATGAGTTTCCTCCGCATGGTGGCTGAGCGCGCCCTTAGACGTAGGGGGAGGAGCTCGAAGTAGAGTCGATGCTCCTCCATGTGGAGAGAAGCATCTGAGGGGAGGGCATCTGTTCCGGTTGCCTCCAGGACACCCCCACAGTCCAGAATACCTGGGGAAGCATTCTGGACTATGTCTCTGGGCTGGCCTGGGTTTAAATTGCTATCCCTGAGACCCTGTCCTGAATAACTGGAAAAAGATGGATGGGTTCAGGTGTCAGTATAGCATTGTAAAACTGTCAGAATTAAATAAATACTCATATAAAGTATCCTTTTCATTATAAGTTTCATTATATATATTTTTTTTTTCAGGTGATGCCACCAAGTGATGAAACACATGCTATATGGATAAGCATAATGTTATAACAGCATCTCCATGGAGACAAATGAACAAGGTGGTGAGCCTCGACCAGAAAAGTTTGATAGTTCACCTTTAATACTAGGCCTCTACCTTCCATTTGAACCAAACATCAGCTTTTAGAATGCTGTGAAAATTTTACATTAGATTGAATAATAGGAATCCATTTCCTACAGAAGTTACATGTTGATACCTGAAATCTGCTACTAATGAAGAGCCCATATTACACTATCTTCATTTACATTATAATGTTTCCTCATCAAAAACCTACCTGGAGTTGTGTTTTGTTCCATTCACACATGTTTAACACACAAACCCTGCATATTTAGGCTTCACTAGACTCATTTGGATGATTTTAGCCCTGGAATTACCAGTCTCTATTGAGCAAAAAGTAAAAGGTAGCTGTTAACCTGAAAACTATTGCCTCATAACATAACAAGGTGGAACAGAGCATTTTGAGCTTTGGAGAGGTAGATAGACTAATAATAAAGAGTACCGTACAGTGAATGAAACAAAACAAAACATAACTCCAGGTATGTTTTTGAGGAGGTAACAACATTATAACATGACTTAAAGCTCACAAGAGTCAATTTTGTGTGATATAGGGCCTTTAAACATGGACAATCTGCATAATGAAGAGAAGAGTGACACATATATCTCATATTAGTGTAGTCTTAGCACTGTCTCTGTGGCTTAGTTTGACCTGCTCTTGTGTTCCTGTCTGTCAAACGAGTGGAACTCACAAGGCTATTTTCAACTCTTTATTACGTGCAGTCAGCCACACCATGTAGGCCTGTCCCTCTCCCATGTCCTTCTCACATGTCCCTCTCCCAGTCCTCCTCCTCCTTGTCCTCCTCCTCTTCCTCCTCCTCTTCTTCTTCCTCCTACTCCTTCTCATTTCCGTCCTCTCCTCCTCCTCTCCCTCCTACTCCTCTTCCTCCTACTCCTCTTCCTCCTCCATTTCAACTTTTTTCATCAAATCTCTGATCTGATTTGGAGCTGGCTCACCTGCTTATGAGAGCCACTGTCAGCACACACCATCATTAGCTATAATTGTACTTAACCTTTGAATTATTAAAAGTGAAGTGACATTTTTTTTTAATAAAATATAAACTCTGTAATTACTTTAAACAGGATAATAGAGGTTATTATACCAGTTTGTGCTATACCTGGTCCAAAGCATGTATTAAATAAAGGTTGAAGTAGTAGTATTGATTTATTCTAAATGAAATTCAAGTTGAATAAATTGCAAGCAAATGGGCATGTACAGCATACAGACAACACTTGTGTCTATGCAGTATGCAAAGCTAGTGATTCATATTATAATACAGTAGAACACTACTGTCAAAAATATTGAAAAATCAGATACTAATTGATACTAAACATAGTAATGAAACTGAATACCAGATATCAAAAGAATCAGTCTATTCCTTAGTATCAAAATCAAGGTTAAAATTTTAGTATCATGTCTCACTTGAGTACAGTAGAACAGAAGTTGCAACTACAAGATTTTAAATACCTATACCTATACAAAAATATGTCTTGCCCCAGTACAGATATATTGTATTGTAAATTTATTGTAAATAAATTTGCTGTGGAGTGTCTGCTGCTAATTATAAAGTGTTTTATTGTCAGAGAATTAGTAAATGCATGGTTAGCATGGTAGCTGTTGTGGCATTACTGGCATTACTGAGGAAAACTCCGCTCTAGTCTCTGAAAGGCTGGAATGCATAAGGTAAGAGAGAAATAACTTTGGACCACTGCAAACTGTTTAAAATGAACTAGTTTTGTTTTAGCTCTGTAAAAATCATGTCCTTTGAAATAACATTTCAGTTAGGTCAAAATTCTCCAGTTGTTTGTTTCAAACTTATATTAATGATCATCTCCAAAATTGAATGCAAATATACTGTACTGGCTAATCCCTTTCCAGAAATATGCAAATGGTTGGTTTCCTAATATCATAACTGAACTGTGATGGGAAATGTGAAATAAAAAGAGGATCATTTTGACAGTGCTGTTGCCAGTATACGCAGAGTGCAGCTCTTTTGTATCATAATTAGAGGTACACAGTATGCCTGGAGCTTCACACAACACACTGGAAATTCTGTATTCATGAGTTGTGGGGATGATTGATGAAGCAGGTGCATTTAAAGGGGGATAGTTCTCGGTTTTCACACTCTTAATTAACATTTAGAATCTGTTGTGAGCGCGAATTATGGTCCTGATACTCTAACAAAGCCTCAACCAAGATGATGATGATGAATATTCACAGATACAATGGCAATGCTGGAGGGAGGCATGTCTAAGGCTACTGTCTCTCCCCATGTTAGGACAGGTCATCCCAATGACACATGCACAGTATAGAGCTGCAAGCAATTCTTTTTAGATTAAAGACGTGCTGCCGATCAGTTGGTCGACCAAAAAGGGGGCTGTGGCAAAAGCTCTCAAAACTATTTTGTATCTCTGTGTATCCGACCCAAACTGCACTCACAAGACAACACCTGCAGGGAGAGATCATGCAAAAACATCTTTTTATGTGAAAAAAAAAAAGTACCCGGGAAAAATGTTTCAAAAGATAAATTCATTGTCACATAAAAAAAAAAAAAAAATAAAATAAATAAAATAAAAAAAATTTAAAAAATGTCTAGTTGACAGAATACAATTTTCTTTTGAATGGAATGGGCATAAGATAAAATGCAATTACATTACAAAAAAAGATGTATATATCCTAAAAAAATACTTCATACTTTAATAAGACCTAAGCATGAAGATTTAAACATTAAGACATGGAACAAGACAGCACATTGTTCTACTAAGACAGAGCTTCCATCAAACAAAATGTGCTGTACCTTTATTATGTAACCAATGTTTTTAGAGTAGTCCATAGGGAAGAATTGAATATAAAACATATGCTAATTGTATTCTACTTTGGGATTATAAAACAGAGACACAGCAGTTGTGTTTCCTTGTATTGTAATTGTGCTATGATGCAGTCAGGGTAGAGAATCTCTATGAATACCAATGGGTGCCACCTGGAGGAGCCTTCAGCACTGTGGACAGTTCCCACAGCCAGCAGAGCCTTTGGATCCAGTGCTATGAGTCTAGATGGTTTACTCACGAAGAGTACAATTGACTCCCGCACTCTGGATAGTTCACTAGCCACAATTAGAGCACTGTGGTTTTCCTGGAACCAGTAGGTGAGGACTTCAGCACCTCGGAGAGAGCATGTGGGGTCAAAATGCTTGAGGAGATTTAAACACCCCGGACAGCTTCCAGGGGAGTGGCTGTGTTAGTCCAAACTCAGACTTTGTTAACCCCAAAAAGAGGTCAACTTAGTGTTTTCAGTTTCATAGAGAGGCTGTGTCCCAATTCGAAGGCTGCAGCCTCCGAAGGCTGCAAAGGCCGGGTCCTCCGAAGGCTGTGAAGGCTGCAGCCCTCGAACTAACCTCCGCGGACTGCAAGGCCATTGCCGAAATGGGCCAGGTCCAGCCCACAGAGCTGCTCCCGTTGACCAGCAACCTAGACATGCTGCTAACGCTAATGCTAACTACACGCACCACGCAGGTTACACACACGGATCAATAACAAAGATTACGCACGGGTAATCAAACTGTCAAATTTTGTGACCAAGTTATTCTAATAATTCTCATCCTAATCTTGTGGCTAAAATGAAAACTTAGGTTTAACTTTTGCAAAACAAAACTATTAAATTTCTGGGATACATCTGAAATAAGCTAAATTACCTTAAAAGTTTCAAATACAGTAATGAGATATGCATTATTAATTATTATTATCATTATTAAGGATTTTTATATTGATCAGGGATTACATTTATACAGAGAATGCATTTAAGTAAGTTTATAAAGAAAGACATCTCTCCTTTGAGAAAAGATGGTTTATTAAACAATCAAAGGAACTTCTGGAAATACTTCATCATGATGTGAAAAGTCAAACACTGAACCCATTACACACACACAACACACAAAACAGCTGTATGTCAGTGTACTCTCAAATTGTGTTACCTTTTTGCTGAAGCAGGTGACAATCCAAAATGTACAAATTATTTTTGCAAAATATGATGAGTTGGATTACCACTACTTAATTGCAGTACAATAGTACATTCTTATAGTACATGTAATTAGTTACTATCAAAAAGAGACATCAAATAAGTGGCACATTTCACCATGATTCAAATGTCAGTATAGACTGAAAAACATTCAAATAAACTTATGAGCAAATTATATGTTTTCAGTTTTGTCTCACATACTAAAGCCACATTTATCATGGAACACTTCCTCAGTGATTAAGCTGTTTAGGTGCTCCTAGGCTAAGATGAAAAGAAATGCCCATTTTACTGTTTCACTTCTGCAGGAAATTACAGTCCCTGACAAAAGTCTTGTTGCGTATCCATTTTGTAGAAACAAAAGCTTATAACCTGGCTTTAAATTAATCGATTGGTTTTAGAAATGTCTCATATGAAAGCTAAAACCCTCCCAAATTATGCTCAATATACTAAAATAAATTTGCTTCACTGAAGAAAGATTGATCATTTAATGAACACAGAAAGGTCAGATTTTGGCAAGACAAAAGTCTTGTCGCCTACAAAAAACTGAACAAATAATTTACTTCAAATACAAAAATATGTTGCATAACGTCAGTGAATTAAGTAGTGGTGCTGTAAGATCCATATTTAATATCTTGTATGACTTCCATGAGCTTGAAGGACTGCATCCATGCGGGTCGACAATGATTCATACAATTTGTTGATGAAGTCATCAGGAATAGCAAAGAAAGCAGTCCTACATGCCTCCCAGAGTTCATCAAGATTCTTTGGTTTTGCCTTCCATGCTTCCTCTTTCATTCTACCCCAGACATGCTCAATGATGTTCATGTCTGGTGACTGGGCTGGCCAGTCCTGGAGCACCTTGATCTTCTTCGCCTTGAGGAACTTTGATGTAGAGATAGAAGTATGCGATGGAGCATCATCCTGCTGCAAAATTTGACCCCTTTTATGGTTGGGAATGTAAGAGGTAGCTAATACTTCTTGATATTTTAGGCTATTGATATTGCCTTCCACCCTGCAAATGTCTCGCACACCCCCATACTGGATGTAACCCCAGATCATGATTTTTCTGCCACCAAACTTAACTGTTTTCTGGGTGAATCTTGGATCCATGCGGGCTCCAGTAGGTCTCCTGCAATATTTGCGATGGCTGTGATGTAATTCAACCAAGGATTCATCTGTGAAATCCACCTTCTGCCACTTTTCCAGTGTCCATCCTTTTAGCAGGCTGTGGGCCTTGGCAAATGCCACACAGTTTTTTAATTGCCTTTTGTTTAGTGCTGGTTTCTGTGCACTGATTCGACCATGGAGGCCATTTCGAGACAGAATTCTACAAACTGTTCTGGTTGACACAGGGACTTGAGGTGACCAGGCCTGGTGGAGCTCTGCTGCAGTGGAAAAGGGGCTGGCCTTGGATTTTCGAATCAACAAACGGTCCTCCCGAGCAGTTGTCTTGTGGGGTCTGCCGGACCTGGGCTTGTCAAAACATCTCCAGTCTTTACAGATCTTTTTCTTATTCTTTGTACTTGACGCTGAGACACATTGAAGGTGTCAGCCACCTCAGCAGTGGATCTGGTCTTCAGCCTCTTGATAATTAACACTTTGGTCTCAGGGTGGATCTTAGGCATGTTGTCAGAGGTCAAGTTGATGTGAAGGTCTGGTGTGCTGGGGTTCTTTTTATACACATCCACTAATTGATTGATCAGTAACTGATCACAGGTGAGGCTGTAATCTAGGATTGGGTGCATCATATGACAAGGCGACAAGACTTTTGTCTTGCCAAAATCTGACCTTTCTGTGTTCATTAAATGATCAATCTTTCTTCAGTGAAGCAAATTTATTTTAGTATATTGAGCATAATTTGGGAGGGTTTTAGCTTTCATATGAGACATTTCTAAAACCAATCGATTAATTTAAAGTCAGGTTATAAGCTTTTGTTTCTACAAAACGGATAAGCGACAAGACTTTTGCCAGGGACTGTATGAGAAGGATGACTCTGAGTCAGGAATTAAACTTGGGGTTATTTCAACCTGCTTTGCGAAATAGGGCCAGTGTCTGTATTTGCCATTATTTCAGAACCTTGGAGCACTCCCCTACAATTGTACATGCTCTGGCACTGTGTGAAGATTACTTCAGCACTCTGGACAGCTCTTCCCCAAAAGCTGGAAACAGATTTAAGCACCCTGGACAGCTCCCTGTCAGTGACTCTGTGGGCAAACATGACTTCAGCACCAGTCTCCAGTTGTGCAGTTTCTGAAGTTACTATTATTTCAGAACCTTGGACCGCTGCCTTACAATTGTTTTATGAAAAGGGTAGAGGTTTTTCACAACCTGGACAGCTCTCTCCCTCAAGCATGTAGACAGCTCTCTCCCTAGAACATATAGGGTAAAAAAAAATCTGATGAAGACTTAAGCACCCTGGACACTGGACAGCTCCCTAACAATTGAAACCAGTGTCTGAAGTTGCCATTATTTGAGAACCTTGGAAAGCTCAATTGTTCATGCAGAATGTGTGGAAAGGTTTTCAGCACCATGAACAGTGCCCCACCGCTGATCAGGCATTATTTGCTTTTTTTGAAAAGGGTTTCAGTAACATGGACAGGTCTCTCACTACAGCTGTGCAGAAAGCTAAAACCCTCCCAAATTATGCTCAATATACTAAAATAAATTTGCTTCACTGAAGAAAGATTGATTATTTAATGAACACAGAAAGGTCAGATTTTGGCAAGACAAAAGTCTAGTCTTGCTGTGCAGACATACAGCAAGAGACCTTCAGTACTTTGGACAGCTCCTCACCACTGTCCATGCAGAATCTGGCATTGTATGGAGAGGAGAGGTCTTCAGCACCCTGGATAGCTCTCTGATTAGACCATTGGTGAATCCTTCCTCCAAAGAAAACTTTTCAGCACTCCTCTGGAGTCGGCTCCACTGAAGCAGAGCCAAGTGTCCTGCTCACAGCTCCTGGAGAGCATGTGGAACAGGGTCCAGATGGAGTGATGCACTGTGTCATGTGATCAAATCAAACGCCATAAAACCGAGAGTTTTAATAAACATCAATGCTTCTACAAAGAACAAAGAACTACAAACTTCTTTTTAAGTGTAAACATGCATTAAAACGTGAATAATAAAGGCTGAGTAAATAATTTGTTACTGAGTTATTTAGGCTGATAGTTAGCCTAAATAAATAAATACACAGGCTGAAACATTTTCGGATGATAATTTTATTTCCAGTCCCCTTCTTTAAGAGATTTTGTTGCAATTGTCCTTATTTGATTTCATCTGATAATAGTGTTAATAATGCAACAATGCCATTAAAATAGCTAAATATTTACTTAATTTTGCTAGTAACTTTACTTTTTTTTTTTTTTTTTTTTTTTTTTAAATGATCATTTACGGACAAAATAGAAAAAAAAAAAAAGTCTCATGAAGAACGGGAATTAGAATGACAAGCCTCACAACAGCAGAGACATGGGCCACCATTTTTCAGTAGAAGTCAGTTGGAACCATGCCCATGCTCATTCCTTATATGAAACGTGGTGACTAGCTAATTACTATGTCCATGTAAAGTTTAAAATGGAAATAGAGCAGACTCATATATTTGGCACACTTTTGGAGGGATCTGCAGCCCTGTGGACAGCTCTCCCACCATTGTCAATGCAGTACATGTATCCAGCGTTATAGCACCTACAGCTTTCAGTTAAACTTCAACACTCTGAACAGCTCCTTCTAAGTTCATCATAATTTCTCCAGCATTCTAAAGCTATACTGCCCTACAATGGAAAAAACAAAACAAAACAAAACAAAACAAAAAAAATAGCATCTTCTGTGACAGTTAAATTGAGAAAAAAAAGTTTGGATATTGTCCCTCTGTGTGTGTGTCAGAGGTGTGTATGTGTTACCATATGATGAGTTCATATTTATCAATCACAACAATTAACAATGATGCTGCCTTTGACCTCTGAATGTACAGTCACAGAACAGAATGTACAGTATGTCTGAATGTACAGTCAGAGTACAAAACATGAGGTGGTTTGTGAAAACATTTGGGGAAATCTTTTATCATCAAAAACATGGGGTATTTTAGATTGTCTGGTGAATAAGAAATTGTGAAAGTTTCAAGTCTGGATTTTGTCCCATTTCACAATTAGACATAAAACTGTATGCAGAATCTGTAAGTTGTATAAAACTCTCCAATGAAACAAGGGAACAGGACTGTATGTGCATTTGAGTTTGTCAGTTACAACATTCTGAGCTGCAGTTACTGCACTTTCCTTGTGAATCACTGAAGAATAGTTACTGCAAATTTAACATCAAGATTTCTCACTGCACCACAGCTGTCCTTTTACATAAACTGTAGGCAACTTCTGTGCTAGTTTTTCAATTCCTGCAACAATCCCTGAGCAAAGTGTTTCTTGGGCACTTTTTTTTTTTCTCTCAAAGTGTCAGGGTCCACTGCACAGTATTCCCTCTGCTCTTCTGTTCTGTGGATGTACACAGGACAGGTTTGACCTTGGTGGAGAGTGCAGAACTGTGGAGGCCTTTCAGTATTGTTGCATCCATTAGTCCATTAAAACACAAGCATCCCCACCTTCTCCACCGCAATATTCTTAAAGGGCCTGTACCAGATTTTAATTGATTCATATCAAAATAAATGCTCTTTACATCATGCATTGTGTGGTGGCAGTCGCTCATTTGGTGAAGTGCTTGTCCTCTCATCCTAAGGTTAGTTGTGTGATTCAAGCTCTCACAGATAAATACTGTTGTTGTGTTCTTGGGCAAGACACTTAACTCACCTTGCCACCAGTGTCTTTGTACACAGGTGTATGAATGTGGGTGTGAATGGGTGAGTAGTTCTTTGATGTAAAGTATTTTGTGCTTCTTAAAAGGTAGAAAAGCACTACATAAACAGTATGTATGTGAATAAGAACACATTGTTTCCTAGTATTTTTTTCTCCATAGTTCATAATTTTTGCATGTATTTCGATGCAGTTGAGATATACTATATAACAGTTTTGAGAGCTTTTATCACTCCCCCTTTTTAGTCGGCAGCACATACTACAGGCCTGAGTGTCAATCTACAGAGTCAGTATGAGACACATGTTTGGCAAGCACTAAAATCCTCCTAAACCCTCTCACAAATACCCAGCATGTGGTTACATTATGACGCCACATCAAATCTGACCCAGTAAACAAATAAAGTCTGATTAAGTTTGTGGTCTGCCCACAGACTGGAGCATAAATCCTCAGGCTTTTGTGAATGAGGTCAGAGAGGCTCACGCAGGTCAACATGATTTTCTCTGTGCCATAAATTGTGCCTGATGCTTTTTCACTCTGCTTGTGATGCCTGGAAAATGTTCAGTTTAGTGAAGCTTATAGCTCTAAGGTTCAGTTAAGGACACACACAAGAAAATTCAATAAAATATATTGAAAAAAATAATAATTTGATAGAAAATCATATAACATTTGTTTGACTGGCTATAGCTGGACAGTATTGTCACAGTTTTATACAGGCACAAAAATGTCATACATATCCTGCTCCTCCTCTTCCCTTTATTCCCCATGACTCCACCCTCTCAGCCTCACTCGCTCCCCTTTAGTCCTCCAGACCCCACCCCTCCACTCCCCTTACGTCTTCCAGACCACACCCTAATGCCCCCTTTAGTCCTCCAGACCCTGACACCCCCCCATCCCTCATGATTCCACACCCACTCATTGTCCCCTTTAGTCCTCCAAACCCCGACCCTCCTCACTCTTCCTTTAGTCCTCCTTATCCCCCTAACTCTCTCCATTCGTCCTCCAGACCCCACCCTTACTCTCCCATTTAGCCCTCCAGACCCCTTCCCACCTTCTCCCCCCTCAAACTCCCCTTTAGTCCTCCAGACCCCACACCTCCTTTTTCCCCTCACTCTCCCCTTCACTTCTCCAGGCTTTGCCCAGTTTAACATCTCATTTAGGTGGATTTTGTTCATGTCCTTAGCCCCACTTTAAACCTAATACTCCTCCTGTAATATGCGGACACATATGCATAGTACGTAACCACAGGTGTTGTTTTGTGGAGCACAGGGGCACACTAACATATGTATAGGCAATCTGAAAACACAACACCTGCAGCTCAGAGCCTCAACACAACCTCTGAAGTAATCACAGCCAATCAGGCGGCTCCAGCCACTGTAGCGCGTATGAATATGAATATATGTACTGACATGTTTACTGTACATTGCTGTGAACTCCAAGCTTACTTCTTCCATTTGTGGACTCGTGTTGTCACAATACTAAAATTCCAAATTCAGTACTAAGTAATAGATTCAACACCGATTCCAATACTACAATGATAAATAAAATAGAATGTGCTTTTCAAGTTTTGTATTACCAGGTGGCACCCCAGTAATCAGCAATCAGTGATCTGAAATCCAGTGTTTAGTCGACAACAGCAATTAGAGGCAATTAGTCACTTTTCAGGCAGAACCAAGGCAACATGACACAACAAACATGTGTTCTAACAAAGAATTCTGTGTTTTAGAAAGATTTACCAAAATACAGAGACAACAGTCAACTCCAAATGTCATCTGAACAACATCCAGTACAACAGAGGTGTAGTGAGGTATCCAAAGAATGATAATAACATCATTTTGTATTCTTTTATTTTTAGATGTTAAAAAAAAAGTAATACTAGTATATAATATAACGTAATATTGTGTGTATCATCTACAATACATAAATAATTAGGCAGCAAAAGCTTTCTACAATGTTATAACAATGTTCCCTCATCAATGATTACAATCTGTGGCCCTATTCTAACCTTACAGTTATCAGTATGATTCTGTCCAAAGCTCCGCCCATAAGCCTATATCACCAATGCTCCCACACGACAATTCTCCACAAATCTACAAAAATGGGATACAAAACAATACATTACAATTTGGCAAACCTTATGAGATGTGCAGTAGTTTCATTAGCAGAATGCATGCTGATTCTGTTGTGCGTTCTGAAGGGGGAGAGTGAGAGGAGCAAAGAGAAGGGAGACTCAGAGCATCAAAAAAGTTATAAATTAATATGCAAAATTAGCATTACAAAAATAGCATTTTCAAAACAATAAAAGGTAACATGGTGATCTAAATATGTTACGTGTTTTTTTTTTTTTTTTTTTTTTTTTTTTTTTTATTGACCTATGTTTTAAACCAAATCCAGGGGAGTGCTGGCAAGGAAATCAGAGCACCCCGAGGAAACCTACACAAGCATATTCCACACAGAAAGGCCCCCCCCCCCCCCCCCATAATCCAACCATGGACCTTCTTGTTGCTAGTGCCATTGTGTTGCCAAGTGCCAGTGAAGTGTAGCATAAAGTGATATTTATACATCATGTTTCATTTCACAATCTATCATGTTCTGTGCCATACTTGAACTAGAACTTGAACCAGCAGTATACTTGGATCAACCCGGGGATCTCAAAGCTGTGGCATGTGCTCCACAAAACCTCAGCACATGGTTTGCTTTACTCTGCCTTTGTGGCACACTTTGGCACACTTTGGCACACATGGGCACACTTATCTACACTTGCATAATGTGGTTCCCACTGAGAACTTGGATTAGTGAGAATGACATAATCTGTGGATTAACCACAGTACGGTGGCCTTCCTGTCTCACTCTGCACTGTGAGGGACCATTAGGGGGTGGCCCTGGACTGCTAGAATGTACTAAAAAAGTCACATTCCCAGGACAGAAATGCACCTTTATGTAGTTTTAGAATGATCTTGAGCTGCAGAACAAGTATAAGAGCACATAGACTATTATACACCCATGGACCACAATGGAACGAGAGAGTACACATATATAAGGCCACATGGTAATATCAAAGAAAATACTACCATTTAATGTTGATTCTATTGTCTAAATAAAGAGTGTTTTTAAAATTATCATGGTATCAGAATTGGTATTGAGTATCAAGTCTGTTCCTTAGAATTGAAACTACACTACACTATTCTCAATCTTCAACAGTACATAGTGGGTGGTGTATTCTTTTAGCCTAATGTGTAGAGATGGTACAAAATCTCCCGTCAAAACTGTCTCATCTGGTCCAACCCATGTGAGTTAAAACCATGTACGCATGCTCTGTAGTAGTTTGACATAGAATTCTGACCTGTCATCCAGCTCAAATGTAAACTGTGAACATTTTAGCGAGGTGTGATGTCAGATCATAGACTGTGATGATGCCATGCTCCCAGATGAGGAGCAAGAGTCCCACTTGATTATTGATAACAGGGTATTCTCATATCTCAGAAATATCTAAATTGACAAATATTGAACCTGATCATTTGTATTGGTGACTTGACCCTAGATCTATGAAGATAGGTTAGTGTCTTGATTATCAAATAAATATCACTCCGTTCACAAAAAAATGTTTTGGTCCAGAAACAAATATAATGACATTCACAAATATAACTCCCGAATTACAAATAAATGCAACAACATTCACAAAAGCATTTCTCGACTCAAAAGAAAATGTTTTGTGGATTTTTGAGACCTTCCTGACAGTGTTCGATGCACAAATGTTTTGTTTTTTTTCAATCACATCAGCTGAAGTTCGAGTGTATGATTTATGGTTGACAACACTGCGCCACTATTGCACATAGTAGTAGTGGCGGAAATGGCAGGGGAAGGTGGGTCATCAACTGTAAATATAACTTGTCTATCTCCTTGTAATTTAACTTGTTTAAAGTCCTTAATTCATGACTGAACTTAAAGTATTTGAAAGCATTTAGTTAACGTTTAGCAAATGTTAGTTGCCATTTGAGTTGGCAGACGAGCAAGTCTGGATAATGATTAGCAAGTCTGGCTAATGTTAGTCAATAGCATTCATTTAACTTTTAGCATGAGCTGTGCACATTTATGGTAAAACTTTATTACAATGGTACTACATTACTACGACATTACACAGAGTGTTTAGTAATCCATTATGACTTTGTCATTGCCATTCTGGTAACAACAAACTTATAACAGTAGCCGTGTCTTAAGGGGTTAAACAAAAGTAGTAACAGCTTTGAATAGCAATAGATGTATAGAAATATGAAGCAGCTGAAAACCCAGCTCACTGGCTAGTCTGCATTGCTAGTCAAAATGACAGGACCTGGATGATAATTTTCCCTTTTAATTTCAGTCACGAATAAAGGACTTTAAACAAGTTAAATTACGAGGAGAAACAAGTTATACTTACAGTTGATAAACCACCTTCCCCCGCCATTTTCCCCAGTCAACCTGAAAATGATCTGGAACCTATGTACCAAACTACTACTACTACTATGCCTAATAGTAATAGTTGTCAACCATAAACCATGCGCTCGAACTTCAGTTGATGTGATTGGCTGTTAAAAAAAACAAAAAAAAAAACAACAACAACATACATTTGTGCATTGAACGCTGTCAGGAAGGTCTCAAAAATACACTGAAAATTTACAAATAAATGCAGGGGTAGTCACAAATATGTGCGGTGGTTGGTTAATGTAGGTTCATTGGTTTGCAAATAAATGTAACTGCACTGACATTTGTGAATCGTCTAACATTTTCTTTTGAGGCGAGAAATGCTTTTGTAAATGTTGTAAGTCATGAATTATATTCATGAATGTCGTTATATTTGTTTCTGGACCAGGAAATGTATTTGTGAATGGCATAATATTTATTTGATAATAAAGACTCTAACCCATCTCCATATAGATCAGACACATCTGCATTTTATTAATAATTATTTTATTTGCACCCATCTGTGTTAACTATTATTGGCCTATAGACTTGCGATGTAATCTGAAACCCAGCAATACTAAATATATGGCATATATATAAGCATTAGGTAAAAAGCAGTGAGGCAGTCCTAAGTGTACTGTTCCACTGGATAAAGTGTTCAGGTCACAGTCACTGAAAAAGACTAGAAGTTTGGTAATGAGTCGGATGGATTAATTTCTCTGCTTTTGTTCTGCTCTCAAACAGCAGACTTTGATGTGAAGAGCGTTCGGTGCATCAGTGTGTAGCTCTGTGATTACCTCCTCTGTCTCACTATTTACCCCAACAGCACCAGAGGAGTGTGATTTACCCTAACAGCACCAGATTTACCCTAAAAACACCAGAGGAGTCACTATTTACCCCAACAGCACTAGATGAGTCACTATATACCCCAACAGCACCAGAGGATTCACTATTTACCCCAACAGCACTAGATGAGTCACTATTTACGCCAACAGCACCAGAGGAGTCACTATTTACCCCAACAGCACCAGAGGAGTCACTATTTACCCCAATAGCACTAGAGGAGACAAAGGATTCATATGGAAGTGGTCCTCTCCAGAGCTGGAGACCTGGGTGACATGGAGATAAAAAATCCAGTCGGATCTCATCCCTGAAATCCCTGTATATTACTGAAATGACTAAGATTTCTCAAAAAATGAGACAGATTTGAGCCATAAAACTTTGTCATCCAATAAAACAATTAAGCTGTTTTTGGCCTTAATTCAACTGACAAAATATGCAGTTACTGCACTTTTTTTTTTTTTTTTTGTAGGGCAGCATAGGAGACACCCCCCTTCAGAGTGCTCTCACAACACCATCAGTGTGAATCCTACTACTAAAACTACTGTACATCAAACCAGGTGTGTCAAACAAAGCAGTTGAAATGTATTGTTTTGTCTCATGTTTTTGTATATTTATTGAGAATTGTCATGTGGAAGCATGGGTGATGTAGGCTTGTAGGCGGAACATTGTACAAAATCTTAAAACTATCTATGAGGAGGGTTCAAATAGAGCCCAGGAGAGATCACTAGATAATGCAAAAAGGCATGGATGACATCTAAACCTCTTCAGACATCTTTTTGATAAGGGAACAAAGTTATATCATGGCATCAAAATAAAAAAGATCAGTTTTGCAAAATAGTTTTAAGGGTAGTGATGATTGATTTGATGTCAGGTACACCTATAGGTTTTGGTCAACAAAAGAAAAAAACAAACAAAAAAACAAAAACAAAAAAAAAGCCAAATACAACTCAAATTGAATTATGATCCACTTGTGAGTGTGACTTGAGCCTCCTGTGTAGACCATTTCCTTTCTCTTCAATCTGTCTGAGTGCCGCATTACATTGTCTTCCCAATTAGTCCATCTCTCTTCTCCTCCTTTGCTGAGAGCAGATACAGATTCAAATGCTGTTTACCCAGACATCACATCCCAGTTTGAACCCCTCACACACTGGAGTTAAAACACTTTCAGACATAGTGACAAAGCTGCTCTTGAGCTGTGTGTCTGCGCACATCACTCCTTCATATCAACCTTTAGTTCTCTATACTACGCAAAACTCCTGTTTCCCATAGCAGCATAGTCTCACTAAATATAGACGACAGCACACATCTGTTTCCATAGAGTTGGTTTTATTTTCAGGCCTGTTGTACAAAAAGGCCCTGACATTTGGTTTGTAGAGTTCTTTGTGCAAAGCTGTGAAGTGAAAACCATTTCAGGAGACTTCATCATGTTGCTCATTGAGAGAAGGCCAAGGGCTTGCAGCTGTCAACAAAGCAAAGGGTGGATACTTTGAGGATTTAAATATTAACATATTAAAATATGTTTAGTCGAGTCACTTTTTTGCTACATAATTCCATATATTGTGCTTCATATATTTGATGCCATCCTTTCATCAAACATTGATGAAGGGGTGTGTCTTTTGTCTGGTGGTGTATGTATTGTGATTAATCAATTCCAAGTGTTTTTATTGCTCATAAATATATTGCACACTTTGTAACTGTGAGCAGGGTCACATTTCCACAAATACAACCATTAACATGTAAATGGAGATATGTGATAGTAGACCCTCCTCTAGGCCAAATAAGAGTCAGGTTTATGGAGATGTAAGCCCACTCGCAGTATGGATGCATTTTGGATTTGCTTTTTTCAGTGCAATAAAAGTCATCCATAATGAAAAAAAAAATAAAATAAAATAAAAAAGAGATAAAGAAAATAATATGTTTTATGCTAAAAAGTCACATACTATGGCTTTAAAGCAGACTTCTAGTGCCTGTTCTTGTGCCTGCTATACAGTTATACAGTCTGTGAATCATTATGTTTTGTTTGCAATTATAACAATTGTCGAATCCTACATGTATCACTGATTGAGAAAATAACACTGGAGAACAAAGTAAGTACAGAGCAAAAAGGGAACTGATCAGCAAAATGGTGTCTTGAAAATAAGTGTTTAAAGAATCCTCAAACAAGCAGGAATCACTCCAAAAGCAACTCCTAGAGTGTAAATGGTTAGGGGAAATAACTAAAACATGATTTAAAGCTCTGATAAGTCCATTTTGCAGAATATGTCTGATTTAACTGTATATTTAGGCATAAAGTATATGTTTCAGTGGTAACAGATGAGTTCTATCTGCAGTAATGAAACTGCACAAATAGTAGCACAAAAAGTGTTGTGATGGAAATTCAAATGTTGGTTTCAGAATGTGTGACGGAGCTGAGGCTGTGAGAGGGTTTAAAGGAGTCCCAGGCGCATTGTCAAAACTTGAAAAGATCGCACAGAATCATCATTTGGGGAGGAAATGTAGAAGAACAATGACAAGAGCTGTCAATCACACCACGCTCTAGAGGCTACTGCACAGAGTTTTCATTCCAGCTCATGGTAACTCAAAAAATATGACACAAAACTGGCCTGTTTCATATCTGGATCAGGGTGTAGCAGTAGTGGATATGTGTGCTATGTACAAAGCTTAAACCCGGGGGGGGGATTGTCGTGTCATGGAAATTAATTTTTTTCAGTGGTAGTTTACCCACAGCTATTGCTATGTAATCAGGGAGTAGTAGTAATAGTAGTAGCAGCAGTAGTATATTGTAAAAGTATTGCTAGCAGTTGTAGTAGCAGTAGGACCACATTCATTTGGTCCTCTGGCTCTGCTCCTCTGCTCCTGTCATTTTGCTCCCGTCTGCTGCTCCTGTCTGCTGGTCGTAAGATGGGCCTGTGTTAGTCACACCCGGGTTGCACTCAGACTGAATGAATGAGAGGCACAGAGGAGCTATTGAAAGTTGAGTGAGTGTACTCCGCCTCTCCTCTTCTTTGCTTTCTTATTTATCTTCTCTCTCTCTCCTGTCTCTCTCCTCTCTGCTTTGTCCCTCTATCCCCCTCTATCTTATATTTTCTCCCTTACTCTCGCTGTACTTTTACTTTTACTCTCTCTAGAGATTAGTGCAGGGGATAGAATAGTGAGATTAGAGCAGATAAAAAGATCTGAGTGATAGCAAAAAAGGAGAAATTTAATTTATCAACTGGACAGAGTTTATTTGGTCGAATACGTTTCGCAGCTCATCCAAGCTGCTTCTTCAGTTCTGGTCAGATGCTGGCGGACACTGCTTTATATCTGCTTGAAGGGAGGAGCTTAATTACAATGACAATTACTCTGAGACAACACATATTTAAATACAGTTTCAGTTGGTCAGGTGAGTCTATTCAATATGGAGTTGTTTACAGTTTCTGTTAGTCATGTGAGTCTATTCAATATGGAGTGGGAGTGGGGGAGTTGTTAGCATATCCATTCAGGGCCATGATGGGTGTTTTCACACCTCTGGACATGTCCTGGCTAGTCCCATTGTTTTCCCAGTTTGTTTTGATTTAGGTTTGAGGATAGAGTTATAGATGGGAGACAAATGATGTCTGAGACCTCCATTTCTGTTCAAGGAAGGATTCTCTTTCTTGACAAAAATAGCTTCTTTAACTCCCCTCTCAAACCAGTTCTTTTCTCTGGCCAAGATCTGGACCTCGCTGTCCTCAAAGGAGTGGCCTGTGGCTTTTAGGTGGAGATGTACGGCAGATTGTGGCCCACCCTGGTTTTCCCGTCTGTGTTGATACATCCTTTTGTGAAGTGGCTGTTTTGTTTCTCCAATGTAGCGCTCACTGCAGTCTTCACTACACTGAATGGAGTAGACCACATTGCTTTGTTTGTGGCTCGGTGTTTTGTCCTTAGGATGGACCAGTTTTTGTCTTAAAGTGTTTGTGGGTTTGAAATAGACTGGGATTTCATGTTGTCTGAAGATCCTCTGTAGTTTTTCAGAAACGCCAGCCAGGTAAGGAATAGTTACACCCCTTCTCCTGGGCTCTGGTTCTCTGTTGTCCTGTTTCTTTGCTCTCTTCGTTTTATTGAAAGCCCATTTAGGATATCCACAAACGGAGAGGGCTTTCTCCACGTGTTGTTCTCCTTTCTCCTTTCCCTCTGCGCTTGTAGGAACCACTTGGGCCCTGTGTTGTAATGTCCGAATGACTCCCAGTTTGTGCTGAAGTGGGTGGTGTGAATCAAAAAGCAGATATGGGTCGGTGTGTGTGGGCTTCCTGAAGACCTCTACCTGGAGTCGCCGGTCTTCTCTTATCGTTACTGCACAATCTAAGAAGGCCAATGTGTTGTCCTTGGCATCTTCACACGTGAATTTGATGTTCGGATCTACAGAATTGATATGTGCAGTAAAAGGTTCCAAATCTTGAATTTTGATTTTTGAGAAATTATCATCAACAAAGCGATACCAGTGCGTGGGTGGAGTGCCTGGATATGAGGCCAGGGCACTCTGTTCAAATTGTTCCATGTATAAGTTTGCAATGATAGGGGAGACCGGTGAGCCCATTGCACAGCTGTGGATTTGCTTGTAGAAGTTTCCTCTGAACTGGAAATAGGTGGTACTTAAACAAATTTCCAGCAGTTGGCAGATTTGGTTGGGTGAAAGTTTTTGGTTCTCTCTTCTAGCTTGGTATCCTCCAGTAGTCTCCTCCTTGCTGCCTCCACCGCTACCGATGTAGGGATACAAGTGAAAAGAGAGGTCACATCAAAGGAAACCATAGTCTCATCCTGGTCAAACTGGAGATGCTTGATTTTGTTCACAAATTCGGCTGTGTTCTCAATGTGGTGCTCCGTGTTACCCACCAGCGGAGCCAAGATGGTTTTTAGGTGTTTGGCCACATTGTATGTGATGGAGTCTGTGCTGCATACAATGGGTCTGAGTGGTACTCCTTGTTTGTGGATCTTTGGGAGGCCATAGATGCCAGGGATGGAGTCACCAGGGTACAGTCTGTAATACAGCTGTCGATCAATGACTTCTTCCTTCTCCAACTTCTGCAAGCAATCAATGATCTTCTTTTTGTCCCGTTTTAGTAATTCGTAGGTTGTGGTGTCACTGAGTAGGCTGTTAACCTTAGCCTCATAATCAGCTGAGTTCAGGATCACAGTGCATCTCCCTTTGTCAGCTGGGAGGATGTTGATGCTGTGGTCCTTCTCCAGAGCAGCGATGGCCTTCCTTTCCTCCGGTGTTACATTGGAGGGTGGAGGTTTGGCATTGCTCAGTGCAGCTGTTAATTTCAGTCTAAGGTCTCCAGCTTCTGTCTCCGTGAGCTTGTTGTTCCTGATGACCGTTTCTGCTGCTGTGATGTAATCCACCGTGGGGATGCGGTTAGGAGTCACAGAAAAATTCAGTCCTTTGGAAAGTACTTCTTTCTCTGCCTGAGTGAGCACACGGTTGGAAAGATTTTTCACCCAGCGTTCTTTGTGCAATGCTTGGCTAGGTTTATCCTCCTTCCTTTTGTTACTCCGATCCTTGGGGTTAGTTTGATGGTGATTTTGGAGTTGTGTAAACTTTCTTATGTGCCGTTCTTTGGTTTTGTTGTGTTGTCTCAACTGTCCCGTGGCTATAAAGTCGTTAATCCTTTGAAACATTTCTTCTGGGACTAGCACCGTTAACCTGTTTAATAAATTGTCTCCAGTTTGACCGGGATGAGACTATGGTTTCCTTTGATGTGACCTCTCTTTTCACTTGTATCCCTACATCGGTAGCGGTGGAGGCAGCAAGGAGGAGACTACTGGAGGATACCAAGCTAGAAGAGAGAACCAAAAACTTTCACCCAACCAAATCTGCCAACTGCTGGAAATTTGTTTAAGTACCACCTATTTCCAGTTCAGAGGAAACTTCTACAAGCAAATCCACAGCTGTGCAATGGGCTCACCGGTCTCCCCTATCATTGCAAACTTATACATGGAACAATTTGAACAGAGTGCCCTGGCCTCATATCCAGGCACTCCACCCACGCACTGGTATCGCTTTGTTGATGATAATTTCTCAAAAATCAAAATTCAAGATTTGGAACCTTTTACTGCACATATCAATTCTGTAGATCCGAACATCAAATTCACGTGTGAAGATGCCAAGGACAACACATTGGCCTTCTTAGATTGTGCAGTAACGATAAGAGAAGACCGGCGACTCCAGGTAGAGGTCTTCAGGAAGCCCACACACACCGACCCATATCTGCTTTTTGATTCACACCACCCACTTCAGCACAAACTGGGAGTCATTCGGACATTACAACACAGGGCCCAAGTGGTTCCTACAAGCGCAGAGGGAAAGGAGAAAGGAGAACAACACGTGGAGAAAGCCCTCTCCGTTTGTGGATATCCTAAATGGGCTTTCAATAAAACGAAGAGAGCAAAGAAACAGGACAACAGAGAACCAGAGCCCAGGAGAAGGGGTGTAACTATTCCTTACCTGGCTGGCGTTTCTGAAAAACTACAGAGGATCTTCAGACAACATGAAATCCCAGTCTATTTCAAACCCACAAACACTTTAAGACAAAAACTGGTCCATCCTAAGGACAAAACACCGAGCCACAAACAAAGCAATGTGGTCTACTCCATTCAGTGTAGTGAAGACTGCAGTGAGCGCTACATTGGAGAAACAAAACAGCCACTTCACAAAAGGATGTATCAACACAGACGGGAAAACCAGGGTGGGCCGCAATCTGCCGTACATCTCCACCTAAAAGCCACAGGCCACTCCTTTGAGGACAGCGAGGTCCAGATCTTGGCCAGAGAAAAGAACTGGTTTGAGAGGGGAGTTAAAGAAGCTATTTTTGTCACGAAAGAGAATCCTTCCTTGAACAGAAATGGAGGTCTCAGACATCATTTGTCTCCCATCTATAACTCTATCCTCAAACCTAAATCAAAACAAACTGGGAAAACAATGGGACTAGCCAGGTCAGGTCCAGAGGTGTGAAAACACCCATCATGGCCCTGAATGGATATGCTAACTACTCCCCCACTCCCACTCCATATTGAATAGACTCACATGACTAACAGAAACTGTAAACAACTCCATATTGAATAGACTCACCTGACCAACTGAAACTGTATTTAAATATGTGTTGTCTCAGAGTAATTGTCATTGTAATTAAGCTCCTCCCTTCAAGCAGATATAAAGCAGTGTCCGCCAGCATCTGACCAGAACTGAAGAAGCAGCTTGGATGAGCTGTGAAACGTATTCGACCAAATAAACTCTGTCCAGTTGACAAATAAAATTTCTCCTTTTTTGCCATGGATTCTACCTGGACGACTGAGGGATTTTACATAGATCTGAGTGATAGAATAATAGAGGCAACACACACACGTTTTTGAACCCGCTATAAGGCCTTCTAGTATTCATTTAAAGTGCACTATGTAACTTTTCTGTGCAGGGGGCCTCTACCTGCTTGTGTCCATGGAGCTGTTATTGCATTACCAGGAATGTTCCACAGTATGGCATTAAACTTGCCAACGCTCACTCAGTCACTCACTCACTCACACAAAAACCACATTCATACCAGGCAGCGTGGGGATGTCTTGCCTCAGTGCACAAATGCACAACCCAGTGTCACCACCAGACCAAGTTACAGGTCAGATCTGTGGAGAGGTGACTGCAATCAGAGTATGAATGTGTGTTTTTCAAGGTATTTCTTTTCAATGAAACACTAGGAATTGAATATTGCAAGAACTGTTACATTGTACACCTAAATAAATATAAGTGCATTTGTTTTGGGTTACACTTTGCAGTTCATATATAGGATTGTAATTGGGTAGAAATGTTTTCATACTATTAAGAAAATACCAACAATGTTTACCAGTCCTTTACAGTCTTAACAGTATTTCTTACATTAGGGTTAATCATGTTACCATCAAATATGATGTAATTACTATAATAGCATTTTAATGACCATGCAATTCACATCATATAGTCCTGCTATGCTGTAAAGTAAAGTCTTCCACTCACCCAAGATGGTGACAGGTTCATCACAGAAACAGAAAACCATTCCATCCTTTTACAGTCTGTATACAAGTTCACATGATTTAACTGAGACTCAGTCAAGATTTAAATATCAGTGATCAGCTTGGATCTTTCTAACTGGGTCCACAATCCAAATTTGTTCTCTGCATTTGACCCATACTTCAGTGTTACTCAGTGTTAAATTGTCAAAAGCAGTGGGACCCATCTCCAAATCTTGAGCTAATCTTGGTCAGGACTTTAGCTGGAGGATTTGGCCTATTGTGCATGTTTTGGGTTGATGGGGGAAACTGAAGAGGCTGGAGAAAACCCACCCAGACACAGAGAGAACATGAAAACTGCACACAGAAGATGGAGTGAGCCAGGGATTAAACCCATCAACGTCTTGCTGTGAGGCGTGAGTGAAAACCACCAAAATAATTGTAATTATTCACTTATTTATTTATCCCTCCTGTTGTCCTCATATTCTGTATACACCCCTTGTCCTCGCAGGTCAAAATGACCCGTCTTCACTAAATCCCCAATATAAGCAGTTTAATTGAATTTTAAACACCAAATTTTATTTTGCTTGAATCACAAAATGTGTGAATACTTGAGTTTTCCCTTTTCACCTGCATTTCTATAGCTTTAGAAACAAAAGATATGTGCAAACAGGAATTTTGAATGCATTTTTATTCATCCCAATGAGTCAGATTCTTCAGATTTTTTTTTGATTTTTTTTTGCCAGCGAACAATGTAAGACAATATACAATCCAAAAAAACAATATAACTCATTCAACTAATTAGCACATGTAGGGCAGTATGCAAATGCACAGCTCTTCCAGATATATTTCTTACACCTACAGCACACAGTATGTGTTTTACAGTCCTTCTTTGGCAGGCAGAACTGACATCTCTTTCTCTTACTTGCCCCAGCTGGGGCAGTGGCTGTGGCAGCTGGATCCTCAGGTTGATCAGGAGTTCCTGCACTCTGTATAGCTTTGACAACAGCTGCAGAGGCTTCTGTGCGGAGGACATGCTTCCTTCTTTCAATGAGTGGAGTTACAAGATATGCCTTTCCTAGCTGCTCCAGGAACACCCTCCTCTTGTTCTGTTTACGAGGCATCCAGGTTGGGTTGATCTCACTCCAAATCACAAAGGCATTGTAAGAGGAAACATCAGTGATGTTGTGGAAGATGACCAGGGGCCAGCGGGCAGTGATCCTTCTGCAGCTGTATGTTCCAATCACCTTATCTAGGTTGTCCACACCTCCTTTGTTACAGTTGAGCATCAGCATACCGTTTTTTGAAAGGAAAGTCTCTCTTTCAGCTTCAGCGTTTTCTTCTTCTGAAGATAATTCATCATGCTCTGGGTTGTATTCCTCCCCATCTTCTTCTTCTGATACATCCTCCACTTCCTCCTCTGAATCAGAGTTGTCTTGCTGGACATCTGGAAAAATCAGCTCTAGAGCCTTTTGGACGTTATAACGCGCACTCATGTCTTCAGCACAGAGAGAATTCGAGGTAATGTCATCTGCAGCACCTTTATAACTTCTGGAAATCCACAGATCAAAGGCACTGTCCACGAGAAGGCCACCTGTCTTGTCTTGTTTAAGTCTGCTATTGATTGTTTACATCTGCTACTGATTGATCTGAGACAGAACTAAAACATTCTCACATTCTGTGGTGTGTAAATAACTCTGCTCTGTGACCGTGATTTTAATTGAATTTCACTGTTGGGTCATTTTGACCCGAAGACGACCTTTGTACCTTTTTTGTACAGCATGCATGATAATGTGAATAAAGGCAACAATTCACTTTTTTCTAAAGTTTGGGTCAATCTAGGAAAAGTCATAAAATTTCAAGTTCAAAAATTATCATTAAGGTGATTTTTTGGGGGGTTTTAAGACAGTGGCGGGTCATTTTGACCCGAGGACAACAGGAGGGTTATGCCATATTGCCCAGCCCTTGTTGTAAGGATGTGTTCTTTTCAGTAGGATGCACTTGAATGGCCCTGCCCATACACTCCTCTCCAATATATCTTCCTCTCCTCCTATCCTCCTCTTCCTCCTCTCCTTCTCTCCAGTGTCTCCTCCTCTCCAGTGTCTTCTCATCTCCTCCTCTCCAGTGTCTCCTTCTCTCCTCCTGTCCTCCTCTCCAGTGTCTCCATTGTAAGTGGGCCAAAGTCTGAGCTCGGGATATCCTTGGACCACATTTCCACAAATAACTCGGCAAACTCTGAAAATTCAGGGTCAGGAATCAGTCTCTGCTTGCACCACGGAGCTCTGTGGTCAGGTGTGTGGGGAGAGGGAGGGCATCCAGTATGTATCTCCCCCCCACCATCACCCCTTTCCTCTCCCAAACTCCCCTCCACTCTCACTCAAGCAGCAATGCCGGGCCCGCATCGCCACTTACACCCATTTTAGCTCATTTAGAACTGGGATGGAGAACCACGGAGGAGGAGGAGGAAGAGGAGGGGGTAGAGGAGGGAGATGTCTCAGCCAAATCTACACTCACGATTTCAGTAACATTCTGAAAAAGTGGTGACAGCTTCCTGATAGTGCTATAAAGCTGTGAGATGTTTAAGACTAATTCAATTGGCTGTACCTGACTTTTTATATGCTGTAGTCAAATTAGTCTTGCCTCAGTATATATTATATGTATATTGCAAAAGCAGCTCTTTGGACAAAATAAGATCATTATGCACTATCTGCTATTTATAAAGCATTTTTATTCAGAACAAACCTGAAAGTAACATTGGTGCATAGTTAGCATGATAGTTGTTGTTAGCAGTGGCAAGACACTGTCTTTAAAGTACCATCATTACTAATGGTAATGGTAAAGTAGATGCAGTACATACAACACATTTCTTTCTCTTAATTTGAATGACTTCCTCCTGTCTGCTGCTCATGTCTGCTGCTCCTGTTTGCTCCTCTGGCTCTGCTTATTTTTTATTTCATTTATTTATTTTATTTTATCCTCCGGAGCTAGTCTCCATGTCCGGAGATCCGGTCATCGAGGCCCGGACTGCCGCCCAAAATCTCCCTGCACCGGCCCCCTATGAATCCTCCTGTGGTTGGTGGGTCTACAAGAGGGCAGCCCCCAAGTCGCTCCTTCTGCTGTGCCTCCTGGAGAAGGCCCCGGGGAAGACCCAGGACACACTGGATAGACTGTGCCTCTCGGCTGGCCTGGGAACACCTTGGGGTCCCCCTGGAGGTGCTAGGGGAGGTATCCGGGGTGAAGGAGGTCTGGGAGTCCCTGCTTGGACTGTTGCCCCCACGACCTGGCCCCGGATAAGAAGAAGAAGAAAAGAAGAAGAAGAATATGGATGGATTTTATTTTATTGTTTTCATTTCATTGGGTACATAAGCATTTTGTTACCACTATAATAACTACACTGTAAAAGTGGCCTGTGATCATCTGTGCACAGGGGGCAGCAAACACCTAAACTGGAAAAATAATCATTCCAGAAGTGCAACAGCAAAGAGACAGTGCAGCACATTCACACTCCCTGACCTCAAGTAGAGACCCTGTACACTGGACAGAGTCATACAGCTTACTGTAAGATGAGTCCGAATAGGATGATGTTGGCAGAAAGCTCCACAAAGTCCATTTTGCATAATACCCTATATTATTATTATTATTATTATTATTATTATTATTATTATTATTATTATTATTATTATTATTATTATTTGCAAGTAATGAATTGGATCAACAACATTTTAATTGATTTAAAAAAAAAATGGTTTTACATCATTGCATTTGTGCTGTTGACTGTACCATGTTTTGCTTGTGTTTTGCTGTGGTGTGGATATTATTCAATAAATAATATCCACACCACAGTGACCACTGGCCAATGGCTGCTGGAGCAAAGTCGCTATTTTTACTGTTGGCTGGTACAGTCCACAGACCCCTGGTGAGACCAGGTGGTACAGCTCTGGCTCAAATATGTGCTCATGGAAGGTATGCAATCATATCATGTTGACATACATTGTTCCCATTGTTCCATTCACTGTTTCAAAATAAACAAATTAAAGACTAATTAAATTAATTAAACTAAAGAATTTTAACCAGGTATAATGGAAGCTAAATAAATCATCGCTATGGTAATGTGAGTAGATGGAGTGGTCGATAACAATAAGAAATGTGTTTAGATGGGAATTATTATTCTCCCAACACTTAAAGTGTCTCTGTTTTTTTAATAATTTTGAGTTCATTCTTTAGTTTAATGTCTGTTGTAAATATAAATGATAGTTTTACACCAATCAAGCAGCTTTTTTGAAGAAAAGTTGAAAAATATGTTGAAAATTACATTAGTTGTGCTTGACTGAATTTGAATGTTAAGTACAGTTAAAAGTTAACATTTTGTCTCCTTTACACATCAGTTCAACAAAATAAAGGGGTTTTCAATATTTCATTTGTCAAATAGTTTTTATTGTGCTCATCGGAGGAGCTTTGGCACTGCGTACTTCATGGTTGCTAGGTTACTGTTGTGGAATTCCCTAGTGTGGGGGAAGTGGGAAATTATAATCCTAAAAATAGATTTAGAATTGTAATCCAAACTGGTTAAAATTTATAACATTTTCAGCAAAATCTTAAAGCCACTGTACCTGATTTTTCAAACTTAAAAATGTGAAGAAAAAAAAAAAAAAAACATTTTGCAATGGTCTATAGTCCTTCCTCACATCTGTTGCAGGACTACAGATAAAAAAATAACCCTAATTCTGACTGTAATTAGATGCAGTGCACAGTCGATGTGTGTGTTTGCGTGTGCTCTGGAATGCTACAGATTTTTTACAGCAATGCAATAAGCACCAAATATGACAAAAGACTTTCTAGAGGGAATGTCCTGTCTCATTACTGACAAAAACACCAGAGCAGAGAGAGAGAGAGGCTGAGGAGAGTCTCCAAACTTCACCTGGCTCCCCCAGATGGCTGCTGTGATGCTTCAGGACACAGAGGACACCTAAGAGGGACACTTTTGTGTCCCTCTTAGGTGCTCTCCACACACAATCTAGTGACTCTTACTGTTGCTCAGCACTGAGACTTTTGTTTGTACATTTCTATCGTTACTGTATTTTACTGCTCTATGTGCTTCAATTGACCCCCGGGGACAAATACAGAGATTTAAATTGAGCAATTAACATTCACTGTGTTTTAATTAAATGAGTAGTCCAACTTGTCATTGCCACTTTAACCCACTACACCACAGTTGAAAAGTCTATGTGATGTACCCTGTGGTCTTCCCCAGGCCTGAACAGACACAAGATATGTGTTTTATTTCTGAAACAGCATTTCAAAAACAGCCCGAGTGGAAATAGCAGGCGGCCCTCTGCTTCCTCTGCTGTGGAGCTTCTTGGCTGATGGAAGCACACAGCGAGATGGCGGGTTTGATGTCAGCGTTTTGTGTGGACGTTTGTTGTCATGGTGATGGCACTGCTTTCGGGAGATGAAACACTTTTAGATGTGAAAAATCATGTTTGCTGTTTCAAATGTCTGTATTCTATTAGCGCGTTAACACAGGATCTGACTCTTCAAATTTGACCTAAAAATGTATTCCCCCCACCGTCTCCTACAGTCTCTCCTATCTAACTATCCTCTCTCTTTCTCTCTCTCTCACTCTCTCTCTTTCTGTCTCCCCCCCACCCCCCCACCCACACAACTCCACACCAGTTGTGGCACACAACTGGTGTGGAGTTGTGTGCCACTGTGCTATGCCGCGGTGTGCCGAGGTGTGCCGAGGTGTGCCATGGAGCCACAAGATGTTTTACAGCTCATAAATCCTGAATATTTGGACAGTTAGCCACCAAGCTCTTCCTGCGGGGGGAGGCAGCAGATTTGTGTATTGTGTGAGCTCGTGCTGGGAGCTCCAGGCATGATGAATGGTCCCTCCAGAACAACCCGAGCATGTATACATCAAAGGGCCCTCTCTCTGTATCTCTCTCTATCTCCCCCCCTTCCTCTCTCTCTGCCCCCCTCCTATCTCCGCCCACCCCCCTCTCTCTCTCTCTCTTTCTCTTCTGATGTCATATAGGAAGTACAGGGTGAAGAGGGAGAAGACTCAGTATCATCTGGCATGTGCCCTTGATGTTGGTGGGTATGAGCTGTTATACGGGGTGATTGGCGTGTACCCGTGGTGGTGGTGGGTATGAGCTGTTGGACAAGGTGATTGGCACCCTGTGAATTCCTGATGGATGGACTTTAGCGGGCTTTAGAAGGCTCTTCACTCTGAGCACACAAGTGGATCAAACAGTGTGTGATGTGACTGATGTAGAGCTAACCAGCCATGCTCTCTCATCCTGCTATCACTCTTAATGGACACGCTCAGACACAGGAGCCTGGTGCTAACCATGCTGTCTGAAGGTGATACAGACCAATAAGTCACTAGGCAAAGGATTGTCTATAGTTCAGGACAAGTGTGAAATATTACAGTAACGTTAAACCTATACCTAACCACCGCCTGATGCATATACCCACATGGTACTGTGTTGGAATATTTCTCTCTCTCTCTCTCTCTCTCTCTCTCTCTCTCTCTCTCTATCTATCTATCTATCTATCTATCTATCTATCTATCTATCTATCTATCTATCTATCTATCTATCTATCTATCTATCTATCTATCTATCTATATATATATATATATATATATATATATATATATATATATATATATATATATATATATATATATATAGCTGGTTAGCTCAACTGGTAAGTCACTTGACTTTCACACGGGGGGACCCGGGTTCAAATCCCCCCCCCCGAGTGGCAATGAGCAACCAGTGGGTCCTTGGGCAAGACCCTTCACGGTACTGCCTACCTCATACAATGATGGGAGATAATAACAGTTACTCAGACGTCGCCCAGCCAAACATGAGCACAGCACAGAAGGGCATCGGCAGACCAACCTGTGCACTGCCTGGATTGATTACAAGAAAGCCTATGACTGAATGCCACACACATGGATCACTGAGTGCTTGGAGTTGTACAATATCAATCGGACTCTAAGGGCGTTCATCTCAATGCGGTTGTGGAAAACCATCCTTGAAGCCAATGGCAAGTCAATTGCACAAGTGGCCATCAAATGTGGCATATACCAAGGAGATGCACTGTCCCCACTGCTGTTCTGCATAGGTCTGAACCCCCTCAGCCAAATCATTGACCGCACTGGCTATGGATACCGACTCAGAAACGGGGCCACCATCAGCCACCTCCTCTACATGGATGACATCAAGCTGTACGCTAAGAGTGAGCGGGACGTCGACTCACTGATCCACACCACCAGGATCTACAGCACAGACATTGGAATGTCATTCGGGCTCGAGAAATGTAGTAGGGAAGGTAGTCCACACAGAGGGGGTCTCACTCCCAGAGGAAGAGGCAACAAGGAAAGCGGCTATGGCCAAATACCTGCAACGAGTAAGGCAAGTCCTAAGAAGCCAGCTCAATGGCAAGAATAAGGCACAGGCAATAAACAGCTACGCCCTGCCAGTGATCAGATACCCTGCAGGAATCATAAGCTGGCCAAAGGAGGAGATACAGACCACAGATGTTAAGACACGAAAGCTCCTGACCATGCATGGAAGGTTCCATCCCAAATCCAGCACCCTGAGACTGTATGAGAGCCGGAAGGAAGGAGGCCGAGGACTAGTGAGTGTGGGAACCACTGTCCAGGATGAAACAGTCAAAATCCATAAGTACATCAAGGATAAGGCCCAAACAGATGATGTGCTCAGGGAATGCCTCAGATAGTGGAGGTCAGAGGAAAAGGTGCTGGAGGGACCATCATGGCAGGACAAGCCCCTACATGGGGCATACCACCGAAACATAACTGAAGTGGCTGATATCAAGAAATCCTACCAATGGCTGGAGAGGGCTGGTCTGAAGGACAGCACAGAGGCCCTCATCCTGGCTGCACAGGAGCAGGCCTTGAGCACCCGAGCAATAGAGGCCCAGATCTACCACACCAGACAAGACCCAAGGTGTAGGCTGTGCAAAGAGGCTGGCAGGGAAAGCATACATGGAGCGACACAACCAAATGGCGGGCATAGTGTACAGAAACATCTGTGCAGAGTACGGGCTGGAGACCCCAAGGTCAAGGTGGGGAACTCCCCCAAAGGTTGTGGAGAATGAGCGTGCCAAGGTACTGTGGGACTTCCAGATACAGACTGACAGAATGGTGATGGCAAACCAACCAGACATAGTGGTGGTGGACAAGCAACAGAACAAAGCCGTGGTGGTGGACATTGCAATACCAAGCGGTGATAATATCCAGAAAAAGGAACATGAGAAACTAGAGAAATACCAGGGGCTCAAGGAAGAGCTGGAGAAGGCCTGGAAGGTGAAGGCATCAGTGGTGCCCGTGGTAATCGGAGCACTCGGGGCTGTAACCCCCAAACTGGAAGAGTGGCTAAAGCAGATACCCGGAAAAACATCAGACATCTCAGTCCAGAAAAGCGCAGTACTAGGAACAGCAAAAATACTGCGCAGAACTCTCAAGCTCCCAGGACTCTGGTAGAGGGCCCGAGCTGATGAGGGTGAGAGAGACCAACCACCGTGGAAGGTGAAGAAACACATAAAAAAAAAAAATATATATATATATATATATATATATATATATATATATATATATATATATATATATATATATATATATATGTATATAATTATAATTATAATTTAATTATAATTATTATTATAATTATTATTGGTAAGCTACTACAATAGTAGCTTACCACCACTGGGTATGGAATGAATGAATAATGCACAAATTGTAAAGTGACTTTGAGCATCTGAAAAAGCTATATATAAGACAAATAGAGAGAGATAGAGAGATAGAGAAAGAGAGAGAGAGAGAGATACTTTATTGATCCCAAAGGAATCAATTCAAGTTTGCCTTTGTATCTCAGTCAAAGGTCTCAGTGTAGTTTAACAGGAGGACTGGTCAGGTAGGGTCTACAGATTTGTGTCAGGGCAGTCTGAGGAGAGGAACTGTCCAATGTTCAGGTGGAGCCAGTTGAACACAACAGGAAAGCCTCTTCTAAGTCTCAGTCTTTCTCTGCTCTGTTGTTGGTGAAGAAATGGGTTATTCCTTTGTAGTATTTCCTCAGGAAGGTCTCAGAGGACTTTCTCTACAAAGTCTTCTGTCACGTTTTCTACCACATTTGGTGTCAAAGACTGCGGCATCTCAGAGGTCTATAGCTAGTTTCTTAGCTTGCACGGTCTCCATGGATACAGGAGAAAAAGAAAAAAAAAACAACTTATTTCACTTTGGTTAAAATCCCATGATACATGTTAAAAACTGAGGCCAAAAAACAAAAATTTTCAAAAACTGCTCAGTGTGTGAGCCAAAAACAGCCAACCACTCAATTGCAATGAGATTAAATATATACATACTAGTAATGCTGATCAACAGTGTCTTAGAGCAGTGGTTCTCAACCTGGGGTCCGGGCCCCCCCAAGGGGGGCGCTAGAGATCGCAGGGGGTCCGCCCAATTTCGTCTGTGTTGAGGTTGTGACTTTACCAAAATTATATTTGTGCACATTAAAATTATAGAATCCCAACAACACACCCAATAGCCTAATCAAAATTCGGTGTAATTCAAATTAAAACATATTTTTGGTCCACATTTAAATTCATTAAGGTATTTATTACCTCTGACCTGAACTTGCGCAGGCAATCCTCAGGTCAGCTAACGGGCAGGTAATTCAGCCTAGGTAATTTATAGTTAAATGTCCTTGCAGTTATTTCTGACACACAGAAGAAAAGAAAGCCATATAGATACTGATATATCTTAACAATGAGTCATTATTTTTCTGTTGTAATGGGGTAAACCTATTCTGTTTGGCTGTCAAAAATTAAACTGTGTGTGTGTGTTAGATACACTTGATAACATTTAAGGAAGAATTTTTGCAAATAAAAGTTTGTAGTTAATCACTTTCTTCTTTTAGTGCGTATATGCAGGTAGGATTTGGGGTTGGGGGGCCTGGCTTGTCTTGGACACAGGCAAGGGGGGCTTCAAGAAAAAAGGTTGAGAACCACTGTCTTAGAGCATAATGTTGTTGTGTCCTAAAACCACACACTCACTATCTTGCCTAGAATGAATGGGGTGCAGGAGTGTTTGGAAGTTGCCGGAGTGGCTGATTGTACTGATTGGCAGCCTCACTTTTGCCAGTCTACCCAAGGGCAACTGTAGCTGCAAACATACTGTATCTTAGCACTGCTGCGAGTGGAGAGAATGAACAATGCCATGTCAAGCGTTTTGGCTGTTCAGAAAAGTCTATATAGATCAAATGCATTATTCTTATTTTTAGTGTCCCATGGCAACCTTTCATTGCTTTGCTGATATGGCACAACACAGTCCATGATTCCTTGTTACTGAGATCTGCACTATGCCATTTGAACCAATAGCACACACTGTGGACGTGATGGATCAGACAATAGTGTGGAGTGTGTTTGCTTCAGAGGCTTTTCAAACACTTGCTCATAGATAACTGTAATGTAAACAATCATCTCCATGCTACATTTCTATGGCAATGCTCCAGGGTCAAAAAAGACAATACAAGTGAAAAGAAAAAGCCTATTACGAGCTTCATAGAAGACGAGATGGGCCATTGAGTAAACAAAACTATTACAACCAAGGATGTAATGTTTGGTAATTACCACAGGCCACAGTGACATATTGTACTACATCTCCGCACAATGCAGTCATATGTGTGTGTACATGGAGGTCCATCCTCTCGGGGGAGGGAGCAGATTACAGTATATGAGCGGGCTTCATACATGCACTTAACCCTGTATGTTTGTGTTATCATGACATCTGCTACCGAGAGGCGTAGAGAAGAGCTACATTTACACCAGTTTTGAAGGAAAAATACATTACATACTTTATGTGTGTAGAATCCCTCAGTCGTCCAGGTAGAAGGAAGAAAAGGAGAAATTTAATTTGTCAACTGGACAGAGTTTATTTGGTTGAATACGTTTCGCAGCTCATCCAAGCTGCTTCTTCAGTTCTGGTCAGATGCTGGCAGACACTGCTTTATATCTGCTAAAGGGAGGAGCTAATTACAATGAAATTACTCTGAGACAACACATATTTGTTTACAGTTTCTGTTAGTTAGGTGGGTCTATTCAATATGGAGTGTTTACAGTTTCTGTTGGTTAGGTGGGTCTATTCAATATGGAGTGATTACAGTTTCTGTTGGTTAGGTGGGTCTATTCAATATGGAGTGGGAATGGGGGTGTAGTTAGCATAACCATTCAGGGCCATGATGGGTGTTTTCACACATCTGGACATGTCCTGGCTAGTCCCGTTGTTTTCTCTGTTTGTTTTGATTTAGGGTTGAGGATTGAGTTATAGACGGGAGACAAATGATGTCTGAGACCTCCATTTCTGTTTAAGGAAGGATTCTCTTTCTTGACAAAAATAGCCTCTTTAACTCCCCTCTCAAACCAGTTCTTTTCTCTGGCCAAGATCTAGACCTATTACAGCACAGTAATAGCATGATAATGGTTATTAATAATAATGTACATTGACAATGACAGTTTGCATGAATAATCACCATGCAATACCATAATAACACTTTAGTTACACAGCACTGAAAAAAACAACACAATATTAATCTAAAATGACTTAATAAAAGAAACAAGTCCACTAACTTTCGAGTGGGTGCTGACGTCACCGTAAACGTCATCACAACAAAGCGCTGTGTCGTTATCAGTCCCTTGTATGGACAGCTGCAAATAACATTAGCAAGTAGCTGATTTTAAAATAATGTGTCAAAATGCCTTGTGTGACACTGCAGAATCCCACATGTATCACTGATTAAGAAATTAAATTGGAGAAGAAAGTGCATCACAGTGGGCGTGTACCATGTTGGTGAAAATGGGGGTAGATTGGAGCAATGACATCTTAAATACAGGAGGACAAAGATTACTTAAATATGCATGAAGCACTCTAAATACAACTTCAGGGTCAATAAGAAGGAAACAACTATAACATGGTTAAAAGCTCTGTAGAATAGGTCTGCTTCAAGATTCATTCGTTTGGGCCTTTCATTGTGGCGTTTGAATGTTCTCACTGTGTCTGGGTGGGTTTTCTCTGCGCACTCCAGTTACCCCTATCAACCCAAAACATGCACCATAGGTAGGTAAAAATCTTTCGGCTAAGGTAGTCCTGGCAAGCCTAGCAATGAGATCATGGAGATGGGTCCCCGGGTGCCCCACATGCTGCCCACTGCTCCTGAAAGTATGGGTGAAATGCAGAGGACAATTTCCCTACGGGGACAATAAAGTATTACAAAAAAAAAAAAAAAAAAAAAACCTGATGGAAATGAGCTTCTTGCCTATAATCTGGCAGATTTACATTGTTACACGTGTGTATTAGGGTGCACTGTCCCTATCAATCAGATAAAATTAGATTAGATTTTTTTTTTAATTTTTTTTTTTTTTGACATACTGTTATAGCCAAAGCATTTTCATGTAATCAAGCAGGAGAAGGCCCTGGTCTAGGCCAAATAAGTGTCAGAGTTGTGGAGATAAAACTCAAGTAAGGCCGCATGTTTTTTTTTTGTTTTTGTTTTTTTTTTCAGTGCAATCTATTTTAGTAGTATTTTTTGGCTAAAAAGTAAAACATTTACTCTTGTGAACTTTTAGCATGCCTCCTCTAAAACATACCCAAAGTTGTAAAGTTGTGTTTTATTTTATTTGCATATGTTTGAGTAGCCCTTTATTATTAGTTTGTCTTCATCTCCAAAGCTCAAAATGCTCTCTTTCACCTTGTGATGTCATGCGGTGGTAGTTAATAGCTCCCCTTTTATTTCAGTGGAGCTTGGCAATTACAGGGCTAAAATCATCATTATCATTCTAGTGAAGGTGTGTGGAGTTTAAAAATACAGTGGAGTACATCTTGACATCACACAGTGGAAGAGGCTTTTTTCTATTTGAGAAAAGAAATATGCAGGGTTTGTGTGTTAAACATCGTGAGTGAAACGAAACACAACTCCAAGTATGTTTGTTATGAGGAAACAACATTATAACCTTTATCAGATAACCTAATATAGGCCCTTTAAATATAGTTTTGGACACACTACCACACAGACATTAGCATTAGTGATGGCTGTGTAGTACAAGGCCACTTTAGCACAGAGCCAGGGGAGCACCTAAGTGACTGTGATGGATGGGCTCCCGACACCACTGTGCCATCGTTGGGATCTCAATTACACCCAAGACAGAGCATATTTACACATGGGCTTCCAATGGGAGAAGCGCCTGGTATTTTTAGCAAGCGGGAGGTGCAATGCATTACGATGATTGCAATGTGCAGGGAAAAAAAAAAAAAAAAAAAAAAACATAACTGAAGTGGCTGATATTAAGAAATCCTACCAATGGCTGGAGAGGGCTGGTCTGAATGACAGCACAGAGGCCCTCATCCTGGCTGCCCAGGAGCAGGCCTTGTGCACCCGAGCAATAGAGGCCCAGATCTACCACACCAGACAAGACCCAAGGTGTAGGCTGTGCAAAGAGGCTCCTGAGACAGTCCAGCACGTAACTGCAGGGTGTAAGATGCTGGCAGGGAAAGCATATATAGAGCGATACAACCAAGTGGCGGGCATAGTGTACAGAAACATCTGTGCAGAGTACGGGCTGGAGACCCCACGGTCAAGGTGGAAAACACCTCTGAAGGTTACGGAGAATGACCAAGCCAAGATCCTGTGGGACTTCCAGATACAGACTGACAGAATGGTGATGGCGAACCAACCAGACATAGTGGTGGTGGACATTGCAATACCAAGCGATGGTAATATTAGGAAAAAGGAACACGAGAAACTAGAGAAATTCCAGGGGCTCAAGGAAAAGCTGAAGAAGGCCTGGAAGGTGAAGGCATCAGTGGTGCCCGTGGTGATCGGAGCACTCGGGGCTGTAACCCCCAAACTGAAGGAGTGGCTCAAGCATATACCCGGAAAAACATCAGACATCTCAGTCCAGAAAAGTGCAGTACTAGGAACAGCAAAGATACTGCGTAGAACTCCCAAGCTCCCAGCTGGATGAGGGTGGGGTGAGGGAGACCAACCACCGTGGTAGGTGAGGAACACATTATATATATATATATATATATATATATATATATATATATACACACACACACACACACACACACACACACACACACACACACACACACATATATATATATATATATATATATATATATATATATATATATACACACACACATATAAAGAGAGAGAGAGAGAGATTAAATATTCATGGAACTTTACTTTAGACAGTGAGGAGGGCGGTAGCACAGACTCAAAGCACAGACTGTTTCAATATGAACTCTGGGCTAACATTTGGAGAGCTGCAGACACCACGCTGTGCAGTCCAGAAGTTGTGCATCACTGGCAATATGGGACCATCTTTTTTTCTTTTCTTTTTTTTACCAATATCTAAAAGCGCTGTACCTGATTTTACTGTCTTCAAATGTGAAAAACAGAACAAGTTCATTTTAAACGTTTTGCTGTGATGTCCAAAGTTATTCCTCACTTAGCATAGGCATTCCAAGCATTTTAATTTTTCACTGCAATGTGTGTGTTAGAAGTGCTTTTCTCATTACATTACACTAATGCTAACAACTAGCATGTTAATGTGCAATTCTGATACTGATTATCATACAATAAAATGCTTTATAATTACAGGCAGACAATACACAGATGACATATTTTGAGCTCAAGAGCTGCTTATACAATATATGTGTACTGGGGCAATACAAATGTTGCCTTTTTTCATTACACTACCATCACCATGTGGGAATTGTTTTGAAGAGTGGAGAGTGAATTACATCTTCTATATTGCTCAACAGAAATCAATTCAACATGGCCAAAATCACAGGGCTGCTCATTTTTCATCTGAACTAGTTGATGTTTGCAAGAATAATTGTAATCATATAAGATGAACTGTTAAAAGTCCTACATTACACAAAACTGACTCTTGTGAGCTTTTAGCCATGTCATAATGCTGTTGCCTCATCAAAACCATACCTGGAGTTGTGTTTTGTTCCATTCACTTCATGTTTGAGTAAACCTTATTAGTCTGTTTACATCTCCGAAGCTCAAAATGCTCTATTCCACCTTGTGATATCAGGCAGTGGAAGTTTTCACATAAACCTTTTACCTTTTTTCAGCCAACCATTCCAAGGCTGAAATTATCCAAATGATTCTAGTGAAGGCATATGGAGTGTTTTCAGTTTGAGAGAAGAACTCAGCCTAAATAATCAGTATTTAAGTTGTGTGTAGAATCCCTCAGTCGTCCAGGCAGAATCCATGGCAAAAGGAGAAATTTAATTTGTCAACTGTACAGAGTTTATTTGGTCGAATACGTTTCGCAGCTCATCCAAGCTGCTTCTTCAGTTCTGGTCAGATGCTGGTGGACACTGCTTTATATCTGCCTGAAGGGAGGAGCTAATTACAATGAAATTACTCTGAGACAACACATATTTGTTTACAGTTTCTGTTAGTTAGGAGGGTCTATTCAATATGGACTGGGAGTGGGGGTGTAGTTAGCATAACCATTCAGGGCCATAATGGGTGTTTTCACACATCTGGACATGTCCTGGCTAGTCCTGTTGTTTTCTCTGTTTGTTTTGATTTAGGTTTGAGGATAGAGTTATAGATGGGAGACAAATGATGTCTGAGACCTCCATTTCTGTTTAAGGAAGGATTCTCTTTCTTGACAAAAATAGCCTCTTTAATTCCCCTCTCAAACCAGTTCTTTTCTCTGACCAGGATCTGGACCTCACTGTCCTCAAAGGAGTGGCCCGTGGCTTTTAGGTGGAGATGTACGGCAGATTGCGGCCCACTCTGGCTTTCCCGTCTGTGTTGATACATTTGTTTAAAAAGTGGCTGTTTTGTTTCTCCAATGTAGCGCTCACTGCAGTCTTCACTACACTGAATGGAGTAGACCACATTGCTTTGTTTGTGGCTCGGTGTTTTGTCTTAAAGTGTTTGTGGGTTTGAAATAGACTGGGATTTCATGTTGTCTGAGATCCTCTGTAGTTTTTCGGAAACGCCAGCCAGGTAAGGAATAGTTACACCTTTTCTCCTGGGTTCTGGTTCTCTGTTGTCCTGTTTCTTGGCTCTCTTCGTTTTATTGAAAGCCCATTTAGGATATCCACAAACGGAGAGGGCTTTCTCCACGTGTTGTTCTTCTTTCTCCTTTCCCTCTGCACTTGTAGGAACCACTTGGGCCCTGTGTTGTAATGTCCGAATGACTCCAAGTTCGTGCTGCAGTGGGTGGTGTAAATCAAAAAGCAGATATTGGTCGGTGTGTGTTGGCTTCCTGAAGACCTCTACCTGGAGTCGCCGGTCTTCTCTTATCGTTACTGCACAATCTAAGAAGGCCAGTGTGTTGTCCTTGGCATCTTCACACGTGAATTTGATGTTCGGATCTACAGAATTGATATGTGCAGTAAAAGGTTCCAAATCTTGAATTTAAATTTTTGAAAAATTATCATCAACAAAGCGATACCAGTGTGTGGGTGGAGTGCCTGGATATGAGGCCAGGGCACTCTGTTCAAATTGTTCCATGTATAAGTTTGCAATGATAGGGGAGACCGGTGAGCCCATTGCACAGCCGTGGATTTGCCTGTAGAAGTTTCCTCTGAACTGGAAATAGGTGGTACTTAAACAAATTTCCAGCAGTTGGCAGCCAAGATGGTTTTTAGGTGTTTGGCCACATTGTACGTGATGGAGTCTGTGTTACATACAATGGGTCTGAGTGGTACTTCTTTTTTGTTTGTGGATCTTTGGGAGGCCATAGATGCAAGGGATGGAGTCACCAGGGTACAGTCTGTAATATAGCTGTCGATCAATGACTTCTTCCTTCTCCAGCTTCTGCAAGCAATGTGGCCAAACACCTAAAAACCATCTTGGCTCCTCTGGTGGGTAACACGGAGCACCATATTGAGAACACAGCTGAATTTGTGAACAAAGTCAAGCATCTCCAATTTGACCTGGATGAGACAATGGTTTCCTTTGATGTGACCTCTCTTTTCACTTATATCCCTACATCGGTAGTGGTGGAGGCAGCAAGGAGGAAACTACTGGAGGATACCAAGCTAGAAGAGAGAACCAAACTTTCACCCGACCAAATCTGCCAACTGCTGGAAATTTGTTTAAGTACCACCTATTTCCAGTTCAGAGGAAACTTCTACAGGCAAATCCACGGCTGTGCAATGGGCTCACTGGTCTCCCGTATCATTGCAAACTTATACATGGAACAATATGAACAGAGTGCCCTGGCCTCATATCCAGGCACTCCACCCACACACTGGTATCGCTTTGTTGATGATAATTTTTCAAAAATCTAAATTCAAGATTTGGAACCTTTTACTGCACATATCAATTCTGTAGATCTGAACATCAAATTCACGCGTGAAGATGCCAAGGACAACACATTGGCTTTCTTAGATTGTGCAGATTGTCCTTTGAGGACAGTGAGGTCCAGATCCTGGTCAGAGAAAAGAACTGGTTTGAGAGGGGAGCTAAAGAGGCTATTTTTGTCAAGAAAGAGCATCCTTCCTTGAACAGAAATGGAGGTCTCAGACATCATTTGTCTCCCATCTATAACTCTATCCTCAAACCTAAATCAAAACAAACAGAGAAAACAATGGGACTAGCCAGGACATGTCCAGATGTGTGAAAACACCGTCATGGTCCTGAATGGTTATGCTAACTACACCCCCACTCCCACTCCATATTGAATAGACCCTCCTAACTAACAGAAACTGTAAACACTCCATATTGAATAGACCCACCTAACTAACAGAAACTGTAAACAAATATGTGTTGTCTCAGAGTAATTTCATTGTAATTAGCTCCTCCCTTCAGGCAGATATAAAGCAGTGTCCGCCAGCATCTGACCAGAACTGAAGAAGCAGCTTGGATGAGCTGCGAAACGTATTCAACCAAATAAACTCTGTCCAGTTGACAAATTAAATTTCTCCTTTTGCCACAGTATTTAAGTATTAAACATGTGTGAATGAAACACACAACTCCAGGTATGCTTGTGATGAGGAAACTACATTATAAAATAATTTCCACTGGTTCTCTTTAGAGTAGATTGGTATGGACCAAGTGTCTCCACTGTCTAAAGTGAACCATCCCATTTGAGGGTCTATCCTTGGAGGGGCTCCAGAGGGGGCCAGAAGAGTAAGGATCACTTTAGCTAAGCATGGCAACACAAGTAAGATGATTTGACAAGAGAGAACACAGACTCAAGATGGCAAAAAGCAGATATAAACATAAAATAATATTTTCTCACCAAATGCTGACTTGATCTTGTGATAAACCACCTTATTTCCAGTTGGTAACAGGGAGCACAGAAACACAACTCATCTAGAGGGAACCACACAAAACAGAACCGCTGCAAGGCGGCCCCAAGCGAACCGTGCCAGTGGAATAGAGGCTATAGATCAGAAAATAGTGTAATATGGGCCCTTTAAAGCAGAATTAAATGACCTGTATTTGACTTTTATTTCTTGTAGTTCTGTCAAATGCACTGCACTTAAAAGAGTGTTTTGTAAAAGCAGCTTACAATGAATGCGTTGAAATTTATAGACATTTGTCTCCATAGGGTGTTGTTGCTGGAATGTTCAATATGTGCACAATATGGCACAAAACTTTTTTTTTTTTTTTGTGTTTTGTTTTGTTTCCTACAGAGACAAGCATGCATTTTAAAAAGCATTTTGTGGAATGATAAACAATATCCAATGAGAGATGTTATTGGATAAGAACCATGTGGAAACACTCACTATCCCAGACCATTGTTCATCTGTTATGGTTCCATATCAGTGAGGTGGGGTGTGTCCAAAGCAGTGCCAGATATGCACAGACTTCAAACAAGATGAAGGGTTATTTATCTTAGCATCACAACATTCTTATGGTCTATACTCCCTGTAGTCCGTAGTCCAGCCCTGACGCAGCAGTACAGAGTACAGTATGGGGTAGATGGTGTGTTCAAAGTCCCTGGGTCTGTAGAGTCTTCAATTATGAGCGCAGCTCATTCCACAGGCCAATGTCAAAACAAATGAAACTGCACCAAGACCAAGAGTAAACAAGTCTAAATCAAGGTTTAACCAGGATATAAATAATCTAGTACAAATGTGATTGCAGCCTTGATGTATCATACTTTTGTAATTATATCTTTAAGATATTTAAGAATAACTATTAAATTTGTTACTTTATTTATTTATTTATTTATTTATTTATTTTTATTGGGTACAGCGTTTTACCCCTTTAATAACTACATTTCATGTAAGTGGCGGTGTTGCTCAACTAGTCACCCAGATGTGTGCCCAAAGTGTGTCCTGTGTGTGCTTCCGGTGTGTGTCCGGTGTGTGTCCAGTGTGTGTCCAGTCTGTGTCCGGACTAGACCAAGACCAAACAAGTCTAAATCAGAGCTTAACTAGGATATATCCAGGGCATATGTGGTTGCAGATTTGATGTGTTATGCTTGATGATGTAGTTATAATATTTATAATATAATATTTATATTTATGTTTCCACATAAATAAACTTACAGCTAAACAAAGCAAAAACAATATAGTGCAATCACACTCTACATGTGACACACAAAGAGCCAAGGCCAGAGGGCTGCAGGGACTCTGCCTGCTGCTGTGTTAGGTCTGTACACTAGCTGACAAAAAT
The DNA here is from genome assembly GCA_029959045.1 of Taenioides sp. WSHXM2023. Taxonomy (NCBI): domain Eukaryota; kingdom Metazoa; phylum Chordata; class Actinopteri; order Gobiiformes; family Gobiidae; genus Taenioides; species Taenioides sp. WSHXM2023. The sequence goes on along the minus strand of CM057094.1, from coordinate 33,194,477 downwards.
GTAATAACTGTATAATCATTCAAATAAATACACAAATAAAAACAATAATAATTCTTGAAGAAGAATCATACTACTGGGAGGCTGTTTGGAATGGAACATTTTAACGGTAAGTGAAATGGAATATTTTAATATAAAATGTACTGTAGTCCATTTCACATCCTAAAGAACTGACATTAAATACTCATTCTAATCATTTACAGTACTCACCACTGCCACACACTTTCTTATACAAATAAAATCAGTATTATTTGTTTAATCAACCAAAAATAATTATTTCATGAAAAATGGACAAAAAAACAAAAAATTAGTCATAAACTATGACCAAAGTTAAACTGAAATAGTCAAACCATACACAGTGTTATGCTATGGAGTGAGCACAGAGACATCACACAGAACGCCGGGCTCCCAGGGGCCCCTCTAATGGCCCCGTGTTCTGGAGCTGCTGCTGTCTTCATCATACTGTCCTCTGGTCCCATTACAGCACACAGCATTTCCTCTCATTGAGTCTAAAGCGCAGAGGAATGTGTGCATGCGTATTACTGTAATGTATGTAATAATGTGCACCTGGAGGCTATTAGAGGTGATATAGACTGAGTTGATAGTGCTTTGTGTCTTTTGTGATTCTCATCTTGTCTTTTCTACATCTGCTGCAATGGAGCAAACACTTTCATAAAGATATGCCTTTGGAGACTCCATGGTGATCTGTAATATAAATATAGACGTTTGCCACTTATACCTAAAGGGAGTAAAATGGAGATCAAATTATGTGAAGGTAATGAATGAAGGTAAGCACAAATATTGTTCTTCTTCTTCTTCTTCTTCTTCTTATTATTATTATTATTATTATTATTATTATTATCAATTTAATTTTTACATGAGATTGTTTTTTTATGCATTAGAATATACTAACTGCAGTCATTTGCTACATATTGAAGGGTAGGACTCTAAGTTCTCTGAATGTTTGCCTACTCCTTTAGAGCACCAATATACATTACAGATATATGTACTCTATATGTATATATGCATATATGAATATGATGTCCCAGTGTAAATGTTACTGTTTACGTACTAATTTATTCCTTTGTCCATTTCAATGATGAATCAAAAGAAACAACTATAACCAACTATAGGGGCATAGTGACCACATGGCCAGAGTGTTAAAGTGTGTGTGTAATGTGGCTGTGAAAATATGTAATGGCTCTTTCCTTTTCAGTGGATTGTGTTGCACCATCAAATAAATCAACTAAACTTCCTGACTGGTTTACTCTGCGCCTGTTAGTTGCGCCTTAATGCCTCCACTGCATACATCGTTATAGCCAGGCTTTTTGGAACTTTTAACTGTTGCACGTCTGCTATTCTGTTTATGTGGCCAAAGCTCGTTGTCAAAGCTGGATCTCAGCAGATCTCAGAGTCTAAGCAGGGCCAGGCCTGGGTAGTACTTGGATGGGAGACCATTGGGAATACCAGATGCCACAGTCGGGTGCCAGTGGCAACACCACTGTTGTGTCTTTAGGCAAGACACTGCACCCTTATTGCCTAGTATAAAAATGGTGTGAGCATGACTGTTGCTACTGGTCAGAGGGACAAACAGTGCAGATTAACAGCATCACTTCTGTCAGTGTGCCCCAGGGCAGCTATGGCTACAATAGCGATTGTGGAATGAATAATGTTGTAAAGGTCTTTGGGTGTCTTGGGTAAAAATACAATGCAATATCATCTTTCTGCGATAATGAAGGGTTAATCCTCCTGCCTCACAGCCAAACGGTCTTGGTTTAATTTTCAGGACTTTGGCTTCTAGGCAAAGTCTGTATGTTCTCCCCGTGTCAGGTTGAGTGACTCCATCTTGTTATTCATACTGGCTGAGAGGGGTTGTAGCACTGATCTTAAGCTGCTCAAGACCCATGTCATGTGACCTGCCCCTCCACTAATGTAAAATTACAGGAAATGCCATACTCTGAATGATGAGGCCTAGTGAACCATGGCTTATGTTATGGCTTATTGATGGTTCACTAATATAGATTTATGCTTTATGTGGGGCATGCATACGGATATGGATTTAGTCACTGTCATATGAAACTATATCTGCGTGATAATGGAAAACAGATGCACATTTCTGCTTGTATTAAATAGTACAGTATGTGGTATCAGAGAACTGCTGCTATCAGCAGGACTTAACAACACTGTACGTTTTTTTTTTTTTTTTTTTTTTTTTCATGTATTTGGGCAAAATGTGTCTTGCAGTTCTTGAGGTCAAAATAAGTCTGCATCTAAAACGTTTTATCGTCATAGAATAATGAAGTGCTGGTTAACATGCTAGTTGTTGTTAGCCTTACCATGAGGGCAAAAGATACAGGGCGTGCCCCCAATCTTAGTACTTGTGCAAGGGTGGGGTGGGAAACTCTAAACAAGAGGTGTGTATGGCAAGCCATTTTAACATTTAAAAGCTAAACTGGATATGTGTTGCAGATATCTGTTATTCAGTTTTGCCTAGTCAAAAAGAACATTTTAGATATCCGCAACTACATTCTTCCTATCCGTAATTGTCATTTCAGATATCCACAAAGAAATTCTTCCTAGGGAAAATGACGTCACTTTTGCCTTTCATTTGTATGGGGTTCATCATTACGGATATCTACAATTCAGTTCCAGATATCCACTACGTGAATTACGGATATCCACAACTGAATTATAGATATCTGTAATTCCAGTTTGAGATATCTACAATTTGATTTTGACTAGTGTGGCGGGGCTCTACTAAAAACTCAGGCAAGATCGAATTTCCAAGTGCAGGTGGATTTATTGTGCCAGTGTCCAAAGTGCAAAACAGTGCAAAAATATTTACAGTGAGCAAAATGTTCCGTTATTTACAGCAAAAGAAAAGAAAAGAAAATGGGTAGAGTTCAGCATTAACTCAGGTCCCTTTAGTTCCTTGTGCAGCACACCGACGTTACCTGCTCTGTAACCGGTGGCAGACTCTCTGACAGCCAGAAACGGCTCCCCTTTATACCCCACTTGCTCCTCCCATTGAGCAACATATACAAATAAACGTAGGAATAAACAAGTTCACAATACATCTACAATGTATCATGTTCATCTCCCCAGCAGTAATAATATGCATCAAATGATAACAATAAGGACTTAATAATAGGTGAAAAGTCAGGTTACGCAACCGGCGTCATGTGATCAGTAGCACGGCGCGAACGGCGCCTATTTCAACTAACAGGAAATACTGGGTCGGTTTGGCAGAGTCGCGTCGCGTCGGAGAAGAGAGACGCATTAGCGAACAGGTAAGAGCTGGCATGTATGAAGTGATATATTCTAACGCGCTCAAGTGTGCACCCTTGGCGAATTAGTAACGGAGGAGAGGGGGGAAAAGGCGTAATAGCGCACCGAGCACAGATGAATAAACAGCGGGGAAAACCGGGGAAAGTGAGCTAGTGTGTGCGGGAAAATTAGCGTATGTGTGCGCGGGCGCAGCCAGAGCAGACCGTGGTTACATTTAGGGGGGTAAACACCGACTAGCCTTAAAGACGGACTGGCTCCGTCACAACTAGTCATAACTCCAGTTCAATATATCTTTAATTCACCTCAATTCAAGATATCTATATGTTCCTTTTCAGACATCTTAAATTAAGTTTTGACTAGGCGAAATTAAGTTGTAGATATCTGTAACTGGAATTATGACTAGTCAAAATGACATTGTAGATATCTCAAACTGAAGTTAAGGATAGTCATAATGTAATTGTAGATTCTATTATCAAGTTATAGGTATCTTGAAATGAATTTTGATTAGAGATATCTGAAATTGGAGATATCCGTAAACTACTTTGTGCCTAGTCAAAATATAATTACAGATATCTTGAATTGGACTAGGCGAAATGACATCACAGATATCTGTATGCAAATGATCCCATTTTAGGCGGGAGCAGAGCATTTCCACATGCTGTTAATGGAAAGTGAATTTATCAGTTAGATAGCCATAATGCATCTTAGTTGTTTTTTTTGTTTTTTTTTTTTATTATTAATGCACTCTTTTGAAATGTTAATTGAAAATTATATTAATGACAACAACTAATTTTAACACTGATGGTTGTTTAGCTTTAGGGACAAATGGCTTTTTGGCACTGCTAGTAGCTCGAGACAACGTGGTGCTTTGTGTGTCATGATGTCATAATGAAGTTTGAGATATCTTTAACTTTCAATCTGCCTAGTCAAAACTGAATAACAGATATCTGCAATTATCATTTATGATGTGTGATGAGTTGAATGTCGTTTTCAGTTACTTAATTGCAAATATCTGTAATTCTGTTTTGCCTAGTCAGAACTGAACTGCAGATATCTCCAACTGTCATTTTGTCTAGTCAAAATTACATTACAGATATCTCAAATGGCAATTCCCACTGTCCAAAATGAAATTATGCCTAGTCAGAAAGATGTTGTTGATATCTACAATGTTAATTCCGGATAGTCAAACTTAGTGTTTAAATGTTAAAACGGCTTGCCATAGGTGTGCCGTATCTGAATATCGTGTGGAGTAGAGCAGACTGAGGGCGTGGTGTGGCGTGTTTAGTGAATTGCCAGAATAGTAAAAATAAATATCAAAACTAGTCAACTGAAAAAAAAAAAAAAAAAAAAAAAAAAATGTAACATGCTCAAGACTTCTTTTATTTGGAAATATATTAGGGTAATAAATGCTTATGTAACCCAGGTGTCAAACCCTGACCAGTCTGCCATTCTATTCTCTCCATTAATTTATATATGCACTTCCACTCAAATCACACGGTATTTCACAATGATCATGCGAGATTTCGGGTCATGCAGTCACGTACGCTTGTTGACCAATCAGTTGCCCCATTTCGTGGCGTCACACGGTCACGTGACCCGGTACAGCCTATTGGGTTTCCTATATCATGCTGCGGTGATGCAGTCAGGCCACATGCAGTGGGGACGCCAGAGGAGAGCTGAGCAACAGGTCGGTTTTCACTTATTTTTATTCTCTTATTGCTTGTAATTTCGCTTGACTCTCATTGATTTCGCATAGGAGCCGTTGTCTACCGTGTCCATTTCCCATCATATGGGCTTATGTGTGCAACGTTAAACGTGAAACCGGTGAGTCAGAAATTTGTTTGTGCTAGCGTTAGCTTAGCCGTGCCCATTAAATAGGAGTGTTTAGCCTGCTACATTGACTAGAATTTATGCCTTGTTCTTTCAAATATGACTTTGACATGCAGTGATATCAAAAGCCAAATGTCCAATTATTATTTCTAAGGGAGGACATTTGCGTTAAAGGTGTCTTTTTAAGTGCTCTCATTAATGAGTGTGGTTCTCATTGGAACTTATGGTGCTAACTACCATGCTAACTTGATAGCACCTTATCTGAGCACGTTAGCAATGTATTTATGCTGTTTACTCATTGGTTGCTACCCAGTTACAGCAACAATGATGCACCTTATTGAATCATGATAAATTATATGGCAAATATTATTTTTTTAATGGATTATGACTATGATAATGTATTCTAATTGTTATTTAAACATTTTGAACTTTGCACTGCAAGTAATTTACAATGCAACTAGTGCTATGAATTGAACTGTGTGCATGATATACAATATATTGTATCATTGCAATTTATTGGCACTGGGATTATTGATGTTGTTGTACATGGTATTCATTGGAGCTTTGGTCCTTTTATACAGGCCAGGTTTCTGATCTGAATCTGATGGCGAGCTAATGGAGCAGGCCTAGAGCCTGACGACTGAACTCAGCTGAAGACACTCTCCTGCCAGGGCCGGTAGGGGGCTTCCTGCAGCCCAGACAAACTCTCACCCCACAAAAACTCTTAAACCCACAAATCGCTTTCCCTTCCTTATGGACTGAACTTTTTGCGCTCGTCCCCAAATACAAACCTCATAACCCAGACGTGGGTTATCCATGAACTGTGGGAGGGTTGGGATTAAAGTGCCTATTATTATTGTTTTTTGTTACTGTGCTGGTAAATGCACTGCTGAGAAACCCTTGTGTTTTGTATGTTGCATTTGTGGTTCAATCCTGAATTACTGTAAGCGTGTACCACTATTATTGTTGTTATCCCCATTGTAAATATCCCAAATGGCAATTGACACTGTTGCACTATATTGTTTTCCCAATTTCACCCTACTGTTCACTATATGGTACCAAACAAACGCAATATTCAGTCTTTCCTTGACCAGGTATCACTCTTGTGGTGGAAAATATGCTTTGTTATGATTAATTGTGAACCAAATGTCTTATGTAACATTAGAGCACAGATGTTTCCTTTAAGGGAGACACAGGACAAGGGATACGGGGGCCGTAATCAAGTATGGTTGATTCTGGGAATCCAGGGGAGCAATAACACTTCGGGTTGCCAAAACATCTCTAGTTGCCAAAATGTCAGAGTGACCTACAATGGGGAATGTGATTACGTGACTAGGGGATTGTCTTGATATGGGGATATAACTCCAGAGAGGAGGTTCTTCGTGGTCAATCGGTTGTTTGGTAGCTGGTGGCCCTTGTCTCCCTATCTCCGTGCGTCTCTCTCTAGATGCGTCTGTCCTTACCAAAGTGCATTTCTCACTCTCTATAAGGTTCTTGATAGTTTAACTAGAGCACAGTACACAGTACTTATAATACTTGTAATGGTAATTGTAACTGCATTATCTGAAATAAATATCACCTAAACTTTCTCTCGGCTTCGGTGGTTTCTCTGAAAACAACCACACTCTCTCCTTGAGTGATACCTGGTCTTCAGATATCTAGCCTAATCCCTATCACTATTTCCAATTACTATCATATTAATCGTATTACTCTTTTATAACACATGTGCTACACTTAACATTCATAAAATGTGTGCCATGCGGGATGTTTGTGCGCCGCCCGGATGCCCTCCCGCAGCAGAGCACATCCCTTCACTCGCTTCCTGTATCAGCTTAGCTCTTGGCAGCAGCGGTCAGTAGAGCTTTGTACAGCGGCTCAATAGATGTATAATGCACATGAGCACTGCTCTGTACAGACACCTGCACATCTTGTTCTGCAAATGCAAGTTGTGCAGTCACCCTCCATGTATGTTAATGGTTTAATCCATGTCTGTGCGCAAAGTGGTAACATCAGAAACATTTATATGACAATAAATGTATTCCATAATCCGCGAGACATCTACCTGTGTGGGACCAAATGCAATGGACACCCATGAGACAAGAATGTGAGCGGTCAGCAGTAGCAGCAGTGGACACTTGTACCTCAGGTGAGAGACACGGTAGCAAAACCGGGACAGACGGGAGCAGGTGTGACCAGGGGGAGAGCAGCGGTCTGCGGGTCTGGTGTGGACTGGGGAGCGCATGAGATAGACACTGGTCTGCTGCGTAATGGGAGGCAAATGAAATGAGGAACACAGAGAAAACTAAAAAGGTTGACTTGCGTGCGCGTGCACGGGCTTATAGGAGTGCGCGTCTGTGAGAGGGGCGCACGTGCGTGGGTGTCCGGAACACAAACACAGCCAGTTCTATCACACCCCACTCAAAATTCTATATTCCTGGCGCCTCTGCTGGTGTGTACTTGCAGCATGGGGCTCCGGAGCTGTATTTATTGTACCCATATATAATTTTTCCCCACACCGCTCTTCGGTCAAAGATTGGTTCAGATGCCATCACCATTCTTGTACAGTCCCACTCCAGCCTCCAGCAGCAAAGTACAGCCTGACCTAGACATACCCCCTCATTAATGCTAGATTGAGGGCAAGATAGGGCCCATATTGTCAAATAGGTCAAAATAAATCTGTTGCATTGTGTCTGCCAATTATTGTGCAACGTTCCTGTGCCTTTTTAGCTTTACAGTGTTGTGTTTTTTTAGTTGATTGCAAATACTTACTATTATTTATCTTGATTTTGATGCATGCTCTTATTTTTCTACTGTTTCTGAAACTTGCGTTGTGACACTGCAATTTCCCCATTGTGGGACAAATAAAGGATTATCTTATCTCTTATCTTAATTGTTAGAGTATCAGGAAGTGTGTGCTTAGCATGCTAATTGTTGTTAGCTTTACTGACTAAAACATATATATATATATATATATATATATATATATATATATATATATATATATATATATGTATATGTGTGTATATATATATATATATATATATATATATATATATATATATATATATATATATATATATATATATATATATGTATATATATATATATATATATATATATATATATATATATATATATATATATATATATATATGTATATATATATATATGTATGTATATATATATATATATATATATATATATATATATATATACATGTTGAAGAGGCAACAAGGAAATCGGCTATGGCCAAATACCTGCAACGAGTAAGTATATTTATTTTTTCCTCAAAGTCCTGTCCACTAAGCACACAAGTCTGTGATTTGAACTGGTGAAGCCAGTGCACTCTCTATTTGGGCAGTCTTGCATCTCATGAATAAAAGAGGACTCTGATAGCATTTCTGGGTAACAGAGTCTGGGTCTTTTACAGCACTGATATATGTCTCAGTGTTCTGTGGTTAACCTGAATATGTCCACTGTTAGCCCTCAGTACTAGGCTTCAATAATGTGGGATACTACTATAGTAGTACTGTACTGTATACCATATCTGATCCCCGCATTGTCCAGAACAGATGTTGTTTCTGCATCATCATCATTACACTTACATGTACAGTATCATTATGCGCCTCTTTTTGCATCATTTGAACTACTACCATATGCACAGTCGAAAGGGGGAAACTATACATTGACTTCCGCCTGGAAATTAATTTATATTAGCTTTAGTAGAAGCAATTGCTCATAATTACCAGTTGTAAAAATTACCACACTAGCACTTGCACAAGTATATAATTGTAGTACATTTATATATTTTTTGTACAATGCTGTTCCTTATTTACTTGAACAACACCATGTACCCAGTTTGTGCTAATGCATTTGAACAACTTTGCTTTGCCACACTATAGATAGTATTAAATTTTGCATAACCCAAAAGTAGTCCTTTAAATCACATTCTATGACTCCACTGGGGGCATCAACATAGCAACATGTAAACAAATCAGCTGCCATTTTTTTCCATTTAAATGTGTTTTGGATTTATTGCATGTTTTCTTTTTTTTTTTCTTTTTTTTTTTCATCCGCACATAACAGCAGATTTTCACACAGTCAAACCAGACCTTCTGTTTACTTCCCTTCTCCATCCTCAGAGATGACCCTGACCCCTGACCACATGCAGTCATGTCCCAGTTTACCTCTCCTTGTGTTGGGTGAAACCAGGTGTGAGCCAGCTGAGCCCCCAACTCTTCTTCAGACATCCTCACTTATTTTATGTGTTTGGCACTGCATGGAGATGACCACAGTAGCATCAGACGGCAGAACCACTACTGTGAACGTGGGATTTAGGACACATATAATGCAAATTTTATTTTTTGGAGTTTTTAAACATGTTATAACACTGTTCCCTCATCAAACACATACCTGGAAATGTATTCTGTTTCATTGACGCATCTTAGTTCAAAGTGGAACTAAACATTAAATAAACTTTTTGCCACTAAACAGTGTAAATTGTGTTTGAATGGTACTGTCTACTGTTCCTAGTCCGTTGAGTGAATACTAGGTTTATTTGCAGCCTTGTGGTAACTAGTTTATAAAAAAAAATGAGTGTGTGTTGCCTTCAGTGACCACTGCAAGTTCAAGTAGTTGGTAACATCACAAAAGACTCATCTGATTACAGCCAGGTGTTTCTATTTACAAACAAATGGCTGCAGGGGTGGAATTTGAAGTGTGGATACTTGCTAAACCAGGGGTCTCAAACTTGCGGCCCGGGGGCCAATTGTGGCCCGCGGGATGATAGTTTGTGGCCCCGCCTTAATATGAAAGTTTAATGTTAGCGCGGCCCGCGAGTTTGACATGTATGGCACTTTACAGTGTTGTGTGCGGAGCTGAATGAACCTACCAACCACGGTGGGCTGTATGGCTCTCGGGGGCGAGACACTAGCCAGGCTTGATGCAAGCAGAGAAACATTTCTTAATGAGTGAAAATTAAAGCAGCGTTGCCATGGAGTGTTTTCTTCCGTGCCTGGCTGGCTGCCTCGTTTCTACTGGGCACACGCGGACATTCGTTTCTACTGGGCACACGCAGACATTTGTTTACATTGGGCACACACGGACATTCGTTTATATTGGGCACACGCGGACATTGGTTTACATTGGGCACATGCAGACATTTGTTTCTACTGGGCACACGCGGACATTGGTTTACATTGGGCACACGTGGACATTGGTTTACATTGGGCACATGCGGACATTTGTTTCTACTGGGCACACGCGGACATTCATTTACATTGGGCACACGCGGACATTCATTTACATTGGGCACACGCGGACATTCGTCCCAGCGCGCTACGTTCAAAACACTTAAAAAAAAAAAAAAAAAAAGTTCTTTTAAGTTGCTGCCCAGTGGGACATTATACGCATATAAATGTATATAAATATATATTCCTGTACCTGTCTATAAGCCACAGGTGTCCACGTCTTCAAGAAGTTTTCAAGTTCGGAGCATCTGCTTGTATTGCCTCTGAAAGCTTTTATCGTCTTTTTGCATTGAGTCAGTTCGTCACGCTGCCGTCGCCAGCGTCTCACCATCGACTCATAGATGCCAAACTTACGTGCAGCAGCTCTGTTTCCTTCTTCGACAGACAGATCAGTTGCCTTTAACTTCAATGCTGCATCATATGCATTTCTTTGTGTGTTTTCCTTGAGGAGGGTGTGTGCATGAAGCACAAAATAACTGTTCAAAACAAAGTCAAATGAGCATCTTCCTCAGTACATCATCTCTTCACCTGTCTGTCTTGCTCTTGCACCCCGTCACTTGGTGCTCTATTACGCATGTCTCCTGCAGAAAGAGCCGCTGTCCTGTCTGGGATCATGTCAGTGTCTCGTAGGATTTCAGCAGATTTCAGGCTCTACTTGGGGTCGGGGTTAGTTGTATCAATCATGTATGAGCGGATGTCCAGCTACTGAAGTTTGAGACGTTTCTTTTCGTCATTTACGCACTCATCTGCATTTACCACATACGGGTCATTAAGACATATCCACCTCACTAATGTTTATTTAGCATCAGAACTTATTTCATCGCATGGCAATAAACTGTTTAATGCGCTGACAACAGCGCTCGCCAGTGTTGTAACTTCATGTTCACTGCGCAGACAGCGGCGCTTTCTGCACTCAGGCTGCGCGCGCATCCACTGTGTTTATAAACGAATAATCCATCCATATATGAGCCGCATCGTTGTATAAAGTAGCAGCTTATAGTCCTGAAATTCTGGTATATTTATACACACATTGCGAGAGGAAGCGCTGCCAGGTCTAACAGCAAGGAGTAGGCAAGAGAAACCATGTTCAAAAGAACAGTTCATGTTCTTCAATGTTCCATTCATGTTCCGGACAATTCATGTTCAGAAGAAGGTTAAAGGTTAAAGAACTGTTAATACATTTGAATCTGAATACAGCAGATATAGAAGACTGAAGAAACCAGTTGCTGACTAGAGAAATCTAATTATTATTATTATTATTTTCATTATCATTATTATTATATGTATTTATTACTGATCGATTGATTTATTTTCTTATTAATTCTTAATTTGTTTCGTTATTTTCATCTTATTTTGTGTTAAAAAATTAAAATAAAGAGATGTGAGAAGATTGGACATTTTTTTAACAAAGCTTTTCTTGTGGAAAACCTGATGCGGCCCAGCCTCACCCACACTCTGCCTCCAGCGGCCCCCCGCTGAATTGAGTTTAAGACCCCTGTGCTAGACCAATCACATTGTTCCTTATATCTCCAGACCCCACCCCTCCTCCCCTCCTCACTCTCCACTTTAGTCCTCCAGGTACTGCCCACTTTAGCAGCAAAACACTTTTCCCAGGATTGTTGTGTCACAGATAGAAGCCCTGCACATTTTTTTTAAGTCTATAAACCATCAGCAGAGTCATTTAAATGGTGCTGTCAAATTAAATTCATTACAACTTCTTACATGTTGGGGCATGTATTTATTTTTATTTTTATTTTTTAAATTAGATTATAACATTAGGTTTGTTTTTTTTTTTTTTGTTTGTTTAGTTTTTTTTTTTTTTTTTTTTTTTTTTTTGCCATGGTAATTCTCTCTGTTGCCAGTAGAAGGAGCCCTATACCAGATTCGAGAATGGAGAGGGCCCAAGCTGGAAAAATGTCTGGTTCGATACATGGTCATTACTTGAATTTCTAAAACTTGCTGCCAAAGCAAAGTTATGTTTCCAGGCCATTAACAATACAAATAGCATTATACATTTCAGTGTTATAGAATCGGAGATACTTTGAACGTTATACAATTTGGTGTGATAAATTCAGATGGAGATCAGGCAGCAGCATACTGTAAACATGAGCTGGGGACAGTGGAAGTTTGAGCAGCAGCTCAGTGGGGCAGTATTGACCACTCAAAAGGTGACACAGGTCCAATTCTGTAAGTAGGGCACTGGTCAATAGAAAAGGGGAGGTAGAAATAAAGTGAGGCCTCCAACTGAGAGTCCAAACTGGGGCAGGACTACATGTTACATGTTAGCTATAGCCACAAATATTATACTATTCTGTCTCTTAAAGCGGACCGATCATTGCCGTTGTTGGTTTTTAAATATGCTTTTCGTCACTATTTCAGCATTTGTATTTGATGTGTTTGTGCTTAAAGGCCCTGCACCTATTTTTTTTTTTCATTTCTTTTCTAAGCATTTGAGCAAAATGTGTCTTGCCCCAATACAAACATATTGTATAAAAATATATCATATAATTAGGAAGTGCACATTTTGTTGTTAGCTTTAGCATGACAGCAAATCTCCACTCTGGTCTTTGAGAGTTGTGAAATGAGCTTAAAAATTCATCATGGTCAGTGCAGTCATTGAGTCACTGCAGACTGTTTAAAATGAACTAGTTCTGTTTTTCATGTTTGAGACAGTAAAAAGGAGGTACAGTATGACATCATTCATTTTGAAAGGTGACTACACAAGGTCACTCCAAAATGTTCACTCTCCATTATCAGAAAAATACTTTATCAAAAGGGACGTAGATTTATGGGGCAGCCACCGCACCGTGATTGATGGTAGTTTACACACTGTGTTGCATCAAATGAACATGCTCACTCTACAGCTAGCATGCCAATTTTTGAATTCTGCCACCTCAACCCCCAAGGTTCAGTTCTTGGTCCCCTCCTGTTCCTCCTGTACATCCTCCCCCTCGGTCGCATCATCCGCCGCCATGGTCTCCAATTCCACTGCTTTGCCGATGACATCCAACTTTACCTGTCCACCAAATCTATCACTCCTGTTACTCACGCCACCCTTACCGCCTGCATATCCGAAATCAAAACCTGGTTACAGGACAACTTTCTCCAACTCAACTCCCACAAAACTGAAATCATCATCATTGGTCCCAAAACATTACTCAAAACCAGCAATAACTTCACCCTCTCCATAGATGGCTCAACTGTTTCCACATCCCCCCACCTCCGCAATCTTGGCATTATCTTTGATCAGACACTCTCATACGAACACCACATAAAACACATCACTAAGACAGCCTTTTACCACCTCAGAAACATCGCCCGAATCCGTTCATCCCTCTCCTTTCCCTCCGCTGAAACACTCATCCACGCATTCATCACATCCCGCCTCGACTACTGCAATAGCCTGCTCTATGGTTCACCTTCCAAACTCCTCAATAGACTCCAGTACATCCAGAACTCTGCTGCTCGTCTTCTCACCCACACCCGCTCCCGTGAACACATCACCCCCGTCCTTAGAGATCTCCACTGGCTTCCCATCGCCCAGCGTATCCAGTTCAAAATCCTCACCATTGTCTACAAGTTCCTCCATAACTTGGCCCCCACCTACCTCACCGAGCTCCTCCACCACCACGCCCCCACCCGCTCCCTCAGATCGGCCGATGCCAACCTCCTGTCTCCCCCCACCCGAACCAAACACAAGACCTGGGGAGACAGGGCCTTCTCCATAGCTGGCCCCACCCTCTGGAACTCCCTCCCCAAACCCATCAGAGACTCCTCAACACTTACCTTCAAAGCATCCCTCAAGACCCACCTCTTCAAAACTGTTTACAATTAGCCTACTTCTATTACTGTCTGTTTGTCTATTTTATTTGCTATTTTGTTAAGCGTCTTTGGGTATCTTGAAAAGCGCTATATAAGTATTATGTATTATTATTATTATTATTATTATTATTCTGCTTCAGAGAAAGGGACTACAAAGGGAACAGGAGTGTGACCTCAAAGTTTCTTTATTTGTGCCTGCTAACACAGCACATGCTAGTACAAGTTCAAATGTGTAACAGTATGGTGTGATTGGACAATGCTTTAAGGATATAGTGCAAAATGGACTTTTTGGAGATTTCTACCATGTTGTAATGTTCCCTCATTAAAACCGTGCCTGAAGAGGTTTTAAATGTCATCCATAGATCTTTGAGTAATCTCGCAATCTCTCCTGGGCCCTATTTGAATCCTCCTTATGGCTAGTTGTAGGATTTGTCAAATGCTATGCCTACAAGCCTATGTCACCCATGCCCCTACATGATTATACATACACAGACTAACAGCATCCTTACTATTTATTCACTGTTGCACCATAATGCCAAAGCAAGTTCCAAGTGCATGAATTTTCTTCACTGTCAATGGCAATAAAACTGACATAAAAAAGACATATGGAATTGAGGTTTAATGTTATCCTGTTGAATATTTTAAGCAAAGCAATTACCGTATTTTCCGGACTATTGAGCGCACCTGAATATAAGCCGCATCAACTAAATTTTCAAAGAATTTTATTTTTGTACATATATAGGCCGCACCTGTCTATAAGCCGCAGGTGTCCACGTCTTCAAGAAGTTTTGAAGTTCCGAGCATCTGCTTGTATTGCCTCTAAAGCTTTTGTCGTCTTTTTGCATTGAGTCAGTTCGTCACGCGCCAGAGTCGCTCTGGCGCTCTACTGCGCATGTCTCGAGCAGAAAGAGCCGCTGTCCTGTCTTGTATCATGTCAGTGTCTTGTAGGATTTCAACAGGATTTCAGGCTCTCCCGGGGGTCGGGGTTAGTTGTATCGATCATGTATGAGTGGATGTCCAGCTACTGAAGTTTGAGACGTTTCGTCTCGTCATTTACGCCTCACCTGCATTTAACACATACGGGTCATTAAGACGTATCCCACTCACTAATGTTCATTTAGCAGCAGAACTTATTTTATTACGCAGCGATAAACTGTTTTAGTGCTGACAACAGCGCTAGCGAGTGTTCTAACTAACCCTAACCCATGTTCACCGCACAGACAGTGGCGCTTTCTGCACTCAAGCTGCGCGCGCATCCGCTATGTTCATAGACGAATAATCCGTCCATATATGAGCCGCATCGGTGTATAAGCCTCAGGGTTCAAAGTGTGAGAAAAAAGTAGCGGCTTATAGTCCGGAAAATACGGTATGTTTCCATGGTGAGAGACATGTGGCATACTTTCCACCAGCGAAGTTACACAGTGCACTTAAATGATGCTTGCTCCACCACATAGCTGTATGGTTCCACAGGCCCTGACCTCCTTGTGTGTTGCATCACTTTCTATTGCCTGCTGCTTTAACCTGTCGGCTGGGCTTTGCTTTGGCAGGAGCTGGGGGGGCTGGGGGATCCTCCAGGTTAGGCCTACATCATGTCTCAGGCCATTACCAGCACATCCAGGCAGCAGCAGGAGAGCAGAGGAGCGCCCATCCATCACGACCCCCTCAGACTGCACTGAGCACAGGGTGTGAGAGGAGTGAGTGGAGGGGGGATCTGGAGGATGGAGTAAGACGGCCCCGTGTCATTACAGCACAGTGTGTGACAGTGGTGGGGGGTCTGCGTCTGCATGAGGAGAGGAGACTGGTGGGAATACAGAATATAGAGGACAACTTTACATAAGAGATAAGAATATAGTTATATTTTCAGTATGTTTATCTGCCTATTGTAAAATCTATTGTGTAAATACTATAAAGGAAGTGTATGAAGTGTATATAAGATTTTGATTTTAAATTTCATAAACATGACATCTCTGTGTCCCCCGATAACTGGCAACAACTGACAAGACAAGACCATTATTCAGTCAGAAAGTAGAATGTGCCTCACATAAGTCTCTCATCTGGGTTGCCAGTTTCAATACTGAAACCAGTTTAAACCTAAAAGGAGTCTCTCTGATCTGGTGAAATGGTCACTACCTAAATCTTAGCACCTGTAGCCAATTTGATATTTATTTGTTTATTTATTTAAATATACAAAAAAATACAATATACAATAATGCAATATAAACTTTATCACAATTAAGTTATTCCTCCCTTATCTTATGCATTCTGAGCATCAGTGAGTTGAGAATGACCAGAGTGGAGTTTTGCTATCACAAAACACACTTTTCAAAACTTGTTGGGTTTAGTTATTTTCAATAAGTAGAACTTTCTGGAGTGATTTGTTCAGACTGTCTGTAAATGAGATTGCATTGGGCGCTAGCCTTGGTGCTGAATGGAGTGCAGAAGGTGGAGTCATGGGTGAAGTTGTTTTAGAGGCAGGGAGGGAAATGGGTGAAAATGTAAGGAGGAAAGAATGCATTCTGTGAGACGTGTGGCTGTGGAGCTGTCCTTGGTGCTGAAGGGAGAAGACAGCTAAGTTTTTTTTGTTTTTTTTTAGCAGTTTAGAAATTCCACTGGAATTATAAAGTAAGTTGTACATATTAGATTTGTCATAGTCCATTGTGAGGACCATCTTAGCAGCTGTTTAGTTCAACTAGTAACTAGAACTAACTAGGATTAGTGACTAGAATTTCACATAGAGGACCTGGGTTCAAATCCCCTGCCTAGGGAGCGATTTCCAAAACCCAGTGTGGAACAGAAAGAAGTCCAGCCAAGTAATTAGGAACTCAATGGCAAGAAGAAGAATGGGCAAAAAACAACTACACCAAAGGAGGAGTTATGGATCACAGAAGTACCGCAGAGGACACGTGAGCTCCTGACCATGCATGGAGAGTTCCATTCCTTATCCAGCTCCCTGACACTGTATGCAAGGCGTAAGGAAGAAGGTGGGGGACTAGTGAGTGTGCAAGCCACTGTCCAGGTACATCAAGGCCAAAGTGGGAAACACCTCCTAGGGAGACTGACCAAGATAACTGTTGGACTTCAGATACAAACTGACAGAATGGTAATGGACTCAACAAATATCAAAGCAAAGCCCATGTGGTGAATATTGCAGTACCAAACATTGAGAACATCAGGAAAAAGGAACACGACAAACTCAGAGAAGAGCTGGAAGGTGAAGGCATCAGTGGTGCCCGTGGTCATAGGAGCATATGTTAAGGAATATGTGTTCTATAACATGTGTAGAAAAAAACACAATAAAATGGGGATCATCACACTGGGGGTGTTCTGCATGTATGTCTCAAGTGAAATGTTCAGCAGTTACCATGGTGACACGATGCACACATTAGCACATTTGCAGGGGCCTGTGATCAGTTTGAGCATTCATGATCCTGTTTAGGAGTTTGATTTTCAACTAAAAGGTGAGAGTGACTAACTGAAAAAAACTGTTGGCTAATGCTAGCTAGCTTGCAACTGTAATGTAATTTGAGCAGGACTTGTTTAACAGCACAAATCAGCTAGTAGTTTCAGCTAAGTCAGTTCTTTAAGGTTAGACTGTGTTAAAACAAAGCTCAGATTAAAGTCTAATAGAGCTTCAGAGAGAGCAGTGTGTACAGTTAGCATCACACCCCCAGGGGATGCTGATGACATCAGCTGAAAAGTATCTATAGAAAGCTAAGACCATATTAATAGTAGAGACAAAAATAAGCCAACTGTATAAGCAGCTTTTTTAGCCTGCTTTGGAGAGGTTCCAACAGTGACATCACCTGATAAAAACTGGGGTCATTAGCACACAGCGGGCAGGAGCAGGGCATACTGGGAAACACAGTCCTCCGCATGCTGCCGTTACACTCTTCACACACTCTTTAAAGTCAGATAGTATACACACAAGCTGCGCTGTAATCATGTGCTAATTCCTTTTGGGCGGGTGACAGGCAGTTTGACTGGGTAAGAAGCCTGAGCACCTGTCTGAAGCTAGGCTACTCCATAAAGTAAGTCAAATTTTCTCTGGGGCAAGTTTGGGACAGAGAAGAATACCAACAAACACTAGGCAACACACATTTGAGAAAAGCACAGTTTAGTCACTCATACTTGAATTTTGTAAAGAAGCATATTCTTTGACCCATTTGACCCATGTTTTTCAGTGGTCAGTTGGTGACCGCAGTGCAGCACCCCAAGATCACTAGGCCTGTCAATGTAACTCAGTTTGAAGGGCAAGTTATAATTTGGTAAAATTTAGACTGAATACTGAATGCCATTATGCCACTGACACGATCACCCTAAAGCAAGATTTTCCCCAAAAAACTATTCTATATGTAAAGTATTGTATTATTAAGAGGGTATTATGCAAAATCACTTCTTTTTAGCTTGTAGAGGTTTTAGATGTCACTGATGCATGTTTAAGTCATTTTGTGATCTCTTTCAGACCCTGTTCAAAACCTGCTTATGGTAAGATGCAGTGGCGTGCGGTCAGGGCAATCAAGACAAGCAGTGGTTGACCAATAAAATCTAAAATCATTGTGTGTCAAAAGTATAATTAAATAGTTTAGAAATGTATCCAAATAATCCCGTTTTCCCTTCACTTCTGTCCGTTTGAAACATGATTGCAATCGCGGGATCCTTTACTACACTCTTCTGGTCACTAAGCAAACTGCAACAACCACGGTACCGAATGTCCCCATTAACTTGTGTTGTGTTGCCTTTCTACGGAGGCCTGGAGACACAAGTTGAGAGCGTGGCTTTCCACCCCATGTGTTCTACATGCGCTCTGACAACCGGAGAGGCCAGCCGGTTGTTTTAGAGATTTGCACATGCGTACTGAGGATCACAGCAGGCTCAAACAGCGCTGAATAAACTCACATTTTCATCCATAGGAACCATAAGGGAACCGGAGATGTGAAGTGGTTTCTTGTAAGTGTGCATGTACAGCAGCACTAACTTTCAACACAAGTGTCTAAAGATAAATCGCTTTAGCGACAAGTCATTGTTTGTAATTTTGCGTTTGTAATGATTAGATGTTAGTTAGAAATACAGGCCGTCATTTAATGAAACAGTGAGCTAGTTTCAGGGCTAGTTTGTGTGAAATGGAGGAGCACTGAAGTGAGCGGCTGTTACAGCCAGGATTCTCCCTCATCTGTGTGTTTTATGAAGGAGCGACAGTGTCAGTGGAATAACAGCACTATTACACACGTGTGGAGGAAGATGTCTGTTCTGAACCTATTCCACTTCAGGGCAATACCATACGTTTCTTCAGGAAAGACGTAGTTTTGTGAGTGATCTAACGTGATGGAATGTTTGTGACACATCTGGCTGTATTATAAGTGAGGCTGTCTGACCAGTGCACTGTTGTTGTTAGTATCACTTCATGATCTTCATGAATGTACATTTTGTGCAGTGCATTACACATGTGTAGAGCTGTCATATGTCATTCATATGGTTTCTAGATTTATAATACTACTACTACTACTACTACTACTACTACTACTAATAATAATAATAATAATAATAATTATTATTATTATTATTATTATTATTATTATTATTATTATTATTACATAGACAACATTAGTACTGAAGGCTCAGCTGGATAAATAGGACACTGTTAATAGGACAAATCTGTGAAGAAACAAATAGACCACAATTAGCCCTGTTTGTACAAAGAGGGTGTCAAATACAGTCCAATATACAAATATTAATAAACTATGTAGGTCTAGATCTCTCTGTATACCATTTACTGGCTCAGTATATATGCATTTAATGTCAGTAAAATAAATAAATATATTTGCAATGTAGAATGTACAAAATGTGGTGTTATTAAATTGTTATAGGCTAAGTATTAATGTCCACCCCAAGTCTGCTTGCCTACCTATAAAAGTCACCGCACGCTACTGGTAAGATGAAAGTTTCTGTGCAACAAATCTAAGAAGCATGATACAAAACTGTACAGCAAGATGACAAACCTGAAAGTTAATCTTATAAAATCTGAAAGTGAAATATAACATTTCCAAAAAAATAAAAGGTAGCATGGTGATCTGAATGTTATGTGATAGCAGCTAATACCCCAGTTAATACCTCCTCTGCAGCTGCAAAAAATGAAACAGTCCTTAAAGTTATTTATTCAACTCTTCACAGCTCAGATCTTATCATATACACTTTAAAATCCTAGTGACAGGTCTTGAATTGACAAACATAGGTTTCATGCATATGAAACCTGGACTAGCACTGGCACAGGACAGTGTGCTCTGCTGCAGGCAGTGGTTTCCGGTTGGTTTCTCTGATAAGTAAATACAAGCTTAGCTCATGTCAGGTGTGAGGAGCATGCTGGGTAAAAAATGTTGCAACAGTCAGGGAGTTCAACTCTGGTCTTCAGCTGTAAAAATCTTTATAAAACTGCGGAAAGTTTAAATATTGCTTAACTTGTCTTAACAACTTATCTTTTGATTATATGTTTAATAAATGGTGTAAGTTCAACGAGTTTGCTTAAGTTTAGTTTCCTGTAGGTTCTCTGGTTCACCTCTCAATCAAAAAAAACATGTTAAATAGGCTAATCCTCTAGCTCCACCGAGAATGAACCTAGCTCTGGACATGTGTCACCCACCTGCTGCTCTATAGGGACACCAAAGAATGTGTCAAATGCAAAGAAGATATTTCCTATACAAGGACAATAAAGTGTACATTAAAAGGCCTATACCCAATATTATTCCATATACTGTATTTGAGCAAAATGTGTCTTGCCCCTGTACAAATATAGTGTATAAGCAGCTCTTAAGGTCAAAATAAATCAGCTGTGTACTGCTGGTTGTTGTTAGCATAACTGTCATGGCAAACTCAGTTCTGGTCTCTGAGAGTTGTGAAAAGTGCTTATAAACTCATCATGGTGAATAATTATCACATTTATTATCCAAAAGATAATATCTTTGGACAACTGCTTAAAATGAACGAGTTTTGTTTTTCATGTTTATAACTAAAATAATCAGGTACAGTGCCTTATGGTGATTAACTGCTTGAATACTGCTATTCTCAGCCAATACATTTGTTGTGTCCATGAGCAAGACATCATAGACATCACAGGTAACTTAAGTGTGTCTGGGTCTGTAAATAGATTTAAAGGAAGACATACTGTGCTTGTGTGTGCTATGTGGTAATAATCCGATACCCATGAATCATCATGTTATAATAAAAATATAAATTGCAATATTGGTCTAAAATTACTTTTAGACCAGAGAAAATTACTTTTAGACCAGAGAAAACAGTCAGACTTAAAGAAAACATATTGTGCTTTTATCTGCTATAATACAAAATAGCTACGCAATGCTGCTGAATTCTGCACCTATCACCAATTAAGAAAATAAAACTGGAAAAGCAGATCACAGCAGGCGTGTATCGGTGGCAGTGAAAATGGGGGTAGATCAGAACAGTGATGTCTTGAATACAGGAGAATAAAGATGACTCAAACATGCACAAATCACTCCAAATACAACTTCAGAGGGTCACTGAGAAGGAAACAACTATAAGATTATTCCAAACTCCTGAAATCGATTTTGCACTATATGTCTCCTTTAAGTGATTCAGCGAGGCCTGTATAAAGAGTCCACTCCAGCCTGACGTTGTGTACATGTTTTCAGATGCGTTTCACTTTGAGGACATAGACCTCGAAGACAGAGATCAGCTCTCTTCTCTCCAAACGCTTATCTGTTCCATTTTATGCCTTTGCACACTTTTCATTATCTGAGTGAAAATGACACTTTATTTCCTGAGACAGTGGAAAAACATTGTTTCTGTATGAACCATATCATTTGTCAGACTGAAGTGGGGAAAATTACACATTATGGTCCAATCAGATACACTGTTATTACTGCATAGCCTAAACATAAGGCACAGAGGCAGGTAAAGGAGGAGGTTGTATTTACATTTTAAAGGTGGACCACGTAACTTTCCCAAAGGAGTGTTCACCACCTGCTCGTCTCCATGGAGATGTTTTTGCTTCTCCAGAATGTTCCACAGCATGGCATTAAAATATCTACTTATCCATGGAGACAGTGCACCTTACATACATGTATCAAAGAAACTGCAAAGAGTTTGGGACATTTCAGCAATATTTTACTTTTATAGAGAGAAAAAAAAAAAAAAAAAGCATAATAATAATTCAGATAAAATGTTTAACTTCTGGGGTTCTTTTTAAAAAGACAATACAGTAACGTGTATTTACCTTATTGACATGTTTCAGCTGCTAGCTGCGAGCCATCTTCAGAACTGTCACTGGTGTTGGTGGTGACGTGTCGTATATCAGCTGTTGTTACTTCCTGTAGGCGTGGTCAGCCTGATTGACCTGGCAGGTTGCTGAGACTGACTATGCCTCCTGTTGCCTGGTGCTCTCTGGAGGAGGGTGTCCCAGGTGTGTGAAAAAAGGAACGCTTCGTCATCACGGTTAATGCTGTCTGTGCCTTGTTTCCTGATTTCAATGGCTTGCAGCTAGCAGCCGAAACATGTCTGAGCAGAGAAAGTCATTTTGAAGTACAGTTCTGGGGGGAATGGTCCAAATATCTTAGAGTTATGTGCTTTTTGAAATTGGCGATTATTTAACGCTGTGAAATCCTCTGCTGGGGTTTAACCTGCGAGCTTTTGAAAGTGCATTACTCCCTAAATAACAAGGACTGGTTTATCACGCATCCTGACTGAGACTGGAAACTTTGAACTCAAATGGAGAATGTTAAACAAGTGGAATATGTCCTTGCAGTGCCAGAAATGGTAAGGTCCGGTAAGGTCTATTCCAGGGTACTGGAGAGGAGAATCCGACCGATGGTCAAACCTCAGATTCAGGAGGAGCAGTGTGGTTTTCGTCCCGGTCGCAGAACACTGGACCAGCTCTATACTCTCCATAAAGTGCTCAAGGGTTCATGGGAGTTTGCCCAACCAGTCCACATGTGCTTTGTGGATCCAGAGAAGGCATTCGATTGTGTCCTGTGGGGAGTGCTCTGGAACTATGGGGTCCGGGGCTCTTTGCTATGGGCTGTCCGGTCCCTGTATGACCGGAGCAGGAGCTGTGTTTGCATTGCCGGTAGTAAGTCGGACCTGTTTCCCATGCATGTTGGACTCCACCAGGGCTGCCCTTTGTCACCGGTTCTGTTCATTGTACATATGGACAGAATTTCTAGGCACAGTCAGGGACTGGAGGGGATCCGGTTTGGGGACCACAGGATCTCATCTCTGTGGTTTGCGGATGATGTTGTCCTGATGGCTTCATCGGACCGGGACCTCCAAGGTGGACTGGGGCGGTTTGCAGCCGAGTGTGAAGCGGCTGGGATGAGGATCAGCCCCTCCAAATCCAAAGCCATGGTTCTTGACTGGAAAAAGGTGGCTTGCCCTCTCCGGGTGGAGAGTCCTTGCCTCAAGTGGAGGAGTTCAAGTATCTCGGGGTCTTGTTCACGAGTGAGGGGAGGATGGAGCGTGAGATTGACAGGAGGATCGGTGCAGCATTGGCAGTGATGTGGTCGCTGTACCAGACCGTTGTGGTGAAGAGGGAGCTGAACCGAAAGGCAAAGCTCTCGATTTACCGGTCAATCTATGTTCCTACCCTCACCTATGGTCATGAGCTTTGGGTAATGACCGAAAGGACGAGATCGCGGATACAAGCGGCCAAAATGAGTTTCCTCTGCAGAGTGGCTGGGCGCTCCCTTAGAGATAGGGTTAGGAGCTCAGTCACACGGGAGGAGCTCGGAGTAGAGTCGCTGCTTCTCCACGTCGAGAGGAGCCAGCTGAGGTGGCTTGGGCATCTGTTCCGGATGCCTCCTGTATGCCTCCCTTAAGAGGTGTTCTGTGCATGTTCCATCGGGAGGAGGCCTCGGGGAAGACCCAGGACACGCTGGAGGGACTATATCTCTCGGCTGGCCTGAGAATGCCTTAGGGTCCCCCCAGAGAGGCAGGAGGAAGTGTCCAGGGTGAAGGAAGTCTGGGAGTCCCTGCTTAGACTATTGCCCCCGCGACCCGGCCCCGGATAAGCGGAAGAAAATGGATGGATGGAAACTTTGAACTCAAATGGAGAAAGTTAAACAAGTGGAATGTGTCCTTGCAGTGCCAGAAATGTCACCAGTGAATTTACGCTGCTGATTTGGGTTCAGTTAAACTCAAAGGGCAGAGGGGGAGATTCTGTGAACTGGTAAATATTAGCTGTCTCTCAGATGGCAAACTATCGGCCAATCACGGGGCCGAAACACGGGAGGACGGATTTGAAAGTAAAATATATATTAACGTAGAGAGAGAGAGGTAGAGAGAGAGAGAGAAGGAGAGAGAGAGAGAGAGAGAGACAGAGAGAGAGAGCATTTGTGTAAAGGTTAATGTGTGATGTTGGCCGCCCAAAGGGATGCGCCAAGATAATGATGGAGGGAGGGAAAAGTCCAGAAGGAGAAACAGAACTAGAGATGGAGGAGAAGAATGGAGAGAATATTACTGCACTGCATGACCAGTCAGGACATTCAATGAGACATATTTTATAGAACTGAGATTTTAACCACACTGTAAAGAAAATGAGAAAATATGTTTTCCCCTACCCACATCTCCTCCCACTGCTCTGTACTTACAACTATTCAAAACTAACTACAGCTTTTTCACTACCCTTTTTCAGTAAACAAAATGTACAATTGTGATCTGTATATTATAGTTTATTTCTAACCATATTCTAACCAACCACCTAAACAAAGCATTGCATGTCTCCTTTAATCTAAATTTGTCATTATGTTGCTCCAGATCTTGGACTAGTTTCTAGGTGTTGTTGGCTGGTTTCATTTTGATAGCAGGAGTATAAAAATCATCAGTAGTTGCTTAGTGACTGTCTGTCAATGAGATTGCATTGGGAGCTGTCCTTGGTGCTGAATGTCATGGGTGAAGTCGTTTTAGAGGTAGGGAGGGAAATGTGTGAAAATGTGAGGAGGAAAGAATACATTCTGCGGGACATGTAGCTGTGGAGCTGTCCTTGGTGCTGAAAAGAAGACAGCACTAAAGTGGGTGTAAATTAGTTTTTGCTATCAGTATGATTAATTAGGTGGCTTATACATAACTGCAACTATAATTAAAAGTGGTCCACACTGGTAAGTCAGACCAAAATAAAGAATTCTAACACACTTGCATTTTTCTAACAGTGAAAATTATTTGTTGGTAAAATGGAATAAGAACTTTAAAATTACATTTAAAAAGGGAGAATGGGTTTGAAGACTTTCACACATGCTCTGGTTATTTTTCTTTCTTGTTTTACTCTGCTTTTCACTTAAAATATTTGGTTCGGAAAGGGTCCAAGAAAAAACATATTTGTCATTTCAAATAAGAAACTTCACTTAAAGAGGGTTTTTTATTCAAAATCAACTTTTTAGAGCCTTCTAGCAGTTAATACCCCATAGAAATCTCTGTCTTTCCTCTCCATGCTGAGTCACTCCCCCTTCAGAATGCTATTACATTACAATCAGCATGTATTTAGCTAATGAAAATACTTCACATTAGGTTTGTGAAGTTGTAATATACTGTATAGTTTTGTATCATGCTTTTGTAAATTTATGGAAAATTGGGTGAGTGTTGGCTTGTGGACTGAACCTTGTACAGGGTCATAAGGCTGAAATACTTAAACATGCATGGATGACATGTACATCTCTTCAGGCATGTTTTTGATGAAGGAACAACATAATAACATAGTAGAAGGCTCCAAAAATTCAATTTCACCTAATACCCCCTCTGTAAAAGTACAAGTAATTTGACTTAACTTGATTATAATTCTGAATTCAAGTGATTTTAAATGCTGACAGTTGTTAAAGTGCAGAGACCCTCAGCTCAGGTCACATGTGATTCATGGGTTTTACTTTACTTTTACTTTTTTCTGCCGGCAGTGCACTATTCCTCTTGAGTTTATTAGATGACCTTTTGGTGGGGTAGCAGCCCAGATGTCCATGCACTGAGAGGAGTCTGATTACACCTTTGCTAATCAAGCTGATTGGGCCAATCTTCACCATAGCTTGATCTGATTTCTGTGCACCAGTATAGACAAAAAACAGACTAGGTAGCATCAGCTGGTACATGTGTGCACCAGCTGGTATAATCTAATCATGATCAGAACTGATGTAATTCTGATGTCAGTGGTATAGCTTGTGAAAGTGGAAAATGGTTTCTAAGTTCTCAGAAGTATTTGTACCACAGATATGTTCTATGATGTATGTTTGTGTGTGTGATGTTTGACTAGAGAAACCATTCAAATTAACAATATGAGTGAATGGAGCAGAGTGGTGTAGTGGTGAGGCTTTCACATCATAGTGAGAAGGTCATCAGTTTGAATCAAGTGATCCCCTCCACCTACAACATTTACAATATGCACAAGCTTCCTACTGCTGTAGTCCTGACCAGGGCTATATACCTGGATAGATCATCTAGTATGTCACTTGACTTCCACATGTGCGACCCGAGTTTAAATCCCCCTCCCAGGTCATAATAAACAATTACAAACATTTAATGTGGGTCTTTGGGCAAGAAGCTTCATGCTCACTTCTGCTAGCTCAGATGTCAAACAAGGTGCTGGGGATCAGATCATTGTCACTGCTAAGTGAAGAGTCCTGAATGTCAAAGGGTGTATAGTCCTGATCCTGAAGGACCCCTCAGAGGGTATAGTCCTATATCTCTCCACAACATCAAAGTTCAAATCAGGTATCATCATGGCTAAGAACTGGCACATGGATCAATAAATGGGCACAAAATCAGCACAGATACCAGAGGGGCCAAATACCAGCTCCTGGTACACCGAACAGTCATCCAAGATTATATACACATAAAGATCTGAGTAGTGGTTAATCTTCTATTGTTTGTGTGTGCTATTCTATGGCTGCCATGGTGGTTGGCTGTTCTTGTGGCTGACTGGCTGGCACACTGGGCTGATTTTTATTATTTTTTTTTTTATTATGTTAAACATGCTCAAATAGCTTTTACTGTAATAATGTTTTTTTTTTTTTTTCTTCTTACTTAATATTTGAGGATTTTGACCAACTAAGATGTGCAATTGCAGTGCAACAATGTGTAGAATCCCTCAGTCGTCCAGGCAGAACTGAAGAAGCAGCTTAGATGAGCTGCTTTTTTTTTTTTTTTTTTTTTTTTAATTTCTTGGGTTCTATTTTTTTAAATACAGTATAGTAACGTGTATTACCTTGTTAACATGTTTCGGCTGCTAGCTGCGAGCCATCTTCAGAACTGTCACCGGTGTTGGTGGTGATGTGTCGTATATCAGCTGTTGTTACTTCCTGTAGGCGTGGTCAGCCTGATTAACCTGGCAGGTTGCTCAGACTGACCACGCCTCCCGTTGCCCAGTGGTCTCTGGAGGAGGGTGTCTCGTGTGTGAAAGGAGGAACGCTCCGTCATCACGGTTAATGCTGTCCATGCCTCATTTCCTGATCTCAATGGCCTCCCTGATCCAGCGTTTGAACTTGTTGTTTTCCGATCCAGTGACTTGTGCCTTGGTGTTTGGTGTTTTGGTGTTCCTATTTTCGGATGTGAAAAGCCCGGCCTGTTTCCCCTATGTATGATTTATTGCATGATTTGCATTGGATTTCGTAGATGGCGTTGCATTTTTGTTCTTGTGGGATTTTATCTTTGGGGTGTACTAGCTGTTGGCGTTTTTTGTATGGTTTGACTACAGTGCTTATGTTGTGTTTTTTCATGGCTCTCTGGATGGGTTCAGTTATTCCTCTAATGTATGGTAATGTGACTGTGTTCTTGTGATCCTGCTGTCCTCTATTAGTTTGTTGTGTTTTTTTTCCCGGGGTTTGTTGGTTTTATTGTTGAAATGTTGTCTGCCTTTGTTTATGGCCCAGTTGGGATATTGACATTGTTAAAGTGCTTCTATGATGTGTCTCTCCTCCTCTTCCCTGTCGGTTTGGTCTCTTATGAGTGTGGCCCATTCGAGTAATGTTCTTACTACTGAAAGTTTATGTGCAGTGGGATGTGCGGATGTCCAGAGTAGATATTGGTCGGTGTGCGTGGGTTTTCTGTATACTGTTATTTTGATGCTGCCGTCTGCGATGTGGTGGATTTTAATGTCCAAAAATGATATTGCTCCGTCTTTCTCCTCCTCATGTGTGAATTGAATGTTACTGGTACTGTCCTGTGTGGTCCGTGAGTTCTTGGGTGTGTCCTTGCTGTATTTTTTCCAGGATGTCATCTACTTTCCAGAAAGTTAAACGGCATTGTGGGGGTGCTGTGTTGAATGCTTTTTGTTCCAAGTCCTCCATGAAAAAACTGCTCATTATTGCGGATAGTGGATCTCCCATTGTGAACCCCTCCTTCTGTCTGTAAATGATGTTATTGTATTGCAAATATGTAGATGTGGCCACGAAGTGTAGTAGTTGTGTAATGTCTTCAACAGTCAAGTTTGTGCATTTTTTGAGTGTTGTGTGACATCCACGGGTGTTTTGGTAAAAAATGAGATGACATTGTGTGATATGAGTATTTCGTCCAATGCTACTGTAATGTTTTTTTTTTTTTAGTTCCTGTGCCAATTGTTTTGCGTTCTTGCAGTGGAATTTTGTTTGACCGATGAGTGGTTTTATTATTTCGATCAGGGCTTTTGACAGATTGTACGTGACTGAACCTATGCTATCTTCTATTGGGCGGAGCGACGTGTCTTTTTTGTGAATTTTCGGGGTTCCGTAAATGCAAGGGGTGATGCTGGCTGTTGGGATTAGTTCGATTTTTTTTCTAATAGGGGTTTAGGACTCGTTTCTTATATACTGATAACTGATATACGGCATGTCACTACCAACACCGGTGACAGTTCTGAAGATGGCTCGCAGCTAGCAGCTGAAACATGTCAACAAGGTAAATACATGTTACTGTATTGTCTTTTGAATTGAATTTCTCCTTTTGCCTTTTTACAACAATGCAATGAACACCAAATATGGCAGAAGGCATTCCAGAGAAAACACTTTGAGGGAATGTCCCATGTCATCACTAACCGAAATAACAGAGCAAAAAGAGAGGTTTATGAGAGGCTTTCCTGTTGTGTCTCCAGAATTACCTGGCTCCCTCTGGAGGCTGCTGTCATGCTGCAGGGACACAGAGAAGAGACACTTTTGTCCTGAGGGCTGTTTATTTTATGTATTTATTTATTTATTTATTTGATTTTGGACAGAGCATGTTAATGGACAAACATGACATAACATGAATGTAAACACGCCGGATTGTAGCCTAAGGCTAATTTCCATCCGTTGTCTCACACGTTACTCTCCACACACTGCCCTCAGACAGATCTGATGAGTTTTTCATTGTATTTTACTGCTCTATGTGCTTAAATTGCCTCTGGAGGACAAATAAAGTGAATTTGATTTGATACTTGAAGCTCAACCCCAGGCTTTCTTAAACTATTGTCATTATTGTATTGGTATATTCATTTTTGTGAATATTGCACACCCCTATTTGCTAATATAAGTATGTACATATGTTATAATATACAAAGGAAGTTAATGTACAGGTATTAGTGAATGTGGCTTCTTCCATGAATGTACTCAAACATGCTTCATATTCTGGTTCAATGCAGATCTGTCCATTAGCAGTCAAAGACTGTGCTGACATGAGCGGTACTTTCCGTGATGTTCCTCCGCTGCAGGTGTCGTGAGAGCTTGGAAGAGAAATAGATCCTGTGTGACTGTTGCTATGTTACTGTACTCTGAGCTGCGTCTCTGCTTCGTGTCTGCCGTCACTGTGTGTGGGAGGTGTTCACATGAACACTTGGTTTTACACCAGATGCCCTTCCTGGTGGATTGACGCTGGCTATGTTTCCACATCAAGGAATCAACGCAAGTACAGTACAACTCAGAACAACTTATCTCTTCTCGCATTCATACTTAAAGGCACTATACCTATTTTTTATTTTTACTTTTTTTTAATACTTGCTCAGTGATCTTGATTTCTGAGTACATTTGCTAGCTATTCTTGAAGTGTGCATTGCAACATTGCAATTTCCCCATTGTGGGCAAATAAAGGTTCTTTTATCTCATCTTTTACTGTCTTAAAAACGTGGAAAACAGAACTAGTTATTTTTAAATTATTAAATAGAGAGGTCCAAAGTAGTAGAAGAGGGGAAAAAAATACATATTTTACATTGATTCCTCAAAGTAGCCCCCTTTGCTTTGTTGACAGCGCTGCAAACACTTGGCCTTCTCTCAGTGAGTTTCATGATGAAGTCTCCTGAAATGGTTTTCACTTCACAGGTGTGCCGTTTCAGGGTCAAGAAATGTCAAAAGTGCAGGTGATAGACATAGCAAAGGGTGACTATTTTTAAAAATCTAAAACAAGTTTGGAGTTGTGTTGAATGTATTTTTGTTTACTATATTCCACATGTGTCACTCATAGTTTTGATGCCTTCCAGTGAGACTCTACAATGTAAATTAAAAGACACATACATGAAAAAGTGTGTCCAAACTTTTGACTGGTATAGTGTATAAAACGTAACCAAACACAGTACTGCTGATGTCCAAGTATGTAAGCTTATGTGTATATTTTGGTCTCTAAAAAAATTTGTCTGCTGCAGATCTATGAGTGCTTCCCCATGGCAGGCCTGTAGATCACACAGAGCTGGCTGTTGCTGTTGAGTGTAATAGCTTTAATTGCCTTCTATCTAAACACAAATGAGAAAATTGAATACGCTGTCCTGTGCTGTGAGCACAGTGCACACACTTCCTCTGTGTGATGTGCGGGAGTCTCAGTGGCTTTTAAATACAGGTTAGATAATCGCAAGAATGCCCTGATGTTTATAGTACTTTTCCAGCCAATCAGAGTGCTTTATTATTTGTTATTAAAAGGTCCTATATTGCGCATAATTGATGCTTGTGAGCTTTCAGCCATGTTCTTATGCTGTTATCCTCAAAAACATATGTAATGTTGTGTTTTGTTCCATTCTGTACATGTTTGAGTAACCCTTTATTATTGGTCTTTCTACATTTCCAAAATTCAGAATGCTCTGTTCCACCTTGTGATGTCATGTTTTCAAGTTAACAGCTTTACCTTTTGTTCTGTAGAGACTGGCAATTCCAGTCATCTAAATGATTCTAGTGAAAGTGTATGGCATTTAAAAACACAGTGGAGCACTTCCTGTATTACCACATGACATCACAAGTGTTTTCTGTTTGAGAGAAGTACTCAGCCTAAATGTACAGGGTTTGTGTGTTTAACATGTGTGAATGAAACAAACGAAACTGTTTTTGATGAGGAAACATTATAACATCCATCCATCCATCCATTTTCTCCCGCTTAATCCGGCTGGGTCGCGGGGGCAGCACGCTGCCCATTACTCTGTGCACCAGACCCAGACCCCTATGAACCCCTCTGCAGGTGGTGAACCCACAGGAGACATTATAACATCAGATCACAAAATAGTGCGATATGGGCCCTTTAAGATATGGTTATTCTGAAAATGTCTTTAGCTTTAGCCCTGGAAACAGTCATCAGTGTTATCATTTACTGCTATTTGGTGGAAATGGCTGTCCCCGCCTGCTCTCATGACACAGGCAGCCGTGTGGAGGTAATCCCATTGTAGCCCAGTTAGGTTAATGTGTGCCCTATGTGAGTGAGTCTAAGTGGGGCACGGCTCCGGTACCCTGAACCCCCCCCCCCCCCCCCCCCCCCATATGACATCACAGCTGCTGCCTCCACTACCATTGCACTGCAAAAACAAAAAAAAACACTTCCACATCAGGGGTGAAATACAGAACGTAGAATGTGTAATGCAGAGGACTTTTGTTTAGTTGTAGTTGAGTGAAATGAGCATTACACATATTGCAAATTATATACATGATTACACATTATATACAATATTTCTTATTTTAAGTGCAACAATAGACCTCTTTAAAGAAGACATATTATGGTTGTGTGTGCTGTATAATTACAATCTATGACCCCCGTGGATCATTATGTTGTAATTTGCACAATATTACAATATTCATCTTAAACAACTCAATAAAAGAAAGAAGTCCACTGACTTCCACGTAAAAAAACAAAAACAAAAACTGCAGTGTCTAGTCGGAGGTGACATCATCATAAACGTCATCACAACAAAGTACCGCATGCTGTGGGCCCCTCCTATGGATAGCTGCACATCACACTAGAGCAGAGCATTTTTTTTTTTTTTTTTCATTTATTTAAAAAATCCTACATGTATCACTGATTTTAGAAAATAAAACTGGAGGACAAATTAAGTACACAGCAGTGGGTTTATACTGGTGGAGGTGAAAACGGGGATAGATCGGCAAAATGCCTTCTTGAGAATAAGCAATTCAAGATTACTCAAACATGTACAAATCAATCCAAATACAACTTAGAAAGGGTAAATGTTAAGGAAATAACTATAACATGGATAAAAGCTTTAAAAAAAAAGTCTAAAAAGATATTCTGCTAGCGTTTTGTACCATGACTATAGTCAAAATATTCCCAAATCAATATAAAGATTGAATGCAACATTATGTGACTTTCTAGAGATTGCATGTCACAGTCACAGGATTCCATAGATTCTATTATATCATACTTGGGGAATATTCTCCATGAATTTAATTATGACTGTTGTTTTTTACTGTGCTCTCTGTTCATGTCATTTGTAACTTTTTCTCTCTTTTTTGCAGTGCATGCCCCTTCCCTCAGATGACATCACCGCTGCAGCCCTCACTACTGCGGCTTATTCCAGGACATGCTCCGATTTTTGGCCCAAAAACAAACAAAAGCAAATTCCTGTAATCCAGAGCTTAGGGCTGCCCTGTCCACAGATACACAGCATTTAAAGGGCCCATTTTATGCTGTTTTCTGATCTATGTTATAATGTTTCCTCATCACAAACATACTTGGGGAACATGTTAAACATGTGTGAATGTTTTGTTTCATTCACACATGTTTAACACACAAATCCTACATATCCAACATTCTGTTCCACCTTGTAATGTCATGTGGTAATACAGGAAGTGCTCTAGTGTGTGTTTTTTAACACCATACATTAGAATCATTTGGCTAATTTCAGCTCAGGAATTGTCAATCTTTACTGAACAAAAGGTAAAAAGATAGCTGTTAAATTAAAAACTACCATTACATGACATCATGGTGGAACAGAGCATTTTGATCTTTTGAGATGGTGAATAATGCAGGATTACCCATGTGTGAATGAAACAAAACACCACCCCGGGTATGTTTTTGAGGAGGTAACAATGTTCTAACATGGATAAAAGTTCACAAGAGTCAATTTTGTGTAATATAGGCCCTTTAAGGCCTGGTTCTCCTGCTCCTCCTTTGTCACATGGAGCTTTCAAACAAAAATGTCAAGGGGTTTGATGTGTTGTGTTGTATGCAGTCATGGGCAAAGGATTGTGAGAGCTGAGATGTGACTGTGATGACTTGCACCTGAGAGGCCTAGAATGATCAGGTTTAGTCCAGCGTTATCTGTTGCTGGCTTTGGGGTCAAACACAGTCCATCAAGAGCTTCATAAGATCAAACGCAATTTAAATGCTCCTGTATAGAGCATGCTGAGAGCCAGCAAAACAGGCTATTTTCATCAGAGGATATTACAGGATGTGTATGTAGCCTGCACACTTAAAGTTTTAAAAGGACAGGCCATGCCTCACTCTGCTTTCTGAATAATCATCACATAAATAAATGGTATATCATGAACATTTTTTTTTTTTTTTTGTAATTAAGACTAATAACAAAAAAATGCCACCTTAATGTGGTGGAGGGGTTTGAGTGCCCGAATGATCCCGGGAGCAAACAGGTCCTGGGGGATGGGTCAGACTGAGAGCGGTTCAGAAGCCCCCATAATGACAAATCCATCAAGGCCAGTTACGTCGCCCAGATTGGCGTTATCGGGGCATCACCCTGGAGCCAAGCCTGGACGGGTGCTCAAGAACGAGCGTCTGGTGGCCGGGCCTTCCCCCATGGGGCCCGGCCGGGCACAGCCCAACTCCAACTCCTTGAGGGGGGCTGGACTCTCCATTTCTCGGGCGTGGCCCGCGGGGAGCGGCGGTGGGCAGGTATGGGCCTGCTCATTGCCCCACAGCTCAGCCGTCGTGCGCTGGAGTTCACCCCGGTGAACGAGAGGGTTGCATCCTTGCGCCTTCGGGTTGGGGACAGGTCTCTCACTGTTGTGTCGGCCTACGGGCCGAACAGCAGTGCAGAGTACCCGGCCTTCTTGGAGTCTCTGGGAGGGGTACTGGATAGTGCACCAACCGGGTACTCCATTGTTCTACCGGGGGACTTCAACGCCCACGTGGGCAATGACAGTGACACCTGGAGAGGGGTGACTGGGAGGAATGGCCTCCCTGATATGAACCCGAGCGGTGTTTTGTTATTGGACTTCTGTGCTAGCCACGGTTTGTCCATAACGAACACCATGTTCGAGCACAAGGGTGTCCATCAGTGCCTGTGGCACCAGGATACCCTAGGCCGGAGGTCAATGATCGACTTTGTTGTCGTATCATCTGACCTCCGGCTGCGTGTCTTGGATACTCGAGTGAAGAGAGCGGCAGAGCTGTCAACCGATCACCACCTGGTTGTGAGTTGGGTCCGCTGGTGGATGAGGAAGCAGGCCTATCCCCAAACCCGATGGTGGACACTGGAAGTAAGGAATGCCTTCAGGCTGAAGAAGGAGTCTTATAGGGCCTTGTTGGCTCATGCGACTCCTGAGGCAGCTGGTACAGGTACCGGCGAGCCAAGCGTGCTGCAGCCCGGGCAGTTGCAGAGGCAAAAACTCAGGGTTGGGAGGAGTTCGGAGAGGCCATGGAGGAGAACTATTGAATGGCCTCAAAGAAATTCTGTCAAACCGTATGATGCCTCAGGAGAGGGAAGCAGTGCTTCACCAACACTGTTTACAGTGCGGGTGGAGAGCTGTTGACCTCGACTGTGGATGTTGTTGGACGGTGAAAAGAATACTTTGAGGATCTCCTCAATCCCACCATCACGTCTTCTGAGGAGGAAACAGATGCTGGGGAGTCCCCGCTTAGACTGTTGCCCCCGTGACCTACCCCTGGATAAGCGGAAGAAAATGGATGGATGGATACCTCATGTGGATACACAAGGAGGTCATGTTTATGGAATTTAAAATCAAAATCTCACAGTTCCTTCAAACATACAGTCAGTGACCCATTTAGTACATACTATTGTAGTGTCCTTGGGCAAGACACTTAACCCACTTCACCAGTATTATTCCAATTTCTGAGCACTTCTTTTTATTAACAATACAATTGTATTGTATTTTTAAGTGTGCTTTAAAACAATATGGCATCATTAAAATTCCATCTGAGAGAGACTTTGTACTGATACTGCCACCCATACATATATGCAAGAATTCAAATTGTAGTGAGACATTGAACAGAGGGTGCAGTCTAAATATTGTAAACACCACATGGTTGAATCCACACCAAAGAATAGGCCTGATAAGCCAACACTGAGTAGCTCCAGTGCTCCTCTCTCACAGAGCAGCAGAGCCACATGCACAGGGCCAGGGCTGACACACATGTTTTATTCAGGCTGATGTCAGTGTGCAGTTTAAAAGGTGTACCAGTCATTTCAGAGCATGTACTGTGTTTAAACATATGATCTATAATATATATGAAAGTCCAATGAGGTGCAGTGCCAAATGGAGCCATTGTACCCTAGTCTGTATACCTGAAATGCTTTTTCATGAGAGGAGGTTGGTGCCATTCACAGAACAGAGATCACTGTTCGGTGTAATGCTCTACTGTCAGTGCAGTCCCAGCCAGCAGGAGGCCTCCAAAGCTTTAATCCACAGAAAAGCGTTTGTATAGATTATTAATATACACAATATGCATTTAATGTTATAATGATTATGCTAGTGCTTTGTTTCACTGAGGTTTAGGTACAGTATGTACCTGGAGATGTCACATCACCTGCATGATTCCATGGAATTTTAAAGTTAAAACCATACTTGGGAACATTCTCCATGGGGATAGATACATTTTATGCAATACAATGGAAGATTACAGCCTAAGGAACAACATTTCCACAATGAACCACTTGACATGGCATTATTAATTCATTGCAGTAGTAAACTATTGCTGTAGCTATAGCTGCCCTGGAGCAGACTGATGGAAGTGAGGCTGACAATTTGTCCCAATGGCCCCTCTGACCACAACAAACACTCTCACACTCTACAATAATACTTCAACAGTATGCGCTAGACAAGAAACATTCCTGCCTCACTGTGGCACCTGGTATTCTCAGCCGTCTCTCCCATTCAAGTACTAACCAGGCCCAACACTGTTTGGCTTCTGAGATCAGATGAGAGAGGTTTAAAGTCATATTATGAAACTTTATAGCCATGCAGCTGATAGAGTTCCATATTTAACCATTTCAATGATAGTATTATGTGTCATGTTTTTGAAATGTTTAGTATGCGGTTTACTTGTCATAATGCTGTGAGTCATGACTAATTAACAGAAAAAGTGAACTCCCTGCTCCCTTTCTCCCTCTCCCCCCGCCGTGCTGGTCTGGCTGATGAGGCTGTTACCATGGTAATTAGCAGTGACGTGCAGTCAGAGAAGGCAGGGGAGGCAGTGCCTCCCTTGTCAATCATGAAAAGAAGAAAGGATTTATTATAAATTCAAATAAAAAATAATAATTATCAGCTTGTATGTATTTATTATTAACCCCTTCTCCAGTCGAAAATTTTATTTATTTTTTTCTTATTTCAATAATTGAATATGGCAGAATTTTCGTTTGTCCCGTTCAAATGCAAGGAGAAGGTGCGCCGTGAGGCACCAGCCTCCAGTGTCTAAGTGGCTAAGCTGGCTAACCCACTGTATATTGCCGATAAATGGCCCTCAAACTCTCTGATTATATGCTCTGTCTTTATGAAATGTATTTCTGTAATGTGTTCAGGCTCGCAGATCAATCATAAAACCTCAGTAAAAAGCTCACCAGGGGAGGCAAACAGTACTCGTGCCTCAACATAGAGGGCGCTTGTGAGCACAGAGATTCTTGGCCTGCTGCCGCTATGCGCTGAAACAACTACATCATCTTCTTCGTTCTTTTTTATATTGCATTGGGACACCTGTGTCTTTGATGACAAAGTCCACCAATGTGCAAAGGGATTGTAAACACTGTAACAATTTTCTTTGAGACGTGCTTTATTTTGATTTAGCCTAATTGAAATTAAAAGTCCTGCTTACGATATGCGCGAGTTGACCCAGGACCTGACCTAGGATCGCTAAAAGCGCAACTTGAGGAAGAGAAGAGAAATAGAGAAGGAGCGTGCTGTTTTCCGTGCTGATGAGCACCTACATTTTGTACAGTTTGTCCACAGCGTATCAATGAAATAACGTATCCAGCGTGAACGAGGCAAGCCGCGTGCCTTCATGGATTTGTTTTCACCTGCTGCAGTGCACAGGAGAGATGAGGGTGCGCTCACGATGACACAGGCAGACACCCAGCATGATCCATGCTTATTTATTCACAAACTTTCTTAAAAAGCGTGTTTTTCATGAGTGATTTGGAGATTTCAGGCAAGATACAAAAAATCCAAGTATGACGCGTCCACGTTACGCATAAATGCACAGCTACAGAGCGCGCGCGGGAGCTGCTTTGCTAAAAAGCATATAAATTAGTCTGTTTATTGCAAAAAATGCCTTGTTCCCAGTTTTGAAATACTGAACAACAATCATATTTTATTTTTCCTTTTTTTTAATTGAAGTTTTTGTTCTTTTGAATTAAGAATATAGAAAAGCCCTGGTGTAAGTAAGTCTGCAGCACTGCTGCATATAATATATAGTTGTTGTCTATCAAATGATGAATTATTTTTTTATTTTTTTATTTTTTTTTTTTTGGGGGGGGGGGTATTTGCATTTGTAAATCTGACACTAAAAGCGTTAGTGCCTCCCCAGCTGTCAACCTCACCGCACGTCACTGGTAATTAGTGGTCTCTAATCAGACCCCCCCCCCCCCCCCCCCCCCCCCATCCCTGATGACAGGTTCAGGCTGTCCATCTCCCACAGTGGAGGAAGAAGTATGACAATAACATTTTAGAGTTAAAATGCTGTTACCACAGCAGTTAAAGGCGCTGTGCCTGATATTTATTGTCTTAAAAATGTGAAAAACAGAACTAGTTCATTTAAAACATTTGCATTCTGAGCATCCTAATTACTCACCATGATGTGTTTATAAGCACTTTTCACAACTTTCAGAGACTAGGGCAGAGTTTTGACATCACATTAAAAATAATGCTAATGTGCACCCCCTGAATATTGCACAATAAAACACTTTATAATTAGATGCCGACTGTACACAGTGGACTTATTTTAACATCAAGAGCTGCTTATACAATATACCTATATGTACTGGGGCAGGACACAATTTGTTAAAATACATTGGGAAAAAATGTGTCATGGATGTATAAAATTTACAAATTTAGAATCATATTTATCATGAGTAGAGTTATCAGTAGTTTTAGAATTTTCTTGATCAATACCAGAATAAGTATGAGATGACATCTTTTTGTGTTGAAAATAACATTGTACTGGAAAAAAAGGATTTTTTTTAAATTGAAATCAGTATTGACTATCAAGCATCTCCTTTAGTAACAAAATAAAGTTTAAATTTTAGTATCACCAACACAGACTCATGATAAACACTAATCATGACATGATGCAGTAATAATAAGTAATAATAATTATAACCCAAGCTACAGGAGGCACTTCTTTTGTCCTCAGACATCCTCCACCAGCTGACCTATGACCTATGAGCAAAGGAGTGGCTTTATGTGCACAGCTCAAACTCTAGTCTCTGAAGTGCAGTTTTGAGCTTTTGTGAGGGTCACACCTCCTTTTAGGAGCAAGCAGAGTTCAGCTGTCTGTGCGGAGGCTGGCCTGTACGTGTCAGGCTGCGTGTGACTGGAGCAGGGGAAGGAGGGGGAAGGGAGAACAGAGAGTGTGAGAAGCGAGGGATTGTGTGTGTGTGTGTATGAGAAGAGTGTGTGTGTGTGTGTGTGTGTGTGTGTGCGTGTGCGTGTGCGTGTGCGTGTGCCTGTGCGTGTGCGTGTGCGTGTGTGTGTGTGTGTGTGTGTGGTTATTTATTTAGGAAGAGGCACCTTTCTTGTTTCACAAAAGGCGTGTGACGTGTCTTGCCCAGGGACACAAGAATATGCACTGGAATAACCTGCCTCAACATATTTACTAAAGTGCTGATTCTTCCTTGCATTAAGGCTCTAATAATATAGCATTAGTCTTTTTTTGTGTTTTGCCAAGGACACCATTTCAGTATGCATTCAAATCTATCACACATACATTACAAAGTATGTAAACTATTTACTCCATTTGTAAATTCAGAAATACTTCATGAAACATAATATAATTAGAGGCTCCATCAGACATGAGATATGACAAACAAAAATACAAATTGCATGTTTTCTTGATCGGTTTTCCATGTTTTTCCTTTGTTTACAGGGGAAAGGTCCGGTACAGATTTACAGATACACCACAGATATATAGTATAAGCAACACACAGTGCTCTTTAAACTATTATTTGTAATGTTTTGGTTCACAGCTGATCAATGCCAAACACCACAAGATGACATTCTGTTCTAAAACTTACTAAAAGTTACTATGACAAATAACTGTAATAAATTGTAACTACTTTTGGCTCTTCCACAGGATCTGCTGACCCTCCCTGACCAGTCCTCCTGTTAAACTGCACTGAGACCTTTGACAGAGACATAAAGGACACTGAGACACAGTGTAAATGTTGCAGCAGACCTTGAATTTCCCTCAGGATTAATACGTTATCTTTCTCAAGTCACATCCAGTACAGCAGCTTGAGTCTTTGTTTATACACTCACATTTGAATAACAAATCTAATCTGCAGCTTATTTCTGGACAGCCAGGTCCATGTCTGTACAAGTGTCTGCATAATTCACCCTATTTGAGTTCTATAAATATGTTGGTATACATGTAAAAGCTGCTGAGTGCTGCTTTAAAGATTCAGAATCAACATCAGAACTGTTTTTTTTTCTTCTGTTTTATGTAAATTAAATATGTCTCCTGTGACCTTTTGGTTCCGAGCCAGTCTAAAAATATCTACCCAGCGCATGCATACAAACTCCCTAGTCTGATTTCCTAGTATCTGCTTCTAATGTATTCAGTATGGTCTTAAACAGGCAAAACAATAACAGAAAACTGACTCTCATGAGCTTTAAGCCAGGTTATTATGATGTTACCTCATCAAAAACATACCTGGAGTTGTTTTTTTCTTTCATTTAGTATTGGTTTGTCTACATCTCCAAAGCTCAAAATGCTTTGTTCCACCTTGTGATGTCATGAAGCCAGGGATATAGCACCAAATTCTGGCCCTGGGAACAAATAATCTTGACAGGCACACACTACATGTTGTCTAATGAAAAATGCGCATTACAGACTTTGTGAGGGGCCCTTTCTTGCACAGTAAACAGTAAGCTTTAGTATTTTCAAAACAATAAAAGGTAACATGGTGATCTCAATATCTTATGTATTAGCAATTAATACCCCATCAATGTAAAATAGGCCCTCTTCAAAAACACAAACAATGGATCACTTCCTGTATTATTTGATGACATCACAAGGCGGAACAGAGCGTTATCAACCTGAGAAAAGAACACAGCCTAAATATGCAGGGTTTGTGTGTTAAGCATGTGTAAATGTAACAAAACACAACTCCGGGTATGTTTCTGATGAGGAAACAACATTATTACATAGATCAGAAAATAGCATAATATGGGCCCTTTAACAGAAGCATCCCACTTGCTGTAAATTTAATCCAATAATGTTATATCTGTAAAGCTTCAGGCAGTACTTGCATTTGCTTGCTTAATTAAACAGATTCATTATAGTGCAGTTTATAAAATTGGTGTTAAAAAAACAAAACAAAACCAAAAACAAAAAAGCAAAAAAAAAAACATTAACACAACATGAATTTGGCAGTAACAAAGACAGCAACATCAGAGAGAAGCTAACATAATTAAACAATGTCTGTATCCTGTAACAAGTTGATTTAAAATTCCAGATTGGTGCTTTTTTAACAAAGCTGGAGGCTTGGGGATTCCACAGAGTAAATATATTGGATCTGGAGGAAAGAGACATCAAACACTGAGCACGTTATGTTGTTTATGTGTTAATCCTGTGCTCTTTCACTATAAATTTAGGCCTTAGATGGGGATATCCATTACAGCCAGGGCATATATGTCCATCTGGAGAAGAGAAGGACCTCAGGGAGACGTGGAGATGGTGGAACCAGGGATTAAACATACCACATGCTGTTTAAAGAAACTGTGTGTAGTCTGTGCACTTAGACACATCCAAGTTTGTCTCATTCTTAGTATATGGACAGGCCATGCCTGTCCTCCAGAACTCACACACTGAGCTGCAGAGGCTGCACTAGCACTGATTCATGATTGGTTGCAGGTGCTGGGGTTTATGTAGTGACAATTCAGATCAGAGCGAGTCCATTTAAGTTTAAACTAACTGGATTTAAATATTGAAAATGGGAACCAAAATGAGAGACTCATGTGAGACTCATTCTGCTTTCTGATTCTGGCGATCTCTCGGGCCTTATTCGAACCCTCCTTAGAGTTAGCAGTGCAAGCCTGTACAAGGCTTCATCCACAAGCCAAGAGAAAACAATACACTTCAACTTGACAAACTTGATGTGATGTGCAGTAGTTTCATTAGCGGAAAGCATGCAAATTGTGCTGTGATGTTACTCTGAAGGTGGAGTGACTTAGCATGGGGAGCAAAGGGATGAAACATGTAAATATGTTGTTTTCAGTGAATATAACATTTTCAAAATAATAAAAAAGGTAACATGGTGATCTAAATATTTTATGTGCTAGCAGTTAATACCACGTAGAAGTACAATATCCCATCTTTAAAAATAAATTATCAATAAAAGCTGTATTTGATTTGAAATTGACCTCATATGGGAACACAGGTAGGTCGAGCTATATATATATATATATATATATATATATATATATATATATATAGATCCTGCTGGATCCTGCTGGATCCTGTAGTTTTTCTAACGTTACTTGTAGTGGCCACAGCTTATGAAAAAACTATTTCACTGGGTCACAAAGAGCGTTAATCTCGCTATAAAAAAATAACGGCGTTAAAATTATACACACACACACATACAATGAGGAAAATAAGTATTTGAACACCCTGCTATTTTGCAAGTTCTCCCACTTAGAAATCATGGAGGGGTCTGAAATTTTCATCGTAGGTGCATGTCCACTGTGAAAGACATAATAAGTATTTGAACACCTGTCTATCAGCTAGAATTCTGACCCTCAAAGACCTGTTAGTCGCCTTTAAAAAGTCCACCTCCACTCCATTTATTATCCTAAATCAGATGCACCTGTTTGAGGTGGTTAGCTGCATAAAGACACCTGTCCACCCCATACAATCAGTAAGACTCCAACTACTAACATGGCCAAGACCAAAGAGCTGTCCAAAGACACCAGAGACAAAATCGTACACCTCCACAAGGCTGGAAAGGGCTACGGGGAAATTGCCAAGCAGCTTGGTGAAAAAAGATCCACTGTTGGAGCAATCATTAGAAAATGGAAGAAGCTAAACATGACTGTCAATCTCCCTCGGACTGGGGCTCCATGCAAGATCTCACCTCGTGGGGTCTCAGTGATCCTAAGAAAGGTGAAGAATCAGCCCAGAACTACACGGGAGGAGCTGGTCAATGAGCTGGGACCACCATTTCCAAGGTTACTGTTGGTAATACACTAAGACGTCATGGTTTGAAATCATGCATGGCATGGAAGGTTCCCTTGCTTAAACCAGCACATGTCAAGGCCCGTCTTAAGTTTGCCAGTGACCATTTGGATGATCCAGAGGAGTCATGTGGTCAGATGAGACCAAAATAGAACTTTTTGGTCATAATTCCACTAATCGTGTTTGGAGGAAGAAGAATGATGAGTACCATCCCAAGAACACCATCCCTACTGTGAAGCATGGGGGTGGTAGCATCATGCTTTTGGGGTGTTTTTCTGCACATGCGATAGGGCGACTGCACTGTATTAAGGAGAGGATGACCGGGGCCATGATTTTGGGGAACAACCTCCTTCCCTCAGTTAGAGCATTGAAGATGGGTCGAGGCTGGGTCTTCCAACATGACAATGAGCCGAAGCACATAGCCAGGATAACCAAGAAGTGGCTCTGTAAGAAGCATATAAGATAAGATAATCCTTTATTATCAAGGTTCTGGCGTGGCCTAGCCAGTCTCCAGACCTATACCCAATAGAAAATCTTTGGAGGGAGCTCAAACTCTGTTTCTCAGTGACAGCCCAGAAACCTGACTGATCTAGAGAAGATCTGTGTGGAGGAGTGGGCCAAAATCCCTCCTGCAGTGTGTGCAAACCTGGTGAAAAACTACAGGAAACGTTTGACCTCTGTAATTGCAAACAAAGGCTACTGTACCAAATATTAACATTGATTTTCTCAGGTGTTCAAATACTTATTTGCAGCTGTATCATACAAATAAATAGTTAAAAAAATCATACATTGTGATTTCTGGATTTTATTTTTTTAGATAATGTCTCTCACAGTGGACATGCCCCTACGATGAAAATTTCAGACCCCTCCATAATTTCTAAGTGGGAGAACTTGCAAAATAGCAGTGTTCAAATACTTATTTTCCTCACTGTATATATATATAAATAAGGTAACATAGTAATCTAAATGTGTTGTGTTATGACCCATAGAAGTTTAATACCCCTCTATTCTCTATGTGCCTGGAGCATAGTGCATGCTGGGATACGCCCTCACCCTTCTCCACACACCCCATCACCGGATGGAGTGAGTGGACGGATGGATGTTTCCAGACATTAACACATTGTTGCTCCCTCTCTCAGCTCTGTCACTGTGGATCGGATGCAGTGCTTTGTCTTCATTTGGCTGACAGATATAGAAATGTCTCCGCCCCTATCCAGAAGGCTCCCAGGGCTCTCAGGGTGCACAGGTGACTGCTGGGTAATAGCAAAGTGGTGTCCCTGAAGGATGGAGCTCATTAGCAGTTTGGTGTTTAGCTGTGAATGACTGACAGGCCATGGTAAACTGCGGACCAGGAAGCAGCTCTAATGATGGGCCCAAACAACAGACAACCAGAAAGAAGAGTGTATTTCACCTGCAGGGGCCATGGGGCCAGCGCCTATAGGGCATTTAGCATTGGATTGGGTACAGATAGCAATATGGAATGGATGTGCTTCATTAGTCATCCCATTTGAGCTGAAGACTGAAATGCCTTGTCCAGGACCAGAACTGAATGTATTTTTAACAGCATTAAATAAACATATGAATATTAAAAATTATTTGCCTACCAAAAAAATGTAACTTTTTTTTAAATTAGCCTTGAGTAGCACAAGCAAATATTATTTGTTCAAATGTGGTCTGATCCTATGTTATTTTGGTGTTATTATTGTAGGATGATTTAGTGCTTGAATGCATCTCACAGACATTTTACCCCCACCCACTTCTGCCATTAGTCAGCCTCTGACAGAATGAGTGACAGATGGATTTAACCAATCAC
Organism: Taenioides sp. WSHXM2023; assembly: GCA_029959045.1. Classification (NCBI taxonomy): domain Eukaryota; kingdom Metazoa; phylum Chordata; class Actinopteri; order Gobiiformes; family Gobiidae; genus Taenioides; species Taenioides sp. WSHXM2023. The sequence goes on along the minus strand of CM057094.1, from coordinate 33,149,681 downwards.
AGTGTAGCTCTCAGAACCAGCAGATTTGCATAGGATCCAGAATACACACTCCTTCAATACTTCATGAAGAGGAAAGTCTGGTCACAGGTCAAGAAGAAGTATGGCTACCTATAAGGAAGAAAGTAAGGAAAAAAATATCCCAAGAGGCTGAAAAACACAGATTTGCAGAATCCATGAACAATGCACTAAAATCTGATCATCTGAGGGGAGGGAAATGTACTTTTGTTCAAAATGATGGGTGACCAATGAGCTCCATTGTTTTACAAAATAAACAAACAAATGTCACTGAAATTAACAAATCTGATTGGACGATCATATTTGGTTTTGGCTCAAGATGTAACAGAGGACTGATATCCTTCTGTATAAAAAAAATAATAATAAAAATACAGATATGCTTTTTGATTTGCCAGGCAACCAGCAGACGGCTTTGGTTCCTCCTATATAACTAAACTGTACAATGTATAGATAAATTGTGATGAAACTGTAATCTGGGTTTTAAGGGTGTGTTCACATTTGTACAATCACCACAGTTTTTAGTCCCAAAATTGGGACTTTTTGTGTGGCTTATTGCCCATTTAGTTGGTGTGAGAAACTGAATAGCATAACAACTGGTGGTTTTCAGATTCTACAGTGTGATGATACTCCCAGACGGGAGCAAGAGCCAGTATTTTCCCTGAAGGAAAAATCTCAAACGAACCTGGTCACCCTTTATTAGTGACTATGCCCTTGAACAAGCGTATACCACCTGGAACATTACCACAAAATCAGTCCATAACAACATTACCTTTTGTGGCATCTTCAAAAACCCAGCAGTATTTGACTGTATGCTTTATAAACCTGTGCTAACCAAATCACCATGGCAACAGCAAAGCCTTTCTCTGTAGTCATATTGTTGTGGCGCATTGATTGGCTAGTTTGTTCCCACACAATGATAAAATGTCACAAACCTTGAGGATATTGCCTGTTCCAAACAAACACTCATTAAAAAGTGCCTCTTGTAATGTAAACACGATTGTGCCCAGTGCATTAGCCTCTGTGTGCTAGCTACATAACCATTTTCTAGATAAGTAGTTTCCATGCTAATCAGCCAGTCAAATGTAAGGTGCATATGACATGTTACCCCAAAGCAGTAACAGGGGGTAAGCGCAGCAGCACAGCATATGTGCAGGTATCGCTTTCCATTTTAACCAGTGAGCAGCTCTGCTGCTATAACCTTCCAGGTTATACTACTGAGCATAATGCATTTATCCATCATCCTGATGCTTTTATTTCACTTTTTTCCCCCAAAGTAACTCCCCAAGCATTAGCAACTGGTTTAAAATAAAACCAGTATATATGTATATATGTATATATATATATATGTATATATATATATATATATATATATATATATATATATATATATATATATATATATATATACTATATATATATACTATATATATATATATATATATATATACTATATATATATACTATATATATATATATATATATATATATATATATATATATATATATACTATATATATATATATATATATATATATATATATATATATATATACTATATATATATATATAGTATATATATATATATATAGTATATATATATATATATATATATATATATATATATATATATATAGTGTATATATATATAGTATATATATAGTATATATATAGTATATATATATATAGTATATATATATATATATATATATATATATATATATATATATATATATATATATATATATATATATAGTATATATATATGCTGAAGAACAGCACAGAGGCCCTCATCCTGGCTGCACAGGAGCAGGCCTTGAGCACCTGAGCAATAGAAGCACAGATCTACCACACCAGATAAGATCCAAGGTGTAGGCTGTGCAAAGAGGCTCCTGAGACAGTCCAGCACATACATGGAGCAACATAACCATCATCTCTAAGGTTGTGGAGAATGACTGAGCCAAGATCCTGTGGGACCTCCAGATACAGACTGACAGAATGGGGAGGCAAACCACCCAGACATAGTGGTGTTGGATAAGCAACAAAGCAAAGGTATTGCAATGGTCGACATTCCATCACTACAGAATGCTCCTTTAGCATTTCTGACCAGAAGGAGGTTCCTCCAGGATCTACTGGTCATGTTCTAAAGTCCATTTGTGTGAGCCTGGCTCTCTGAGCTCTTCTATTCTGCAGTGTGGGCCACCTGATACTGGTAACTGACAGTGCTGCACACAAGAGCCATTCATAACATTAGTCTCCATTGTATCACACTTGGTTTTGAAAATACAACTGAAATTCCAACTGTGAAGCAAGCCATTATTTTCACATTCAAATGCTGATTAAGCTGTGTTTTGGGCCATGATAGTATTTGTGTATTTGGGCAAATGAAAGCTTTTAATTGTATTTACTTAACGCCTGTGGGGACGGATCTACCTCATTTCAATAATGTTGCTCCTGAAGCTCAGCTGTGAAATGTCTGTGGAGTTTGTGCTTAAACTAAGCTAATGATTTCTTATATATAGGTATAAGTATTTGTCATTATATACTGTTCTTTTTGAATCGATACTTTGCAGTGACATCACGCTGGGGTGTTCTGCATGTATGTCTATAGCAGAATGTTCAGCAATTCTGATGGGTGATGGGTAGATGAATTTAGTTAGTTCATAGAATTTAAACATGTTGTGTTCATATTGTAAAATTAGATGATGCATAGCAAAATTTACTGTGAAACAAAATATTGTATCTTTTGAACAGCAAATGAGTCTTAAAATGTTGCATAAAATTTAAGCTGAAACCCATGGATATCAGTCTGTCTTAGAAGAAATATCCAAACCGGTGATGTACAAATATTGAACCCTCGTATTATTTGTGATGGAATAACTCCACATATTTGGCATATTAATCTTATGCTTTAAAGTTTGTGTCAGTCAAAATGTTTCTTTATTTATGCTTACAGAGAAGACTGAAGTTTGTGTCAGGTTTTAGGATATTAATCATAAACCTACAGAATCAGCAGATCTCAATCTGTCAGTTAAACAGTGAATTCCACCAGTGGATTCTGGCCTGTCCTCCAGCTCAGTTTAAATTATAGGGATTCTATGTGCTGAAGTCACATGTTGACACTGCCAAAGATACAATATAAATTTGCATGTGTTTTGGAAAGCAAAATTGCATTGGTCAAATTGAGAGATTGTTCTTAGCTGCATAGACAGACAGCACTGCCACTATTGACCAACCTAACCCACACTCTTTGGAGGTATATAGAAATACCTCCCAATGATTGTGAAAAAACACAATCATTGGGAGAGCAAGCAAACAGAAAGCTTCATCTAGTTCGGGAATCAAACCTAGGATATTCTTGCTATGGAGTATGAGTCTTTACCACTGCACCCACCAGTGTCTCTGAAGCCGTCCAGTGTTTGTAAACAGAACACAAATATTCTATAGCTGGTACCATTTCACACTTTAGCTCCAGAGCATTTCCAATGTGAGAGTTAGCATTAGCCTTCAAACATCACAAACTATGAAAAACCAGGGCAGTTTTGGCAACTGACAACCACTCGACCACAGCTAACACCAGAGGCTTTAGAAAACATGTGTAGCACTGTTTTACCCTGATTATTAAAGTTAGCCATTAGCCCCACCATCAACATAGATGTTAACAACCACATAACAACATTTTTTTTTTTTTTTTTTTATCAAGCACCACAAATATTTTAAGTTAGATATTGGCTGTTATTAATCATTGACATATGAGTAACAACCATTTGTCTGTGCTATCTAATGTCAAAATTAATGTTTTTGCTTTGCTGTCCTATTAACATGAATGGGATAGGGTATGTAGACAGTTGCCATTATTATGTGCTATAGAGAATTTTGACTGTTACAACACAGTATATGTCTTTATTTTAAAAATCCTATTATCTAGTCAGATGAATCAACCCAATGTGTCAGCTCAATGCCAGGATCAAAGGTGTCTTTCACAAGGAAGGGCATCTGGCGTATACCAAACCTGTACATGCTAATGACTACACCGTCTGAGACAAATTACCTTCTGTGAAGAAAAGAAGTAAAAAGTGAAACCAAAGTGTAGCCAGTCATGTGTCTGCTGTACGTGCTTCTCATTTGCTGTGGCGCTTGGTTGTCTGGCACCTCCTGCTGCGGCCGACAGATGTGCGCCCAGCTTCATTAGGCTCCTCCATTTGCACAGCTCTATGGCACAGCTCTGTGTCACCAAATCCACACAATCACTGTACGTCAGGCTGACAAGGAGCAACCGGTGAACAGGTTCATTTGACGGAGAGACTGCACAGAGAGTCCAGCTAATGACATTTCTGCAGGAGGTCGGACAGACAGTTAGACGTAGGCAATGTTGGTAGTTTGCAGTGACATCATGCTGGGGGGGGGGGTAAGTTTTTAGGCGGTCTTGAAATATTTGTTTAAATAACACATGTTCATGAGCCTTTGATCATTACAAGTGTGAGTTATTAAATGTTATTTGAGAGATACTGTAAAAATCAGCTCTCCTGTTGTACTTCGAGATAACTGATTTAGGTCCATGTACTGCACAAATACAGTTACAAACTTCAAAATAATGACTTGACTTAAACATACCTTTTGTGCAGAATGAAATTGTTGTTAATGCCATAAACATGACAGAATGTGTATTTCTGATTTGTACAGACTATGTAGCATTAAAAGAATAAAAATAGATCAAATCCACATCTGCAAGGAATATATTGTGTAGAGATTATGCTGTAATTCATGCTGCAGTTAGATCTATGATTAGACCATAATTATAAATGTCTTATTTATATTACAATGCATCAACAAAGAAACTGAAATGTCAGTCTGAACAGCACTGTTTGTGCTCAGAGCCATTCTACAAATATGAGTGAAATCAATAAGGTTTACCAAATGTCAGTAACATGACCTGAAAGATATGAATTTGTAGTCAGTTTTCAACAACAATATATAAGCATGTTTTTAATTTTAAGCAAAATGGACTATCTTCCAATCGTGGTACAATGGTAAACTCTCATTCTAATGGTAAACTCTCATATTATCCTCGCCCACAGCCCTGCTCTTCTATGTGTTCATAGACTCCGGATAATAGTACAAATTGTAGTATATTTCTTGTGTAATGTTAGACATGCAAACATACACATTACATTTAAAAGCCCTGTAATTTTCTCATGTATTTGAGCCAGTACAGATATATTGTAGAAGCATTATTGAGGTCCAAAACAAGTTAGCTATATGCTATCTGCATCTGAAAGGCTTTTCCGATAACCGCCAAGTCCCACAGCTGCAAAACTCCACTCTGAGTTGTATGAAGTGCTTGTATACTAGCAACATGAGGAATATCTTTGGATTACAGCAAACCATTTAAAATGGACTAGTTCTAGTTTTAAGACAACCAAATTCAGGTACAGCACTTTTAAATATATAGAAACAACAAAAGCAGAGATTTGATACATGATGCGCTACAACCCCATTGTTGTAATGATTTTCAACAATGATTTTCAACAATATATAGATTGTACCCCTTACTATTCCTCTGTGTATAAATAAACACAGTTCTCATTGAGCCTGACTAACACAACCAAATCCGCTCTAAATCCAGTGGTTACTTAGCAGAGCTTCTTCATATCTGCAGCAAACGCACAAACATGACGCGAGCTATCAACCGCGGGCTATTCAGGAAGACATCAAACATATGTGCACATATATGTGCTAACTGCTAACAAGCCCGCGACTTTGACAAGATCCCAATAATAAAGCCTCTTATGCCGCAAATAGACGCACCATCGCCGCATGTGCCAATTCTGCCGCTAACAAGCCAGCCACCGTATTGTAGGAGAATTTGCTTGAGCTGACACGGCTAGCCCCCAGAGCCCATTTCTATAAACAGCATCAGAAGCTGGCCATCCATCACGCGCCACCAAATCAACTCCAGCTGGGTGTAATGTAAATGTAAATGAAGTGAGGCCGGCAGATGGATGGAGGGGCCCCGAGACATGCGCCGGGGTCCGCTCTGGACACACTTCTGGAGCATGGCTTGGTTGACCCGCACATTGTTAACTTGGTGGCACCTCCATATATCGCATTTGGCCTGGAAATAAGGGCTTCCAAATAGATAGCAATGGTGTCTTGAGGTATTTCTCCAACAGGCATAGTACCAGGGTTTATGCATTGGCTCTCTGCCTGGCGACAATTTAAAGCTGTACTGTGTAACTTTTCTAGTGGAGGTTCCGCTACCTTTTTGTCTCATATAGAGGTCAAATTGAATGATTATGTTCATAGGTTTCAGTCGCATGATTTTTCCATGTTATAGATGCCATTTTGAGGACTTTTGACCATGCAAAAGATAGAATTGTAGTGACTGATTTGCTATGGCAATGCTCCAACTTTTCCATCTCCTGCACAAACTTGAACAAAATGGTTGCTATGACAAAATGTATGCCTTGGCATTTTACATTTTGTAACATAAACATTTACGTGATCTAATTCAACACTCTGTAAAATGAATTGAATAGGGCCTGGGAAGTGTGAAGTGTGTCAAATTAGGCTATGTTTCCATACTAAGGAACAGGCTTGATACAAGAATGACAAATGAAGATGATAAATGAATGAAATTTCCAACACAAAATAATAATGCCTTCTTTAGGTCACCATGTGGTCTTTTACACGTTCTGAATATCATTCCACCATTCAAATTTATTCAGATTTTTTTTTTTTTTTTTTTTTTCAGTCCGTACTTGTTCAAATGAGTATCAAGTGTTGACACTTGTTTTAGTATTGTTTAGTTGCAGAATTCTCCCTCCTGCTCATCAGTCCAGTACTGGCCAAATCTGCTTTTTTATAGCAACTTTATTTTTTGAAAGTCACGTGACCATTTTGATAGTTGCATATAGCTTTTTGGGGGGATTGCGGCTTATCCAGATAATGAAAATCGTTTTGAAGTTAATGTGAAACTAAACACAATTTTTGTTTTGTTTTTGTTACTAAACTTTGTACACTGTTGTATATCGTCTCTATATAATTTGCTGCATTGTGTTCAAAAACAGTCAAAAACTGATTGTGTGCTGCCTCCTGTGTCCATTTTGAGTACTATATGACATCACGCAAGAATGTACTGATTACAGCCAGGTGTTTCTGAGTACAAGTTTGTACTCGGGATACCTGTTAGACCAACTGCATTGTTCCTTACACCCCCAGACCCTACCCCGCCTCAACTCCAGGTACACTCCAGTTTATTAGCTCTATTTAAAATAATATGTATAATATGCAATTATAAATATGTGCTCATAAATATGTGTGTCTCTTTCAGTGGTGCCTCACAGTATTTAGTAGTTTAGTATTTTGCACTTATTTCTGGGGGGATGGGGTCATATGTTTTTTGATTCTTTTCAATGGCTTGGTTGCTTGTTGCCCTCAGAAAAGCTGGCACACAATCTGGCACTGGCCCTTTAAGAGCAGCAGGTGCAGTTTTCAACATTGGAACAATGGAAACTAAAAAATAAACTACTTGGTGTCAGCCTGTGTAACCCTGCATCCACAGTTGGTTCTGATACTGTCCTCAGAGAACATGAGACACTGGTGTTGTGTTGGCCCCTCTCACTGTTGTTGTATTTTTTGTCCCCTCTTGTCACACAGCCTGGGGAGAGGAAGCACCAGGCACCCGTCATCTGTACAAACAGCACTCCATCAAAGCTCTGAGCAGACAGGCAGGTTGAAGTCCTCATGCCTGGTCACTCTCCCAGAGGCTGCTGCCAGGAAGGGAGGGGGCAACTATTTTTATATCCAACTGGAGAAAAATAATAATTAGGATTGTGCAATTCATCTCATTTTAAAGGTGATGTATTTGATTTTTATCTATCTATTAAATAAAATTTAAAAAACAGTTTGCAGTTGTTCAAATATATTCCTCACACACAATATGAATTTTGAGCATCATAATTATTCACCACAACTTTCAGAAACCAGAACGGAGTGTTGCCTTCATGGTAAAGCTAAAAACAACTAGCATGCTATGCTAGTTATGCACTTACTTATTATTGGACAATAAAATGCTTTATAATTAGTTGCAGGCAGTACACAGTGGACGTTTAATTTATTTTGACCACAAGAGCTGCTTATACAATATGTCTTTACTGAACATGGGGGTATTCTATCAGGCCCGCTAACTGCAAATCCTCGCTAACTTCGATAAGCCTCACTAGTTTTAGCGAGAGTTCAGTTCCATTACTCTCGCTAACATAAATCTCAGCTGAGTTACTGGGGTAACATGCTTCTGAACTAACCTGCTCTGTGGCAGGTTAACTATCAGGCTTAATAAATTGGTGTTACAAAGAATATGTACCTGTAGTAAACAGTGTCAAATAAACAGTTCTGCACACTTCCCACCCGATTGTCTGTGTTGTCCGAAAACAAGGGTGACAATGTCAGCAAAAAATAATTTACCTTTCTTGGTCAGTTTTGGCAAATTTCCAATAATTAAAAATATCTTTTGAACCATCGTTGTCATTATAATATCTTCAAATATGAGAATTTCTAGCTACTGATGGAAAAAGCTTTGGCCGAGTGGTTAAGTGCTCCGCAAGTCATGTGGGACTTCTGGGTTTGAGTCTCATTTCTGACAACTTTTATGCTCAAGTGAAGTATATTTTATATTTTCACCAACTTACATTTGTCACACATTACACAAATGTGGATGAATGCCATGCCATTTAACCTACAATTATTCATATCATCATAGCACTTATATCAGCTAGGCCTAACATTAATACTTGACCGCACTTACACTTTATTATTTTATGTGATATCTCCATCAAGCAATACAGTTAAAGATAAACCTTTACTTTTAAAACACAAAATGTAGGCAATTAACAGGCACACCCCATGACCCAATGCTTTTGTAAGCTTTGTCTTTACCTGCAAAGCAGTCCTCTTCACATTATTAACACCACTCCTGCTCAAAGACAAGATAACACAATTTGACATATTAGTTGGTGCAACACTTTTACACATTAAAAAGAAATTACAACCGACAAGACTGCTCCACAAATATGAACATTTTAATGACATCAACTGCACTCCTTGAGTATCGAACGCAGGTCTCCCACGCAACACACTGTAGCAATTCCTCTCCCCTACTGTCTCATCTTGATAATGCTGAAAACTTAACATTCAGCATTGTTATAGAACTTAACTAGCACATTTAAGCAGTTGGCAATCTTCTGCCACGCCATGTCTCTCACCTTGGATATTTTATTTCCCTTCTTTGTAATTGTGGTTTTATATTCCTCGTACAGTTTCAAAAGTAATTTTTGTTCTGAGGCACTGAAATAAGCCCGAATCTTCAACATGATTGAGTTTTTGACAGTCACTTATTCTGGGCTTCTTATGTACCTCATGCTCGCCCCTAATGCAAGACTGGATAAAGTTAACTCCGATAAGGCAGGGCTGAACTGTGTTAGTGGAATGGCTTCAGCCTCAAGTTAAAACTGACGCAAAGCTTAATCACTTAAGTGCCGCTATGTTTAGTGACATTGATGGAATATCCCCCAGATACTGTAATTTATTATTATTATTATTATTATTATTATTATTATTAATAATAATAATAATAATAATAATAATAATAATAATAATAATAATAATAATAATAATAAATTATTATTATTATTATTATTTATTTTTTAGTAATGTTTCTTTTAGCAGAGTTCAGACTTTGAGGGAAGAAATTTTTATGTTTTATACATGCTGCTTTATGGCACATTTCTATGGTAACAGTTATTTTTTGACGTTTCATTCTGAGCTGACATATGCACAAGTCATTTCTCATTATACAGATAATGGACAGCAAAATTGAACTGATCAAGGGATGTGATGGTTTGTCTTAAATGCCAGTAAATAAAGCTTTCACACAGAGTTTAAAGTACATTTCAGGGTACAAGTGACTCCCATTCACACATGCACCGGTCCTAGAACATTACTCTGTTCACATATAGCCTGTATTTGGTTCTGTGTGCTCTGTCACATAGCATATCACCCTGCTGAATCAGTTCTATTGAATGCAATGGAATGTAACCATGTGGCATAACCGGGAAACCAAGCTCATAACCATGCAACCAAACAGGTAACCAAGAAAACACAGCCCATAACCAAGGAAATCGAACAGGTAACTCAGGTAAGCAAGCCCATAACCAAGGAAACCAAACAGGCAACCAAGGAAACCAAGCATGTCGCCAAGAAAAACCAGGTCATAACCAAGGAAACCAAGCAGTGGTACTGGCAAGTTTCTGGCTTTATTCACACATAGTAAGCCTTCCCTACATATTACCAGTAAATTAGAGGAAAATTGACAGGTCAGAAATGCAGGAAAATCACATCTGTCTTTGTTCACACATGACCCTGTTGTGGCAAAATATAGGTAAATTAGAAACAACCAACATTTATTTATTTATTCATTCATTCATTCATTCATTCATTCATTTATTGGCCCTCGCCAGTGACTTTAGTGGGTTTCTTGCTTATTATTATTCTTTTTCCGACGAAATGATCGCATTTTTGACCCCCTGAACATGGACGAAAAGTCCCACATGGGGGTATAGAATCGATCGGCCCGGCGAAAAATTTGATAAAATGGGCATCGCGACAATGCCCGAAGTGAACCAACTCAACAGCGCCGCCTGAATCTGACCCCTATGGGAGTGGGAACAGGCAAAGTTTATCGCAGGCAAACGAAATTCGGAACAGTGATAGAGAACAATGAGACAAGCCAAAAGATGAATTAGAGCACGCCCCTATGACGTACAGGAAGTCAGCCATATTAAATCAAAAATTCACCGCCGCTTTGACTACGTGTTGGAAAAAAGATTCAAGTCCCTTGTGTCTGAGCTCAGATTTTACATGTCACATCTACAGACATAGGTTCACATAAATCATCCATGTTTTTTCTTAACTCCTTACAGCACGCTGGCGAAAAACGCCTTCATTTCCTGTTTTTTTGATGACCTCTCACGGCCACAGGCATTGGCCTAGAGAGCTCAAATTCAAATCAGAACTGCATGACCCCGGCCCGAATGTAATGAAATATGAAATATAATAAAAGTGAATACTATAGCGCCCCCTAGCATAGACGTGAAACGTCAACATTATCGGATTTGGACCAAATTCGGGGAATAAATTCTACGCAGGATTACAAGCAAATAAATGTATTACAGACATGGGGCAATTTTCACGGTTGACCAGCAGGGGCGCAAATACTCCCCAAAAAAATAGTTTAAAATATATTACACACTCATGCTTTGTCCTATAGTGCTGAAATTTCAATCACTACTGTTTGATCTCAGCCTGAATATAATATACTGTAAAGTACATGAAAAGTGTACACTATAGCGCCCCCTAGCATAGACTTGAAACGTCTACATTATCGTGTCTGGACCAAATTCAGGGAATACATTATATGCATGATTACAAGCAAATAAATATATTACAGACATGGGGCATTTTTCATGGCTGGCCAGCAGGGGCACAAGGACTCCCCAAAAAAATAGTTTAAAAATGATTACACGCATATGTTTAGTCCAATTGTGCTGAAATTTGAATCTCTAATGCGTGATCTCAGCCTGAATATAATACACTATAAAGTATATGAAAAGTGAACACTATAGCGCCCCCTACCATAGGCATCAAACGTCTACATTATCGGATCTGGACCAAATTCGGGGATTAAGTTCTATGCATGATTACAAGCAAATAAATGTATTACAGACATGGGCCAATTTTCACGGTTGGCCAGCAGGGGCGCAAATACTCCCCAAAAAAATACTTTAAAATACATTACACACACATGCTTTGTCCTACTGCGCTGACATTTTAATCACAAATATTTGATTTTGACTTGATTATGAAACAATATAAAGTTTATGAAAAGTGAACACTATAGCGCCCCCTACCATAGACATGAAACGACTATATTATCGGATCTGGACGAAATTCAGGTAATAAATTCTATGCATGATTACAAGCAAATAAATATATTATGGACATGGGGAATTTTTCACGTTTAGACCAGCAGGGGCGCACTGACTCCTACAAAATATTTAAAGGTGTCTTATATAATTTTTCCGGTGGACAAGCTGGCGGCCTGGGCAGCTGTCGGGAAGAGCAAGTGGCAAGTGGTCGTGGGTCCCCGGCGGTGTACGAACCGGGGCGAGGGCTACCATAGCCGCGCGCGGCTTTAATTTATTTTTGTTCTTCTTGTGTGCATCCAATTTGGCTTTTTCAGCAGACTGAGTGAAATATGAATGTATATATGAATAGATTTTATTGTTAATTAATGTGTAAATTTTACTATAACTTAGCATACATTTGGTATGTACAATAGATTTTAAAAGCTTAATGTTGGATATCAGCCACAACAGAAAGACAAATATTGCATATTGATATCAGTATTGGCTCAAGAAATCATGTATTGTTTATTTTTTAGACCAGACAAAACTGAATTGAAAATCATAAAACATGTGCATTTATCTATTCACAATATGTCTGCTGGCAATGGGAGGGCATCTGGTATTAAAAAAAAAAAAAAAAAAAAAAAAAAAAAAAAACTAAATAAATACATCATTGTGCCACTGTAGCATAAAGGGATGGGCCTTCCACATTTATCTGTGCAGAAAACATGTAATTACAGAACTCATTTACATTCTGTGCATATGGGTGACCTTTACACAGTAGTCCTGATATGGTCATATTTATTCTCCAGTCTAAAGGTGAGTCCTCAGTGGAGAAACGCTGCTGGTTGACTGAGTGCTTGCATTTGTGTCTGTCCCTCCCACTTGTATGCATGAATTATCTTTTTTAATTGCCTATAGGAGAGTGTCAGCAGCAGCAGTAGACCTCCACCATTCTAATGATAATACTTGTGCTTGTTAGCTGATAAACATATTGTCTGGCTGCTGTAATTACATGTCTTCTTCGAGGCCACCCGGAGGAATCTAATATCATTCAAACCTATATTTTATTGTGCTTAGGCCCAATATGTGCTGCTGTGCCAGCTTATACATACATATGTGTGTGTGTATATATATATATATATATATATATATATATATATATATATATATATATATATATATATATAGTCATTGTAATACTCAAGTACATTTACTTAACGTGGGTATTATGTGAAATCGACCGTTTAGAGCTTTCTACCATGTTATACCATTGTTTTGTCAACAAACAAAAAAAAAAAAAGCATAAAGAGGTTGTAGATATCATCCATGCAGCTTTGAGTAATCTTGTCATCTCTCCCAGGCCCTATTCAAACCCTCCTTAACGTTATCAGTACAGTCCTATCCAAAGATCAGCCTACACGTCACCCATGCTCCTGCACAGCCATTTTTCATAAATACACAGGAGTAGCAAACAAAACAATACAACTTGACAAACCTGATGCAATGTGCAGTAGTTTCATTAGTGGATGCATGTCGATTGTGTTGTGATAGTGCTCTGAAGGGGGAGTGACAGAGAGCAAAGGGAGGGGGGACTCAAATGATAAAAACAGAAACTTATTGTTGTTAATTATTGCTAAATAATATTGCTATTATGTATGAGCAGTTAATACCCATAGAAATGTAATACCCCCTCTTAAAGTAACACTTTTTGAAGAATTTGTACATCTTAGATGCCCTACTTTTTGCTTCTACATGAGTAATATATTGTACAGTGTAACAGTACTCTTGAGTAAACGTTGTGGTTCCTCTTCCCACTGTGAGCAAGTCTACAAGTGACAAAAGCTGTCAACCATATGAACGGTGGCTGAGTGGCTAGCACTCATGCCTCACAGCAAGAAGGTTCTGGGTTCAATCCCTGTGTTGCCCAGGCCTTTCTGTGTGGAGTTTGCATGTTCTTCCCGCGTCTGGGTGGGTTTCCTCCGGGCACTCTGGTTTCCCCCATCAACCCAAAAACATGCTCCATAGGTAAAAATCCTCCAGCTGAGGTCCTGACCAAGCCTAGCAATAAGATCACCCCGGACGTCTTCATGTGCTGCCCACTGCTCCTGAAAGGATGGGTGAAATGCAGAGAATAATTTCCCTACAAAGATAATAAAAAAAAAAAAAAGTGAAATAAATAAAATTATATGAACATAGTGTTGGCACGTTTCAATTGAAACTAGACAACTAAAGTGCTAGCCACTCCACCATGCCACCATCTAAAAGTGCTAGCCACTCCACCATGCCGCCATAAATACTACTAGAAGTAGTAATAGTAGTAGTAGCTTCTTCAATATCACCATGTGATCTATATTAGTTCTCATTCAGAATTAGTATTTCTCATTTTGGCCAGATTTTGGATTATTTAATGTTTTAACCCTCTAATAAAATAAAGTCATAACTATAAATCATTCAGCCGGTTACTCTTGCAGATAGTTTCCACAAATATTTAACTTTTGCTTCAGTCATTTCTTAGGGAACTAATTTGTACTTCTACTTAGTAATATTATTTTGGAATACCGGTACTGTTACTTGAGTACATTTTTCTAGCAACTCCAACCACCTCTGATCATTACAAATAATTAGGTATTTGTCCAACCACACATACACAAGCCAACACAGTCGAGTAACTATTGGAGTGGTTCTTCTGTGCTATTGTTTTAAAGAGCCAAATTACATCCAAATTGATTTTCCATTTAATGAACAAAAACAGCAGGTTAAGTGATAAGGGGAATCTTCAGTGGTCCCTGTGAAGAGAATGAAAAGCAGAGAAAGGACTGATAGAGCTGCACAAAGGAGCGATAAGGAGCTGTGCTGATAGGACAATGGAGGCTAAAGCACACAGTCTACACCTACACTCCAATACAGCATAAGTGGTCCTGATCAAACACTTTCTTGTCCTAAAAACATGAAAAACACAACTAGTTCATTTTAAATGTTTTGCAGAGGCCCAAAGTTATTCCTCACTTACCTGTATTCTGACCCGAGCTGAGTTTTTACCTCATATTAAAGCTAATAACATCTAGCATGCTAACACACACGCTGTGATTCTCTGACAATGAAACACTTTATACTTAGATGCAGACAGCACACAGTGGTCTTATTTGGATTATTTATTTATTCATCTGTCCTTCTATCTATCCATCCATCCATCAGTATACACCCATGCCAGACTGATTGATCACTTCAGTCACTCACTAACCTAATTCAAAATCTGGAGATGGGTCCCTGGGTGTTGCACTGTGCCTTTTCCCGCTTAGTTACCCAGACCTGCAGACACTGAAAGATGGGCCAAAACGAGAGGACAAATTTCCCTATGGAGACAATAAACTCTTGCTTAAAGACAACCTTGAATGAACGCATCCCCAAACTGTGCCTCCTTTTAAGAGTGGCGTATATGACAGAAGCTGCAGCTCTCCTCACGGCGCAGATGTTTGATATGAAGGTGAGCGCGACCTTCGGCTGTGCGCCTGTCCTCTAGGGGGCAGGCTAATGCCTGATCACGTTACGCCAAGCACTGTCCTCCATCTTCCACAGTGTTCCCACAGGACAGCACGGCGCTTCAATCTAAAGTGATGTGTTTTGTGATGGGATAAACTCAGAATGCTGCAGCTCCCTCTTTGCTTCCATGCAATCACAGCATAGGCCTGGAGCCATGGAGCAGCAGATACAGGTTTATGGAGCTGGCACACAGGCATTGTGTATTAGCTTAGAAGGTTAGGTTTGTATAAATATTGAGAATTAGTTCATAAAAAAGAAAAGACATCAGTGTTAAAAGCCCTGTACATGATTCTTTCCCATGTATTTGAGCAAAATATTTCTTGCCCCAGTACAGATGTATTGTATAAGCAGCTCTTGAAGTCACAATATGTGGGCTGTGTGCTGTTAGTATCTAATTAGAAAGTGTTTCATTGTTCAACAATCAGGAAGTGCACCTTAGTATGCTAGTTGTTGTTAGCAAAACTCTTCTCAGGTTTCTGAAAATTGTGAAAAACACATATAACACATCATGGTGAAGTGAATTAGAATGCTTGGAATGTATGGCATAGAGAATGTTGCCATAATCCATACATTAACAAGCATAGCCTGATACGTTTTTAGACTGTTTGAAAACTAAGTAAATAAATAAATAATGATTATAATACAAAAATGATTTAAACAACACATTTTCAGGAGGAGCTACTACTACTCTACTACTGCTACTACTTCTACTGTATTCTGTGATTAAAGTAATCTGTAATCTGCCTGTGATCAATATAAGCGTTCATGGTCCTGTTTAAGGGTTTGATTTTTTTCAACAAAAAACAGAAAAACTGTTGGCATATGCAAGCTAATTTGTTATTTGTTATTTGAGAGACACCTGTTTAACAGCACAAATCAGCTCACCTGTTGTAGTTCCAGCTAACTCAGTTCTTTCTGGTCAGATTGTGTTAAAACAAAGTTCAGAATAAAGTCTGACTTGAATAACAGAGCTTCAGACAGCGCAGTGCGTTTAGTTATCTTGACCCCCAAAGAATGTTGATAACGTTGCAAAATATCAATTATTATATTTTTGATGGTTGTCAGAATGTTATCACATTACAATTGGGGTGCATTTCACTAATTAAATTACTACAGATCACATCAGATTTGTGGAGTAGCGTATTGTTTTGTATCCTGCTTTTGTTTTATATTTATGGAAAATTGCCATGTGGGAGCATTGGTGATGTAGGCTTTTGGGCTGAGCATTGGATAGGATCATACTGCAAATTGTAAGGAGGGTTTGAATGGGGCTCAGGAGAGATTGCTAAATTATTGAAACATGCATGGATGACATCTAAAATCTCTTCAGGCATATTATTGATGAGGGAACATTATAACATGGTAGGAAGCTCCAAAACATTTTGCATAATACCCTCTTTTTAATGACCAACTAAACAACCAATCAAAAAACTGAACTGATCTACAACAATTAATATTGGCAGGCTACTACGTGCATGGTTGGGAGGAGTACTTTTCATGGCCTTAACATCAATAAAGTGCACTTATTGCGAAACGTTTTATGCTTCAAAGACTCCACAATATCTCCAGCTTCACATGAGGCGGAGGGAGACAGCGGCCCGGAGTGCTTCTGGAGGGAATCGGAACATTGGCTGGCTTTATCTTTAAAAGAGGAGTACAACATCAGCATACTCAAGTTCAGGAAGAGTTCAAACCAATCACATATATTTCAATAAGCAGTACGTTCTGACGAGGAACGAGGATGACTTACTGGTGCATTAAAATGGTAAAGAAAATTAATACCCAGGTACTATTCGATACAAAGATTTACTGATGAACCATCTGTCACGTTTTCAGAGCCAATATGACCATATGGTAAAATGAAAGACACTGTTATACTCTGCATTGAAAATTGAATATTATAATGGAAACACTGGAGGGGTCTATACAATTTGAATATACAGTGATTAGATCTAATGAAAAATAGCAACAAAAATAGATTAAACTAAAATTAAACCAAATTGGCTGTGTTTTCAAATGAGGCAATATTTCTGTTTTTTTTTTTTGTTTTTTTTTTTTTTTGTTTTTTTTGTGGTTTTATTTTATAACCCATTCATGTTATGCTTATATTCAAATGTTTACCAAGACAATTACATGTTTTAGCACATTTCTTTGGATTGCGAAAAACTACTGTTTGATAAATAAATAAACTAAATTAAAGGAACTATTAGAAAGGTTCCACTGTTACAATTGAATCTGGGGTGCCAGTGGCTTATTCTGTAGATAAAGGACACATACAAGTCTCATCCTTAATATATGGACAGGCCATGCCTCATGTGAAAGCTCAGAACCTCCAGAATTCACTCACTGAGCTGCAGAGGCTGCACTAGCACCAGGCTGCAGGCGCTGGGATTTAGTGACCATTCATGAGACCATCTCATGAGAGACTCATGAGAGACTCATGTGAGACTCATGTGAGACTCATTCTGCCTTCTGATTGGATAATTGTCTTGAACAAAACATCAAATTATAACAGAAATAAATAGCATAATTATGCTCAATGTTTTTGCCATCAAGAATAAATCAGCATTAGAATTGTTATCAGTAAACACTAGTATTGTCACAATATTAAAATTTCAAACTCGATTTCAATATAATAAAAAGATTTGACGCTCAATACCAATTTTCATACCAAAATTCTTTTTAGACAATATTGTAAATTTAATTTATTGTGTGTTACATTAGAGTCTATTTTTAAGTCTATTTTTAAATTATTTCTTAGCCATTATCTATTATCTTGTTTTTATTGTGTGGTGCACCTAAAAATATATCACCACATTGTTTTTTGTTATTTTATTATTTGGTAAATTGGTATTTTATGGTAATTTAATATATGTTTTTATTTTTGGTAAAGTAATCCCAAGTTTATATTTGGACATATTAACGTGTCATTAATAAGTACTTTCCTGTTTAGTGAGGGATTAGAAATGAAATGGTAACGTGGAACCTTTGTGCTGAAGGCGTTGCCCCAGGTTGGGTTTTACGGCGGAACTTCCTGTTTTGCCCAAACGCAATCTGGACGTGAAAGGCAACGCTCCGTGTCTTCTCTTCTCTTACTAATATTATATATTTCAGGTCAGTACACGACAGAAAGGTCACCAACATATTACACTGTAAGGTCATTACTTAATATTTTATCAGTATGTGACACTGTTGATATGTTTACTGGTAATTGTCGCTAATATTTGCGAGTTAGTGGTCAAGGTAGATTAGCGGTGGAGCTACCCGCGTCTGTAAACGCGCATGGTCTGAAGCGGCGCGATACCAAATAAGATGCTGTGTTACAGGCATATTTCAGTTTTATAAGCATTTGTATGCACTTTGTTTTATTATTGTATCTCAAACGAAGTACTTGTGAGTAATGGATTTGGGTCTGAGACAGCTAAATTAACATTTATACGCAAGTTAAAGAGACAATACAATGTTATTGTGTTCAGACAGTGTTTATTTTTCTAAGGTTTATATAAGCATTTTCTACAGAAAAAATATAGAAGTATACATTTTAGTGTCCAGTGCATGTTAGCAGCTAAAAATAGCAAAGATTAAGAACAGTTGGGTAATCCTGTCAATAAAACTGTGATGGTTATTTTCATGTAAAGTAGTGACTTATAAAGGGTTGTGCACAAGATATTTGTCACTGATTGTAAAAGAGATTAACAAAAATATGTAATTTTGGACCTAAAGTACTTCAATTGTTACATTATTGGTGATGAACAAGTAAAGAGAAACGCAATCTGGACGTGAAAGGCAACGCTCCGTGTCTTCTCTTCTCTTACTAATATTATATATTTCAGATTGCAACATCACTGCTATGGTAGCCCCGGTGCCTGGGGCCCATAACAATTGCATGTTACCATTTTCCTGCTGTTCTTGAACTGTGCGTTGCAACACTGGAATTTCCCCACTATGGGACTAATAAAGGCATATCTTATCTTATCTTATCTTATCTTAATACTAAATAATAGTATTTTTTTTTTTTACATGTGGTGTTTATTTTGATAAAAAGTCAAGATAAAACTGTCCAAGAAAGGTAAAATTTGATCCAGTTTGTGACTTGAATCTCTAGTTTCGATTCTAGTTTTAGTATCTGATTTGCTCTATCTTTTGATACTTTGACAACCCTAAAAGCTGTATTTGATTTGAACATGTCTACCTTTTATCTGGGGACACAGTTTGCTCAAGTTTATGAAATTTCAAATCAAAATGGTACACACAGTTAAGATGCTCATTTCTGCCTCAATATCCCTCAGCCTTAAGTGACAACGCTACTTTGCATAGAGGCAGAATTAGCATGCACAGTGTCCCTCCCATGCATGTGTCTGTATTGATCCTGGAGTGATTGTATCCTGCTGTTTGCCACTCAGCACTTTGGCAAGTGGGGGTGCACAGGTCTGCCTAGTGCACAGGTCCGCACTGGGCTGTGGCTCTCTGATTATCCCGTGCGCGTTGCATTTTGCCATGGTTATTTTTAGCTTCAGAGAGGATTGTTGCCAGCTCCGCTCCAGGAGGCAGGCAGGATCGGCTGGTATGAGAAGAACAGAGAAGAGAGAGAGAGAGCAGAGGAGGGAGAGCAAAGGAGAGAGAGCAGAGGAGGGAAGGAGAGCAGGAAAGACTTTGTGTCTTGCATACACAGCTCTGGAAGGACAGGTTGAGCACAAAGACACGTGTGATGGGTCGGTTTATGTTGGGGGAGCAGCCAAATTACATCACATTGCAACATGGTGGAGAATATTTGGTCCTGTTTTGCATTTGAGAATCCACAGTGTACAAAAAGCAGATTCCCAACAAGAAAACAAGAGCTACAGACACATTAACCATCACCAAGTGTCTGAAATGCTGCAGCAGAGGCAATAGTGTTCATGTGGCACATAACATGCATTTAATTATAAATTGTTTTGGTGTCCGATAATCAGGAAGTACATGTTAGCATGCTAGTTTACCCTGACAGCAAAACTCTGCTCTGGTTTCTGAAAGTTGTGAAAAGTGCTGATGAACTCATCACAGTGAATTAGGATGCTCAGAATTCATAAGGTAAGTGAGGAATAACTTTGGATCACTATTAAAAATGAACTACTTTTGTTTTTCACACTTTTAACAGTAAAAATCGGGTGCAGCACCTACAACTAAGTAACAAAACATATCAGAACTCAGCTGCTGTGCTAACAGTAGTGAAATTTGGAACAGTTCAAATGAAGATGTTGATCTGCATGCTGTTATTATTTATCCAGCCATATATTTTAATTAAATGAGACAATGTACAAACTGGTGTAATGTGCGTTCTCCTGTACCTGCTTTGCTTTCTCCATAATGTCAACACACCACATGCCAGCTCATAAATCTCACTGAGCTAAACCACTCCAAGCTATAATTAACCAAGTGTCAAACAGCAATTAGAATATTTGCCTGTGTAAATGACTATAGAGCATTCTCTGCCCTATTAGAATTCTGCAGTACCAGGATGTAACCACATCTCATGCATCTATAAATATGACCAGCCTTCATATGCGTGTGAGCTGGAGGAGGGAGGCAGTGTCTGTGTATGGCCCACAGCAAACAGGTCACATGACTCATCTGACCTCCACACAGGAAGTGAGTGGGCGGGGTTAAAGAAGCTCCAAACAGCACGGTGTCCTGGTGCAGTATGCAGTGCCAGCGTGGTACAGAATGATGATTAAAGGAGACATGTTGGGGTCTATGGAACTTTACTGTAGAGGGCTCGTCACCTAATTGTCTCCATGGAGTGTTTCACAGTATGGCACTTAGCACTGTCTGGTCTATGTTAAATAAATAAATAAATAAATAACATGCCAAAGTGGTTGCATCACCTGCTTATCTCTATGGGGATATGCTTAAGGTGCACATGACTTAGTAGTTTAGACCACTAATTTCTTAGCTGGACAAAATCCCAAAATATTAATTTACATATGTAACATTAAAAATATATATATATATATTGACATGTAAAGGTAAATACTCATTTTATCTCACTGATTAAGCTGTCTGGCTAAAAGAAAACCAATATAACTAATGCAGAGGCCAAGACAAATTTTCACAAGCTTCATAGTATTTGGTGATACAGGGAAATTAAATCAGTTCATCAGTTTTGGACCAGTAGTGAATGGGCATGTTCCATGTATTGAACCATTTTAGATCAATATTGCAGTTTACAATAAATAAGTGTAAAACAATTATGACTGTGACTAATCCTTTGTAAATACCAGACTTAAAGCACAATATGTCTTCTTTAAAGTGCGGCCCGCTCCGGTAGGCCTGCCTGCACTGGGGTGAAGTAATGACAGCTGACTTCACTACTGGCATTGTTTACTGCAGTGCGGGTGGGCAGTGGGTGGACGGAGAGCAGGGCAGGCAACAATCATATTTCATGCCCAAAGGACGAAATAATGAGGGGATAAAAGGGTCGTGCGCTAGCTTGGCCTTATGGTAATGGCACATGCTGCTTATGTATGCACTAGGCCTAACCTCCAACCACTGCACTTCAACTTTCTCATTTGAATAATATGGAGAAATTGCAGGTTTGTAAAAATGGCATGAACACAAGTGAATGTTACAATGGTATAAGATGCCACAGTAAAATGTGTTATGCATTATCATCAGGCAGATGCCACAGCAGAGGGTCATTTGGTAGATTTTTAAGGCTGTTGTAAGGATGATTTCAAGATATGATTAAAAATGATGACAGGATCGATATTGGCCAATTTTTTTTTTATCTGTTATAATGTTTTTCCTCATTACAAACATACCTGGAGTTGTGTTCTGTTTCATTCACATATATGTTTAACACAAAAATCTTGTATACTTAAGCTGTATTCTTCTCTCAGACTCTGTTTCACCTTGTGATGTCCATCTATCCATCTTCTTCCGCTTATCCGGGGCTGGGTCACAGGGGCAGCAATCTAAGCAGACTTCCTTCACCTCGGACACTTCCTCCAGCTCCTCCATGGGGACTCCAAGGCGTTCCCAGACTTGGAACCTTGTGACGTCATTAAGTGATAATACAGGAAATGCTCCACTTTTAAACTCGATATACCTTCACTAGAATCATTTGGATAATTTCAGCCCAGGACTAAAGCAGATGTAACTTTGAAGTTACATCTGTTTTAGCCACTGCTCCGTGCCACTGCTCCATGCACCAGCAGATATTACTCTCTACTGACAATCGTAACTGAACAAAAAGTTAAACAAAAAAATGTTACAATGAAAGCAACAATTTAAGATTATTCTGAAATATAAACATTTGGGAGCTTTGGGAATGCAGACAGTCAAATAAATGACCAAATAAATTATCTTTTTTTTTTTTTTTTTTTAATCAAGGCTGACTCTTACAAACAAGAGTAAGTTTAGTATGTATAGTATATATACCCCTCACCAGAAAAGTCACAATGCACCAGTGAATATATTTGAAAAAAAAAAAAAAAAAAAAAAGGCTGGGGTTAGGGTTAGCATTTTTATGCAGAATAAGATGGGTGATTTTTTTGCTAATTGCATCCATTCAAATTGCAATTTTTACAGAGGTGGAAAAAGTACTGAAAAATTGTAATTAAGTAAAAGTATCTTTACTTTGCTTAAATCCTACTCAAGTAAAAGTAAAAGTACCTGTCTGAAAATGTACTCGAGTAAAAGTAAAAAATTACTTCATTTCAAATGTACTTTGAGTAAAAGTTACTTAGTTACTTTCAATTAAATAAAATAAATAAATGCAGTCTTAAATAGACATAAACTGCGGTAAACTAAATGTGACGCACTACCATTTAATTCCTCTAGGAGCTGAAGATATATGGGATAATGAATCTAGGACAGGGTTCGGCAACCCGCGGCTCCAGAGCCGCATGTGGCTCTTTCATCGTTCTGTCGTGGCTCCCTGTGACTTTGGAAAATAATAATGAGTATTTAATTACATTGTATTTTTATTTTAGTTTGTTCGTTTTTAAATGTAAATCTAAAATTGTAGATAATGGTAATCTTGTAACATTTAAATAAAACGTTTTTAATATTTTTGTCGCTCAAAACATGCGTCAAAGCCGCCGATGTGCGTCACCCGCACACACTGGCAGCCCGGACTTACCGGCACCTACATCAGCAGGATGATTTTCAGCCCAATGATGATAAATCCAAGAAAAGAAAAGTTTCTGAAGAAAACAGAACGCTTAATGCTACGTGGGCAGATTCATTTGCTTTCACGGCTGATGAGACTGGTACACGGGGTACACTCGATAAAATGATGACGGAACACAGAAGCAGACGGCATCTTTGGTTCGCTGCAGGTGGATAATTAGTTTGGATTTTTATTTCCTACAAGGAGGACTCAAATAATAATGTGTTTAATGCAGCTTTGCGCACATTTGTTTACGTTTTACAGAAGCGAAACTTAAAACCACATGGCTAATTTGCATAAACTAGAAGCGCTACTTTTGATGGACTAGCACTGTCCACTCGAAACTAGTCCAGGCAATAACCCATGAACTATCCTATAGACAACATAAATTAAGATGATTTATTAAGAGACCAAGCGCAAACCAAAGTCCTGCATTCTTATTATTTCTGACTGTCCTAAAGCCAATTTTAAACGTGAGGTGATTTTCCAACTCTCGGCTCCTTCACTTGAAACGTTCGTGATCAGGATGGAAAATAATTGAAATCATGAAGCCAGATTGTGTTAACCAAACCATAATAAATATACCGTTTGGGTATAACAGGCAAAACATATAGGCCTATATTTGTAGCCTACTTACCACCACATGCTTTCGTAGATTCGGTTCGGCGGGGCAGACACATTTTACATTTCATGATTACGTTGCTGCCATTTTTGCATTTAAACGCGAATAGGTCATCGAGGTTTGGCCAAGAAACAATGGAACTGCCGCACGGAAACCCGCGCAATGCAGTTTCCTTTCAGTTCCGGCAGATTTTTTCCCCCCGTATTTTATTTTTCGCTCCTATCGATATTATTTTACTCAGTAACGTGGGCGGCTTTCAATGTAACGAAGTAAAATACTTGGCTTAAAATGTACTCGAGTAAAAGTAAAATTACCTGTTTGAAAAACTACTTAGAAAATTACAAAGTACTCATAAAAACTACTCAATTACAGTAACGTGAGTAAATGTAATTCGTTACTTTCCACCCCTGAATTTTTATTTGTTTTCAGCTAATCTTGCAACCCTAAAAAAAACAGTACATTGAAAATATAATATAATATGTTGCCACTTGCAATTTCTTTGTTGGAAACAGGGTTAGACTGTCTTACCCTGAGAGCAGGACACAGCTGATGATGTGATTCCCAGTCAAACTTTGCTCCCCTACTCTCCACTGCTGCTCTACTCTAAATGTATTCTTTCCAATCATTTCCTTGAGGGCTGTCGCGTCCACTCTCCTGCCCATATCCATCTGCACAGACACTACACAACTCCTATTGATTGTTCACACATTATATTTGGCATATTATTTGTACAATTTTCTGCTTGTTTCCCATGCGAGCTTTGGACAAATAGTTTCAGTTGCACTATTTAAATGATGAGCGGTCAGTGGGTCAGAGGCCAGCCCATTCGGAGTGGAAAGTGGTCATTTTCTGAACAATCAACTGCTCATCTATATGCTAAACACTAACAGACAGCTATTGACAGTGTGAGAAGGAAAGTCTCACGTGGACTAATTCACTATTGGATGGTGGACGCCAATATTGTGGAAGCAATCGACAGTCTGCTTAAAGAGCCTGAATCTCTGTTTGAGCAACAATAATACCAGTGGAACACACAGGATGACAATGCTTATTTATGTATGTAAAATTCAGAAAAGACACAGATGTCTTTATTTGTGTATTTATTCATCTGTTTGTTTGTCTTATTCCCAGCTTTGTCAAGTTTGGCCAATAACTTGGTCGCTTGAATTCAAAAGGCAGTCTCAGTCTGTGTAGATTTGGACTTTTCACGAACCAACAGAAAACATTTTTGTGTATGTCTGTATGGGCAGGTATTTATCACATTGTGGGGACTAAAATCTGTACACACTCACATCATTTAATCAGGTCCTCATGATGAAAATCTCCTTATTAGATCAACAGAATATTCAGATATGGGTTAAATTGGTTAGAGTTTAGGTTAAGATTAGGCAAGTAGTATAGTTAAGGTTAGAATTAGTCTCCAGGAAATTAATGGAAGCCAATGTAATATCCTCAAGAAGAATGGAAACCCAACATGATGTGTATGTGTGCGCATGTTCTATATAGAGCTCCTGCAGATGACGTCACGCTATCCCAGCATGCACCACTGGGCGCCATCTTGGCAGGAATTATTATAAACAAACAAACTAACTAGCCTACAAAACTTCCAGCTTACAACGATGGTAGACTCATGCTGTGCCCCTGGATGCACAAACCACCGATGACAAGTTAAAGATAGAGCCTTTTATCGCATTTCCAAAGATCCAGCTCGGAGGGAAAAATGGATTTCTGCGATAAAACGGGCAAGAAGCGCGCTGAAGAAAACCGAGCGTTGGAACCTGTCACCTAATGGATGTCGCTTGTGCAGTGCAGTTTAATCTTTGTGAATGATTCACTTGTAATTAAAAGAAGTTCTAAAAACTGTCGCTGTTTCTACAAATAGCTCGCGGTCTCGCGTCATCATAACTTTAGCCTATGCTAACTAGCAAAAAGGTACACTACTTACCCTGGCAGTAACAACAAAACAACTCCTTTGTGGTAAACTCCAGAGTAGCACCTCGATCACGAATCCCGACTGAGTCCATTTGTATCCTTCCAGGCTTTTGTACGCCTTCAGTGAATCTCCGGTGTAGTAAGAAGGAAAGTTAATAAGATAGTTGTAGATATCGGGATATTGGACATATGGAAGTCCCGAGCCTCCTTCCGCTACCTGAACTACGGTTTTAAAAATCACACCAGGCACTAGATAAGGATCACTAATTTGTAATCTCTGAAGTTTAGTGGTGTAACGATGTTTGTCTCTGTCCGAAAGTTCGTTGCTGGCATCCATTCCTCTCGCTGGTCTATGCAAATATCTCAGTCTCTCGCTACTTCTTGCCTGCCAACATGGCGTCGTAAACAAACCGGGTCACGTGACTGCAGGAGGTCTATAGGCACTTTATTTATGCTTAAAGTATGAGGGTTGTCATTCAGCTGCTCCTACCCCCTCCCTTCCTGCTCCCTCTTCCCCTTCTCTCTCACCTTGTTTGGTCCTTCCTGGGCGGATCCCAATCACTCCTCACCTGCTGTGCTCCAGTCCTGCAACCCATCCTACAATCAACTCCAGCAATAAAGGCCCTGCTGACCTGCTCTCCAGTGCCAGATCGTTCCGTCAGTCTTGTGGTGATCAAGCTCAGACTTATTCTCTGTTTTTGTGAACTCTGATTTTTTAGACTTACCTATTTTTTGTCCGCTCCTCAGTTTCTTCTTCCGGAGCAAGCTTCGTCCCGTGACCACCAGTCCTGTTCCTCCGGTCAGCTCCAGCCTTCACCTACCTCCACCGTCTACAGCCAACCTGGAACCGTCCTGCCCCACCCCTGAAACCCACTCGCCCCAGAAACCTATTTTTGTTAATAAATCCTTTTTTGACTCTGCATATTTGGGTCCGCCAGTCTTCCCTTCTTAACATAAAGGTGGTCTTCCATTGTAGTGATGTCAAATGCTTTGCCTGCAATGTCCCACAGGCATTAAATGTATTAAACATGAATTTCTTATTACAAGTGGTTTTATTTCTCAAAAATACCTTGAAACATATGTACTCCTACAGTGAGCAGGATTGCCTTTCAACAGATCTGGCCTGAAACTAGCACTGGTGGGGTCCCCTGATTGTTGCCAATGATACACATACATTTAAATTGGTACTATGATACACTGATACAGTACAATCCCCATGACAGGACTGGAGTCAACTAAAGACATTCTTGGTCAACTAAAGACATATGTGCTCTCGATGGATTAGCCGACTAAAAAAACGGGACATGACAAAAGCTCTCAAAACTATCATGTATCTCTGTGTATCTGACCCACACTGCCCAAAACTACACCTACAGGGGAAGTTCATGCAAAACTAATAACTATTTGTAAAGAAAAAAGTACTAGGAAACAGTGTATTTATATAAAGACAGATTAAACCTGTGAGTCATTATTTAAGGTGCATTTTTACAGATAAATGGCAAAAATTACCAAGCATTCAGCTCACTTGTGTCTCCTTTTTGCTGTTGTCCCATATAAATCATGATCATCTAAATAAAATTATTAGTCAACTAATACACATTCAGCCCTATTCTGTGGAGACAAGCAGGTGGCTGTCTACATTTGGGCGGAAAATTTAATCAAGGGGGCCTTTAAAACCTCCTCCACCCATACTGTCCATGTACCAGCACAAACACTAGCTCCTGAGCAGCAGGGCCCATGTCCTCCTCCTGTCCTCCTTTCCTTGACCTTAGCCTGGCCCCAGAGGACAGGTCAGTGTGGGCTGTGGACAGAGGAGTAGACCCCTCCCTCTCCTGTTCAACCACACTCTCCGTACTCGCCTTTAATATCACGCTTTACAACACCAATCTGGAGAAGAGATTTCTTGGTCCATTTTCCAGCAAATAAGGCGCCAGTGTGTTCCAAATCTACAATATGCAGTAGATCCAAATGCATGTGTGTGTAGTGTCCATGCTGAACTGAGGCTAAATCAGTTGTTTTAGATTTTCAGTTTGATGGTTGCTTTCCATGGCTGGCATTTGTCAAGTCTAAGCAATTATGTTAAAGGGCTCATTTTATAATGAAGTTTCCTCATCAAAATCATACCTGGAGTTGTATTTTGTTTGATTCACACACATTTAACACATCATGCATATTTAGGCCAAGTTCTTCTCTCAAACAGAAAGCACTCTGTTCGACGTTGTGATGTCATGTGGTAAGTGCTCTACTGTGTTTTTAAACTCCACATTAGAATCATTTGGCTGATTTCAGCCATGGAATTGCCAATCTCTACTGAGCTAAATTTAATAGCTAGATGTTAAGTTGAAAACTAACACTTCATGACATCACAAGGTGGAGCAGAGCGTTTTGAGCTTTGGTAATGTAGATACTGTAGATAGATAGATAGATAGACTAACACGACTTAAAGGTCACAAGTCAATTTCGCTTAATATAGGCCCTTTAAGAAGATATATATATATATATATATATATATATATATATATATATATATATATATATATATATATATATATATATATATATATATATATATATATATATATATATATATATATATATATATATATATATGCTCGGGCCCTCTACCAGAGTCCTGGGAGCTTGAGAGTTCTGCGCAGTATCTTTGCTGTATATATATATATATATACAATAATAATATATACAATATAATAGTCCAGTTTTTGCCCTTGTTCTATAGCTGTTTTGATTCCTTTAAAGGTTCAATATGTTTTCTGGTGTATGGTATCCCACCTCTCCTCACTCTCCCCTTTACTCCAGGTACTGCTCAGTTTAGCAACTCTATTTGATATGATTATGGGTGGAGTTTATGTGTTTAGTCCCACTTCAACAATAAAACCCATGAATGATATGTGTGTTATAATGTTCTTATAATGCTATAATGTGTAACATTCCAGGCTAAACAATAAGATCTGCAAGTCATGTACGTTCTAACAGAAACGTTAAGCTGCTGCAACTGCTACATAATTTACTAATTGCTTTGCTAATAATTTAGTATTTTCATTTTAATAATTTAGTGATACTAAATTTAGTTTGTGTAGAATCCCTCAGTCATCCAGGTAGAATCCATAGGAAAAGGAGAAATTTAATTTGTCAACAAATAAACTCTGTCCAGTTGACAAATTAAATTTCTCCTTTTGCTATAAATTTAGTTTGAAATAACCGAGTAAACTAAGTCCCCTTATTCATAATGTATCAGATACATGCAAACCCATTCACCCCACTCATTTTCAGCAAACGTCTGTATTCAATAAATGCAAGATTTAGTTCACATCATACTATGCAGTTTATCCAGGATTTGGCAATGTTGTGCTCGAAACTATTAAAAACCAACACAACTAACTCTGCAAAATCATGCTCCTTTGCAGCTTTATCTAATCATTGCAATTAATCAGCCCTATTGGCCCTTTCTGAGCAGCTGTGTCAGTCGTATTTCACATATTTGTGCACAGAGTAGAGCCACAGTCAGTTATTTATGCAAACAGAATGATACATTAAAGATTGCATTTAAAAGAACGACCCCTGCCTTTGTTTTATACAACCCAGAAACCATAGAAAGTGTGATTCAATAAAAAATACATAATCATTTAAAGAGGAAAAAAATCGCACATCCTGGGGGGGCCTGACTATGGAATAATACAGGGAAAACAATAGCATTTCCATGGAAAGAGGCAGGCATGTTTTAACACACATATTTTCCAAGGTGGCAAAGGGACAATGTTCAGTTTAGTTTTAGTATCAAAAAATAATTTTCACTTATTTCCTCAGTACCATTAAATTTATTTATCAACGCAGTCCAATACAGCCACAGCTATAGACATTAAGTGTCCAAATGCCCTCCATGTTGTGCACTTTTCATCACATAAAGTTGCATAAGGTTCCACAGTGGGGCTCAAATTGCTGACATGTCTCTGCTGAGAATTCCTACACTGGGCTGTCGCCTAGGTAACAGCAGTTTACTGGCCTGCTTTCGTGCACAGCCCACACTCATGTGAAATGGCTCCTGTTGAACATTGGAACATCGGCTGCTCTCCATCCATGGCTCTGTACATTCTCCTCCTCCTCTGCACACCTCAAACTACATGTGACATGTTAGTAGGGCTGTCAGAAGTATTGAAAATAATAAGAGCACATAGACTAATATACACCCATGGACCACTATGGAACCTACCTGGACCACTGAGGGATTACACAGCTATTATAAAGCTACATAGGGAGATAAAATAAGGTACTATGATTTAATGTTAAAAAGCACATTGTCTAAATAAAGAGTGTTTTTATTCTCATTGTGGTAACAGAATCAGTATTGATATACCTTGTATCAAAAGTTTGTAATTTTAGTATTATGACAACACTACAGGTTAGACTACTCATTTCACTAAAAAATAGTTAACACCATAGTTATAATTTTGTTTCCTTATTTTGACAATTTTGGTGGCATATAATTATAATTCTTCTTTCTTTATGGTAAATTGCATAGTGGATGTCACTTGTGTATTGATTATATAGTTAGCCTTTTTAGAAAACAGCGCGTCTTTCTGTAGTTCTCATCTCAACTTGCTTAGCAGGGCAGGGCCTGGTTAGTACTTGGAAGACCACTTTGTCAGTGGCAAAACTGTTGGTGTGTCTTTAGGCAAGACATTTCACCCAAATTGCCTTGTATGAATGTGGTTTGAGCGTAAGTGTTGGTGGTGGTTCAAGGTGCCGTTGGTGCAAATTAGTAAATGAATAATGCACAAAAGCCACGGTGAGCATCTGGAAAAGCACTATATTGCTGGGTCTCAGAAGACATCACAACATTTTATAAACCAATAATATTTAATACAGATGGAGTCAGCTAAAATTAATATTGTTGAACTGCAGATTTTTGTTGTCATACAGTGAATTCTTGGGTCTAGTCACTGATTTAAATAATCAGGTTAAATATTTGTGAATTTACCTTTTGGATATCATGGCAAAGTACAGTGTAATCAACAGTGAAATCTGTCTCTTGGCCACATCTAAGAGTATGACATCATCACATTCTAGAATCTGAAAACCAACAATAAGACTAATGCATTGACAGATACTATGATTTATTTTTATTTTTACAACAGGTACTATCCCACTAAACAAAGTCATCATTAAAAAAAAAAAAATAATTTAACTTGTGCACTTCTACACCACGCATCTGACAGAGCAAAGGGCTGGCTATGGGCGGACCCGGCCCCAGCATTATTGCCTCTTTGAAAAGCTGTCTTATTTAATAACTTCCACAAAAATCAATAGGTATTTCTTACAAGTGCCTGAGCGCATTAGGCCTGGAAGCACAACATTGGGTTTACCTTCATTAGCTGGAAGTCATGTTGCAGAGAAATTACAAGCTAACGTCAACACAAGAAGCATATAGATTAGTAACAGGTAAGTGCTAATGATCAGAGCTATACTAGTAGATTATGGGGGGAAATTGAATTAGGTTAATTCACCATGAGGCCCCGAGCCTCATGGTGAATTAATAGGTAGTTAGTGATAGTAGTTAGTTAGTGATTGAGTAAATACCGGCCATGATCAGTGCACCATCTGTTAGCAGTGAGAGGGGTGAGAAGGGCTTTTAGTTTAGAACATTTGGATTCAGTTCAGTGCAGTCACTTATAAAAGCTCATGCCATGTTTAACCAAGAAGAATAAAAGACTACTACTACTACTACTACTACTAATGATAATAATAATAATAATAATAATAATAATAATAATAATAGTACATTGATTTATGCCCAGATGCTACGGTTGTCAAAAGTAACAAATATCTGACTAAAACTAGTATGAAAATGTGGTGGAAAATATGTTTTATGATTAATTGTGAACCAAATGTCTTATGTAACATTAGAGCACAGATGTTTCCTTTTAAGAGAGAGACAGGACAAGGGATGCGGGGGCCGTAACCAAGTATGGTTGATTCTGGGAATCCAGGGGAACAGCAACACTTCGGGTTGCCAAAACATCTCCAGTTGCCAAAATGTCAGAGTGACCTACAATGGGGAATGTGATTACGTGACTAGGGGATTGTCTTGATATGGGGATATAACTCCAGAGAGGAAGTTCTTCGTGGTCAATCGGTTGTTTGGTAGCTGGTGGCCCTTGTCTCCCTATCTCCGTGCGTCTCTCTCTAGATGCGTCTGTCCTTACCAAAGTGCATTTTTAGTGT
Source organism: Taenioides sp. WSHXM2023 (assembly GCA_029959045.1). Taxonomy (NCBI): domain Eukaryota; kingdom Metazoa; phylum Chordata; class Actinopteri; order Gobiiformes; family Gobiidae; genus Taenioides; species Taenioides sp. WSHXM2023. The sequence goes on along the minus strand of CM057094.1, from coordinate 33,117,217 downwards.
TTTTTTTATTAGTGGTATCAGAATTGGTACTGACTATCAAGTCTATTCCTTAGTACTGAAATTTGAATTTGGCATTTTAGTATTGTGACAACACTACTAGATGTTAGCCTGCCTTGAATCAGTCATCAAATCAAATCAAATCAATGAGATTACAGCATGTGCATTAATAATACATGATATTTTTATAGTGCTTAGTAGTTTTAACCATAGTATAGTGTTTCCCTCATCATTATTTGTATCTAGTTGTATTTTGTTTCATGCATATTGAGTTATCATTTACCTAGCCCCATATCTGCCCACTGCTCTGTACTTCCTTACTGAAAAAGAAAACAAGAAGGAAAAAAAAAAATCAAGAGGCACTGACTCACTTCAGTTTTAAACATGAACTCAATGGACTCCTTACAATGAGCAATACAAACCCACGCCTCTTGTACAAGCCTCAGCCAACAATCCTATGTCACCCATGCTCCATCATGGCAATTTTCTACTATACAAGAGCAGGATACAAAACAGTGCACTATACAAACCTGATGTGATGTGCAGCAGTGTCATTAGTAGGATGCATGGCAATTGTGTTGTAATGAGTGTGTCAAATACAAAACTGAAACTATTTAAACATTTTAATTTTACATTGTTTCCGGCAAATCTAACATTTAAAAAATTATAGAAGGTAACATGGTGATCAATTTTTATTTATTTATTTATTTTGGGTGAGGAAACAATGAATAAGAGCTCAAATACGTTCAGAATAATCTATTGCCTTTATGTCAAATGAAGACCTCTTGATTAATGGCCGGGTGACCCTGACACAAAGTTTCACCCAAAGCTCACACTTTGGTGCTGGCGGTACGTGCCTTTGCTGAGGTGCCCAGTGCACCTCATTCGTCAAAGTCTGCCTTTAATTATTCAAGCTCTCTTCTACATATTGAACATGTTTCTCTTTCTGATCATGAATATTTCAGCAACCTCCCTCTCATCCCCGTGAATCACATTGTCTTCATGACTCCTCACAGTACAGGCCAGAGAGACGACAGGTGAAGATGACAGGTAAAGATGACAGGTGTGTCTCAGACAGAAGCTCCACAAGGCTTCAGGGCAAATCAGCGAATCGTTATAAGGAATTAAACATCCCCGGCTCCCTGCATAGCTGATTAAGAACAACAGCGCGTGTGTCTGTGTGAATGATGATCCCAAAGCGAGTGGCTATTTTTCAATTGTAGAAATATATTTGAGAAATATGAAATCCTGTGCTGCTCCTCCTCCAGGCAAGTTTTATCCATCTTAATCCAGTCTTAATAATGATATGACACAGGGATTATGCTGGTTTGGGCACAGAAAAAGGCCCCAGTGAAGGAAGAAGCAGTCCGGGCATTCATTGATCAGTAAGTTCTACAAGAGGAATGAACTGGTAGCAACTGGCATGCAAAGATTTTCTTTTGTTTGTTAACTCAATGAGGGCTACCTCACCACAAAGAATGTTAAAAGAACTGTGTGTAGCCTGCACTCTTACAATTTAAAAAAAAAAAAAAAAAAAAAAAAAAAAGGTTCTGCAATCACAACTGAGCCTGGGTTGCCAGTGTCTTAAACTGCAGATAGAGGACACATGCAAGTTTGTCTCATTCTCAGTATATGGACAGGCCATGTCTCATTTGAAAACTTAGAACCTCCAGAATTCCCTCACTGAGCTGCAGAGGCTGCACTAGCACTGATTCATGATTGGCTGCAGGTGCTGTGGTTTAGGTAGTGACCTTTCAGATCAGAGAGAGTCCATAAGGACTAACTGGATTTGAAACTGGCAACCCAAGTGAGAGACTCAGGTGAACTCATTCTGCTTTCTGATTGGATGATTATCTTTAAAACCAAAACACCAAATTATAACAAAAAGAACACTGGCCATCATTGTAATGCTGATGTATTCTTTATTTGCAATTAAAAATAAATCAGTATTACATTTGTTAACAGTAAAAAGCTATATTTGATTTGAACATGTTTACCTCGTATCTGGGGACACAGTTACATTCTGTTTATGGATTTGGAAATCAAGATCTTACAAGCAGTTCAATAAATGCAAATTTTGTAAATATTTTGATGTAGTTCTCATCATTGTTGATTTTTGCAGGCTGAAATTAAATAAAAATAAGATCCAAGAACCTCTGAAGCCTTGTGTCTTGTGTCTATACTGTTTTGGATGGATTAATAATATTACACTCTTTATTGGATATTCAATCTCTGGCCTTTTTTCTAGGCGAACAGGTGGTCCATAAAGCCTGTGTAATGATGAGCGCTTGCGAGCATGCTCAGTGAAGACCTCCTCTCAGAACCAGGGGTAAAATGTGGCCCAGAGGAGAACATGGACAGACCGGTAATCGGATCCAGGTGCTGTGGAGCCAAATGCACATTAGCTCTTTCAAATGTATTTTCCGATTGAATGGATTATCATTGGTGTTATTGCGGCTGTTGAATGAGCTGTCATATGCACTAGAAGGCATCAAGAGTGTAAGTTAAGTGTAATACTCTGAAAGCAAATTTACTGACAGTCTTCAAGTTATTGGATCCAAATGAGGCCTTTCACAATGATTTTGATTGTTGAATGTTGAATAAAATAAATATCATTGCATTGTGTTTGGAAAACTATGAAACAGACTATAAGAGGTTACAAACTTCCACCTCTGTTTTAGACTGCTTGGTCAAAGACACATGGCACCTGAACGGTTATTAAATAATACCTGCTTGTCCCCGTGGAGATGTTATTGCTTTCCCTGAATTGCTTCACAGTTACCATGGGGGCAAGCAGATGATGGACTCACCACAAAAAAGTTACTCAGTGCAACTTCAAAGAGGGCTATTAAACTTCTGGGGAATATTCGTGTGATAATAACTGTTAACATGTATTTAGATCAACAAGTCACCAGAAACAAAACATGTTTAATAAGTTTCACTTTTGTTTCTGATGCTCTGAGTCTCCCCTCCCTTTGCTCACTGTGTCACTCGCCCTTCTGAATACTATCATGGAAAACTGTAAATATACAAAACAATACACTACAGCTTCACTAACCTGATGCGATGTGCAGTAGTTTCATTAGCAGAATGCATTCTTATTGTGATGTGATAGTGCTCTGAAGGGGGTGTGACTTTCTATTACTCAGCCCTTTAAGATCAATATTGCTATCAAGAACAAAATATAAAACCATGCTCTGCTCTTCTATCAAAAAAGGAATTATTGTTAGCCACATGTCTTCTTTAAACAGACGTCAGTTATTGCATGAAAAGGCCTATAGTGCCAGTCAAACAGCTATTGGACTGGTACAGTATGAAATGGCGGGGCTCATTTACTATATGGCTGCCGCTTGCTCCAGCTGATTGCCCTTCTGCAAAATCAATACAATTGTCTTGGTGAATGAATACATTTTGATATCCTAATATGGCCTATTCCCGTAATCATTTCCCCCTTGGAGTGCACTGGGGGGAGTTTTTCTCTGCCCCCAGTGTGAAGGATGACCTGGTGCCTTCACATCATATCACATGAGGACTCAATTCTATGGAAGAATTCAATTGTTGTCATTACTGGGGAAATCCATGCAACAATAAACTGGCTCCAAATTTCCTTTGTCAGCACAATTGTACAAAAGTGAGATTATTTTCTATCAGAACAGCATTAAACAGCCTATACCCAACTGTTTCCATGCCATTTGCAGTTATCAAAACTCAAAGACAATATATAGCTAATTATAGTATGAATTAGTGAATGTGTGGATATGAACTAGGGCTGCGCAATGAAAAACAGAATCAGTTCATTTAAATTGTTAACTCTAGCATGCTACTGGCACACTTCGTGATGTACAGTCCCTGACAAAAGTCTTGTCGCTTATCCATTTTGTAGAAACAAAAGCTTATAACCTGACTTTAAATTAATCGATTGGTTTTAGAAATGTCTCATATGAAAGCTAAAACCCTCCCAAATTATGCTCAATATACTAAAATAAATTTGCTTCACTGAAGAAAGATTGATCATTTAATGAACACAGAAAGGTCAGATTTTGGCAAGACAAAAGTCTTGTCGCCTACAGAAAATTGAACAAATAATTTACTTCAAATACAAAAATATGTTGCATAACGTCAGTGAATTAAGTAGTGGTGCTGTGAGATCCATATTTAATATCTTGTATGACTTCCATGAGCTTGAAGGACTGCATCCATGCGGTTCGACAATGATTCATACAATTTGTTGATGAAGTCATCAGGAATACAAAGAAAGCAGTCTTACATGCCTCCCAGAGTTCATCAAGATTCTTTGGTTTTGCCTTCCATGCTTCCTCTTTCATTCTACCCCAGACATGCTCAATGATGTTCATGTCTGGTGACTGGGCTGGCCAGTCCTGGAGTACCTTGATCTTCTTCGCCTTGAGGAACTTTGATGTAGAGATAGAAGTATGCGATGGAGCACCATCCTGCTGCAAAATTTGACGACTTTTAAGGTTGGGAATGTAAGAGGTAGCTAATACTTCTTGATATTTTAGGCTATTGATATTGCCTTCCACCCTGCAAATGTCTCGCACACCCCCATACTGGATGTAACCCCAGACCATGATTTTTCTGCCACCAAACTTAACTGTTTTCTGGGTGAATCTTGGATCCATGCGGACTCCAGTAGGTCTCCTGCAATATTTGCGGCGGCTGTGATGTAATTCAACCGAGGATTCATCTGAGAAATCCACCTTCTGCCACTTTTCCAGTGTCCATCCTTTTAGCATGCTGTGGGCCTTGGCAAATGCCACACGGTTTTTTTAATTGCCTTTTGTTTAGTGCTGGTTTCTGTGCACTGATTCGACCATGGAGGCCATTTCGAGACAGAATTCTACAAACTGTTCTGGTTGACACAGGGACTTGAGGTGACCAGGCCTGGTGGAGCTCTGCTGCAGTGGAAAAGGGGCTGGCCTTGGATTTTCGAATCAACAAACGGTCCTCCCGAGCAGTTGTCTTGCGGGGTCTGCCGGACCTGGGCTTGTCAAAAACATCTCCAGTCTTTTCAGATTTTTTTCTTATTCTTTGTACTTGACGCTGAGACACATTGAAGGTGTCAGCCACCTCAGCAGTGGATCTGGTCTTCAGCCTCTTGATAATTAACGCTTTGGTCTCAGGGTGGATCTTAGGCATGTTGTCAGAGGTCAAGTTGCAGTTGATGTGACTGATCACAGGTGAGGCTGTAATCTAGGATTGGGTGCATCATATGACAAGGCGACAAGACTTTTGTCTTGCCAAAATCTGACCTTTCTGTGTTCATTAAATGATCAATCTTTCTTCAGTGAAGCCAATTTATTTTAGTATATTGAGCATAATTTGGGAGGGTTTTAGCTTTCATATGAGACATTTCTAAAACCAATCGATTAATTTAAAGTCAGGTTATAAGCTTTTGTTTCTACAAAATGGATAAGCGACAAGACTTTTTTCAGGGACTGTATAATTAGATGAAGACAATACACAGGTGAGTACACAGGGGACTTATTTTGACCTCAGAAGCATTATACATTACATTATGTCTGTAAAGAGACAAGACACATTTTGCATGGACAAAATCAAATCGGGTACAAGACCTTTAATCAAGATTCAGTCTTTTCTACTGGTCAGTGATCAGCTTGGGTATTTTTAATGGAGAACTCAACAGCCAGTCCTCCGTCAGTAAAATCATGTGGTTTGGTGTTCATATTCCTCAGCCCTAACCTGAACATGTACAGGGAACTTTACAGATAGGAGTTCTGTGGTTGCATTGGTCATAGCTGGCTTCTTCTGTGAGTGAATGGCTTGCTTTTTAAAACCGTTTTATTTATTTATTTATTAATTATTTTATTTATTTACTTTGTATCTTACATTTCTTACTTACTTATTTTGGAATTTTGACCAACTAAAAAGACCAACAGAACAAGACAACAGAGAATCAGAACCCAGGAGAAAGGGTGTAATTATTCATTACCTGGCTGGTGTTTCTGAAAAACTACAGAAGATTTTCAGACAACATGAAATCCCAGTCTATTTCAAACCCACAAACACTTTATGACAAAAACTGGTCCATCCTAAAGACAAAACACCGAGCCACAAACAAAGCAATGTGGTCTACTCCATTCAGTGTAGTGAAGACTGCAGGGGGCGCTACACTGGAGAAACAAAACAGCCACTTCACAAGAGGATGTACCAACACAGCCAGGAGAGCCAGTGTGGACCTCAGTCTGCCGTACATCTCCACCTAAAAGCCACGGGCCACTCCTTTGAGGACAGTAAGGTCCAGATCTTGGCCAGAGAAAAGAACTGGTTTGAGAGGGGAGTTAAAGAGGCTATTTTTGTCAAGAAAGAGAATCCTTCCTTGAACAGAAATGGAGGTCTCAGACATCATTTGTCTCCCATTTATAACAAATTGATTTTCTCCTTTTGCCATAGTGAATCTAATGTTTACTTAGATATAGCCTACAGACTTAACACTCAGTAAAGCATATAGCAATAGCACGCTTACCTGTGTGATGCTTTGCCTTGTTGCGGCCTGAGTGGGGGAGGACTATGCCGAATCTTCTTCAGTGCTCTTGGAGTTTTAGAAGGAGTTGAGCGTTCTCGTTTGTTTCCTCTGTTGTTGTTTCAGTAGTGAGAGTTTCCTCGTCTTGTTGCCATTTGCGAAAAATTGATAGGTCCCTTTCCAAGCGCCCGACAAGGCTTACACAAGGCTTGCACATTCTAATCGATCTATTTAACTCAAGTCTTAATGCAAGACCCAGGTTCCAATTACACCACGTCTCCTCATGTTTTTACCGTAACAACGACACAAGTCATTACCAACGATCTCTGTAGCGCTAGCTACGTTGAATTAGCTCTCTGTTTTTCGGTACTCTGTTTATTTACTTTCTCACTGAAGACTTTTTTTTGCCGACGTCACGTCCGCCTTTCTCTGATTGGTTTACTTCTCTGCCCATTAGCTCTTCTCTGATTACTTCGCTGTCTGTTTGCTCGTTGTTGCGGGCATTTGCTGGACCACCAGTGACCCGCTGGCTCAGCTGCTGGTACAGCGATGAGTCTGGATATTTCCAGGCAAGTATTTTACTGCTCTATGTGCTTAAATTGCCCCTTGGGGACAAATAAAGTGATTTTGATATTATGACACATTTCTGACGGATTACAAAAACCTCATCTGGTTATCATTATCATAAACATAGAGCTATTCATTGTTGTCAATATACACAACTATTTTTTCCAAACTGCATCCACCCCCCATAAAGAATTTTTCACCCCTGGTCTTTCTGAGAATTGGACCTCATCAGATAACATGACAGTACACGGTGACCCAATGAGCAGTGTGCATGCAGGGTCAATGTGGGGTCAAGCGTACTGAGACACACGTCCATATGTGGAGAGAGGAGTGGAAGCACGTACTACTATCCAGGGAAAACCGGGAAGACTAAGCCGCTCACAGCCAAACTAATCCAAGTGTGAAGATTGCGAACACAGCAATCTGCTTTCTAAGGCTCAGATGTGGCCCTCTGCAATGATTAGGAGAGCAATGTGCAAATGGCTAGAGGTGAGGCCAGACACTGCTAATTTAGCCTTAATATGATTACTGATTGTATTATGGCCCGCTCATTACAATCCTTCATGGAGGACTACACCGGACTAAGCGTCATTATTGCTCCAGTGTGCCAGAGATAAGTCAATATTGGATTTAGTGAGCGATATGGAGCTCTCACCAGCAGGGGGAGCGCACAGTGGAGCAGGGGAGGCAAAAACAAGAGGGGACATCACTACAAGTTTATTTGTTGTTAAGTGCTTGTAATTACAAACACCTCATCACTGTGGACTCCTTCTGCTTCTTCTGCACCACCAATGGCAATAAAAGTCTTCTGATTCCAAAGTTATTATATCAAAATTTGTATTTAATTGAATTTTAAATTTCTTAAAAACATCAAAGATGTACATTTCTTCATTCATACTTGTTTGATTAATCATGTGCAGCAAGTCTAACTGTTACACTTCAGCTAAAATTTCCTAGTATTGTTAAGCCAGAGGTAAAAGCCCTGCAGTTTTAAAATTGATTTCTACCATCATATCGAGCCCATGACAACCGCATTAGCATTAGCACACCAGATTTGAATATGGGGAGTGCCCAATCTTGAAAAAAATGTCTGATTCTATACATGCTTTTTTTAGTTGACTGTAAATACTTATTATTATTATTATTATTTATCTTGATTTTGATGCATGCTCTTATTTTCCTACTGTTTCTGTAACTTGCGTTGTGACACTGCAATTTCCCCATTGTGGGACAAATAAAGGATTATCTTATCTTATCTTATGCTTATTATTTGAAGTTCTAAAACAGGAGATACCAAAGCAAAGGTACAAGCATGTTTAGCGGTCCTATATTATGTTAAATGGACTCTTGTGAGTTTTATGCTATATTAAAATGTTGTTAGCTGGAGTTGTGGTTTGATTCATTCACACGTTTGAGTAATTCTGGATTATTAGTCTGTCTGCATCCCCAAAACTTGAAATGCTGTTTCACTTTGTGATGTCGCAAAGCAGCAGTTTTCAAGTTAACAGCTACCTTTTACCTTTAGTTCAGTAGAGACTGCCAATTCCAGGGCTGAAATGAAGGTGTATGGCATTTAAAAACACAGTGGAAGACTTCCTGTATTACCACATGACATGGTGGAGCAGAGTGTTTCCTGTTTGAGAGAAGAACTCAGCCTATATATGCCAGGTTTGTGTGTTAAACATATGTGAATGAAAAAACACAACTGGTGATGAGGAAACATTGTAACATAGATCATAAAACAGTCTAATATGGGCCATTTAGTGTTCTATATTCATATCCATCCTCTGCACATGTAAGGCGACTGCTCACTATTCAAGTCAGTGTCATTCAAAATATTGTATTGTGCTTTACTCTATTATTTATACTATTTATACCCTCTTGTGTTCATTCATATCATATTTGCTCACTTTTGTTTTTTGGAGAAGGAACTTTAGTTGAGAGTCTAATGAATTAATTACAGCTCAGGCGTACATCATTCTTAATTTGTAATTGGTTTGGAATAGGAATTTTTTGTTTCGGACTGGCACAGAAATTAATATTTTGGTTAAATTGCATGAGTCCCAATCAAAAGGTGAGTGTGGCTTGGACCATTACTAGAGGAGAGACAGCCTGAATGTGCAATCGAGTGCTCATCTTACTGCTTCACAAGCACACTGCAGATTTGCATAGCAGCCAACTTCCATCCATCAGAATTAATTTGATTATTAATATTTGGTTATGGCTTGACGTTTTACTGTTGTTATTAGACTAAATCAATTGTGTGGGATATTTTACTTCCACCTTCATATTTCACCCGTAAATCTTCCCTTAGGGTTAGATTTTAGAAATGATCAGAAGTAAACCAGCATAGTGAGGTTTACGCAGGATGCCCTTCCTGTCACAACTAGCCATATTACTGCGACTGGAGTGGGGATGAAATGTCACAATAATAGATGTGCTATTCAAACCAATTTGACCTGATTTGTATGTATGAAATTCTTTTGTGTTTGGATGGAATCTATCTAATATGTTTTAGAAGTCAGTGCTATTTCCTATATTCCTATTTCCTATATTGTATTATATATTGTGTAGGGCTGTAACGTGAACTCACTAATTTGTTACTAGTTGACAAAAAATAGTTATCTAGTTTTTTTTCCTGCTTCTGTCATCTTTTATGATTTTATGATAAAAACTCTTTCTTTAGACAGCAGAATAAAATTTTCAAGATTAAATCATAGTACTTTCTTTTATATTCCCATGTGTATATCTGTGCCTCAGTGGTCCAGGTAGGTTCCATAGTGGTCCATGGGTGTATATATAGTCTATGTGCTCTTATATTTGTTCTGATACAGCTCAAGTCATTTCTGAATGTGATTTTTTTACTATCAATACCTATCAATCAAGTTTTAGTATCGATAAGTACTTGATTTTCAATACTTTGAACAACTTTATAGCCTATTTATTTAAAAAAGTCTCAATGTACAAAATAAACATCAACTAATCGAAAAATAAAATAATAATAATAATAATAATAATAATAATAATAATAATAATAATGCTGACTAGATCCTAGTCCTATATTGTAATCCTTGTACTTTTTAAAATAATAACGCCGCTGCTATCCCATATATCACAGCTGATTGACTCTCAAAAACAGGATTGCATGTAATGGATGAATGAGAAACACACATATTGAGTGCAATTTCCATGTGATAAAACAACATGGTAAATAACTTACTACTAAAACAGGCCTTTTATGATGCTGGCATTAAAACCAGCATTCCCAGTGCTGCCTTCAGGGCCTCGTGAATCACACGGACGAGTAAAACGGCTCTTTAAGGTGTCACTGATGGTTGATTTAAAGTGCCTAGGACATGCTTTTCCAACTATGACTGTATCTGTTGGGACAGTACCTGTGCTAAATCTTTATCACAGCTTTACATCAGTTAAGTGGCAGTTTGTGGGGGAAAAAAAAAAAAAAAATGTTGAGGTTGAGAAGAAAAGCACAAAAATACAGGGAAAAGCGTGAAGTTCTAAAACAGAATACCTATGTCAACAAAGAAAACTCCATCCAAAATGCAGAGACAATATACACACTAGCAGTTTAAAGATTCAATTAACAAAGTAATTTATTTGTATTAGTCTAATAAGTTTTGTTCCTTGTTTACATTACATTACCTCTACGTATGTCACACCTGCTGCCCACGGAACCAGGAAGTAAAAATGTAAACTTAAACAAAGCAAACAATCTATAAAAAATTGGCACTTTTTTGGTAATACGTTAAATGTAATGAAGTTTCCTATGTTATAGTAAAATGCGTAGTCTGACCTGTCATGCATTTTAAAGCAGATTTTGTGCATTTTGTTTAAGACACCCATGGACCATTATGTTATAATTTGTAAAATTATGCTGCTGTAATGTAAAGTTGAACTAGGATGGAGGTGAGAAACCAATTGTATAATTGGCTTATTATCCACAGATGAAGATTTTGCACTATTGCTACAGCAAGTAACAAAGCATATTCTAATTTTGAATGGGCAAAAGTATTCAAAATAGTGCCTACATTTTTACTGGTTTATAACAAAGAGGAAGTATGTCCGTTTTTTACATGAATTTGAGCAAAACATGCCTTGCCCCAGAAGAGATATATTGTACAAGCAGCTCTTGAGGTCAAAATAAGTATGCCTCTAATTATAAAGCATGTTATTGTCCAAAAATAGAAAATGGGCCTACCCATCAGCCAGAGTCCAGCCACTGTAAGCCTGCTGTGAATGACTGATAGGCGGGCTAATATGGAGCTTCTCCCCAGTCAGTGAGGGATGCACCTGGCACCTAATCTGGATTTGGGCTGCCAGGCCAGTGTCTGACAGGGGTGTAAATCCACTGACGAGCTGCGCACAAAGGCAGGACAGAGGCAGAGCGCTGGGACTGAGGCGGACTATCCAGTATGGAGCTCACATCACATGGAGAGGCCTGGATCACTGCAGCAGCTTAGGAACTTAGTGCACACAGCCAGGGACAGCCAGCGGATAGAATCCATGTGGTGACAGGATTTTCCAAATTAAAACTGGGACACACTAGGGTTGGGATGGTTGGTGTAAATCAAATGGTGAAAAAGCGCATAACATTGTTCATACTCGACTCATTTGTGGGTTAGCCATTGACTGTATAAATGGACATAACTAACGTGCTAGCGGCGCAATCCAAATAGGAAGTGAGCAAGGGTGCGATTACAACTCCATTGACTTTGGGTCCAATTCACTTTCAATTGAAAACCAAATTCCTCTCTTTATGACAATTCTCCATAAATATACAAAAACATGATACAGAACTGTACACAGCAACCTGACAAACCTGGTGCGATGTGCGGTAGTATTAGCAGGATGCACGCTGATAGTGTTGTGACAGCGCTCTGAAAGGGGAGTGAAAGGGGAGGCATGGAGAACACAAAAGTGGAACTTTAAACATATTAATATGTTATTTTTGCAGAGTATAGCATTTTCAAAACAATAAAAGGTAAAATGATTATCTGAATGTTAGCAGTTAATTCCCCATAGAACCCCTCTATAATAAGACAAAATCAAATTTTATTGAAAATCCTGTCCGTGTGGCCAGTCTGCCACTTCTGTCTTAGTAATGTAGGATCCCATGTCTTGCCCAGGACCTTGGCTTAGAGGGAGAGCAGTTCTTTCAGCTGAGTCTGCGCATAATAATGATAAAGCAGAGCCAACAGCCCCGAATTGTGTACTTTCTTTGTCCCCAGAGTGAAATTATTTTTGTAACTGTCAGGCAACACTGAGCACAAGAAGAAATGGAGTTATCCTATATTTGCAACAACTAGAGTCTCTTACAAGCAAACATTCTGCTTTTAAAGGTTTACAGCAAGCATGAATAGTACACAAGGTGGTTCAGAAGTAGAACTGGTGTAGTCCTGGTTTGATTCTGGTTTGGTCCTAGTTTGATCCTGGTTTAGTCATATGGAGTGTTTCTGTTCTGCTGTGGTACAGATCTAGCAGAGGAAAACCTGTGAGTCTTTGATTAGACTTTTGTAATTGTGTAATTTTCCACATTAAGCATAAGAGGTATTTATTTAATAGTAACATTTGGCCCATTATTAGTTCTGATAAAGACCAAGACCATTGTAAACACCATACGGCAATGGCCTGCATTTCTCAATCAATCCATACTTATTCAAATGAGTTACTAGTATCAGTATCAATTAGTACCTGGGTATTAATTATACTGATAATTATACTATATTAGTGCTTCACATTTGTACACTGTAGAGGCTTGTCAAAGCCTCTCAAAGCGCTCCACTGTAGTCATTATTCATTCACTACATACTGGGTGGTGGTGAGCTACTATTGTAGCCCCAGTGGCACTGTCACGATAACGCATTTTGAACAATGATATATTAGTACCTAGATATACTGTGATGAACGATAATATTGAAACCACTTAATACTACTGACAGATTGACAATAATGAAATATAATCCTAGTACATACATCCTAGTAAAACAGTTTTAAATACATTATCATTAAAGGCTTGAGATGCAACAGATGAAGAGCAGAATGAACCAATAATTAAAGTAGTTTACTTTTTAAACCTGCTACAAACCCTTTTTTTTTTTTTTTTCTTCTTCTTTTTTGGATTACCACAAAAATAACAAAAATTTACCCATTATTGCAAAGAAACTATACACACAATAAATATTGAGCACCAAAATGTATTGTTCCATCTTTCATATATTGAATGATAAGTTGATATAATCACCTCTGAGCCACTGTCATATCTATCTGGTTTACTTCATATGATGCAGTGTAATTTTGGCCTTTGGTGGTCTGTAATTGAAGTATATCTTACATCTATACTTACTTTTCTTTGGCACCTGCTTCCACCTTGGAACCCTTCACTTAGAGTTCCTATATTACACAGAATGGATTCTTGTGAACTTTAAGACATGTTATAGCCATCTTATTAAGTAGTTACCTCATCAAAGACATATGCACAGTTGTGTTTTGTTTCAATCACACATTTTTGAGTAATCCTGGTTTAGTCCTGGTAGTCTGTCTACAGCTCCAAAGCTCAAAATGTTTTGTTCAACCTTGTAATTTTCAAGTTAACAGCCCCTTTTCCATTTGGTTCAGAAGAGATTGGCAATTTCAGGGCTGAAATCATCCAAATAATTCTGGTGAAGGTGTATGGAGTTTAAAAACACATTGAAGCACTTCCTGTATTACCACATGATATCACAAGGTCGAACAGAGTGTTTTCTATTTGAGTGAAGAACTCAGCCTAAATATGCAGAGTTTGTGTGTTAAACATGTGTGAAAGAAACAAAACACAACTCCTGGTATGTTTGTGATGAGGAAAGAACCTTGTAACATAGATCAGAAATAGTGTGATATGGGCCCTTTAATGTCTGCTTCCGTCTGTTGTCTGTGGAATTCTGGCTGTGGAAAGTGTTATTCCTGAAAAGCTGGCTCCGGATGCGATAAAGCTTTGCCACCATTACTCATTTCTCTATTGAGTCATGAAGCCTGTTTTAACTGTATTGATAATTCACTCACTTATTTTTGCCTGGTGCCTTCAAATCCAATAATAACTGTTTGATTTTACACTCCTTTCAAACTGACTAATATCCATCCAGGGATTACAAATTAAAAACAAATGCTGGCAAACGTTATGAAATTCATATTGCTTTCAACAGGATGAATTATGAGGTGACAATTTTTCATTTTCAGAAGGATTGCAAGGGTAGGCTGACACGAAACTAGGTCAATGGCTATCAGAAATCAGCCAACTGGGTCTGCACTTCAGCTCGTAATTCAGTGAGGCAAAGACAGGGAGAGAATCCCATTAAAATGAGGGGTATGAGATTTGTAATTTACGTGTCTTTATGTAAGGCTAATTAAACAAGATGTGCCATGTCATGAACAAGACAGTGAAGATGAGTAATAAATCAAAACCATGGGAATACTGTCAGAGGTGGTAGAGTAGCCAAAACATTTACTCAAGTAAGAATAACATTACTTCAAAATAATATTACTCGAGTAGAAGTACAAAGCAGCGGTCCAAAAAATGACTCAAGAGTAAAAAAGTATTTGGGAAAACTTAAGCATAAAAACATCTGACTCCATGAGATGTATTCTCTCTCACTCAAAAACCATAATGAAATGATTGTATTGGGTGACTTCAATAGTAACTGGCTCCACAGTTCCTCCTCCAGTGAAAGGAATTTAGTGAACAGTGTTAATCTTAGTCGTCTTATAACTGACCCTACTAGAGTAGATCAGCGCTCATCTTCACTTCTTGATTGGATATTAGTTACTCACCCAGAAAGAATATCTTTATCAGGAGTTATGTCAGATTGCTTTAGCGATCATTCTATTATTTTCTGTATTTGGAAGATTAAATTACCTAGAGTTCCCCCTAGATATATTACAATAAGACAGACTAAGAAAATGAACAGATTTATTTATAAATGACCTGGCAAATATAAACTATAAACTTATAATGTTAAATTGCATGGAATTATTTTTATTCGGAAGTACTCAGTATTATTGATAAACATGCACCTCTAAAAACGTTTCGTGTGACTCTACCTTGCTCAATCTCTATAGGAAAAGGGATCATGCTTGGGCTAAATATCACTCCTCAAATGACCCCTCTGACTGGGAAACATACAAAGCCCTCAGGAATTACTGCACGACACAGACAAGGAATGCCAAATGTAACTATTACAAGAAGGGCTTTGCTCAGAATCTGAATAACCCAAAAAGATTCTGGGATCAACTTGATCAAGTTTTCAAATATCCAAAAGTAAGCTGACAAATCACATAGTTGTAAATAATGAAATTATTTCTGATCCTTTAAAGATTTCCCAGGCATTTAATAAACATTTCCCTTCACTTAGTAGCACTATGAATTTAAATCCCTATACTGTGCCCGAGGGCACAGCTCATGATGTTCCCTTTTTCTCCTTTTCAAAAATATCACCATTAGAGGTCTATCATGCAATATTAGAAATAAAGACTAACTGTAGCGCTGGTCCTGTTGGTCTAGAGGGAAAATTTTTCAAAATGGCAGCACATGTTTTAATGTTTCCATTAGCTGATCTGTTTAATCTGTCTCTAAAAAACATCTGCTTTTCCTCCCATCTGGAAAACAGCCAGAGTTACTCCTCTTTTTTAAAGGAGGAAATCCCACTGATATGAGTAACTACTGACCAATTTCTATTATTTACACAGTCGCTAAAATATTTGAAAAAATATTTTCCATCAGTTATATAATTATTTAAATTAATTTAACCTCCTATCCCCTTTTCAATCTGTCTTTCACTCTGGTTTTTCCACCACAACTGCTCTGCTAAAATTTACTAATAATGTATTCTCTTCTTTTGATCATAATCAGTACTTGGGTTCCATATTTCTTGATCTGTCCAAAGCTTTCGATCTAGTTGATTATTACTTGCTCCTAGACAAAGTTTATACAGTAGGTCTTGACACTAATGCCATTTTGTGGTTTAATTCTTACATTCATAATAGACGTCAGTTTGTTGTTTCACATGGTGCTCAGTCAGACAAATGCATAATGGATAAAGGTGTGCCTCAAGGCTCCACTCTTTGCCCATTTTTATTTACAGTTTTTATCAGGGATATTCCACAAGTAATTTCAAACTGTTCAGTAAATATATATGCTGATGATACTGTAATTTATACCTTTAGTTCAGATCTTTCATTGCTTCAAAAGCAGTTACAGCTTGATTTTAATAAAGTTCAAAATTGGCTGTATAACAGTCGATTAATCTTAAATATAAAAAAAAATCTTGTTTTTACTTTTTGGAACTCACCTTAATCTAATCCATTCCCCTGACGCTCACATTCAGTTCAGTGATGGGTCCAGGATGATTCAAACTGAAACTATCAAATATCTTGATCTTTGGCTGGACCCAGAGCTTCACTTCAAACCTCATATTGATTACATCAAAAGAACATATGCTACATTAAGTCCTCTTTACCCTTCAGCGAACTGTTTCACTCAAGAAGTCAGGAAAATAATTATTACTCAATTAGTCCTACCCATCATTGACTATGCTGATACAATTTATCAAAATACACATGATATACATCTCAAACCACTGAATGTTCTCTTCAGCTCTCTCTGTAGATTTATTCTTAAATGCCCATACCAAACTCATCACTGTATTTTATTTGGAAAACTCAACTGGCTACAACCATACAATAGGCGTCAATTTCATTGGATTCTACTAATTTTTAAATGTATTTACTTTAACTGTCCCTATTATCTACATCAATATTTAGTCCCAGTAACATCGTCATATTCACTTAGAAGCACCACTGTCTCACTTTTTCTGTTCCCCGAAACTACAAAGAAGTTGGACGCAAATCATTTCAGTACAAAGCCCCTTCAGATTGGAATAGTTTACCCACACCCTTAAGAACTTGAACATCTTTCAATTCAATTTAAATCATCTTTTGTTTTCATATCTCAAAACTCCTTGCCTCATTCTGTGTATTTTAGACTGTCCATTCATGACAACATTTCAAGTAACCAAAATGTACACATTACTGTTACTGAGGTAGCACCTAAGGCTGCAACATTAATCATAACCATGAAGCCAAATCACAAGTTGAATGGACACAAATCACACAAAGCCTGCAAGTTTTGCACTACCATCATTTCCTCCACAAACCACCCAATCTCATGTCTTATTCTGCATCAGACCTGCTAAACCCTGTAGTTTAGATCTGTACAAATGTGTTCTGAAATGTAACTAATTAAAGAGTCACATTTCAGTCTTTTTATCCATTTTTCTGGACATGTTTAAAATGTGAACTTTGAACAAAATCCTATTATTGAAACATAAACTGCAATCACAATGCTTGTCAGAAACATTGCAATTCAATATTTGTTACCAAATCGTTCAGTAGTAGGTAAGCAATGAAACACTAAAACTGTAAAACTGTTAAGTGTATAAATGTATACAGCATATATTTCCCACTCACTCAAATCACTTTACATCAAGAACACACATATAGGTTACTAAGCATTGAGGTGACATTATATTGACTTAGATTTATTTCCTGCAGGCTGACCCTAACTTCAACCATAATTACTACTGGCCTTTACAGAAACCGTAACCTAAATTAACTAATTAATATTAGAAGATTTAGCACATGGGGACCAGGTTTCAGTCCCCCACAATCCTTGCCCGCACATTCGCCTCTTATGCAAACACTGGAGGCAAGGTGGGTTGAGTGAGTTGCCCAAGGATACAACAGCAGTATGCTCACAGGAAAGAGAATTGTGGTGAATGCTCAAACTGTGTTTTAAATGGAAGGCTACTTTCTCTCACCAGGGAACTGACATTTTGCTACAAATTACAGTAATAATTGTTTAATTAATAATCTTTGAATTAACAGACATATTGTGCTTTTGCTGTAAGATCATGGATCCTTATGTTATATTTTGGACATTTTAAGTCTCTAAAACGTCTTGAAGAGGGGGTTCAGGTTCCAGGTTGGAAAATTGTGGAGCTAAATGGGAATCAATTCCTGCCCGTGGCCTCACACATCATCACAAATACCACATGCTGTTGACCCCTCCTATAGGTAACTGCAGATCACACTAGCAAGCAGCTGATTTTTTATTTTTTATTTTTTATTTTTAATTTGTGGCAAAATGACTATAAGCAAAGCTGAGTCCCACATGTATACAAAAAATGGAGAGTTCAGTAGGTACGTCGCAGAAGCCGTGTACCAGTGGCGGATCACGGCCACACGGTGGTGAAAATGGGAGTAGATCAGAGCAGTGATGTCTTGAATACAGGAGAATAAAGATAATTCAAACATGCACAAATCACTATTTTATTATTTATATTATTTTATATTATAATTTTATATCTGTTCAAACACAAAGGCATTTTATAGTGTATGTCAGAAATGTTATTTCTGAGAGTTCACACTTCACTGTGATTGGCTAAATTTGCTCACTCACTCAGAACACCAGAGCCATAGGAGGAGAAAATAGGGTAAGGTGTCTGTGTTAGAGCATGAGTAGATGTTATAAAGAAAAGCACAGAGTTCCACTGTGTTTTTAACTCCATACACCTTCACTAGAATCATTTTGATAATTTCAGCTATGTTAACGGCCAATCTTTACTGAACAAAGAACAGAGCATTTTGCACTTTGGAAATGTAGACAGACTAATAATCCAGGAATACTCAAACATGTATGAATGAAACAAAACACAACTCCAGCTATGTTATTGATGAGGTAACATCATTCTAACAAGATCTAAAACTCAACAGAGTTCATTTTGCATAATATATGACCTTTAAATCTGTCATCTGTTCTCTTGTTACAGCAAACCTAACAAGCTAATACAACATGCCATTTTGCACTGGAGTACAGCCATGCCCAGTGTGCAAGCTATAATCAACGTCCATCTTCATTTGGTGACCTGCAAAGATACGTCCAGTACCATAAAAGCACCACAGATGCCCTGTTCAACTCCAATTAACGCTCTTCTATTAGCGCTTGAGCTGCAGCCAGCACAGCCAGTTCTGAAATACCACATAACGCGTCTATGCATAATGGATGGTAATCCGGAAATGATGGCCTTTTCAAATCAAAGCAGCGAGTGTGTGGGCGTCGACAAGAGAAGGGGGACTGCACAGGAATATTGAACCAGCCACCATGACTCCAACTGACAGACGACTGACATTTTCCACGGGGTATCTATCACCTGTGCGAAGAGTTTTCACAAGCACTCATAGCAGAGAAATGGCATTTGCCTCTTCCCAAAGACTAATTAATAAATGGATGGACAATGATAAATGGTGGATGTATTTTTGGGGCATTTAAAAAAGCTACAAATTCACTCTATGTTTCCAATTATCAGAGGGGCATTCTGCGTCTCCTGGGGATGCGGGAAGATTAGCAAACATATGCTAATGCGGCCAGGTAGAATAGAATGGTTGGGT
The DNA here is from genome assembly GCA_029959045.1 of Taenioides sp. WSHXM2023. NCBI lineage: Eukaryota > Metazoa > Chordata > Actinopteri > Gobiiformes > Gobiidae > Taenioides > Taenioides sp. WSHXM2023. The sequence goes on along the minus strand of CM057094.1, from coordinate 33,097,656 downwards.
ATGATGAATGTGTAGCCGTTGGGAAGACATCTTAAAAAACAAATACAATGCATCATGGTCCAAGAAAGAAGAAGCCTTTGCATAGTTAGAGATGTTAATGCTTAAATCTAATTCTTGTCTTATATGCATTATTCAGTCTTTTTTACCACTTTGGAACACCTAGGGCGGTTGTTGCATAATTTAAAATAATGTATATGAAAAACGGGGTTGTCCAAAATATCAAAACTAGAATAAAACTACCCATTTGAGTATGATCATTACTGTAAAAAGTCACGTTCACGAGACAGACATGAACTTTTGCTGAATAACTTTAGAATGATCCTGAGCAGAACCTGTGCTTTTATACTTGTAGAACAAGTATATACCGAGCACATAGACTAGTATACAGTCATTGAGGGATTACACAGATATAAGGCCACATGGGAATATAAAGAAAAGTAAAGAAAGTACTATGATTTAATGTTGAAATATCACATTCCACTGATTAAAGAGAGAATGTTTTCAATTCATTGCAGTACCGGAATTAGTTTTGAGTATCAAGTCTGTTCCTTAGTATCGAAATTGAAATTTGAATATCATGACAACACTAATGAAAATTTAGTAAAGCTCATTTTGAATTCTCTAGCTAGCTAGTAATTTATTACATTTTATTTTTATGGCTTATGCTGATCAAAATCAGTCTGGTGGAAGGGTACTGAAAGACAGAGAAACACCTCCTGCATTACCAGCCAATGAAGTCACAAAGTGGAACCCAGTGTTTTGCTTGTTTCTCATCTCCTTCAAGTGTTTAGAGCTACACTATTTTGTGCTGTTACAGACCTGCTGTAGATCTGCTGGTACAGAAGGCCAAGCACTTCCTTAGGCAGTTCTTCATATTTAACGTGAGAATGAAACAAATAACAGTTCAAAGTATGTTTTTGATGGAGATTCGACAAAATAAAAGCTCCAAAAGTCTATTTAGCAGAGTAGTAAACCTTTGTAGATGAAATCATAAATTGAGTCATTGCAGATGTTATTTTGGTGACCTTTTGTTCCACCCAAATGGTTTTCAGATCTGTGTTCTGATCTGTTTTAGTTTTTCACATATTTTTGACAGCTTTGTCAAAGAAATTGCTTTTTCAGGAAAAAAAAAAAAAAAAAAAAAAGTTGTATATTCAGCTATTGGGGAGTCAACACTGTATACTTGCTTATTATTAGTGTGGTCACAGTACTAACATTTCTACATCGATACTAACAAACAAACTCAGTACTCAATACGGATTCTGATACCATGATGATAAAAAATAAATAAATAAATAAATAAATAAATAAATAAACACTCCTTTTGACAAAATTAAATGGTAGTACATTCTTTTATATTACCATGTGGCCTTATATCTTGGTTCCATAGTGGTCCAAGGATGTATGTGTCTATGTGGTCTTCATTTCTGTCCTGTGAATTTTACTTTTATTAGTATGGATACTTATTCAAAATACTATCTAGTTTCAGTAATCTTAGTATCCATTCGTATCTGGCACTTATCTGATACTTAAATAACTTTAATTTAATAAAACATATAAGTACCTGAGTAATTGAAATGCTTTGATGCTACATCACTAAAGAAAGGAGCGGAAGTATGCTGTGTACTGTTGGGCCATATCAGTGAAAACAATTAGCATACAGTTCATTACAGCATTTAATCATGCAATTATGCATACAGATATCATGCAATTAGGAGCGTAAATGTGACGCTAGATTATTCCACACTTGGAGATTAGCTGTGACCTCCCAGCTGTGTTCCCCGTCACCTGTGCAGGCTGCCTCTCATCCAAGATTCTGACAGGGACTGACAGGAGCAGAGCCTGAGGCCGGAGTGATCAGACTCACCACTCAGGCTCACTGATGAGGCTCACTCTAGCCCACTCCAACCCAGCGCAAACGATCAGAGCACAGGGGAAGTGTGCTGAAAGCAGACACCATTTTCACATCACACACTTTAACATGAAGGAAGCAGCGGAGGCGGCAGGACAGCCAGAGACAAAGGGCTTCAGAGAGACGCTTACACAAATCAATACATGTGAGCATAGCATAGCACCTCTCAAGGACAGAGCCACAGAGCCAGTGAGCTACAAGATCCTAGTCTATTAGATCGGATTAAGCAATCCTATGTCCTGGATTTATGTAACACCTTTAAGATAGCAGTGTTGTCATAATACTAAACTTTCAAATCTGATGGTGATTCCAACACCATGATGATGATAAAAACCATGATGATGATAAAAATGTTTATTATTTAGACAACAGAATGTGATTTTCAACATTACATTGTACTACTTTCTTTTATATTACCATGTGGCCTTATATCTGTGTAATCCTTCAGTCGTCCAGGTAGGTAGTTTATGTGATCTTATTAATTGCTCTGATACATTTGAAGATCACTCCAAATGTGAGTTTTTAGTAGTGATACTTGCTCAAATTAGAATCTAGTTTCAGTACTAATTTTAGTATTGTTCAGTTTCCAATTTTCAGTACTTTGACAATCCTACAAGATACACAATGATTTAGACTGATGATTTACAATGGGATTCACTCCACATTTGTTGTCCCAGGGCAAACAAACAGGAGCAAGGCTAACAATCTGTGCCATTGGTTTAACAACAAAAACCCTATCGAGCAGTGCAACTAAAGGTGCATACATGATCTGTAGGGCCACTAAAGAAATTCTTGGATGACTTAAGACATGTACTGCCGATCAGCTGGTTGACTAAAAATGGGTTGTGGCAAAAGCTCTCAAAACTATTATCATGTATCTGACCCACACTGCACTCATAAGACTACACCTGCATGGGAGTTCATACAACAACTTATTATCTGTGTGTAGAATCCCTCAGTTGTCCAGGTAGAATCCATAGCAAAGGGAGAAATTTAATTTGTCAACTGGACAGAGTTTATTTGGTCAAATACGTTTCACAGCTCATCCAAGCTGCTTCTTCAGTTCATGAGTCGGATGAGCTGCGAAACGTATTTGACCAAATAAACTCTGTCCAGTTGACAAATTTCTCCCTTTGCTATAACTTATTATTTGTGCTAAAAAAAGTACTAACAAACTTTGAAGATTAAAGTCAATTCTTCTCACTCATGAGAATCAATCTGCCTTATTACATATAATTACAAATATCAATATGAAAAAGTACCAAAACTTCAGCTAACACACTCACACACACTTCTGTTTATAATCATAAACACATGGCTGGCTGCAATCAAGGAAGTTGTTTGTGATGTCATGTAGTAATTGAAATTTTTTGACCAGAAAGCAGCAAATTTACCTAATATGCATTAAAATTGCCAAAATTACTAGAAACGGTAGCAGTAAATTGCCAGTAACAACAGTGTTTTTTGCAGTTAGCAGACATCACTTCCCAATGTAGTGATTTGTGGAGCACTAAACCATTGAGGGTGTAAGATAAAACACAAAAAACACAAAAAACACAAAAAAAGCGATTCTATAACTCTATCTCAAATCATCCTAGGCCAAGCTCTTAAGACTGCTGTGTTGCATAATTCCTACTGTTGGCAAAAGCTTTTCAATTTTGTCAAGTCTGTTTATTGTACATTTATAATCTTAGTACTCTGCTCGTACGCCAACTGTTCCTCCATCATCATTATAACTGAGTGTTTGAGAAAATTGTCCTTTCATTTGAGACTTTTTATGACATATCTAATCCCAAAAGCAGCAGGGCCATTTGCATTAGTCATCCGGCAAAGCCACACGTTATTATGTGTCGGTGTGACACGCACGGGGGGCATTTGGAATGACACAAGACATGAGAGAACGTCAACACCAAAAACACAGCATCAACACAAACACGTGTCATTAGAACTGCACTAATTGTGTGTCCTCACTCACAAGGAAATCAATACATGTGTTCCACCAGCATTCTATAGACATTACCAGGATCTATGCAATTATTAAGCCTTGGTCTGTACCTGTGTTTGATCACTGTGCCGCAGCAACATTTATATAGTTTTAATTATGATGTAAACCACTGTTGATGTAAACCACGGTACCATTCAAAATGCAAATCTAAAAGAGATCGACATGGGTTGTTTCCTGGCAGATGGCGATTATATACAATGCAAAGAAACTGCTGGCCGGAAAGATAAACCAGTATTTTTGGGCGGATATCTAGGGCCGCTTTTGATTATTTTCCCAAATTCTATAATTAATTCTTTTACAAACTCCCCCCAAGTCCTGTACTACAGTACTATAAGAGACCTATGTAGCTATACATAGAGCTATACAATGGTTTATCTCTCCTGAAATAGTCACTAGTCAAATTTGTCATATCATAAAGTCTGGTAAAGGTTCAACCCCCCCCCCCCCCCCCTTTTTTTTTTTTTTTTCAATGAAGATGCTATTATTTGGCCTGGAATGTTCCACAATATCTCTCTCAACAATGGTGGAACTAAACCTAAAGTGATCAGCGGTACTGTGTGGTGTGTGTGTGTGTGTGTGTGTGTATATATATATATATATATATATATATATAGTAACTTAAACAGATAAATAACTTATCTGTTTAAGTTATTTTTTAGCTATAAAAATACCCATAATTAATGCCATATTCTTGAACATTCCTGGCCAAGAAAGAACACATCTTCAAAAAGAAGAGCAGGTGATACCAAACCAGAAAAGAACATAGGACCAAAACAAGAAGCAATATAACAATGAATAATTTTGCAATAAATTATGCAGCTCCTGTTTGTACCTCTACTTGGTTGTGAGCCCACCATAAAGGCTCAAAACCTCATTAAACAGTGCCCTATCCCAGTGTGTTTCTTTTTAATTCACAATCTATACTTACTACATTTATCCATTCAAATACTAACTCAAAACACTTCAAGCAGCCATTTTCTACTCAGCTGAAAGTCACCAAGAATCAAACTTAACTTGTGATGCAGCAAGAAAGCTCCGTGAATCCATCAAAGCGATGAATAATTCATTATTGACATCACAACAGTTCGGATGGCCTTACTGTAGCAGTCGATGCTATTGATCAGGGCACTGCAATTCTTGGTGTCAATACATGGTGTCAAATGTACAAAATAAGCCTAAATAGAAAACAAGACTTGCCAACATTTTTATGCTTGGAAGACTTGCAAGCCAAATAAAATACTGCGCAGAAATCAAAGCTCAAGCACTGCTTCAGAGATGGTGGACTTACGTGTCTTATGGTGTCCATGGCTGCGTGTGGTTGTTGTGGTAGCAGCTGCCTCTGTGGTAGTGTGTTCCGGGTTCCACATGGCCGTTTGGTCGTGGAGCACTGTGGGGTTGTGTGGGGATGGGCTGGTCGTACCTGCTCCAATCGTGTAGGTGCTTCTCGGCGCTGTGGTGGTCGTAGTAAAACCATGGCGTCCATTATGGTTCCCAAGAATCCTTGGGGTAACTTGGCTCCCATACGCTCCACCCCCTCTGTGGTTGACGGCAGTGGTCGTTGCAGTAAAGCGAGTCCTGCCTCTCCCCACTGTTTTGGCAGTGGGGTTGCCTCCCTCTGCTGTGGTAATAGTAATAGTAGTGGTAGTAGTAGTAGTAGAAGTATCAGCGCTTTTGGGAATTCCACTGGGCTTGGAAAGAAAGATTGGATCCTGGCCTATGCGGTTAGCATCCACGAGGTCTGTTGGCACATAATCCCTCACAGTTCCCACAACAATCCACTTAAGCAGCATCAGACTGAGCCCCAGGCCCACAAAGCCGATGAGCAGAGGGACTACACAGAGCCACGTCTGCTGCCGCGGCCAGATGGGGCATCGCAGTGGCGCCCGGGCCTGGTTCTGGCTTTCACTCCTTTGCCCAGAAGTGGCTCCAGCACTCTCCGGCTCCTCCAGGATCACTGCCCCCGAGCCCGCTACCTCACTCATCCTGCCCTGTCGTCCACTATGGCTCATTGTGGGTTAATCCAGAGATTGGCATCAGTAGTAAGTGGCAAAACACAGCAATAAATAGCTTTGTAGGGTTATAATCCTTGAATGTACATATTAAATCCAAAGACAGGAGTAGTCCAATAGAAGCATGCAAACACTGACAAACCAGGTACAGGACGATCAAAAACACAGCTATGCCAAAGCACACAGATATTGTAGAATATATAAGTTAGTAGTGAACGTGGAGGGTTACACAAGAATCCAAACGGCAGAGTTCAGGAGCAGGAAAATGGAAGGAGAAGAGCAATAGTACCTCTATCGGTGAGAAGGGCCAGGAGAGAGAGGAGAGGCACTGGGAGAAAACCTTTACATTTATGCATGGACAGATGCAGAAAATAAATCTATTTTTTACTCAATATATATTCTTTTCATTTACAACTTAAATGGCACAGAGATTTTTAGTGTTTTTGTAAAGTTCTAGTTGAAGGCTAGTTCCTGGTTCCACGCCTAATGCAGACACGATTTCTTTCTTTTTTTTTTTTTTTTTAATTTTGTATTTTTTCAGAGTGAAGTCAGTGTCTTCTTGCTCTCCAAAACCTGCTCGTGTCAGAGGGAGTGTTTTCAGCGTCTGTCGAACACTCTGGGAGGATTATCCACTATAGTCATTGCCTTCCAATAGCCCATTTAAAAGCACTTTACGCGTCCTCCACAGAGTCGAGTGAAAAGTCCAAGTACAAAGGTAGACAGGCAGAAACAAGAGCCTGAAGGGTGTTGTCACGCAGTGGAGGGGAAAAATCTACTGCGACTGCGACGGCTGCTCCTGGATCAGATTTCCCCGAGCTGTCCGCTCAGCGCCCTGCTGTCTCACCGCCCGCTAATACCGCATCAAGCACTTCCAGCCTGCACGGAGCCTCCATCGGCTGCAAACATCTCCTTAATCATTTGCCTTCCGAGGACCCAATGATACAAAGCGCAAACAAGACAGAGGTCAGTTTGTAAGATACTCAATAGTTTTAGATGTTTCCAGGCGTCGCTTACTCAATCCTCCATCCACTTGCTTTGCTGCTCTGATTGAGCTCTCAGTACGTCCTTTTTATTCACGGATGTCCTTCTTGGAGATGGATTAGCGACCCACGTCTGGACGAAAACTTGCAGCGACAGTGGCACGAGCCCCCAGTCCCCGGCGTGCGTGCGTGCATCGGGTGAGCGACGTCCCGTGATGCGGCTGTCCTTTCTGATGGCACCGCGCGCGCACCATCACCATCCAGCTGCCTCCCTCAAGCCGCTGCTAACCGAGAGACGAATGGATGGAGAAAAAAAACGAAAAAAAAAAAAAAAAAAAAATACGCGTGCACAGACAGAGCGCGGTGGACAAGCGAGTGTGAGAGAGAGAGAGAGAGAGAGAGAGAGAGAGGGAGAGGGAGAGGCTGCACCTGCTAGATGCACCAGCGCTGGGAACTCTGCCCACCTCCGTTAGCGAAGGAGGGCAGAGATGCAGATTGCATACAGAAAGCTAAGGGGAAAAAATAGCTACGGTACGGATAATGAGAGGCAGACGGAGAGGGGGGTGAGAGCCGCCAGTCAGCAGTCCCAGCGCCCGCCCCCAGCTCGGCATCACTGCGCAGACGGATGCAGAGCGAACCCTGAGCGGACAGATGACTTTGAAGTAGACCCCATTCATGTTGCAGAGCAAATAGAGACCGTTTGAATGTGCGGTCGTTGTATTTGCCCGGGGTAGTCTGTGCACTGCCTTTGCTCCATGAGGATGAGAGTAGATATGGGGGTATACAGACCCTTCTCAGCCATAGCAATGAGTATTTTAATGTTCATTTGTATCCTGGTCGTGAAACGCAGACGAATGACGTGTGAATGGACTAGTTTAGATCCGTGTCCTTAAATGAGCTCAGACAGAGAACACTTACCGTAGTTGATATAAATATGTAGCTATATAAATGAATGAACAATAAAAAATAAATAAATAAATAAAAAAAAGTGAGAAAATGTCAGTGTTCTGTTTTATTATTAAAATGCATTCTTTGAAATAAGGCTAAACTGTTTACCAATTATTAAATACTATGCCATTATATACTGTATAATGAAAATGAAAATGTAGAATTACACTCATTAATGGCTATTTACCTGGCAGTAATCGCACACCTTGACAATAGTGGACATGTGCATGTATGATTATGTAAGATGAATAGATTTGTTATTAACATTTTTTTTTTACAATTTATTATAATACTTGATATAATATAAGTCATAAGTCATGGTTTTATTTATTTAAAATATATAGATATGTAACAAATCTTATGATGTCACCATGCACCAGTTTAAACTCCTGAAGAAGAATTTTACTGATCCACAATTTAAAGTACTTTGTCACAAAAGCTGAAATACAACATATAACTTACTGTTACAATGCAGAGTAAAAAGAACAGTAATCAAATATGAAGAATAATAGTGGCTATACAGATGTATGTAAGGTAAAACCATCTTTATCTGTCATAATAAGGAAAGTGCAGTGTTGGAATGGTTAAGAACAGTAAAAGAACAGTAAAACAGTAGAACAGTTTAGTATAAAGTAAAGTATAAAAATGTAAGCAGTGTAGTTTTCTGGACCAGATGAACAGCAGGTTAAGTGTGAGTCACACAAGTATATGATAATATCTATATACAGTATTGCTACATGTGCAGGACACATGTGCAAGGGACACATGTTTAACCAGGACCCTCCAGTCCCCCACTTCCTACACTAAAACCAGAGGACAGAACCCTCCTGACCCCCACTTCCTGAAATGAGACCAGAGGACAGGACCCTCCTGTCCAGAGGAGAGCCCGCTACAGAGCTGGATTTCTTGATGACCTTGTCCAGTTACTTCTCTGTGGACATTACTGCTGTGGGCCTTCCTGTACAGTGTGTCTGTGTTGTGAAATGAATGAATGTGGATGTGGTTCACTCAGAGCTGACGTGGGCATTTCCAGAGCCTCATTAATGCTCCATGTAAAGTGAAATCAATGTAACATGTATCCCATGTAAAGCAGCTTTCATAGGGCCTTTGTTAGACTTGGCCCTGTTCTGTGCTGTGTACTGTGAGTCTTATCTGCTGCACACACTCCTGTTTAAGACGCTGACATGTACAAAGCCATGCAGATAGCCATCTGGCCAAAGAAACATACTCTATTGGTCCCAGTGGAGCAGTGGGCTCACACCTCCTATTCTCTGACAGCGCTGGACATAACTCAGTATGCTGCCAATAATCTCCCCTCAGCAGGGCACAGGCACATTACAGCTCCTATAGTCTGTTGTTAGACTGCAGCTTCCTCATCTGGACAAAACCTCCAGTTATATTACAATCACCATACAGTTTTATGCAGCTAAAATATGGAACAGTCTTGTCTTGAAGATCTGAGACAGGTCTCTACTTTGACCATTTTTTTTTTATTGATTAATTTTTAAATTAATTAATTTATATAATTAACATGAAAAGATTATATTATTATTATTATTATTATTATTATTATTATTATGTAGCTATTATATATATATATATATATATATATATATATATATATATATATATATATATATATATATATATACACACACATATATACATATGTACATATATATATATACACACACACATATACAAGCCATACCGGCTTGTCAAAGCCTGATCCCGTCAGATCTCAGAAGCTAAGCAAGGCCGGGCCTGGTTAGTACTTGGATGGGAGACCACTGGGAAAATCAGGTGCCACAGTGGGGCGCCAGTCAAAAAAGCTGTCGTTGTGTCCTTAGGCAAGGCACTTCACCCACATTGCCTAGTATGAAAGTGGTGTGTGCGTGAGTGATAGTGGTGGTCGGAGGGGCCGATGGCGCAGATTGGCAGCCTCGCTTCCATCAGTCTGCCCCAGGGCAGCTGTGGCTACAGTAGTAGCTTACCATCACCAAGTGTGGAATGAATGAATAATGCCCTGTAAAGCGTCTTTGAGTGTCCTGAAAAGCGCTATATAAAACTGATGCATTATTATTATTATATATATATATATATACAACCGAATCTCCGGACATGGAGACTAGCTCTGGGGACATGGAATGTCACCTCGCTGGGGGGGAAGGAGCCCAAGCTCGTGCAGGAGGTTGAGCGTTACAGTCAATCTCACCTCCACAGACAGCTTGGGCTCTGGAACCCAACTCCTTGAGGGGGGTTGGACTCTCCATTTCTCTGGCGTTGCACGCGGGGAGTGGCGGCAGGCTGGTGTGGGCCTGCTCATTGCCCTACAGCTCAGCCGCTGTGTTTTGGAGTTCACCCCGGTGAACGAGAGGGTTGAGTACCTGCGCCTTCGGGTCAGAGACAGGCCTCTCACTGTTGTGTCGGCCTATGGGCCGAACAGCAGTGCAGAGTACCCAGCTTTCTTGGAGTCTCTGGGAGGGGTACTGGACAGTGCACTGACCGGGGTCTCCGTTGTTCTACCGGGGGACTTCAACGCCCACGTGGGCAATGACAGTGACACCTGGAGAGGGGTGATTGGGAGGAATGCCCTCCCTGATCTAAACCCGAGCGGTGTTCTGTTATTGGACTTCTGTGCTAACTATGGTTTGTCCATAACAAACACCATGTTCGAGCACAAGGGTGTCCATCAGTGCACGTGGCACCAGGACACCCTAGGCCGGAGGTCGATGATCGATTTTGTTGTCATGTCATCTAACCTCCGGCCGCGTGTCTTGGACACTCGGGTGAAGAGAGGGGCAGAGCTGTCAACTGATCACCACCTAGTTGTGAGTTGGGTCTGCTGGCGGGGGAGGAAGCTGGAAAGACCTGGCAGGTCAAAGCGTATAGTGAAGGTCTGTTGGGAACGTCTGGCAGAGCCCTCTGTCAGGGGGACCTTCAACTCACACCTCCACGAGAGCTTCTCCCAGATTCTGGGGGAGGCTGGGGACATGGAGTCCGAGTGGGCTTTGTTCTCGGCCTCTATTGTCGATTCGGCCGCTCGTAGCTGTGGTCGTAAGGTGTGTGGTGCCTGTCGCGGCGGCAATCTCCGAACCAGGTGGTGGACACCGGAATTAAGAGATGCTGTCAGGCTGAAGAAGGAGTCTTATCGGGCATTGTTGGTTCATAGGACTCCTGAGGCAGCTGACTGGTACCAGTGGGCCCAGCGTGCTGCAGCCCAGGTGGTCGCAGAGGCAAAAGCTTGGGGTTGGGTGGAGTTCGGAGAGGCCATGGAGGAGGACTATCGGATGGCCTCAAAGAAATTCTGGCAATTCGTCTGGCACCTCAGCAGGAAGCAGTACTTCACCAACACTGTTTACATTGCGGGTGGAGAGCTGTTGACCTCGACTGGGGATGTTGTCGGACGGTGGAAGGAATACTTTGAGGATCTCCTCAATCCCACTGTCACGTTTTCTGAGGAGGAAGGAGAGGCTGGGGACTCAGAGGCAGACTTGTCCATCACCCTGGCTGAAGTCACTGAGGTGGCTGGCAAGCTCCTTGGTGGCAAGGCTCTGGGGGTGGATGAGATCCGTCCTGAGTATCTTAAGTCTCTGGATGTTGTGGGGCTGTCTTGGCTGACACGTCTCTGCAAGATCGCGTGGGGTGGTCGAGGACAGTGCCTCTGGACTGGCAGACTGGGGTGGTGGTCCCTCTGTTTAAGAAGGGAGGGTAAGGAGGGTGTGTTCCAACTACCGGGGAATCACACTCCTCAGCCTTCCCGGTAAGGTCTATTCCAGGGTACTGAAGAGGAGAAGTAGGAGAAACCATTGTCCTCTGGTTTCTCCTACTTTTTCTCCTCCTACTGTTAAGAATATTCAATTACTAGTTCATTCGTAGTCTGTTCTTTGCTATTCACATGTTGTCCCTTGTCCCACTCCCCTTTTGGGGAGTGTAACTGTTTCAGATGCTGCTGTTCCAGTTTGGACCGCTGCTGCCCCCTAGTGTCGAGGACCTGGACCCCTCCTCTCCTTCCCTATCCTGGATTAACTGTCCTTGTCCTGCTAGATTAGTAGTTTCATCTGCCTGTCCGTCCTTAGGAGTGGATCTCTCCTTCACTGTGGTTCTCCTCGAGGTTTCTCCGTTTTCCCATTGGGTTTTTTGGAGTTTTTCCTTGCCGAGAAGGAGGGTCTAAGGACAGGAGATGCTGGGACAATCATCCATTTGCCTGCTTGTTGTTGAACATTCTGTATTTTTGTTTTATGAATGTTTCTTCTGCTTTATTAATCAACAATTTTGTGAAGTCCGCCGAGATAACTCTTGTTGTGATTTTGGGCTATACAAAAATAAATTGAATTGAATTGAACCAATGGTCAAACCTCAGATCCAGGAGGAGCAGTGTGGTTTTCGGGTGCTTGAGGATTCATGGGAGTTTGCCCAACCAGTCCACATGTGCTTTGTGGATTTGGAGAAGGCATTCGACCGTATCCCTCGTGGGGTCCTGTGGGGAGTGCTCTGGGAGTATGGAGTCTGGGGCCCTTTGTTAAGGGCTGTTTGGTCCCTGTATGACCGGAGCAGGAGCTGTGTTCGCATTGCCGGTAGTAAGTCGGACCTGTTCCCAGTGCATGTTGGACTCCGCCAGGGCTGCCCTTTGTCACCAGTTCTGTTCATTGTATTTATGGACAGAATTTCTAGGCGCAGTCAGGGGCCGGAGGGGATCCGGTTTGGGGACCACAGGATCTCATCTCTGCTGTTTGCAGATGATGTTGTCCTGGTGGCTTCATCGAACCGGGACCTCCAACATGCACTGGGGCGGTTTGCAGCCAAGTGTGAAGCGGCTGGGATGAGGATCAGCTCCTCCAAATCCAAGGCCATGGTTCTCGACCAGAAAAAGGTGGCTTGCCCTCTACGGGTCGGTGGAGAGTCTTTGCCTCAAGTGGAGGAGTTCAAGTATCTCAGGGTGTTGTTCATGAGTGAGGAGAGGATGGAGCGTGAGATTGACCGGCGGATTGGTGCAGCGTCGGCAGTGACGCGGTCGCTGTACCGGACCGTTGTGGTGAAGAGGGAGTTGAGCCAAAAGGCAAAGCTCTCAATTTACCGGTCAATCTATGTTCCTACCCTCACCTATGATCAGGGGCTTTGGGTAAAAGCCCCTGATCCTCCTACTGAGTTGGGTTCCTTATCCCAGGCTGTGAGCCCAGTAGTGACAAACTTAGGCATAAAAATGGACTATGGTTTTAAACTTGATGCCCAAATTAGCTCTGTGGTGAAGACCAGCTTTTTTCAGTTGAGGCAACTGGCAAAAGTGAAACCGATTTTATCTCACCACAATTTTGAAATTTGAATCCATGCTTTTATTACCTCTCATTTAGATTACTGTAATTCACTCTACACTGGTCTTAGTAAAACCTCCCTTTCCCGCTTACAGCTGGTGCAGAACTCAGCCACTCGTCTTTTAACAGGATCACGTAAATTTGACCACATATTTCCCCCTTCCTTCAGTCACTTCACTGGCTCCCTGTGCACTTTCGCATTGATTTTAAAATTCTATTTGCTTTTAAATGCCTCCATGGTCTGGCCCCTCAGTATCTGTCTGACCTGCTTGTACCTCACACTCCCCCTCATGCTCTCAGGTCCGCAGATCAGGCTCTCCTCTGTGTGCCAAAGACCAGGAGAAAAAAGAGAGGGGATCGGGCATTTGCGGTGGCCGCTCCGAGGCAGTGGAATCAGCTCCCTCTGCATATCAGGCTGACTGAATCACTACCTGTTTTTAAGTCCCTTTTAAAGTCGCACTTTTTTTCCTTGGCTTTTAACACAGTTGAGAGTTGAGTTTATACCTGCATTTGTATTGTTTTATTCTTGTTCCTGTCACTGTACCTGTCGATGTTTGTTATTTATTGTGTACAGCACTTTGGTCAACTGTGTTGTTTTAAAGTGCTTTAGAAATAAAGTTGAGTTGAGTTGAGTAATGACCGGAAGGACAAGATCGCGGATACAAGCGGCCGAAATGAGTTTCCTCTGCAGAGTGGCTGGGCGCACCCTTAGAGATAGACTGAGGAGCTCAGTCACACGGGAGGAGCTCGGAGTAGAGTTGCTGCTCCTCCACGTCGAGAGGCGCCAGCTGAGGTGGCTTGGGCATCTGTTCTGGATGCCTCCTGGACGCCTCCCTCGGGAGGTGTTCCGGGCATGTCCCACCAGGAGGAGACCCCGGGGGAAGACCCAGGACACGCTGGAGGGACTATGTCTCTGGGCTGGCCGGGAACGCCTTGGGGTCCCCCCGGAGGAGCTGGAGGAAGTGTCCGGGGTGAAGGAAGTCTGGGAGTCCCTGCTTAGACAGTTGCTTAAACCCGGACCCTGATAAGCGGAAGAAAATGGATGGATGGATATACACCAGGGGTGGGCAAACTACGGCCCGGGGGCCTGCTCCCAGCCTGCCGAACTTGAAAATAAATTATAATAATAAACTTTTTTAATGTTTTATCTTCCCTGCAATTCCGGCGGTTCCCCATAGATGGCGCACATTAGATACATTGACCTTTATTGAGGTGCGTTCATATTATGCTCCATTGACACCTCAAACCTTCTGTAAAGATGAGCGGCGCTAAATAAAGAAAAGTGGACAGAGAATGCCGAGTGTTTAATCAGGAGTGGACAACTAAATATTTTTTTTACAGAACACAGATCAGCTGTTATATGCCTGATATGCAAAGAGACTGTAGTGGTTTTTAAAGAATATAATATCAGCCGTCACTTTACCACAAAATATGCTAACTATGCTGGCAGCAGTCAGAGAAAGAACGGGAAGCTTTGATGCGCTGGCTAAAAAGGGACACCAACGACACTATTCCCACTGAAATCAAAAGTAAGTTGCTCTGCTGTTATGTAAAAAATGCATTTACGTGTAACATGTCATTTCTGTTGAGGTGCACGTATGTTCTGAGTATAAACCATGCGCACCAGGTCAGATCTGACATGCACGCAGACTGGCGCACTGTCCCTGCTCCGTCCTTTGTTGAGTTTTGGCAGGATGAGTAGATCTGCATCTCCTACAGTTTTTGAAGTAAAGACATTCAGGAGGAGAGTGATGGAGATAATATCCTGAAGAATAACAGAACTTTCAGCGCTTTAAAATAGTAACCGTTAGTAATAATAATAATTTAAACAAACAGTATTTTATTAATTTAATTTTCAGTGTTTTAAGAGTAATATCAATAAATAGTAAATACAGTGGGACTTGAAAGACAGATATTTTGTTGTAATGATTTTCAATTAAAATTCAAGCACATGTTCTCTACATATCCCATGTTATTTTTTTCTCTTATGAAGTGGATTACCAAAACACTCCATCCATCTGCACGTGGTCCGGCTCTTCCATCAAATTTTCAAACCCTTTGTGGCCCATGAGTCAAAAAGTTTGCCCACCCCTGATATACACACACTAGTTTAGTTATAACCTTGCACAGCAAGATTCACGTGATAATTGTCCTGCTGGTGCAATAGGGCCAGCAGCACTGAGGTTTGTGTGGAAACCAAAAGCAAAGTGCCCAAAGTAAACCAAAACAAAGATGGCGATATACTAAATGTGCAGAGGGAAGTCCTTTGTGTATTTGTGGATGGGGAAGATGTCTGTGCTTTTCTCTCAACTGGATTTAACAAGAACCATTACAGACTGATAAACTCAATTCAGAGTGCTAGTCATATCAATCTGGCCTGAGTCAGGTTAAGAAAGTGAAGCACCAAGAAGAAACCTACCCACACTCAGAGAGAATATGCAAATTTCACACAGATAGGGAATTCAAACTGGAACAGTTATGCAAGAGAACTAGCCACTACTTTAAGGGATGGAGCTTCACTCAAACTTCACATATCAAGCAAGTTTTTTGGTAGGAGTAGACAATGACACACAGTGATGATTAGGACTCTGCTTATGGTCTAAATGTTGAGAGTATATGAATATATAAATCATAAGATCTAGGCCAAGGGTCGGCAACCCGCAGCTCCAGAGCCGCATGTGGCTCTTTCATCGTTCTGTCGTGGCTCCCTGTGACTTTGGAAAATAATAATGAGTATTTAATTACATTGTATTTTTATTTTAGTTTGTTCGTTTTTAAATGTAAATCTAAAATTGTAGATAATGGTACTCTTGTAACATTTAAATAAAACGTTTTTAATATTTCTGTCGCTCAAAACATGCGTCCACCCGGCACACACTGGCAGCCCGGATTTACCGGCACCGACATCAGCAGTATGATTTTCGGCCCAATGATGTGTGTAGAATCCCTCAGTCGTCCAGGTAGAATATTCTACCTGGCCCAATGATGGATAAATCCAAGAAAAGAAAAGTTTCTGAAGAAAACAGAACGCTTAATGCTACGTGGGCAGATTCATTTGCTTTCGCGGCTGATGAGACTGGTACACGCAGTACACGCGATAAAATGATGACGGAACACAGAAGCAGACGGCATTTTTGGTTCGCTGCGGGTGGATAATTTAAGTTTGGGTTTTTATTTCCTACGAGGAGGACTCAAATAATAATGTGTTTAATGCAGCTTTGTGCACATTTGTTTACGTTATACAGAAGCGAAACTTAAAACCACATGGCCAATTTGCATAAACTATAAGCGCTGAAAAAACAGCTCGCTCCTTGTGCCGCTGATGCGGTCAGCTTCTGTCGGACTAAAGGGCAGGACTCAGTGGAATATGCGTGTTCTTTCTGTGACTGAGGGATGTTCTGCCTATGGTGAGTCTGTTCTGTGCTTCTATCGCGTTGGAGATGTTCATGTTAAACTTTTCAGAGATTATACGTGTGCAGGTCGTACGTGTGCAGCGCAGTTCTTTATTTCACTCATGCACTTTATTTATGTTGGCTACTGTTGTGATGAAGACTGAAAGGTGTAAATAATTCTCTTAAGACTCGCGCTTATGAGCTGTAGTGGAGGATGGTAGTCCGTTTTCTGGGAGTTGTAGTTGCCTGTAGTTCCCCTGGTTAGCGCTGGTTTAGATGTCAAAAGGGTTTTGTGGCTCCGGGTGTTTTCTTTTCTGTGGGAGACGCTCCAAATGGCTCTTTGACTATTTAAGGTTGCTGACCCCTGATCTAGGCCCTGTGCTGGAGCAGGTTTAATCACTGCTGCATGTGTCCCACAGAGAGAGCAGTGCAGTTCTCTGCAAACAAGGTGACTATGTCTTTGGATCCTAATATGGAGTCAATATTACTGGCTAAGGCCCTATATTTGAAAAAAAAAAAAAAAAAAAAAACAACTTAATGGAAATTCACCCCCAACAACTGAACCTGCATTTGGTTTACTATGACAAACTCACTAATTTTGTGAGTTATTTCACACTTTCACATTTCACACTAGCTGTAGTCATCTGCCACCTCTTGCTGTCCTTTTCTTACCTCGCTGCCCCTGCCACCCTGCACCCACTTGTTGATCCTGCCATTCAGCTCCTGCCATGCTGCTCCTGTCATCCTGCTCCTACCGTCCTGTTCCTGTCACCCTTCTAGACATCGTCGCTTTATCAGATCTTACTAAATAAATACAATTTTCTCTATCTTTTGCTGTTATGGTGTGGCCCTAGTTTGTAATAATATACGTTTGGTAGATTGATTTTGAGCCATGTTAACCACAATCAAAACCTGGTCAAAACATCTGTAATCTGAATCAGTAGCAGGAAATTGTACTACAGAATTCCCCCCCCTCCAACACAGCTCTTTATATCTGTAGAATGTACCAGGCCACGTTCACTACTGCTTATCATTAAGAGCCTCCCAGCAGCCCTTCATGTTTCATTCCATATGTTTTCTCTGTGTAAATATGAATGCACAAATCAAGCGCTATTCTTCCCCTGAGCACTGTGTAAAAATAGTGCGCTCCCAAGGTGAATCTATTGATTGGTGGGCTCAGTCTCATCAACATTTCACATTGTGGAGCCGAGTGAGGGACTGTGCAGATGTCAGGGCTCCCAGGGGCCACAGATCATACATAAAGATCAGCTCGCAATGCAGTAATAGTCCACACACACTGTTAGTTTATACTGTCAGGGAAACAAGAGAGAGAGGGGCTGGAGTGACTGGTCCAAAAAGGGGAGAAAGTGGCTATTAGAATCAAGCTGCACTGCTGTTAAAATGTAACTGAAAGAAATGTGTCTTTTTAAGTAAACTAAATAATGAATAATTGATCGAACAGGTATTCACATTTAAACCTGGCTGTAATGAGGACAGTCTTCCGTGATGTCACCAACTACTTGGCATTGCAGAGGCCACTGATGGCAGCATAAACTTTTGACCTGAAAGCTGCCAATTTACCTGGTTTGCACCTTGTATTTAGTATTTAGTGCACTTTAACAGTGCTCCACAGTATGATATTGAACTTCAACCTAGAGGTAGGCTCAAATATAATTAAAAACATGCATTTCTCACATTCTTGCATTGTCGTCTCTCCATAGATCTGGCCTGTTACTTGAGCTGGTGGCATCACTTGTTCGTCTCCATGTCGTTAATCTGATCTTGTGGAACACTATAAAAGCAGTGGTAAAAAGCAGTAACATCTTCATGGAAACAAGCAAGTCGCGGAACCTCCATCAGAAATATTACATTTCTTACCTTTAAAAAGAGCACTTTTACTTTGGAATTTCATGTTTTAGAACTTAAAATATCAACTAGACAATATCCAGCTTGGGCACTCCCCATATGTGGATGTGGATGGTTAAGGTTGAGGTTAAGATACATTTTATTGTACCCATTGTTAGGGACAATAGGTGTTGTCCTAACAAGTCCTAGAGTTGTACAGAGAGGCAGGAGACTCTGGATGTCTGAGGCAGGAGAAGATTATTTATTATCAGTTCATGACCCCGTGATCTTGAATACTCGACACTGTGCACTAGTATTAGCTATTCAAGCCTAACTATGCTTCCACACAAGGACGTTTAAATAGGAGCTAAAAAGGACAGCCTGGAGACATGCTGGCCAAGATAAAATTTGAAGAGCATTGCATACCGCTTCTGTGAGACAAGTTGACCAAGGAAACTGATAATGTTAAAGGAGAAATTCTGTAATAGTTGGATGATGCCAGATAACCACAGAGAAATGTCAACAATGAACCAGAGGTGTCCTAGCTAAGCCTATGCATGGGATGCAAAATTCCACAACACCCATGAGGAAATTTGTCCTCTGTATTTGACCCATGCCATGCCACTGGGACACTGGTATACCTACATCAGGAGCAGTGGGCACCACAGTCTCAACAGTTGGGACCCATCTCAAGATATAGCTAAGCTTGGTCAGGACTACCTTAGCTAGAAGACTGTACCTGTTGTGTAGGGCTCCATTTACTAGCAGCAGAAGACCATGAGGAGAATTGGTGTCACATGATTTCTACCTGTCCTACAACAATCCAAGGAAAATCCAACCTGCATATTCTCTGAAGTTAAGAGGCGGAATAATATTTACAGCGTGAACAAAACTAACTACAACTCCAGGTATGTTTTTAGGGAAGTAATAATGTTATAACAGATATAAAATAAAATGAAATAAAATTAATAACAATTTTGCATAACATGTGTCCTTTAAAGCAACCGCAGACCCTTGTCTGTCTGAGAAGATTCATTTCAACTTCTGATGACTGTAATGGCATCATTGCATCTACACACTGATGTCTACTATCATTTAAAGCCCCAGTATGTATTTTTTCCTAAAAAAAAAAAAAAAAAAAATATATATATATATATATATATATATATATATATATATATATATATATATATATATATATATTTATTATTATTATTATTGTTACGTCCCTTATGAACTAAAGGACATAACTAATAAAACAATCATTGAGACAGGGAGTCAAACGTTTGGCTTGTTTATTAAGAAGCCAAAAATATTCACCCAAAGTGTACATAAACTGGTGGGAGGAGACGCGTGCCAGTTGTGCCAAAGAAAAGAAATCAAAGTATAACAAAACAGGGCCTAACTGAACCTGGGCTAACAAAGGAAAGAAATCAAAAGCCTAATCTAACTGATCTAAAAAGAGGTTTAGATACTATAAAACAACAAGGGTGGCAACAACTGATTGATTGGCTGCCAGCTGGCCAGTCAGGGAGCTCCAGCCAGGTCCTGCCCACAGCACCTTCACACATGGCAGAGGAGACAGCAGTACACAGAATGGAATAGTGCTTGCATGTAACACCCCCACCCTTATAAATTCAAACAGTTTGAATGTTAGGCATTATGGAACTCTTGATAATGCATCCGCAACTATGTTTTCAGATCCCTTTTTATGTTTTATTTCCAGATTATAATTTTGTAGGATCAATGACCATCGCATTAGACGCTGATTGTACTTATAAATCCTGGATAGAAATGTAAGGGGGTTGTGATCAGTGAACACAGTGATGGGCTGGGAACCAGAACTAAGATAAATTTCAAAGTGCTGCACTGCAAACAATAAAGCTAGAGTTTCCATCTCAATAGTGGAGTACTTTAACTGATGTTTATCAAATTTGCGAGAGAAATAACTCACAGGATGATCGATGCCTTGATCATCTTCTTGGAGAAGGACAGCTCCAGCTCCCACCATGCTGGCATCCACCTCCAGTTTGAAGGGGCGCTGAAAGTCTGGAGCAGACAAAACAGGGGTGCAACACAAAATGGCTTTTAAGCTTTCAAATGATTTTTGGCACTCATCAGAACAAATGAAGGGCTTAGCAGGGCTGGTGAGGGCAGTCAGTGGTGCTGCTACTGAGGAGAAGTTTTTACAGAACCGGCGATAGTATCCAGCCATGCCTAGGAAGCGGCGCAACTCCCTTCTTGCTGTAGGTCTTGGGAAAGCAACGATGGCTGCGATTTTAGCTTCCACAGGGCACACTTTTCCACCGCCAACCTGCTGACCAAGATATTGTACAGTGCCTTGTCCAAATTAACATTTGGCAAGATTGAGGGTTAGAGATGCAGCAGACAGTCTTTTGAAAATTTCCCTCAGTGTTGCTATATGACAAACCCAGTTATTTGTGTAGACAACAACTGTCACACCCCCTCAAGCTCCTCTGACCTCATCTGCCACTCCCTGAGTGGCCACCTCCTTCCCCTCCCCGTTTGTGTTTCAGGAGTGGAGACAGGTGTGCTGGAGCCAAACTCAGCTGGGCTCACTCTGCAATCAACAGGGGTTTAAGAACCACTCTCACGAGCTCAGCACTGCCAGATCGTAGAACTCCCTCAGTCAGTGCTACGTTCCAGCTACTTTTGTTTTACCTACCTGTATTCGCTTTACTTACCTCTCTGTCCATCTGCCTCAGATCGCCGTGCTCCAGTCACCTGCTCCAGTCTCCTGCTCCAGTCTCCTCCTCCGTTCCACTCCAGTATCCTAGACCGCTCCAGTCTCCTTTGCCAACCTGCTCCAGTGTCCTGTTCCGTCCTGCCCTGACCTGCAATATTCCTGGAAGTTTGTTTTGTAATAAATACCTACCGATTCCCTATTGACTTGTGTCTGCACTTGGGTTCTTCCGCTGTCCGTCACAACAATGTCATCCAAATATGCTCTGCAGTTTGGGACACCTCCCAACACTTTATTTACCAACCTTTGAAAAGTGGCTGGTGCATTGCAGAGTCCGAATGGCATGACGGTGTACTGGAGGAAGTAGTCTGGGGTCACAAAAGGTAGGTTGCAGGACCAATTTCATCAATACAATCGTCAATGAGTGGTAGAGGATGAGCATCTGGAACAGTCACAGCATTGACTTTTCTGAAGTCTGTACAAAACCTGGGGCTCCCATCAGCCTTTATGTCAAGGAGACAAGGGGAACTCCAGGAACTCGAGCTGGGCACAGCACAGTTTGTATCAAGTACTCTGCTTCTTTTTTCATAATTTCCCTCTTAGCTGGACTAACCCGATAAGCATGCTGCTTGATTGGTGAAGGATTAGTTAGAACAATGTCATGGGATATAACAGAGGTTTGAGAGGGAATGTCACTGAACAGAGTAGGAAAATCCAATATAAGTTGTGTGATGTCCTCACGTTTGTCATTAGGAAGTTTTGACCGATAGTCAGACAGATTTGCCAGTATCTGGCTGTTGCTGAGCTTAGCTCCTTGTGGCGTGGCATTCTGCATTAGCAGATCTCAGGATCTGAGGAGTTCACCTTTGTGAAAGCAGCAACAGTGGATAGAGTCTTGTCAACACAGGGCCTGGCCGGTTCAGGTTGGTCACTGCGAACACAATAGAGCTTCAACATATTTACATGGCTGAAGCGCCGTCTCCGGTCAGGTGTGTGAATGACATAGTTGGTGTCGCTCAGTTTCTTGTCTACAACATAGGGACCAGAAAATTAGTAGACAGTGATGAGCCAGGTATAGGTAAAAGAATTAGAACTTTGTCACCAGGTTGGAACGTACAGACGACTGTCTTTTTTATCAAAATGCCGCTTCATTTTGGTCTGAGAGGAGGCCGAGCTTCTTTAGCCAAAGAGGAAGCTCTTTTTAAACGCTCTCTGAGTGTAGAGACATACTCCGGAATGCTTTTCAAAGTCTTTGTAGGAGTAATGAGCTGTTCTTTAAGAATTTTCAATGGGCCTCTGACTTCATGTCCGAAGACTAGCTAAGCTGGGCTGAAGCCTAATGATTCCTGTACAGCTTCTCTAGCAACAAAGAGCACCAATGGCACCCCATCATCCCAATCTCTCTGTGATTCAAGGCAGTGCTTTCTCAGCATGGATTTCATAGTTTGATGGGATCTTCAAGTGCACCTTGACTTTCCGGATGATATGGACTAGAGGTGACATGTTTGATTCCCAAAGTATGCAGGGCATGGACGAAAACTTTTGATTCAAAATTGGTACCTTGATCTGTTTGGACAACCTTTGGTAACCCAAATATAGAGAAGAACTTGACCAGAGCCTTGGTGATGACAGAAGCAGTGATTTTCCTCAGGGGAATTGCCTCAGGGTACCTGGTAGAGGCACACAGTGGTGAGCAGAAACTGGTTTCCAGTCTTAGTCTTTGGTAACGGCCCCACACAATCAATAATGACTTTTTCAAAAGGCTCACCCTTCACTGGTATAGGACACAGTGGTGCAGGAGGAATCACCTGGTTAGGCTTTCCGGTCATTTGGCAAACATGACATGTACGACAGTATTTAACAACATCAGACTTTAGTCCAGGCCAGAAGAAATATTTTAGTACTTGGTTGTAGGTCTTAGTAACCCCCATGTGTCCAGAGCATGGAGACCATCCATGCTCTGGACACATGGGGGTTACTAAGACCTACAATGGGCTAAGGACATCACTTGCGAACGATAAACAGTAGGCACTACAACTTGATAAGTGACCTGTTCACCTTCAGTTCCAGTGGCCTCGCTGCTCCATTGGCACATGAGCAGGGCATCGTCCATTATATATGCCACCTTGCCCTTTCTGGCCCCCTTCTGTTCAACACCTGCCGTGATGAACTCCGCTCTTGTGGCTGGTATTTTAACCGCACTGAGGGCAGCTGGACAGTTTTCCTCTGATGTTTTGTCATGTTCTGTTTGGTGACTGTTCTCTGCAACCAAAAAACTGTCAGACAAGTCCACAACATTGTTTTTTGCTTGAGACCTTGTAACAGCACATGCAGGGAACACATCAGGATGGTCGGATTCTGTGCTTTGGACAGGGTTCTCCACTACCTCTGGTACAGGGGACACTTTACCTCCTGCCGGATCATTGCCCAATATGAAATCAACACCTTTAATAGGCAGGGCTGGTAGGACTGCAACTTTGAAATGACCTGTTACTAGTGCAGACTTCACATAAATGTTATGTAGAGGGGCAGAAACGAAACTCATCCCCACTCCCTGAATGATAGCACTAGAGTGACATGAAGTTTCAACCGAAAGGGGGAGTATTCCTGCTCTGATGATGGACTGAGAACCCCCTGTGTCTCGCAGTATGGTCACTGGATATTGGTTATTATGGCTTTCTGTGACTGAGACATAACCCTCTGAAAGGAATGGTTTAAAACAGGCGTCAACTTCCGAGTGTGAAACTTCAGTGGCTAGGCATGTGAGGTTGTTTATCAAACCAACGCCTTTTGACTGTGATGGGTGTGGCTGTAGCTGTCTACGCTTTCGTGACAAACAATCTGCAATTACATGACCTTTTTTGTGACAGTAGTAGCACTCTCGCTCCTCATGTGGAGGGGACTTTGAAATTTTGGTCCTGTCCGAGGCAGCCTTGTCAGGACCAAAAGTTGCAGGACGAGCCACTCTGTCTGCTTGTGAAGAAGAGACAAACACATTTTTGTGAGTTAGTACAAATTCATCTGCCAGTACAGCCGCTTTAGACAACGTGGTCACCTTGTGTTCGTTCAAAAATAGAGTCATTTTCTCAGGAAGAGCATTTTTGAAATCTTCTAGCAGTATCAGTTGACGAAGGGACTCAAACTTGTTCTCTGCATCATTAGCTGCACACCATTTGTCAAATAACAGTCCTTTTTCTCTGGCAAACTCGACAAATGTTTGACCACTGGCCTTCTTGTGATTCCTAAATTTCTGTTTGTAGGCCTCAGGGACCAATTCATATGCACATAAAATGGACCCCTTTAATATGTCATAATTTAAACTCTCGTCTAGAGAAAGAGAAGAAACCACTTCTTGTGCTTTACCAACCAATTTACATTGTAAAAATTATAGGCCACATGTCTCTAGGCCATTCCAGAGTAGTAGCAATTCTCTCAAATGCACTGAAATATGCATCAACTTCAGTTTCTCTGAATGTGGGAACCAGTGCAATGTTTTTAGTGACATCAAATGAACTTTTTGAAGGACTCATTTCCGCTTGAACTGGAAGTGCACATGTGATTTCACCTTCCCACTTGACAGTCTCAGAGCTTCCAAATCAAGCTGCTTTAACTTTAGTTCTTTTTCAGCTTGTATTTCAAGTCTACGTACCTCTAGTTGGAGCTCATACTCAGCCTTACGCATTTTCTCCTTCTCCTCCGCTTCCAACTGAAGACGAGCCAGGCGAAGCTTCAGCTTTGCAGTAGAACTGGCTGTTCCCTGTGCTTTTCCAGCAAACATAGGTTCAGCATATACATCTTCATCTGGGGAGAAAGACTCAAAACGAGGAAGAGTTGATGAGGGGTTTAGATTTTCCTCCCTCACCCTCACTGGAGTAGCTTTTACAACTTCCTCAAGTTTAGCTTCAGGAACAATTTCATGCTCAGTATCCATTTCACTTGTACCATTACTGGCATGCTCACCTTGTGGGTTTGCAGGGTCACATGGGAAAACGGGAGCAAGAACATTTAGCTCAATTAATTTCTCAATGAGCTTACGTTTGATCTCCTTTTAAGGTCCTGCCTCAGAACATAAATGTTATAGTGAGCTGCAATACACAACAAGTCGTCTTTGCGACATTCTTCAAGTATTTCATGACTTGGATTATCAATGAAATCTTGTAACACAAAACCCATGATTGCTCTCTCTCGACACAATGACTACAATGACTCAATGATTGTCTTATAGATCCCAGACGAGCCCCCACTTTTGTTATGTCCCTTATGAACTAAAGGACATAACTAATAAAACAATCATTGAGACAGGGAGTCAAACGTTTGGCTTGTTTATTAAGAAGCCAAAAATATTCACCCAAAGTGTACATAAACTGGTGGGAGGAAGCGCGTGCCAGTTGTGCCAAAGAAAAGAAATCAAAGTATAACAAAACAGGACCTAACTGAACCTGGGCTAACAAAGGAAAGAAATCAAAAACCTAATCTAATCTAACTGATCTAAAAAGAGGTTTAGATACTATAAAACAACAAGCGTGGCAACAACTGATAAACCTAGTGTGTCTAAACAAACATAAACTACGTGATGTAAAGTGTATAGGGTACTCACTCACCTAAACCAACCTCCCAACCAAAATTACCAGCTAGTAGCATGAGAGGAGAGAGAGAGCAAGAGGCAGCAGCGCACGGCTCTTTTAAAGGTTCCTCTCCAGGCTCTGAATGGCTGCCAGCTGGCCAGTCAGGGAGCTCCAGCCAGGTCCCGCCCACAGCACCTTCACACAGGGCAGAGGAGACAGCAGTACACAGAATGGAATAGTGCTTGCATGTAACAATTATATTATTATATTATTATTTATTTGTGGGGGGAGGCACTTGCGGGGAGCGGTGCTTGCTGGGCACAGTGTAGGCGCATGTGAGGGCCGACTGTTTCTGCTTGCGGCTATATTTTACAATGTTATTTATATCATAGTTTTCACCATTACTGTCAATAAAATAATCAGTATACCAGTCAGTTTTATTATTGTCTTTGAGTAAGCTATTAAGTATATTCAAGATTCCTTTAATGTTATTTTTGTTTTGGTATAGTAAGTTCGCTCTTATATTGCTGCACTGGACAATGTTTATTGTATAATGTGCAAAATATTTCCAAAAATATATCATACGCTCCATATGTCTTATTGACACCAGTCTTTTGCTATTTTTTATTGCTACTTATTTAGAAGTTTATTATAACTCAGTTCAATCTTTATTAAGAACACATAATATATGCTTCATGCTAAGTAAGTATATAAAAATAAGAAGAACAAAAATCTAAATATACAATGCATGTTATAATGTATACAGACAAGACCGCCAGTGTCACCACAGCTTAGAGGTGAATCTGACAGTGCTCCTCACAGGACATACTAGAGCTTGAATAATTTGATTGTTCTGATTCATGGCTCTACACACACATGAATAAATAAAACATCTAATCGTCACAATACAGGATCTCACACCACAGTTTACAGGCATTTCACTGGCACTACAAAACCTTTGCACTTTCAGTAAAGTATTTATTATAAGTATTTGAACCCTCTAGCCAAAAAGACTTAGTACTTGGTGGCAAAACCCTTGTTTGCAAACACAGAGGTCAGCCTTTTCTTGATCAGGTTTGCACACACATCAGAAGGAATTTCGGTCCTCTTGACTAGCTCCTCCCGTGTAGTTCTAGGCTGATTTCTCACTGTTTTCATGATCACTGAAACCCCATGAGGTGTGAAGCCTCAGACCGAGGTCGATTGATGGTCATTTTGTATTTCTTAAATTTTCTAACAACTGCAGAAACAGTTGTCTCCTTAACACCCAGCTTCTTGCTTATAGCATTCCCGCACAGAGAGAAAACAGGAAAAGATAGCCTTTTGTTCTTTTTTTTTTGTTTGTTTTTTGTTTTTTGTTTTGTTTTGTTGTCATAATATGTCTTTTCAGAGCTTTGTACTTAATTTCATGTTCAAAGCCATACTGGAAACAGATATTTAAAAGCTGCTATAGACCTGCATTGTAAGGGCATAGCAGTACTAGATTATCTGCATACATTACATACAGCTACTGTGTCCAAGTAACTTCCCTTGTGGATCAATAAAAAAAAGTCTGTCTTAGTCTAAATCCACATTATTTTCCCTGATCACACTATTCCAGTCTTGGACTGATTGATCATGATTCAGTGATTCTGTAATAATATAATCTTTTGTAAATAGGATTTTGGTTTTCCTTGTACTTATACCCTTCATTGCATAAAGTAAAAACTGGTAGATGGTCTGTTATATCTCATATTATTAGTTAACTTATTTTGGTATGTTCAATATTATTTGTAAAAATGTTGTCAATGAACGTTACACTTTGTGAAGTCATCTGCATATGTTTATTAGGATTCATGAGCTCAATATTGTAATCTCCTGTGATAAATAGTATTTTATCTGTGCTCGAGAACTTTTTTTCCATCCAGCCTGTACATTTTTCAAACCTGGTGTTTTGTATAAACAACTTACTATTATTTATTTATGTGTATATATATATATATATATATATATATATATATATATATATATATATATATATATATATATATATATATATATATATATATATATTTTTTTTTTTTTTTTTTTTTTTTTTTTTTTTTTTTTACGGTTTATCTCAATTGATATGCATTCCAATAGATCATCAAGTGTTACAGGCATTTTTTTTTTTTTATTTACATATATAGCTACCCCTCCTCCCGTTTTATTCCTCGTATTTCTGTAACTGAGTTCATAGCCTTCTAATGTGTAATCTGTACCTTTGTCCTCATTAAGCCAAATTTCAGATAATGTAATAATGCTAAATAGAAGATACTCCTTAATGCTATTGAAATTTCTGTACATGCTCCTACTATTTTTACATACATTACATTAAGTGTATTATTGCTAAGATACCTTCAACATTTATAGAATTATAATTCTCATCAGAACAGTATTTACATTTAATGTTCATATTCAAATAAAATATATTGTCAGGATCAATGTAATTCTCTGGGTCATGATCTTCATGCTCTGTAGTCTCTAATTCCAAGAGATTATTGTCCAATCTTTTGTCTTAAATTGTGATATTGAGTTGGTGAGTTGTGATTCGGTGTCATAGAGTGAAACAGTTGTTCTTTACCTCATTGCTGCAGACACCACTTCAGTCATACTTGTCTAGCTCCTCCATAATCCTGATGACAAGTACTCGGGCTTCCTCAGGTGACCCATTCAGTTTGATGAATATTTTACAGTTGCTCACCCATGTGTGTTGTATTTTGTTTTGTTTCCTCATAAAGCTCGCTTTGCATGTGTTACCGGCGCCAGCCCTAGGGGAAAGCTGGGCGGTAGCAAGTGGCACACAGCTAGGGTTAGACTGTGTAGCCTAAAGGTGTGGTGTTGCTGTGGATAGACGAAGAGGAGACATGTTAGTCTGGCCACACTGTAAACCCTAACACTCTTCTGACTTAAGATAACAAAGTGAATATAAATCATATTTTTCAATTTAACCATTTTACTTGTCTTTAATTAGTTTAGTTTACTTTTAACTGTATTGCTTAAGTGCTTCAATTACTTCAACTGCGTCTTTCCATGTAAACAGCACTAATGACGTTTTAGAACGATGCACATGCCAGTACGCTAGGTGGCAAAATGGAGCATGGGCGGGGGGGACATAGTTACATTTTCAAGGAACAACTTCCGCGCATGCGCACAACCATCATTCGATCATGTGGTGACCGTGACTGAAGGAGAAGGCAGGTAGTTTTTTGTGTAAATTTTTCCCCATTTTACTGGTGATTGAAGTTACAGGTTACCGGTTCTTTGTTTTTTTCGCACCTTCTGACAGAAGGGAACATAAAAAGGTAAGTTAATTTGTTTTATTTATTGCCATATGCGTTTTGTATGTTCATGTGCATGGTTCCTCCGCCAGATTCTAACATGTCTCAACTTGCCATTGCCTTATCTTTCGTCATTTAAGCGGATGGTAGCAT